>CAWUFW010001036.1:2087500-2687500 GCA_963921515.1 Calotriton arnoldi | reverse complement strand
AATTTACAGCAACCGACTCGCTCGAAATTCGAAAACGCGTCCGTTGCCAGGCAAGCCCATTGTCAATGGGTGCGCACCGATCGGTCCATTGCGGTACAACGCGCACAGGGGTACAACGCGTACTCGCACACATTGAATGCAATGGGCCGGCCGGAGGCACCGATCGGTCCATTGCAGTTCAACGCGCACAGGGGTACAACGCGTACCCGCACACATTGAATGCAATGGGCCGGCCGGAGGCACCGATCGGTCCAGTGGAGTACAACGCGCACAGGGGTACAACGCGTACCCGCACACATTGAATGCAATGGGCCGGCCGGAGGCACCGATCGGTCCATTGCAGTACAACGCGCACAGGGGTACAACGCTGTACCCGCACACATTGAATGCAATGGGCCGGCCGGAGGCACCGATCGGTCCATTGAAGTACAATGCGCACAGGGGTACAACGCGTACCCGCACACATTGAATGCAATGGGCCGGCCGGAGGCACCGATCGGTCCATTGCAGTACAACGCATCACTGTACATGTGACTGGCATATGTCAGCATGCCTGTCTCAGATGGACATATGCCAGCCACAGATAGCTCCCAGGGAGTGAGGGGCACACCTACATCACGACAGCCTGTCCAAACTTAATCATAAGGCATGTAAGGCTGCATTTCCTATTGTGTGTATGTTGGTGTACATGTTGTCCTGTGGGTGTCACCTGTGGGCAGCCACCCCCAGGCTGTGCACGTGTTCATGGGGACAGGATCCTGGGTGTTACGTGTACATGGCCACTGTGATGTGCAACTGTTCATATCTGTGCATGTGCCATGGTCACATTTCACGGTGGTGTATGTGTATGTCATGTCACATACCCCGTGAGTCCCATGTGGGACGGTATGTTTGAGCCAGGGTGTCCCAGTGGCACAATAGTGATGGTCCTCCACAGTCTTTGTGCATGTAGTGTTTACAATGTCTCTGATTTCATGTGCACAATGGGAGACAGTCTCCACATCCACGTTGTGTGTGCATGGACTCTGATGTTGTGCGTGTGTGTCACAGACGTCCATGTCTGTCCTGCCGTGGCAAGTGGGGCCACTACCTGTGGGGGTCATGGTTGTTTGCTGTGGTGTATACATGATACTCCATGTAATGCCAGTGTCCATGTGGCATTACAGGGTCCCTGGGAATGTACCTGTCGTTGAGCTGTGGTGCCTGTGGCACATCTGTCCTCACATGTCACTGTGGGGGGTTATTGTGACACGGCAGCAGGAGATGGGAACTGTGACACGGCCTCATGATATCCAATGGGCCAACCTGGGACTAATTGATGCCACCTGTTGGACCGTGTTGACAGATGTTGGCCATGTATGTACCATACATGTCCTTCCGGTACTGCACACTTCATGTAGTTGTGCCTCATAATGATGTATGTTGGGATCTTGAGTGTGTTCAATGCCGCATATGTGGGGTGACTGACAATCTTGCTTACTTCTCCTCTGCACTGCAGGGCTCCTGCTGTCCATCGACCATTCCCAGACCTGGCAACGATGGTGAAACGGGACAGCATCCGACGGTACCGCTTCACCAGGCAGCTGATTGAGGATTTGGCAGTGCAGTTGTCCCCACATTTGCAGCCTGGCCGGCCGTATCCTACAGCGCTGACCCCCAAGGTGAAGGTGATGGCAGCCCTACACTTCTTTGCCACTGGTACCTTCCAACATACTGTGGCGACTGCTGGTGGGATGTCACAGACCATGTTGAGCCGTGTGCTCCGCGATGTTTTGGCGGCAATGTTGCTCTTCCTGAACCGGTACATCTATTTCCCTAGACTGCGACGACTCACTAACGTGAAGAGTGACTTTTATGCCCTGGGGAGGATGCCGCATGTCATTGGCTCCATTGATGGGACACATGTGGCTTTGGTACCACCACAGGCCCAGGAGCAGGCCTACAGGAACCGCAAGCACTACCACTCGGTCAATGCACTGGTGGTGTGTCTTGCAGACATGACCATCACACACGTGTGTGCCCGTTTCCCTGGTTCAGCACACGATGCCTTTGTGATGAGGAGTAGTCGCATCCCCAGGATGATGGCACAGATGCAGAACCAGCGTGCCTGGCTTGTCGGTGTGTACTGACTTTGTGCCATTGTGTGTGATCTGATCTGTAGTATTCCGCCCACTTTTCCAAGTCAGCTAATGTGCACTTGTCTGTCCGTAGGTGACTCGGGATACCCCAACATGCCGTGGTTGCTGACACCCCTCAGGAACCCTGTGACACCAGCCCATATGCGCTACAATGAGGCACATGGTCGGACCAGGAGAGTGATTGAGCGGACCTTTGGTCTCCTGAAGAGCCGCTTCCGCTGCCTGGACAAGACCGGAGGGTCCCTCCCATATGCCCCTGCGAAAGTGTGCAAGATTATCATCGTCTGCTGCATGCTCCACAACCTGGCAGTGCGGAAGGAGTTGCCTCTCATCCAGCATGACAATGACCAACATCCGCCACCTGTGGAGGATCCTGGCCTGGACCACGATGCCAGTGACGATAATGATGATGATGATGATGGTGATGTCCGCACACAGCTCATCACCAACTTCTTTAGCTGAATGTGAGTATCCTGAGGTGTCATGTCAATGATGTGAGTTGGCATGATGTGTGGGTGGTGCTCTGGTGCTGTTGGAGTGTGTCCATGGGCTACTTGACTGGATGTGTGTTGCGATGTGTGGTGACAGGTGGGCTGTACTCCCCAACAGTGTTGACATGCTAACTTGGTTCTGGGTGGGTATCTTGTAACATGTATTGTGCATGAGTTTTGCTGTTCTGTCCTGTACTCCATTGCTTTTGACTGTGTGTCATTTCTGTCCTTCACAGGGTACTTTCAGATTCGTTTGGTCAACTGTGTCCACCGACGACGTGATTGCACATCCAGGCTGGTAGCTGTTGTGTTCCTACAGGTGATGTGCGCCACACCCATGGACTTCCTTCCGTCTACAGTTGTTGACTGTGTGCCCGCTGCCAGGTGGGATTACCTTGCATCTGTAGTGGTTACGGCATGTTGCAACTGTGTAATAAACCTGTGCTTCACTTTGTGATGTGCGTTGTCTGTGGTCACACATTTGACTGCCATTTGCTTACTGCACCTGTGGGCTACTTGACTACAACTGGGAATGGGTGTGGTGTCTGTGCATTGCACCGTCTTCCCTGGCAACATCAGTGTAGGCAATGAGTCAGATGGCCTAGGTGTGTATGTGTTGTGTAGCCCTGGTGGTGTGTCTCCCTCATGTGTGTCACGTTGCCTGTACTCACATGCCTGTGTTGTCCTTGCTGTTGCAGTTCGCATACACAGTGTAATTTTGCAGTTCATCATCCCCATAACAGCACCCACGTTGGAATCACGACAGAGGCAAGTATGGTGTATTAGTGTGTTTATTGTGATACATTTGTGTTAATAGTGCATAGGATGGGTAGTGCTGTACATAAATCTTGCAATCCCAAGTTCCTAGGTGAATTGAAAGTCCTGGTAGACAGGATCCCCAGTATCGGGGCCACAGTTGTCTGACACATTGGTCCAACTTGTACTCCCCATGCAATGTGTGGGAGTAGTGTTGCCGTCAACAGGGTGAACAGTCTGTGCACAAAGGCGAACATCCAGAACAGGTTCAGGCTTCCTGGGAGTTGCGCTTGGCCATCGGCCTCTCACTTTTCCCTCCTCGGACGACCCCTCTTCTTGGGGGGCCCTCAAGTACAGGCTGCTGTGGTGCAGGGGACTCTCCGCCAGAGTCCTCCTCCCTCCCTGTGGCAGTTGCAGTTTGTCCGGCACCAGATGTTGTTGGCACACAGGGAGGTGTGGACTGGTTGCTGTTCATCTGGCGGAGGCATTGTAAAATGTCCCTGTGCACCGCCGTCATCTCATGCAGTGCATCCCACTTGGACTCAACGCGGGACATGTGTGAGTCCACACGGGACATGTGTGACTCCACGTGGGACATGTGGGAGTCCAAGCGGGCATGATGGGCAGCCTGCTGCTGTTTCATGTCTCTGAGGAGCCCCACTACCTGGCTGAGGTCTCCGGTGCTGGACTGGTACGCATCAGCTATGCGTACCAGTTGTGGGTCGTCATGCATACCAGCAACGTCTGCAAGCAGCGACCTCTGTCTCCCACCCTCCCACCACCCCTGCTGACATGTGCAGTGTGTGCAGTGGCACGCACAGATAACCCTGGTCCACCTTGGGGGTTGGTGGTGGTGGTGGTGTCCATGGCCCCAGGTTGGTCCAGGGTCCCTGTGCTGGTGTTGCTCCTTGTTCTGTCCATGTCGGCAGGGATGGTATTCGTGGTGACAGTCGTTGGAGGGGTGGGTGCAGGGGTGCAGCTGGTGGTCCTGCTGGTGCTGCAGCTGGTGGTCCTGCTGGTGCTGCATGTTGACTTGCACCGGATGTGCCAGGTTGTTCTTCATCGTCCGAGGAGGACAGAGGCTGTACGACGCCAGTGAGCTCGGCATCCTCTTGAGCCTGGGACTGGGACTCCTCAGCGTCTGCTGCTGTGTCCCCATCATCACCTGTTTTTGGGAGACACAAACAATGTATGTTATGTTTCTGCAGGAATCAATGGTTGACACACATGACAGTTGTGACTGTGCCTCTGGGTGCGGGCCTGTACATTGCATTGTCCTAAGTCGTCACAGTCAGGGGTTGATATTGGTGTGGCACATTGTCCTGCATTATTTGGGCATTTCTATGTATTTTCTGGGGTGTGAACATGGTCTGCATTGGTTGTGTTTGGTTGACAGCCGGCCCTCCTTCCCACCCACCCAGCCAGTCAGTTATCCCACCATGGAACGTGCTTGCGTTGCAGGGAGTGTAAGTTGTCTCTCAGGATGTCAGTCAGTGGTGTCCTGCTGTTTGTTGGTGCACAGTTGCCAGCAGGGCCTTGTGCTCCCCACAGCAGTAGCCAGTGTCAGCCATCTTGTGAGTCCTTCTCCACTTCCTGTGATGTGAGCATGGTTCAGGGTGGTGTTGATGGGACAGTTGTGGGGGTGACCAATATCAGTGACTACGACTCCCATCATGCCATTGCCTCCACCCCACTTCCCAGCATTCCCATACTTACTTGCTTTTGTGTGGAGTTCAGTGTGTGTGGGTGTGAGAGCAATGGCAAGATGGCTGACAGTGGTGTCCTGCTGTTGGTTGGTGTGCAGTACCCAGCATGCCCTTGTGCTCCCCACGACACAGCAACAGTGTCAGACATCTTTGATGGGCCTTTTCACTCTCTGTGGGATGTGCATGCGTGAGTGTGAGCTTGCTGGGCCATGTGGTGGGGGATGTAGAGCTGTGACTACGACTCCCATCATGCTATTGCCTCCTCCCCTTCCCAGCATGCCCATGCTTCCTTCCTTTTGACTCTGCTTCCATGTGGGGTGGGCTGGCTGTGCTGACAGGATGGCTGGGAGTGTTGTCCTGGCAGTTGTTTGGCTAGAGGTCCCAAGAGTGTCCCTGTGCTTCACACAACATAACCCAGGGTGGTGGTTCTTTGTGGGATCTTGTGTTAGGATGGGGGCATTGCATTCTACCAGGTGGGTTCTGTGGAGTTTGTGTTGGGGGTGTGTGAGGGGAGGTGCTTGTGACTATGGTCAGTGCTGCAAGTCCCCCTTCCCACCCAGCTAGCCAGATATCCCACCATGGAACGTGCTTGCATTGCAGGGAGTGTAAGTTGTCTCTCAGGATGTCATTCAGTGGTGTCCTGCTGTTTGTTGGTGCACAGTTGCCGGCAGGGCCTTGTGCTCCCCACAGCAGTAGCCAGTGTCAGCCATCTTGTGAGTCCTTCTCCACTTCCTGTGATGTGAGCATGGTTCAGGGTGGTGTTGATGGGACAGTTGTGGGGGTGAGCTATGTCTGTGACTACGACTCCCATCATGCCATTGCCTCCACCCCACTTCCCAGCATTCCCATACTTACTTGCTTTTGTGTGGAGTTCAGTGTGTGTGGGTGTGAGAGCAATGGCAAGATGGCTGACAGTGGTGTCCTGCTGTTGGTTGGTGTGCAGTACCCAGCATGCCCTTGTGCTCCCCACGACACAGCAACAGTGTCAGACATCTTTGATGGGCCTTTCCACTCTCTGTGGGATATGCATGCGTGAGTGTGAGCTTGCTGGGCCATGTGGTGGGGGATGTAGAGCTGTGACTACGACTCCCATCATGCTATTGCCTCCTCCCCCTTCCCAGCATGCCCATGCTTCCTTCCTTTTGACTCTGCTTCCATGTGGGGTGGGCTGGCTGTGCTGACAGGATGGCTGGGAGTGTTGTCCTGGCAGTTGTTTGGCTAGAGGTCCCAAGAGTGTCCCTGTGCTTCACACAACATAACCCAGGGTGGTGGTTCTTTGTGGGATCTTGTGTTAGGATGGGGGCATTGCATTCTACCAGGTGGGTTCTGTGGAGTTTGTGTTGGGGGTGTGTGAGGGGAGGTGCTTGTGACTATGGTCAGTGCTGCAAGTCACCCTTCCCACCCAGCTAGCCAGATATCCCACCATGGAACGTGCTTGCATTGCAGGGAGTGTAAGTTGTCTCTCAGGATGTCAGTCAGTGGTGTCCTGCTGTTTGTTGGTGCACAGTTGCCAGCAGGGCCTTGTGCTCCCCACAGCAGTAGCCAGTGTCAGCCATCTTGTGAGTCCTTCTCCACTTCCTGTGATGTGAGCATGGTTCATGGTGGTGTTGATGGGACAGTTGTGGGGGGCAATATGTGTGACTGCGACTCCCATGATGCTATTGGCTACACTGACTTGGCCAGCATACACAGAATTCCTTCCTTTGAGTGGTCTTCACTGTGTGTTGGTGTTGTTGTGGTGGCTACATGTCTGGATGTATTTGTTAGTTCTATTTGTGCCATTTCCTAGCTGTAGTTGTAGTTGTGTTTGTACATGTGTTGGCACAGTTGGATGTGACTTTTTTGATGGCATGTGTTGTGTTTATCTGACTGGCATACACATTTTGGGATGATTCTGTTCTGGTTGCTGTGTAATTGCTATGAGTGCATGGTTTGACTCTCCCCTTGACAGTGATGTGTGTGTTTTGTGGCAGTATATTGTGTACATTTGTTGTGTACTCACCAGGCTCTGGGATGTCCTCTAGTCCATATACGCTCACTGGCGGAAGGATGGCCCGCACCTTCTCCTCCCAGGGCCTGAGGTATATTGGCTTGGCAGGAGGGCCACTGCCGGTGTATTGGCTGTTGATGTAGTCTTTCTTCAGCATGTCCCGTACCCTCCTGCGCACGTCATACCACCTGTTCTGGATGTCGGTCTTTGTGCGCCGACATGGTGATTGTGCGTTCACCCTGTTGATGATCCTCTCCCACATCTTGGTTTTCTGCGACATGGGGGTCTGTTGGACCAGTGTGCCAAACAGCTGTGGCTCCACCCTGAGGATCTCGTCTACCATGACTTCCAATTCACTATCTAGGAACTTGGGATTCTTCTTGGGGGCATGGTGATGGGTGGTGATGGTGAGTGATGTGTGTGTTGGTGTGCAGGTGAGGGTGTGTGAGTGTGTGTTTTGCTGGGTGTATGTGAGGTAGGTATTTGTTGGTGTGCTGTTGGTGTGTGGCTTGTGTGAGGGATGAGCTGTGGGTGTGTGGTTGCTTTCTCTTGGGTGCTGGCAGTGGAATGGCATTTGCAAAGGCTCATGGTTGTGATTTGTGTCCTTTATATAGGTGGAGTTGTGGGTGTGTCTTTGTTCTCTGTCCCCACCCCCCAGTATTTATTGGCTTGGTAATTGCTTGTTTGGCCTTTTTTGGGTGATTTTTCCTTTGTGCTGTTTGTGTATGTTGGAAACGTTCTTGTGACCGAGTCGGACCCTGCATTAGTCTTGTACGGTGTTCTCCGTTTCATTCACGCTGTGTTTGTGCAGTTTTCTATGCTGCGTACGCGTCGGTCGCGGTGTTTTGTGTTGCTTCGGCTCGGTTTTGTTTGCGTGTCGGTCGTACGGCTTGTCCTCCGTCCGACTCGCTCGTGGTTTTCGCGCCTTGCATCGTACTTTGCGGTTTGGAGTTCGCGTGTACGTTTCGGTCGGATTTGTTCCGGGTGCGTGTCGGTCGGTTGGATTCGCGTGTTTTTCCGGCCGGATTGCTGTTTTCCGTGCGGCTCGGTCGGTCGACTTGGTTTAGGTACGTGTCGGTCGGATTTTTCGCGCCTTGCATCGTACTTGGCGTGTCGTGCGCCACGGGTACGTGTCGGTCGGTATTATTTCCGGATCCGAGTCGGTCGGTGCTTTTTCCGGCCCGAATCGGAATCGACCCCTAAGTGATTTGCGCATAATCACAGGACGATGAGCGTCATTGCCGAGACTCGAACCTTGTTGCCCAGATTTGAGATCGACCACCCTAAC
Organism: Calotriton arnoldi; assembly: GCA_963921515.1. Taxonomy (NCBI): domain Eukaryota; kingdom Metazoa; phylum Chordata; class Amphibia; order Caudata; family Salamandridae; genus Calotriton; species Calotriton arnoldi. The sequence goes on along the minus strand of CAWUFW010001036.1, from coordinate 2,679,131 downwards.
CGTTAGGCCACATGAGCAATTCCTCTCCTTTGGATGTCACTCACCTATCGGAAACTTTTGAAAACATCCAGGCCTGGCTGACTCACCATCACCTTTAAGTAAATCCTCTTAAAACAGAGACTCTAGTCACCGCCCCTCTTAACAGCAGTCCTACTTAATCTCTGACTTGTTCCTGATTTTCTTTTTAAATGTGTTTGCCACCTGTCTGTGTGTAACTTTGGCTTACTATACACACTGCTGGACATGAAATCAACATTCATTGGCTAAATGCACAATATATAGAGATCCAAAGATCATTGGTCAATATACATAGATCCACTGCCAGGAGGGCATTACAGGTACACCCTCTGTCAAGTGCTCTACATGTAGAGACCAATGGGCGAAACACATAAATGATTGCCAGAGTATCTAGTGTACAAGTCCAAGAATGAGGCAAACATTTCACTCACTTGCGAGGGAATTCTACGATGATCATGACAGCCATCACTGTAAGGAAGTCGAACACCAGCAGTTTATACATCTCTTGACCCAAACGAGTCTCCCAGCACTAAGGAGAAAAGGAAATAAAAGTATCAGATGTTGAAGTTTTGTGCATTAATAATATTTGTGCGTTATTAACAATGAGCCTCGACACCATCTGTTTTTTAAATGAAAATCTCACACTGCACATTCACTGTATATTATTTTTGCTGCATTTATTCGTGCAAGCCATGTTTGCTTATTTCTGAATTACATTATTCTTAAAGAAGTCTTTCTGGCATTGGCTCAGTAATGCTTCAACCTTCAAGGGTTCTTCTGCCTGCTTGCAGTATTGCATTAATTCACAGTAGTTCACTGTTGTTTCTAACTAGTTTCTTCTGCCATCTCCGAATGAAATTAGATAGAGGGGGCTGAATCAATATTCATGTAGTGGGATAGTGGTTAGGTTGTAAGGCAATATGACGCTTATTACTTCTATGCTCAGATTTACTGAAATTGTATTCTTTTGCCCACATTATGAAGAATCTTAAGTTTTTTTATATTCTATAAGAAGAATTGCTATAAAAACCCTCAAAACTGGAGGTGACCCAGATGACTTTCCAATTTCTATCTGATTTTACTGCTCATTTGGGGCTTGGAATATTTTTCATTTTGCCTATTATTATGTATTGCTCTATTGCTGAGAACCTTTATGGCAATGACTGTAAGCATCTGCACTGCATAATTCCTATAATGTACCCTTTGAATGTTTGTGATAAATCATTCTAAATTTCTAATTCAGTCCTAAAACTCTCTTATTGAGTCTATTCTTACTTAAATGACTGCATTTTTGATATGCTGTTTTGCACCTTACCTTGGGATATATTGCCTCATGAACTTGAGGTTTAACACCATCCCTGATCCATCCACCTGTGGACGTGTTGTTGAGGTGTCTTCTGAGGTGTAAGATTTTAGGGGTCTCCCGCGTCCACACAGATATATATGCAGAGCAGGTCCACACAGCAATCAAAATTCAACATATGTCAAATGTAAGATCGGCCGTCATTGAAACCATGAACCTCCGAGCACGTACCTCCACCGCAAAGTGTCCCCGAATTTACAACAAGTTATGTCGGTGTTAGCCAGCTTACACCCCAGTCAGGGTTTTTGGTTTTGCTTCGACCTATGTAACTCAATAGAGCACATGTTCACAGCTTTAAGCCCTGACTCCCATTCCCTTTGGCTGAAACATTCAGCCTGGGGGCTTAGCAGGGGTTAGCCATACATATCAGAGCTCCCTTCATTTATTTTTCTCAGTGAGGACATTAAGTTGCCCTTGTTCATAGTTCACTTCTGCCACACACAGCAAGGGACCATTGTTGTGCTCAATTCTGGAATCAGCAGGGGCCTGGCCACCAGGGTGCTCGTGCCATATGTATGCACCACTGCTCTGTTCTCCAGTGCATGGTGCTGGCATGGCAGCTTATGGCTGCACCAGCAGCACAGCCCTGCAAATACTCGACGTGTGGTCTGGGCTGACCCTGTGTGTGGTGCATCCTCTGCTAACTGTGATCAAGCAAACCACTGACCAATAAATTACAAGTGGGGCCTACTCTAGTATCCTGCTAATCCAAAGATGGATGTGCAGAGATAGAAGCACCAGCCCTCCCATGCACACTACTCATTCTGGGCATCCTGTCATACAACATCCAGTGCGATTTATCTCCGGTGAGCTTGAGCTGGTCCCTCATTATCACCCTGGATTTTGTTCTGCTGCATTTTCCTCTTGCAAGGCCTTTGTTCATTGGCTGCAGGCTTCACCTATCACTCCATGCCCTGAGTCACATCCCTCTTGCTCACAGGTGCCATGGAAACACTGAATTGTGGAGTGATGCATTATACAGGAGAAGAGTTACTGTTGTTGAACCGCCGTTTCTTCACAGGACTACACTCAGCACTGCTCCTGCATAGACTGAAGCACGGCAGAGCTCATGCCTAAGCCCCAGCAAAGCAGCAGGTATATGATGGGACGTCTTGATATTCCATAATGATGGTGCTCAAGTCATGGTGAAATGGACATCATTGCTGGAAGCAATGGGGGAGAAGGGGTTATAGGTCCGAGTCTTCCTTCAAGAGAACTTTAGCAAGGAGATCAGAGTAATGGAAAGTAGACTAATGTTTGAGATCCCTGCATTTTGCTGGCTGGTTTTCTCACAAGCAACAAAGAGCAATGAACCCCTGTCATACGTCAGGGTATTTGTACAGGCACAGGAGTCTGAGAATGTCCTGCTCAGTCAGTAGACAAGGAATGACAAACTGGTAAGTTAGTGAATATATCCTCACCAATTCGAGCCCTAGAATCATTGGAAATCTATTTCTATTTGTAGGGGGAAACATGTATGGCACAGTTAAAGTATAAAGATTGAATCAACGTCCCTCAGTCATGCACCAATAAGAATCTTTTGCAATGGGACATATTGTTAGATTTTTCTGATTGCAAAGTGTGTTCTGTCCCTGGTGTGATTAACTGATTCATAAAGAATTTATTGTAGACATTAATGAGATTTGAACAGTCTATAAAAATAAGGAGTTGGTTATTTTTTCGGTATAAATTAAACTTGTGCATACACCAGTTGTGACTCATAAACAATACAATCTATGGGTGTAGAATCTTCTGTATATGTGCTGTGTACATAAACCATGTGTACATTACGCATGCACACACACACAGATATAAAACGCAACTGGATTTGCAAAAGTGGGCATACCTGGAGATGGCAGAAGTGGTTGGAGAAAAGTAGTGCACATTGAATTTTCTCTGGCAAAATACAAACATTGGTGGAAGATATGAGAAACCTACATAAAGGGTTGACCACTAGGGGCCCGATTCTGATGCGGGTTGGAAAAGCTTCCCGACCGAATCGGTTGGGAAATGGTTTCCGACCCACTCGGATCGGGAAAGTCCGACCGGCGGAGTAGGATGCATCCGGATGCTTCCAGATACGATTTGGTTGAACTCCCATTGACTTCAATGGGAACATTTGTTCCTAACCGCATCAGAATCAGGCCCTCGGTCGGGAAGCTTTTTCAACCCGCATCAGAATCGGCCCCAAAGTAGTTTGTTCCTTACACCCTTTCCAGTGCTTACAGAGCCTCCCCCTGGCACACCCCAACTCCTCCCACCTCGCCGGGTCCTCGAGGAAATTACGTGTCCCAAGCCTCGTTCTGAGGTGAGCACCATATCTGTAGTTCGAGCGCAGTGTCCCGCAGCTTGGAGACACTGACGATCGACTACGCTTCTCTCACTGCGATTCTCCAATCGCGGAGTTCGCTTTGATATTGCAACTCCCAGGCTTTATCCTCAAGCACTGGTACCTGCGTCCCTCTGGGGCCTCCTGCCATATTGGGCATTCTAATGATTCTCCGGTAAGTTTGCTCCACCGAACATACTGTAAACATTATGTTTGGATACTGTGTTTGGCCGCTATATTAAATTGCCCAATTTGATTATTCTTTTAGGCACAGCCCCGTGAGTATAATTATATTTATTCTTGCACCTTGGTGTTACCTGATTTACTTGCGGTCCTTATTCCCAGAGCACCTGCTCTTTCACATCATTACTTGTGCCATTTTAGGTAAGCGCTCGTGCACTAATTTTCTGACTGATGGCAGCTACACCTTGCCCAACAGCTTAGTTTTTCCTTATTGTCCCCTATCATTGTTTAGGCACTTCCCCTTGGAATACTATTCTCATCCCTCGGCACATGTATCCCTGCTGTTCTGAATTGACTTGGTTTACACAGGAACTGTTTCTTGACTAATTCTCAAAGCTAATCAGTATGTAAGTAGTACTTACATCCATTCCTTTGGAACCATATGTAATTTCCTAGCGCTCATTTCTCTCCTCTACCATTAGTTTCCCAGGCCATTCCCTAGTCCTGATAAGACCCTCCCATTCTCCCATACGGTCGAAACGGCGTCAAAATCTCCAAAGACAGACCATTGTTTGAAATATCTCTGTGGAAATTTTCCACTGTATTCCCTAGAAGTATACATATTGTATATGGCTGTCTGATAATACCAATGAACCTGTATTACACATATTCTGTCACAATTTTTCTTTTGGTATAGTTTTTTTACTTGGGGTTTTGCGCACTTGGCATGATTTTTCGCAATCCTTCCCATTGAAATTGCATTTTTCTGTTAAAAAAGAAATTCAATTCGGATGAAATGATAGTAACTACTTCATACAGGTATTCATTTCAAGGATTAAATCCTGAGTTATTTTACTGTCTCATCGTATATTGAGTATGAGTTCCATGTGAACACTTGTTTGAACTTTGTTCTTTTGAAACAACCTAAAATAAAATATTTTTTCGAAAAATTGCAACTTACAAATGCAATATTAAAATAGGAGAGTCATAAATTTGAGACCCGAAATTTCACAGCAGAATGCAATTTTAAAACGGAATCCTTGGAGAGTGACCGTTGCACCAATAATTTTGATATTTAAAGAGATATACCATGTCCTGCGTTATATATCTTTTTGATACACAAATATTTTGTGATAATTAAAAACATTTTTCGCGATATGTGTGGACAAAGTTGGTTTATCATATATCAAACTATCTTTTAAGAGTTGTGAGAATTATTGTCATGCCAGATAGATGTTTTTTGCAACATGGTGGTAAAAATGGGGGATTGCTACTAAACCTTAACAACTGTGGTAACACTCTAAAATGATGATTTCTTCATAATAGCTATATGTATACAGTATAACTGTTTATGCAACACGTTGATAAAAAGAAGTAGCTAACACCACTTTGGGTGTTATAACATGAATTGATAGTGTTACGTTTTGGGTCAAAGGGGTGATTGGTATTCATCACATAATAGCAACAACACTATGAATGGTTGCTTTGTTTTATGAACTGAATAGTTGCCAGACAGGTGGCTGTGTGCAGTGCTGGTAGTAAATGGGTGACTGTAATGCTACTGTACACACACCAGCTGTTGTGATACCCTAACTTCTTCCGTCTCTTCTTTTTTTTTTGTGGGCGTTTCAAACAAAGTTATAAATACATTGGGGGGTGTGGCTTGACGCCCAAGGAAGATGGAAGCTTTCCTGTAGCCCGTGACGAGGCGGCGCAGGTTGACGACTCTTTTTTACGGGCCCTGGGACCTACTGACGAGTCCACACGCAGGTCCCGCATGGGGACGCACTCCACGCCCATTCTGTGAAGGTTGCAGCACGCCACAAGTAAGGAGAGATGTTTTTTTCTCATCTGCGATATCTTCTCCCTCAGAAGCGGCCGTCATTTTGTGATGAGGCTGCTTCATATTAATTGAGCATAGAGCTGAGATGAAGCGCTTCAATTCATTCTGAATTCTACTTGCTTCAAAAGAGGATGCCTGAAAATAGCAGCTTAAAGGTACACGGTCTTCATAATTTTTAAAGAGCTTTTCTTGCTTGTTTTCTCTTCCACGTTCCAAGCATCTTGTCAGCCTTCTCACATCTGGATTTATTTACGCCATATATCTGCCGCATTCAACTTTGTCTTCCTTCTACATCGCCCCCATATAAGAACTGGTGCTATTTTAACGGTTTCTGCACTGCCTATGGGAAGAGTACGGAGGCTTAGTTCCTCTACTTTGTCCCCAATGCACAGATTTATCAAAAACTCCACAATTTTTACGAAGTTTGCTGCAATGGAATCTTTTTTAGCTTCCCAGCCAAAGAATGTCACATCTACAACTACGGAGCAAACACAAGGAGATGATGGACGGAGTGCTGAAACTTTTCAGACACTCACCCCCAGTCACAGATCTGAGTTGAATTCATCATTGTTCTTTAGCTCACTTCGCCACCCCAGTTCAGACACCGTTATATGCAAATCAGTCTTGACCCTGTGCCTCATGGGAACAGTCCAGCCCGAACTGCCAAGCCAGGTCTTCCCTGGACCAGAAACAAGCATCCTTGGACCGGTTTCGGGGTAACACCCCTCATCAACCAGGCTAGCTTGAATCCAGTGGCAAAGTGAGCAAGGGACCCACGTCTGGGCATACCCTGCCAACTTATGGCGAACAAAGCAAAAACAAGGAGATGATAGACGGAGCGCTGAAACTTTTCAGACACTCACCCCCAGTCACAGTGCGTTGAATCCATCACTGTTCTTTAGCTCACTTCGCCACCCCAGTTCAGACACAGCTATATGCAAATCAGTCTTGACCCTGTGCCTCATGGGAACAGTCCAGCCCGAACTGCCAAGTCATGTCTTCCCTGGACCAGAAACACGCCTCATCATCTCCTTGTGTTTGCTTTGTTTGCCCTAAGTTGGCAGGGTATGCCCAGACGTGGGTCCCTTGCTTACTTTGCCACTGGATTCAAGCTAGCCTGGCTGATGAGGGCTGTTAGTCCGAAACCGGTCCCAGGATGCCTGTTGACGGTCCAGGGAAGACATGGCTTGGCAGTTCGGGCTGGACTGTTCCCATGAGGCACAGGGTCAAGACTGATTTGCATATAGCTGTGTCTGAACTGGGGTGGCGAAGTGAGCTAAAGAACGATGATGGATTCAACCCAGATCTGTGACTGGGGGTGAGTGTCTGAAAAGTTTCAGCGCTCCGTCCATAATCTCCTTGTGTTTGCTTTGTTTGCCCTAAGTTGGCAGGGTATGCCCAGGCGTGGGTCCCATGCTCACTTTGCCACTGGATTCAAGCTAGCCTGGCTGATGAGGGCTGTTAGCCCGATACCGGTCCCAGGATGCCTGTTGCCGGTCCAGGGAAGACATGGCTTGGCAGTTTGGGCTGGACTGTTCCCATGAGGCACAGGGTCAAGACTGATTTGCATATAGCTGTGTCTGAACTGGGGTGGCGAAGTGAGCTAAAGAACGATGATGGATTCAACCCAGATCTGTGACTGGGGGTGAGTGTCTGAAAAGTTTCAGCGCTCCGTCCATCATCTCCTTGTGTTTGCTTTGTTTTCCCTAAGTTGGCAGGGTATGCCCAGGCGTGGGTCCCTTGCTCACTTTGCCACTGGATTCAAGCTAGCCTGGTGATGAGGGCTGTTAGCCTGAAACCAGTCCCAGGGTGCTTGTTTCCGGTCCAGGGAAGACATGGCTTGGCAGTTCGGGCTGGACTGTTCCCATGAGGCACAGGGTCAAGACTGATTTGCATATAGCTGTGTCTGAACTGGGGTGGCGAAGTGAGCTAAAGAACGATGATGGATTCAATCCAGATCTGTGACTGGGGGTGAGTGTCTGAAAGGTTTCAGCGCTCCGTCCATCATCTCCTTGTGTTTGCTTTGTTTGCCCTAAGTTGGCAGCGTATGCCCAGACGTGGGTCCCTTGCTCCCTTTGCCACTGGATTCAAGCTAGCCTGGCTGATGAGGGCTGTTAGCCCGAAACCGGTCCCAGGATGCTTGTTTCCGGTCCAGGGAAGACATGACTTGGCAGTTCGGGCTGGACTGTTCCCAAGAGGCACAGGGTCAAGACTGATTTGCATATAGCTGTGTCTGAACTGGGGTGGCGAAGTCAGCTGAAAAACGATGGATTCAACCCAGATCTGGCACTGGGGGTGAGTGTCTGAAAAGTTTCAGCGCTCCGTCCATCATCTCCTTGTGTTTGCTACATATACAACTACGGCAGCCACGATTACTATACCGGTGAGTTCTGGAAAAGCTTCCACGAAACGTCTGAAAAAAAGACCCACCCTCTCCTGCAAAATCCCCGCCTCCTGCTTCTTTGGACCTCTTACTTGTAGAAATTTGTGCCCTACGTCCCTTTATGGAGGAAACAAATACTAAACTACAACTTCTTACTGAGAGGTGTTCTCAAATGGATGAACTTTTACAAGCAGATGAACAGAATGTTTCCTCTTATGGTATAACTGACAGCAAAGTGAGTACTCTTCAATCTCAAGTCTCTTCTTTGCAGAAACAAGTTGAAGTTTTGGAAAACAGAAATAGAAGAAATAATCTGCGCATATATGGTCTACCGGAGAACACGGAAGGCTCAGACTCCCTCACATTCTTCAAAAAAGTTCTTCCTAAAGTGTTAAATTTACCTCCCTGAATAATTCAACGTGCTCACAGATTGGGTCGTCAGCAAGTTAATGCTTCTGGTTCAAAATGCCCAAGAGGTGTCATTTTATACTTTTTGGAGTATAAGGATCTTTACAAAGTTGTCTCTGCATCCAAAACAGCAACCCGTATATCTTGATTAGATCATGCTTTATTTTTCTCTCAAGATTATGCCAAGAGTACGGCTGACAGACGTAGAGAATTTTTAAGTATGAGACCGGATCTTCGCTCTCTTGGTGCTCGCTACGGTCTTTTTCATCCTTGTCTCTTCAAGGTTACCTATAGAAATAAGACGACCACCTATGAAGATCCAGTTAAATTGAAAAGCTTCATTAACTCTTGCAAAATAGAAACTATGGACACTTCCGGCGCTTCATCTTCTTATTCTGGTTAAAATTTTAAGAGAATGTTGATAATTAGAACATTTGCTGTTGTTTCATATATTGTTGTGTAGCTGCTCATTCATGTATTTTCTTTTTTGACATGAATATTCTAACGTTGATATTAACTTTTAGCAAATAACCCGTTTTCTCTCGCTTCTCCTTTTAGGTGTCTTATTATGTGTACTTATCGTTGTCTCGCATCTTGTCAATTAGGGTCATCCGTATGCCCCTTCCGCGGGATCTGGATACACCATCTTTCCATGTGGTTTCACCCCCCCCCAGTCTTTTTTGGAATTGTATAGGTATGTGTTACTTCTTTTGCGTTCTTCTTCTTATTCTATTCCTTTTTTATCCTCTTAAGTTTTCCCTCTACTCCCTTCTCCTGTTACATTTTTCTCCTAAACGCCTTTACCTGTTTTCTCTCATTTTCCTAACTCCCTCTTTGTTCATGGTGTTCTTTGTTGTGCTTTTGTTATTACAAGTAATGTCGTGGTTTGCATTGCATCAATTTTATAATATGTCTGGCTTAATTCACTTTTTTTCATAATGAATAGTAGATGTCATTGAAAATTGTTTCTTGGAATGTACGAGGCTTAAGCTCTCCGATTAAAAGACAGAGTGTTCTAACACATTTAGCTAAACTAAGAGCTGACATAGCATTGACTCAAGAATCACATCTTACAGAAGGCAAATCCTTAAAATTGAAGCAGGATTGGGTAGGAGCAGTCTTCTTCTCTCTGGGAGATGGTAAAAGAAATGGTGTTGTCACATTATGTCACAAATTTCTTTGTGTTATACTAGTTTCTCAAGAAGCTGATAATGTGGGTCGATGGCTGTTTACTGAACTGCTGATTGTGAAGGTTCCACTCTTCTTATTTAATATTTGTGCCCCAACTACCGGTGACTCCCTTTTTTGGTCTCACCTTACAAAGAAACTATTGCAATGTCCCCAGGACAATCTCATTTTAGCAGGTGACTGCAATCAAATTGTAGACCCCTTTATTGATCGCAATCCCTGACTTCCTTCATACCAAATAAAGCCCACAAATTATTTTTACAGCCCACTCAACAACGAAAATTAGTGGACGCCTGGAGATTATGTAATCCCACTCTAAGAGAATATACCTACTTTTCCCCGGCACACCAGACCCAATCGAGTATTGACTACGTTTTTGTATCTCACAACGTCTCTCAGTCCCTACAATCTGCGGAAATTGGCTCTATACTAATATCTGACTACGCTCCCGTCTATATTTCATTAGACATACTTAATAAGCAGAGTTTACCAAGCGATGGCGTTTTAATAACTCTGTACTTCTGGACCCTATAGTCACCTCCTCTTTTACCTACTTTTTAAAGAGTACTTTCTTTTTAATGAAACAGAAAACCTGCCATTTCATACAATATGGGATGCTTTTAATGTGGCAGCCTGTGATTTTGTCATTAATTATGTTTCTAAGAAACGACACAGATATTTTTGCAAAAATAAAGAGATTGGAACATTCCTATTATGCCACCAAATCAAAAGAATGTTTGTCGGAACTTATAGCAACTAAACTTACATTTAATAAGGAGTCTACTGATAATGCATCATTATATTTGCTAAAATCCAGTGCAAAATTTTATGGTGGCCAGAATAAATCTGGCAAATTACTAGCAAACTATCTCAAGGTCAAAAAACACAAACTCAACATTGAATCAATCATAGATGATCAACAATCACCTAGATATTAAGATTCTGAAATCCTACAAGAATTCCATCAATTTTATGAATATTTGTATACACCGGAATCCTTATCTACGAATGATGAGATTTCAGATTATCTCTCTTCCACTGGAAACTTTTCGATACACAACTAAACTTCGACCCAATGGAGCTCGCTATCTCATCGAAGGAATTACACACTGCATTACATACACTCAAAAAGGATAAGGCCCCAGGAACAGACGGTTTTACTGTAGAGTTTTTCATCCACTTCTCTAATTTGCTTCTCCCCAAGCTAAATAATCTTATAGTTTCTTTTTCACATGCTGGTGCATCTTCTAGATTCTTTTCGGAAGCTTTAATAGGCCTCAATCCCAAGGAAGGTAAAGACCCTTATTTTTGTAGAAACTACAGACCCATGGGGCAGATTTACAAGCCCCATGCGCCACTGGTACGTGACTTTTTGTGTCGTACCGGTGGCGCATTTAACTGCTCCATATTTACAAGGACTCGAAAAGTCACCCTGCGTGACTTTTCCTGTCCTTGTAAATATGGCCCCTTTGTACACAAAGGGGTCTTTGCGTGAAAGGGGTGTTCCATGGGTGTTGCTGTGGGTGTTCCCACGCAACACCCATGGAACCAGACACATTTCCAGATTTACGAGGAATCATAAATCTGGAAATGCGTGTGAATGCTAAGCCTCCCCAGGGGAGGCGTAGGGAGGCGCAACGAGGAGAAATGTATTCATTTCTCCTCGTTTTCTGTTTCTCTTTCAATGTGTGCTGCATTCTGCGGCACGCATAGAAAGAGGAAATCACCTCTAATGATTGTTTTTGTTCAGGAAGCGTTCCCTTTCTGCACATAAACAATCATTAAAACAATGACGTTTTTCAACTTCTGTGTGTGCTAATGCAGTACACATAGAAGTTGAAAAGGGCATTTTCCAGATTGTTTTTGTGCAGGAATGGAACCCTTCCTGAACAAAAACAATCTCCCCACGACGCAGGCATCCTTGCACCATGGTGCAAGGGTGCCTGCGACAGCGCATGGCAGCAGTTTGTGCGCCAGCACAGGGGGAAGCACAGAGATGCAACATATTGTTGTAAATATGTCACATCCCTGTGCTTTGAAAGTGACGCAGCACAGCCAAATGGCTTGCGGAACGCACTGAGTCACTTTCTTGTAAATCTGCCCCCATATCTTTAGTAAACATCGATTATAAAAAAAAATTCCAAGGCCTTGGCCTTGATGCTGGAATCCTTTCTTCCTGACTTACTCGGTAAACAACAATCTGGTTTTGTTAAGGGACGCTTCATTACAGACAATACCCGTTTATTTTTTTACATACTTTCCAACACCTCTCATAAATCCGACTCTATTGCTGCAATCGCATTAGATGCGGAAAAGGTGTTTCATAGGGTGTATTGGCCTTATATATTTCAAACACTTCAATGGTTTGGTTTTGGTCCAAAAATTATAAGTTTAATTTCTCTTGTTTACTCAAATCCTAGAGCGGCAATTTTTGTTAATGGTCTTACTTCCTCATACTTTAATTTGGGAAGAGGTGTCCCGCAGGGATGTCCCTTATCTCCTTTTCTTTTTAATCTAGCTTTAGAACCCTTCTTAACTAAAATACGCCAAAACCCAAATATTCATGGCTTTACATCCGATAATGTACACATTAAATTGGCAGCATATGCAGATGATATTTTATTATTTCTCTCGAAACCACATTCCTCCCTTCCTGCATTCTTACAAGAAGTAACTGCTTACTCCTCTGTCTCCGGATATAGACTAAACAATGACAAATGCGAGATATTACCTTTAACCAAATTTACTTTTAAAAATGATTTTAACATATCAATTTTAAATGGAACCCCCAGCATATAAAATATCTAGGTATGTACTTCATTGCATCAATTAAATCTTCAATCTCCATTAATATAGATAAATGCTCACTAAAAATATCTGCCTTGATAGATAAATGGCACCCTCTTTATCTTTCTTAGTGGGGGCAATTAGATACTATTAAGATGATGTTATACGGTATAATACTTTATACTATTTCTAACATAACAACTGTTATATCTAAAAAATTCTTTAAGAAAATCAGCTCCTTATTATCCTCCTTTCTCTGGAAAAATAAAAGAGCCCGCACGTCATTATCAAAACTCACACTTCCAAAAGAAGAAGGAGGAGTCAACTTACCTGACTTCCCTAAGTATCACAAAGCCTTTTTATTGCGTCAATCCTCTAGGTGGATTTTGAGATCCTTGCCGGACTCTCCACTTTGGGTCATGCTTGAATGAACAATCCTATCTTAGCCCTTTCTCCTTTCAAGAATACCTGTCTTTCACTCGGAAACCCCAATAATTATCCACTCCCATTGTTAAACACACAAGTAAATTATTAGACACAATTTTATCGAGCCAGTCCAATAATACCGAAACATTCCTGAAATCTACTATATGGCATAGCGAACTCATACTGATCAAGGGTAAGCCCTTTTATTGGAAAGCATGGAGACAAAATTGCTTAATATTGGTTAACCAATTATTCGATCATAATAAGGTTATACCTTTTTCTCATGCTTGTTCTTTGTTTAGTTTTCCCTTCTCCTTTCAGAATAAATACGGCAAATATGGCAAATATGGCAAAACGCTTTATATCTTGCTTTTGATCAAGCTAACTCATCTCCTGTCTCCTCTCCCACAACTACTAACCAAACTCGCACTTTCCTCAGCACATGCCCCAAAGCTTCCACCACATACGCTTACTTGCGAAAATCCACTGTTACTAAAGTTAAACTAAGGTAGAGTTAGCCTGGGAACAAGATTTAGATATGAATGATCCATTTCTATATGGAATAAAATCTGGACCAAAATTAGAAAAACTTCTAGAGCAGCGAACACAACACAGACACTCTTCTTTATATATAATAGGCTACTTCTCTCTCCCACTACTTTGCATAGGATAAACGCTGACATATCTGATGCCTGCTGGTCCTGCTCCCTGATATATGCTGATTTAAAACATTTACTTTTTATGTGCCCTTTTGTTCGTGATTTTTGGAAAAGTGTTTGGGATCAGATCACCCTTAAATTTGGGTCTATAATCCTTTCTCCATTACCAATATTTTTTTAGGCGCCTTATCAGACAACTGGAATAATTGCTCATTAAATGTATAAATTCTGGATTTGCTTGTAGCAGTGGCACTTCAACAAATTACCAAATACTGGAAAGACTCGTCTAAACTATCCTTTCAAGCTTGGTGGTATGCAGTTTGCCATAACCACAGATTAGAAACAGCTTATGTATATCCTGTTTCCCTAGTCACAAATCGCCTGCAGTTATGGTCCCCAGTTACAAAGTTTATTGATCTTCACGCCGGACTTTCCTATACACGCACTTCCTCAGGACAAGAAGTTTTAAAGCCCCCTTGACATTCCATATTTTATACTCATGACTATTTGAATATTTTTAATAGGAACATAATGTTGAAATCTTAGATATGTTACCACACTTGGCTTATATCCTTATATACCTTTTTGTCTTTTTCTTATTCCCTTTTTCTTCTACTCTTTATTGATATTATAAGCACAACTTCATGTACGATCTTATGTTATACTGTGTAATTATATATATATATATATTTTTCTCTTTTTGAATAAACTTATTTTTGATACTTAAAAACAAAGTTATAAATACATAATATCTTGAAAGGAGAGTTTACTCAATTTCTTCATGAGAATATCCAAATATTCACGAGAATATTATGAACAATACTAATTACTAGATAAAAATGTTATGAATTGAGCTTATATTAGAAACCATGGCAACATCAAATATTGTCTTATGGGTACAAACTGAGGTTATTAAGATATATGTTTGAGGATTGAATTATCTCCATTGAATTTGGGAATCTTTCTCGTTTTTATGAGAATATCAAACAGAATCTCAATCCTCAAGATAAAATGTTATATAGTTGAGTCCTGGGTCCATCTTTGTGGAATTATCTTTGATTATAATAACATTTATTCATCCATGAGTATATTATATAGTCTCATTCACAAGACAAAATTCTATATATTTGAGTCCTTGACTTGTCTTTGAGGTTTTTCTATTGTATAGAAGAATTAACGGCAAAAGAATTTATATATTTTTTAAATCCAGTGTTCTTTATTCAACAATGTGATAATAGTGATTATTGCAAGAGTATATTAGTTCTAATTGATATATGGGTTAAATAGAAAATTTCAAAGGTTTCTGTCCTTAAATAAGAAAGAAGCAGAAATTAAGGAATTTGAAGGGATTTCAGATGAGGGATGGGCTCATGTCCATTTAGTCACTGTGTGTAGTTTTGTCTTTATAGAGATATTTTTTGTCCTTTGTGTGTTTGATGTTAAATCAACAAGAGTAATAGGTGGTGGACACTATGAGAACTAAGACATGTTTGTTTGATTGGATGGGAATTAAGTCTCTGGGCCTTATTACAAGTTTGGCGGTCCCGTCGACTGCTGTACCAGCGGTGGCGGTCCGAGCGTGGAGAGCTTGGCGGTCCGACCACCATATTACGAGTTGGGTGGATTGCCTTTGTGAAGATTGCGGTTAAACAGCTAAGATTGCCAGCAGACCACCAACCGTCGGTTCGCGGTCGGGGATAGACAGCCGCCATAGGGCGGCACAAGGGAGCAGCACTGTCATGCGTATTACGAGCTGCCTTTTCCACAAGCTGACTGCGGCGGTCTGACCGCCTGCTTCAAGGTGTCAGTGACAAAGGATTAGGAGTGCATATTCACCCCTTTCTTGTTCTTCCTGGAAGATTCCAACACAGATCTCTTTCTTTAGGTCCCCTTCACAGCAGGATCTTCAAATCGAGGAATGCGACCCCATTTGCGATGATCTACAGGTGAGTCCTTTTGGTACCATATAGCCATTGCCAGGACTGCCCACAATGGGCCAAAGCCCGGCATCCAACACATATGAGGTCGAAATGCACACACAGGCATTGATATATTTGGAAAACGTACTCACCACCGCTGCAAGATCTCCGCAGCCACACTGCCGGCACCGTGGTCAACTCATAATATGGCTGTCTTTGGATCACCATCGCCGTGGACTACTGGTGGGGGTGGACACGGTTCTTCTGCGGTCAGACCACCAAACTCATAATAAGGCCATTTGTGATTTCCAATGAGATCAGAAAGTTATGGTGTGTAGATGATTGTTGCAGCCTTGAAAAAGAGGTGTTATCTCGAAACACATGCTGGCTGTGTACTAATAGTAGACAGGTTTCCAAATATGGAATAAAGAAAGCCAGATTATGAAAAGAATTTCAGTTTGTTTATTTGGAGCATCAATTCCATTGAATAATTAATGATTATCCTCCTTTTGAAGTAATATTAAATCCATACTGCAACTTTGGGGTTTGGTGATTGAGGAGTGAGGTGCGGGCACATTTATTCCTGGATATTATGTGGACACGAGGTGGGAGGAGCTTGGAACTATCAATGAAGACAGTGGGTGGGGCCTATGATGGCAGTGGGCAGCACCAGTGATGGATGTGAGTGATAATCCTGTAAGAAAAATCTTTGGTCCTAGCACTTTACTTTTTTTTTTATTGGAAACTAAGTACCGCCACCAGGATGTACACAAGCTTCAGAAACATATTCCACAATTCAACATATTATTACAACTTACTGGGAACAGGTCATGGTTATATCCACAGGGCATGCAACGGACATTATCTTTTGACCCATCACAGGTGATCTGCTGCCAGAGCGAGAAGAGGAGGATGACCAGACTGGCAAGACGCAGGAAGACACACCTATTGGGAGAAAAGAGGAGAGGGTAACAAACTGGAGACGGTTCGACTTCAAGAAAGTTTATGTAAAAGAGACATAACATATTAGGCAGAGTGTTTCAAGTCCCAGTGCAATGTGTGTTATTTCTCTTCAGCTCTCCCTTATGTAGAAGGAATCCATATCCTGTACTCTCTACAAAAAGAGCTCATTGAAAGACGAAGGTAAGAAGAGCATGATAGCCCAGTTGAATGTGGAGAGGAATATTATGTCTCCTTTTTGTTGAATGACATTCCTATTTGGGTTGATGATAATACTATTATACCCTGTTATGGTACTAGATTTAGAACAAATAGTGGGACAGTGAACAACATAGTTGCCCTATCAATGTTGGTTGATTGATATGTTCAAGCAGACAGCACTGAGTTTTTTGCCTGTTTTATAGACTTCAAAATGGCATAGTATGCTTCTGACAGAAATGGATCTAGAGCAAATTAGAATCCTGGGGTATTCCAAGTCACTTGTTATAGGCGATTCATGATTTACATGGCAATACATGGACCCAAGTGAGGCGTGTAAAACTGGAGTGCATTCTTGCACCCTGTTTAATCCATATATTCTGATATTGGATGTGCACTGCTTTCAAACAGAGAAAGCCCACCAAGTTGGATGAGGGGGAGTCACCCCCAATTACAATATGTAGGCGACAGGCTACTGTTATATAGGACTTATATAGACCTACACCATTATATAAAGGCCCTGGGAATGTACTGTAATAAGAACTGTTTGGTAGTTAATGCTATGATGCAAAACATATTGATTTTCTGTTATTGGTTTTTGGTAGAAAACTAATAAAGAACGTGAGGTGGTTTATGAAGTAACCTCCTACAAATATTTGGTGTTAAGGTTTCATAATACAGGCAGTCGCTGCATCCACATGGTCTCTTTTAAATCCAAACATGACTCCCTCATATAGGTTCTGCTGCATCTTTCACAGGAGCTGTCTAGGCCATCGATCACGCTCTTTTTTAGATGTAATTAAACCAAAATGTATGCCTCTGCCTGTGAGGCGTGCCCTGAAAAGATATCAAAATGGCTACTGATGAAACAGTGTAAGCCCCATTTTAAATAGTGCATTGTCTACCTCCTTTTTTAACGTCTTAGACATATTAGATATGCAAGTTTGGGGGGTAAGGAGATATCTACAGCTAATTTCAAATTTGCACTTAAAAATAAGCTACAACGAAAATCGTTTGAAATAGAAACTTAGACATGCCAGTTTAGCAGTGCAGACGAGTTTTTTTAATCAACTTTACTCAATAGAAGTAAAGTCATTTGAGTTTAAAAAGAATTCAGCAAGATTATGTTCTGAGAATTTTTATTTTAGCGAATTCTTACAAAATGAAAGCACAACAAGAGCATTGTTGGTTTTGGACTGTGTGGGTATGCACATAAAGTCTAGCCCACATCTTATCTTGCTGCCTGACGTTCCTAGATCATAAGAAATTTGTAAAATTTTCACGAGAGATTCGAAATTTGAAATTGCGATGATGCTTTTTTCCATTTTTTCAATAGTTGTGACGTGTAGTTAGTGCATCTGTCGGTTGTGAATGTGGAAAAATGAACAATATTATGCCCTGATGAGGTTTGTAATGTTCGATTACTATGTTTTTAGTTTCTGATATTTAAAGGCAGGTTTGTGACCGACAGTGAACTGATAATGAATTTTCTAACTTTGAAAATCTTTTTTGCCTTTACATCATAATGGATGGCATGTTCGTATTATGTCGATTAATTGGATGCCAGTATGTTATTCTACATAGTAATTATTTTCAGCAACAAATACAGGTTATTCAGGCACATTAAGTGGACTCTCTGAAGATGGTATATTAATTTCTTCTGTGTTATCTCTTGGACCAACCAGAGCCATTCCTTCATACCATACCTGAGCAGTGTAAGTTTGATCTCAGTGGTTAGAGGGTACTTCTCAAACTGGATGATTATGCCGAAGAGCATTGGAAGGATGAAGTTGGCCGCAGTAATAGCAATAGATGGGAGGTACCCCACCAAAAGCTCCAGGAAAAAATTCCCTGACACTACTGAATCCTCCTATATAGGGTAAAACAGAAAGGGTTAGATTCAGATTACCTTAAAGAGTGATTCCCAGAAGAACAACGATTAAATTACTTACATCTCTGTGATATATTTGTATTAAGCACAACAGAGACAATTCAAAACCCATCAGGGCAGCTCACTTGCCCATAATGTCTCCAGACCTGCAGTTATACAAAGCTAACAAACAGCATTTCTCTGTCACCAAGCCTCGGGAAATGAATTTGGAGGTAGCTGTTAGAAGAGATGGCAGGTGCACCAGAGCCCAGACTACTAGAAGTCTAAGTTTCAAGTGATCTCTTCCTGCACAAACTAATATGCCTCTAAATTATGCTATCCAAACTAACCAGAGCAAAAGAAACTCACCAGATCCATGATGGCATCGGATGGAGTTCTCGGATCCTATAAAGTTCCGTGGTAAATTAGCCAAAGGGCCTGATATTTTTCAAGGCTGTCCATATCCACTTTAACTGACTAGAGGGCATGCTATTTAGGATCCTGAAGGTGCCAGATGACTTTACCAGTATTTAAGTTAAATGGCTGAATAACATGCTTAAGGCACAGTGGAAGGTGTACCCAGTCATGAGGTGGATCAGTGCCTCTCTACAGCGGACGTACAGACAGCAGCCCAGTAGATGAGCACTGAGCCACACTCTGTGATCCTTTTGGATTGAAGCAGCGATACTTGACCCGAGAAGGGCCTTGTTGAATTTTCTAAAATTGGAAACAGGGAGGACAATCTATGTAAGGAGTCCTCACTGCAGTGTGTCTCCTAGTGATACTGTGGTATATGTCCATAGCAGGTTTGTGAGTGAGCCTGTGTGCATCCCCAGGCAGCCCCCACTATGCAGCAATTAATTTATGGCCTAGAACTGAGTGACGTAAAAGTCAACATCCTCTGCTAAGTGGCCTTATAGACTGCCTGGGCTGGTGTAGGAATGGGCATAGCTGGAGTGCCTGTGAAAAGAGTCTTAGAGATAAATGGATTTGTAGAACATTCATGGAAGAAGCATCTTATTCAGCACTCTGTGGGTAATTTTTAAAGGGTGGCCCTGACTTTGAGGGGCCCTTCGATGGCTGGGCAGAATCTGGAGGCAGTCATAGAGCTGGGTGGAGGGACACTAGCTCTATCAATCAATCAATCAGGATTGGTAAAGCGCAACTACTCACCTGTGAGGGTCTCAAGGTGCTGGGGGGAGAGGGGCCAGCTCCATTGAGTGCTGGGGTCACCCAAAAAGCCAGGTCTTGAGGTCCTTCCTGAACTTGAGCAATGTGAGAGATTGCCGGAGGTGGAGTAGGAGGGTGTTCCAGGCTTTGGCTGCGAGGTAGGAGGAGGACTTTCCTCCCTTTCTAGTCTTGCTGATACGTGGGATGGTTGCCAGTGAGAGCTGGGCTGATCGGAGGTGTCTTTTGGGTGCATGGAAGGAGAGGTAGCTGTTCAGGTATGCATGTCCGGTGTTGTGAAGGGCCTTGTATGCGTGGGTGAGGAGTTTGAAGGTTATTCTTCTTTCGACTGGTAGCCAGTGCAGATCGCGGAGGTGCTGGGTGATGTGACTGTGATGGGGGATGTCGAGGATCAGTCTGGCTGCGGTGTTCTGGACAGTCTGGAGTTTTCAAAGGAGTTTCTTGTTGATTCCAGCATAGAGAGCGTTGCCGTAGTCCAATCTGCTCCTGATGAGTGAGTGCGTGACAGTTTTTCAGGATTCAGTTGGGATCCATCTGAAAGACTTTCGAAGCATGCGGAGGGTGTTGTAGCAGGTCGAGGAGACAGCAATGATCTGGCGGTTCATTGTGAGCGATGGGTCCAGTATGATGCTGAGGTTTCGTGAGTGGGCCGTCGGAGTGGAGGTGTTTCCGAGGGCGGAGGGCCACCAGGAGTCATTCCAAGTGGAGGGGGTGGAGCCAAGGATGAGGACTTCTGTCTTTTCTGAGTTGAGTTTCAGGCAGCTCTATCCTGAGTCATTGCAGGATGTTAGCCTTAGGAAGACTGGTCCACTGCCACTCTGCCAGGGCTGGAACGGTCTGGAACCATAAACACCATTACACAACAGAATCCAGAATGAAACAAAAACTGGCCAAGCATATGAGGGTCACCCTAAAGCGCTGCAGGTGCTACCAGCACTGTAGGTGAGTTAGAGCATCCAGGCATTACTCTGGATGAGTACTGAACCACTGAACTCACAGCTAGCTAATAGATTCACCCGGATAGCCCTTCCAATGACTCCTAGCACCTCATTCCTAGTTTATCACAGTAGATTAGTTGAAAAAGGGTATTTTATATGCGGGATAAAGTACTCCCTGCTGTACATTATAAGGATACAGAGGAGTTCCATAACCATATGTAAGGTTATGGAACTCTGAGCTAACTTGCAAGATTCTTATCATGTACGCCAGGAGGTACTTTATCCCATATAATACATGGTTACATGATCACCTTTCTCAAAACCCACTTAAAACCTTGGGGCGTAGCTCTTTCATATGACAGAGGGAGCAGATTTATTATAACAACATTTATTAATTAGAGCAACATTTATTAAGCGCGTAGCTACCTTAAGGCATCCCAGCGCTAGCAGCATAGACAAGGAAGAAACTAGATGGTTTATAGGGTGGCGTTTTGCAACAACCATGTTTTAAGAAGCTTTCGAAAGGGAAAATGGCGAGACTCTGAGCGAAGATGTGGGGGAAGGGTATTCCAGAGTCTAGCTGTATTATAAGAAAAGGAACTGCCTCCACATCTTACCCTTTTGGTTTTAGGGATTACAGCTAAATTTAAATTAGCCGAGCGAATGCATTTCCTGGGGCGGTAGAAAGTGATGAGAGAGCAATTAATTGAGGGGCTCTTTCCCCATAGGGTCTTATGGGCTATACAAAGAGATTTAAATGTTATTCTTTCCGAAATTGCCAGCCAGTGTAGGGTCTTCAAGGCCGGCTTAACCGACTGAGTTTTAGGAATGCTGAGCAGCAACCGAGCAGCACAGTTCTGAACGACTTGGAGTTTCCTTCTTGTTGATTTAGGGGCTCCCAGATAGAGGGAGTTACCGTAGTCCAATTGGGAGAGGACCAGGGCTTGGACCATAATTCTCCTTGCCCTCATGGGGAGGAGAGGTAAGACTTTCCGAAGCAGTCTAAGAGTGCCGTAGCAGGCTCCTGTCAGTTTCACTGCTTGGTGGACAAATTTGAAGGACTTGTCCAGCCAGACGCCTAGGCTTTTAGTCTTGTATTGGGAATCGGGGCAGGGCCAAGACAATTTGACCATACGTATTTAAGGTCCATGTTAAGCGAATTGCCCAAGAGCATTAACTCTGGTTTTTCTCCATTGAGCCTAAGACAGGAGTGTTCCATCCATATTGCCACTTCCTCTAAACAGGATTCCAGGTAAGATGGTGAATTCTGAAGGTGGTTAAGAGCAACCACCAACTGCGTATCATCAGCATATGTGATGGTTTTAATCCCGTATGGCAAAATAATAACTGCAAGCGGTCTCATATACACATTGAATAATGCTGGGCTCAATGACGAGCCCTGGGGCACTCCACAGCTGAGCGATAAGCTTCTGGATGTGGTACCTCCCGCAAAGACCTGGAACATTCTACCATCTAAATAGGACCGGAGCCAGGTAATAACGCAACCTGAAACTCCGACATTACTAAGTCTGTTTAAAAAGATGTCAAAATTGACCGTATCGAATGCAGAGCTTAGATCAAGGAGGATGATAGCTACTGCTCCTCCTTGATCGAGGATTTTCTTATATTCTTCGACTACGACAAGAAGAGCAGTTTCTGTACCATGCTGATGGCGGAATCTGGTCTATGAATAGTGCAAAAGGTTATGGGTTTCTAAAAATTCAGAGAGGATCTTATTAACATACTTTTCTAAGATCTTGCAAATCCCAGAAGCAGAGAGATGGGAATATAGTTACCCAGAACATCAGGATTTAAGCTTGGCTTATTTTAGTAGAGCCTTCTCAATGGCATGTTTCCAGGGTGATGGGACTTGGCCAGTGGAGATAGATAGATTTATCACCTCTAGTATGTCTGGGAGTACTACTTCTTTGGCTTTGCGTAGGAAGTGAGGAGATGCCGGATCGAGGAGGGAACCAAATTTTATTTTGGAAAAGATTTCCGATAAGGTATCCAGATTCATAATTGGAAATTCCTCCAATAAATGCTCAATATGAGAGGGGGGCTTATCCATTACTAGAAGGTCACTGGGACATGGGGAGCCAGGAAATGCATTGTATAGATCTTGAATTTTTCCATAGAAAAATTCTGCAAGTTCATTACAACGAGCTGAGGTGACATTGGGTAGTGTACCTGGAGGTGGGACCTCTAGGAGATTCTTCCCAATGGGGAAGATTTCCCGAGGAGTATTGGCTGCTGAATACATTTTTCCATCATAATAAAGTGTTTGTGCTTTTTTAATTTCGGTTTGGTAGAGTTTTATAGACTCTCTATATTTCTGTTTACTCAATTCATTGTAGTCTTTCCTCCATTTCCTTTCCGATCTTTTGCAAGCTTGTTTAAGTAACCAAAGCTTAGGCGAGTACCACAGTGACATTTTCCCACTCACCCTTTTATAGCTGGATTTAGCGGGGATAACTGTATCCAACGAAGTCTCTATCCAGTGAGTACATTTTTCTGAGGCTAAGATAGGACTGGAGTCTAACTTAGGCTTTGTATTTTTAAGGGCAGAAATCCAGGGTTCTACAGGAAGTTTTGGCGATCTCTCCTACTAAAGGATTTGATAACGGTGGATTGAATTGATGAATTCCAAGAGATAGGGATCTGAAAATGATCCGACCAAGGCAGGGGGATAGGGTCACCCACCAACAACTCATTGTTGATGGAGAAAACAGGGTTTAAAATATGGCCTTTCTTATGTGTGGGGCCTTTACCTTTTTTTTTTGTTGTCAAAATTCTTTTTATTCAGCATCATAAGCAGACATAACAACATGGATACAGTAGAGCGTGCAGGACCCTGGGTCAAGACATTCGGCTAATTTTAGTCCAGATTCACATGTTGCAAGGTCCATCACATTCCCCCCACAATCAAAGGAGAAGATGCCTGTTTTTGAACAACCAACCTTAAGTGTGGCCCCTTAAACAAAAAGGACAAAATACGAAAACAGAAAAACCCTTCCCCCCCAACCCTCCCTCCTCCCCTTCCCTGGTGGTGGTATTGCACGAGGAAGAAGTGGGTACCTCGGGTACACCGAAGAGGTGGGGCAATAAGAGTAGAGCCACCGTCTCTCAGAGGATGATGAGTGTGCCAGCCATCCCTCCCTGGAAAGATTAGAATTGAAACAGATGCATTGCCCTTAAAGAGGGTGGGCACACCGCCGAGGGTAATCCACAGGACAGATAAGTCACCAAGGGGCCCCATTTATATTCAAAGTTCTTATATTCGTCCCAGAAGATATCAGCGAGGCGCTCCATAGAGAGAATTCTCCACAGGCGGGCATGCCACAACGACAGCGCCGGCGCGTCTCTCCTTTTCCACGCCGCCGCTATCGTAAGCTTTGCCGCCCCCAGACAGGCCCACATTATGGCCTTGTCGGCTTTCGTCTGGTGCTCTAGTTCAGGGTCCCTAATGCCTAGTAGCGCCCCCTCTATAGTTGTTGGGATGGGATACCCCAGCAAATCTTTGATATGTGAAAGGATTTCCTCCCAAAACGGCCGAATGCCAGGGCAGTCCCACCAAATGTGGCATAAATCCCCCTGTAAACCGCAGCCCCGCCAGCAGAGATCTGAGGTGTCAGGGAAAATCCGTTTGAGTTTAGTGGGGTAGAGGTACCAGTCTAGGAGTGTTTTGTAATGTGCCTCCCTCAAAGCAACTGAATGATTGCTCTTAGTGATATCGCCCCAGATGTGTTTCCATTCCTCATCGGTGACATCCCGTCCCAGCACCTGTTCCCAAAAGGACATGTAGCGAGCCCAGGGAGCATGTAGTGTAGTTAATAGCATGGTATATAGTGAGGAAATTACCCCTTTCATGGTACCCGCTTTTGGCACCAGTCTCTCCATATCCGTAAGTTCCCTGGTAGCCGCCTCTCTTATGCATGGCAGTGAGACCCAATGTCTGAGCTGGAGTTAGTGATAGTGTTCACTGTGTGCAACCTGGAAATCTCTTTTGCAGCTCTCAAACGTCAAGACGTCAAAGTTGTGGAAGAGGTCCGATAGTTTTAAGCAACCCCCCTCCTTCCAGCAGTCAAAGGGCCCCTCGCGCAATGCCGGTGGGAATTTCGGGTTGAAGTAGATTGGGGTGTATGGGGAGGGAAACGAGGTCCAACCCTCTCTCTTCGTGACTTGGTCCCAAACTGTGAGTGTGGTACTTGTAGGAGTGCTTAAATATGCGTTCGCAGGCCTGTCCGCCTTCGGCTTCCACAGGACGTCCCAGATTGTCTGCCCCACTATCGCCCTGTCCATGTGGAGCCAGTGTTTATTGGATTCTCTTGCGGACCATTCTGTCACCACCCGCAGTTGTGCCGCTTGATAGTACAGCGTGAAATCCGGTAGTGCCACCCCCGTCTTTCTTTGGTCGCCTCAGGACATGAAAGGGAAGGCATGCCCTCTCCCCCCCTGCCAAATGAATTTGGTAACGAGCGAGCGCAGGCGTGGCAGGAGACCGCAGTCAAGCTCAATTGGGAGTGCCTGAAATAAGTATAGGAGTTTTGGCAGGACCGTCATTTTGACGGCGTTGATCCGCCCAAGCCAGGAGATATAAAGAGGTTTCCATCTCTTAAAATCTTGTTGTAGCTGTGTCTCCAGAGGGGGATAGTTAGCCCTGTATAGGTCCCCGATTCTAGGAGTGAGGTGTACGCCAAGATATAGGAGGGAGTGTTTAGCCCAATGTAGGGATGTTTGACCTCACAGCCTCCGGCCACCAGTTCAAAGTTCCTCAGTTCCTCCTGTACCGCCCGGAGTGAGGAGGTCGGCTCCATGAGCGTGAGCAAAATGTCGTCCGCAAAGAGGGATACTTTATGGTCTGTGCCTCCAAAACGTATACCCCGAATCTCCTCGTTAGCCTGGAATTTCACGGCCAAGGGTTCGATACTGAGGGCAAACAAAAGAGGAGAGAGCGGGCAGCCCTGCCTCGTACCTCTGCTAAGGGCGAAGGGGAGTGACGTGTAACCATTAACCAAAACTCGAGATTGAGGGAGATGATAGTTGGCCTTGATCATGTTGAGGAACCCATCCCCAAAGCCGTATCCCCGCATGGTGAGGAAAAGAAACGACCAGTCCACCCTGTCAAAGGCTTTTTCGGCATCGATACCCACCAATATTGCAGGGAGTTTGAATTTGGTCACTTTCTCGATGAGGTGTATAGTGCGCTGAATATTGTCATGCGTTTGCCGTCCCTTTATAAAGCGGGATTGATCAGGGTGGATAAGTGTGGGCATCAGGTCCTCAAGCCTGGTGGCCAGAATCACGGAGTAGAGCTTTGCATCGAGGTTGAGGAGGGCTATGGGTCTGTAGGAAGCGCAGTTCTGGGGGTCCTTCCCAGGTTTTGGAATTACAGATATCACTGCCTCAGCCATTGAAGCCGAGACCCTGGCATCCGCCGCTATCGCATTGAACAGCTCGGTAAGGTGTGGGATTAGCTCGGGTGCAAAACATTTATAAAACTGCGCCGTTAGGCTGTCAGGCCCCGGAGCTTTATGTAGTTTAAGTTTAGTAATGGCCTGCCCGACCTCCTCCGATGTAATGGGAGCATCCAGGGGTTCCGCGGTTGCTGGGGAGAGGTGGGGAAGATCCACTGAGTCTAGATATTGCTGTTGTAAGGTTGTATCGGGGGGAGTGCCTCGGTAGAGGTCCCCATAAAATTTGCCAAAGATGTTGGCTTTGGTATCGTCTGCGTGAGTGAGGTGACCGTCCCCATCCAAAATACCCCCAATAAACTCGCGTTCTCTCTTTTCTCGTAATTGTCGCGCTAAGTGGGTCCCCACTTTATCTCCCTGAGCGTATGACGTCTGGCGCAATTTCAGCAGGGTGTACTCGGCTCTGTTATTGTAAATGGAGCGTAGCTTGCCCCTTAATGCGGTGAGCTGTCGTTGTAGCGCGCGAGTGGGTGTTTCCTTATGTGCTTTTTCCACTACCTCGAGTTCCTCTTCAAGAGCTATGCGCTCCTTTGCCCTTTGCTTATTCAGGACTGCATTAAGTTGGATGCATTTCCCCCTCAGTACCACTTTGAAAGCATCCCAATTGTTCTGTGGAGTAGTGGCCTGCGGAGTATTGAGTGTAAAGTACTCAGTGATAGAGGTTCTCAGGTGGTCTCGTAGGGTCTTATCTCGAGTGATCGACGCCGGGAAGTACCACCTAGATGTGCCAGGCTTAGTCCCTCCCCATGCTAGGCTGATGGATATGAGGCTATGGTCTGATATTGAGATTGGTAAGATCTGGGCTGCTTGTAGGGGGCCCAAAACTGTCTGACTAATGAAGATGTAATCAATCCTGGAGTAGGAGTGGTGGACATGAGAGAAATACGTGTAGTCTTTTGTGGTAGGATGTAGTGTCCGTCAAGCATCGCAGAGGCCCAGTGTGAGCAATTCCTGTTTAACCCCTTTGGTAAAGCTGTTGAGGGACGCCCTATGGGAGTGTGAACTGTCTAATGTTTCGTGCCATGTCAAATTGAAGTCCCCCAGCAGAATCACTGGGCCCTCCGCAAAGCCACCAATTAAGTCGAGCGTGTCGGACAGGAACGTCGTCTGTCCCATGTTGGGTGCATAGAGGGAGATAAATGTGCATGGGACACCCCGTAGCCTCCCCTTCACCATTATGACTCTTCCCACCCGGTCAGCCTTTACAGCCTCGGGCTGGAATTTGGCTGTGTTACGAAAAAGCAAAGCCACTCCTTTGCGCTTGGTGCTAGCCGATGACTTATAAATTAAGGGGTAGGATTTGTGGCGCAGCCGCATTTCCTCGGACTTTTTAAGGTGTGTTTCTTGTACTGCCACAACTTCAAACTGGCGATCGTTGAGATATTTCCAGATTTTTGGGCGCTTTTGGGGCGAATTCAGGCCTTTAAGGTTCCAGGACGCTATGGAAACCATGGAGAAGACTGACCATTCCCCCCCCTGTCTATTGACTCCCCCTCGCGGGCCACACCCATCATGTCGCAACCTACTCTCCCTGTAACCCCGTACCTCAAATACGTACCCGTCCACGTGTTGTTTGCTCTTAGGAGAACCGTGAGCTAATGGTACCCCTTCACCACCACCAGGAACCCTCCCCCCCCAAAAAACATTCCCCCAACATCCCCTAGAAAAATTGTGCCAAGTGACCAACGGGCCCTCAGCTCAAATCTTCTCTAAGAAGAAAAAAGTAATTCTGGGCGGTACGGGCACCCCCGGCTGCCATGCGGTAAGGACATAGAAGACATGTGAGAAAACAGTAGCGTCAGAGATAAAGGGGTGCAATGACCCAATACCCAAGTGTGGAACCTTAGTCAATCTGCTGCACCGGGACCACGGCAGCTAGTAGTTCGTCGGCGGGACTCCGCGGGCGAACAGCCATAAGAGTCAGAGTGTCTGTAGTCATCATCACTCGTGAAACATTCATTTCGGGGTTTGCCTGCTTTTCGTAACTGTATGCCAGGACCGGGTCTTCCCCTGGGGCTGTCCCGGACCGTTCGGTGACTCTGCTCCGGATTCATCTTCTGACGCAGGTAGGCCCAAAATACGTAAACCCTCACTCAGATCTGTGACATGGTGTGGCTTATTCTTGTATTCGAAGGCGAGACCAAAGGGAAATGTCCAACGGTAACGAACATTGTCTTCTCGGAGCTTGGTGGTAACAGGACGGAACAACTGCCTACGCGCCAGAGTGGAAGGCGCCAAGTCCTGAAAAAGCGCACATTTGTAGCCTTGAAAGGAGGTCTCCTCTTTCTTCCTTGCAGCGCTTAGGATTGCTTCTTTCGTTTTGAAGGAGTGCATCTTTCCCAGGACATCCCGTGTCTGTCTTCGTTCCCCAGACTGCGGAGTCCCCACCGGATGAACCCGGTCTATCTTGCGTTTCACTTGCCGCGGCGCCAAGAGTTCCGAAAAGAGGCCTATCACGAACGCCTCCAAATCCGGTCCTTCCGCACCCTCTTCCAGGTCGCGGATGCGTATGTTCTCCCTCCGAGATCTGTTCTCCAAATCCTCTGCCTTCAGGAGGACTTGTTTCAGCTGGGACTGGAGCTGTCGTTGGGCGTCTTGTAGTTTAGAGGAGCGGGCGTCGAGGTCCTGCGCCCGCTCCTCCACCTCCAACACCATGGTGCCCACCGCATCTACATCTTGTCGGAGTGTCACCATCTTCTCTGTTAAGTCGGCCTTGAGTTGGTCCATAGAGACTCGAAAGTCCCGCTTAATTTCCTGACAGAGTTCGGATTTGAAGTCCCGGAGGGAAGCTACCAGATCTTTCCTGGTGAGGGCCATTGTCTTCTCCTGGTCCGTCTCAGCGGGAGTAGTATTCTTGTCTGTGGCTGCGAAGTAGCAAGAGACTTTGTTCGCAGCCTTCTTTGGTGGCATAGGGGCAGGACGGTGCACAGCGCCAAGGCTAGCAGTGAGAGGCCCCTCTGTATGTTGTCGCCGAAAATCTAGCCCCGCACGTGTGTTTCTCACTAATGTGGGATCCGGACTGCTGCTGGAGATTCAACCTCGGGAGCCATCTTAAGGTCAGGCATCGCTTAAGGAGATATGGCAGCAATACGGGAATCGCCAGCCTCCTCTTCTCACAGCATAAGGGGAAGACGCCTTGCTTACCGCTCCCCCTCCGCCACCGTTGGTGCAAAGCCGGGGCTTTTCTTGAGAGGTCTCCACTAGGGGGACGCCATCTTAGGATCAGGCAGGGCTTCTCCACACCGGTCCCCTCCAGGCCCACTGCTTGCTGTGCACTTAAATGAAAAGGGAGACTAACCCGACTGGTGAGCCCCTTCGCCGTTGATCGCCGCTTTCCCGCATTCAGTGTCTCTGATTACCGCTAGCTTCAAAGCCTTCCCAGTGTCTCAGGAGCATTGCGTCTCGGCACCACAGATTCACGCGCTGCATGTCCCCCAACTGTTCGGTGCTGTAAACCGCCAGGGGTTGGTAGAACGCATCGGGACCTCCCTGCTGCGTTGCTGAGTTAGGGGTTATGCAGCGTTGTTGGGACCACAAATTCGCAGTGCCAGATAACAGCGGGCGCTCAGCTTTGTGCAGTAGCTCCGCTCGACGGCGACCTCCGCGCCATCTTGGGTCCGATCCCGGCCCTCCGCTCCGACACTGTTCTGGCTCAATCCTGCACCGTAGAACCCATTCTGGAGCCTAATTCTGCACTCCTGATCAGCACGGGCCGGCGCCGAGCGAAACCGTTCGATTCGCAGCCCTCTATGAGCGCAAGAAACAGCTCGTGGCAGCCTCGGGGTCTGGAGCTGAAACGGCTCATGTCCGTTCAGCCATCTTGCTTGGCCATGCCCCGCCTTTACCTTTTTGTATTAGCTGAATAGCTAATAGGTCTTGGGTAAGATCATAAGCTTCGGTTTTTAATGGATCATCAAAGTGCAGGTTAAAGTCCGCTAGAAGGGTAATATTGCGGGAGGAGCTGGCTAATGTGGCCGCCATTTCAGGAAGAGATTTAAGAAATTGCCCACTAACACCCCGGTAACAATAGATTAAGATTCATGAAAAGGTATGAGTAGCGGAAAGTAAGATAGCGAAAGATAAACTTTTGCAATCAGATATAGGATTGGGCTTGACACGACATTTGAAAGAATTCTTAAAGATGATAGCAATGCCTCCACCTTTCCTCTTTTCATGGTCTTTCTGCTGGATATTAAAGCCAGGGGGGAGGGTTTGCACCAAATCAGGTTCAGAATCCTTATGGAGTCAGGTTTCAGTTAAAAATAATACATCCGGTTGTTCTTCTTCTAAAAATATATGTAGTTCAGAGGAGTGTTTTGGTAAAGATCTACAGTTTAATTAAAACATTTTGTAAGTATGAGGCGTCTGTGGTTCTGGCAGCATCTTTAGGACAGGGCACAGCCTGAAAGAGCACTGAGTGCAAAGGGAATCACCATTAGATAGGCACATAGAATGGCGGCAGTTATCTTTGCATGGGTTCCGTAGCCTTAGAATTTGGGGAGGAGAGTAGACAATTTTGCCTGTGGAGAGAGGGGCAGGGGTTCTGGCCCCTGGTCCCGGTCGGACGCGGACGGGCGCAGACGGGCTTGCCCGCGACCGCTGCGCATCAGCGCTGCCATGCGGCTTTAGTAGACGGCCACCCGGAAGTTGCTTCGCTGAACTCTGCCTCCTCTCACCTGCTCCCTCCACGCAAACGGAAGATCCGCGGTGGAATGGGGAGCTGTTTGGCCGAGCGGAACAACAATGCAGAACGTAAGTGCAAGACCACTTAATTTAAAATCACAGTTAAAACAATGCTTAAAATATCTAATAGCAACTCAAAGATTATGCTTTCCCAAGAAAGTTATCGGCGTCTAACTGTCATGCCGCTGCAAGTCTGTGCTGCTGTGCGACTTTAGTAGACGGCCACCCTGAAGTTGCTTCATTGAACTCCGCCTCCTTTCACCTGCTCTCTCTGATTTTCATTGTAATCTATTAAAATAGAGCAGAAGAAAGAAAAACACCGTCCCTTTGTTCTTTGAACAACTGATTTAATTATGCTCTGTGACTTGACCTGCCTTTCACCTCGGCTGCAGGCTCTGGCTGCAGACATTGTGACTTCAGAACTCAACTGTAGTTACCATATAATAGTGGAGTTCTGACGTCTTTTCTTTAGAATCAGCAACTTGGTGTGCCTCACAAGTAGCCGATTATAAAGAAATTAGAGACTGCCTTAATTCAGGGATTACATCATCCCACGTATTATAGGGCTGTACTGAAATTCAGCTTTGCCTATTATTCAGCCAAAATTGAGTAATGTTTTGTTAGCAAACTTAATATTAAAATTTGAGATACGTGGCATTGGTAAAATCGTTGTTTGGGAATGCACTCAAAACAAGAGTTTGCTAGCCAAGTGAGACATGATTCTCTTTATGTTTTTGCACTACAGTCTCACAGTGAGTTTATGGTGATACAATAATTAAACTAATTCCCATTTTTGTGAGGTTGTATAGTGCAGGAAGAGGACTGATGTCTCACAGTAACACCAACATAACACAGTAACACATAAATAAGAAACAGAACGTCATGTTCCTGGTGCCTCTGTTGCTTTCCCTAGTTCTCTAATGGTAATTGCAGCAGGCGCAGGGAAGCTTAAAGTAAAAGCGAAAGAGTGGGAGAGAGGGGGAAGGTAGAGGTAGAGAGAAAGCGATGAGAGAGGGAGAAGAGAGAGAGAGTAGAGACAGAGAGAATGAATGGAAAAGGCGAGATTGCACGAGTGGACAAAGGAAGTGGGATTGCATTGAGTATTTTTGCCAGGGCTGATTTGGGTTCTCAGTCCAGCCCTGGGGACAGGCGCAGCAAGCTGACCTTTGAACACAAGTGGAAGGAACAGGGGCAGCACAAGGGACCACGAAGGGCGGGGGGAGGGGCAGAGGCAGCAAGCTGACCTCGAATGGGAGGCGGGAGATGCTGGGGCAGTGCAATGGACCATGAAGGGCAGACGTGAGAGGTAGGAGCAGCATACGGACCATGAAGGACAGGCGGGGGGGG
This sequence comes from Calotriton arnoldi, assembly GCA_963921515.1. Lineage (NCBI taxonomy): Eukaryota > Metazoa > Chordata > Amphibia > Caudata > Salamandridae > Calotriton > Calotriton arnoldi. The sequence goes on along the minus strand of CAWUFW010001036.1, from coordinate 2,646,967 downwards.
GCGGGAACAGCAAGCTTACCTCGGAAGCCAGGGAGGCGGGGCAGCACAATGGATGACAGAGGGCAGGTGAACACAAAAGCAAAACTGGGGGTAGTGGAGACAGAGGTAGAAGCAGAGGCAAAACTTCTTTTTTACTTAAGTATTTTTCTTATTTTTTGTGATGTTGTGTAAACTTTTTTTAACTTAATAATGTTTGTAACTTTGTTTTTCTTTTTGCTTCAATTTACTTTTGTTCTTTTAAGTGTATGCCCATAACTTTGGCAAAACTCTTCTGTTAGTCTTACCTTAAGAGACCACCTGATGACATTTGTTGCAGGATGTCGCAAAATACTCTATATTGCAGTCATGTTCTTCTGTTTGCCATTTCAGAATATCAGCATGTACTCTTTGTACTTATTCGCCTGCTGCATGTTCTTTCTTCTACTCGGCCTGGGTAACCTCATTTGGGTGCAAAGATCTGAGGTGCTTTCACTTTCCGGAAGTGGCCATGGAGTAGTGCCCAGGATGGGCATGATGAAGTTCTTGATTGCACAATGTGCATGTGACATTTCCGAAGCACACAAAACTGGCATGCAACAGATTCCTTCTCGGGCCTAGCTGTTGATGGTGCTGTAGATTTTGTGGGCACCACAATTATATCTTCATCCTACGATGATGCTGTTGTTACACTCTGTGCTTTCTCTCTCCAGTTTTGCAAGAAGCAATGATGGATGTGGATTTGTTTGACCCCCCACCACCACCACAGCAGGTCTAGCCTTTCAGGTATCTCCACAGGTGTCAGACAGCAGGTGCAGTCCTTCTTCTGGTCTTCTATAGATGCAGAAAGTGTTCTAAGAATGGGGTTTTGGGGGGCCGGATGTATGGTTGACACTAGTTAGTACATGGGGGTGACTCCTGGTCTTACTGCAAGGGGAAGAAAAATACCTTCCCACACCCAGGCCATTGTTCTGCTTCAGAGCAGCTGCTAACAGACTAATGCAAAGTTGCCTCCAGGAGCTTCAGGCAGGGGAAAGGTAATTTTCTCATACATCGCCCTAGAGCGTGGGACGACCTCGCAATGCACATCAGAGTCTCCTCTTCTATTTTTGAGTACCGCAAGAAGCTGACTTAGAACCTTATAAGATATGATAAACTAGAAAGATCTGCATGACCGAACAGGCAAAATGTCAATCAATGCAAACCTCAAAATTGAAACAGTAAGGCTTGTCAGAAATCCAAGTCATGAACACCCTGAACTGGGGCTTTAGTCACAGCCTTCACCCTAGTGAAACTTTGTTTAGCCTGAGTCGCTCAGGAGACTATGTTTTGACCAAGGCATAACACAGTTTGATTCAGGTGACAATACATCATAATAAGGCATGAGGAACACTATTAGGCATTTGAATAGCATCAGAATCAGAAACTAAAACTCCTTCCATACTAACAAGGTATTGGGAAGAAGAAAGTGGAGCTGCTGGAAAGTCATTTTTCACATAAAGCTGTCCTTTAGTAATGGTATAACACAACATGAGGTAGACCCTTGAAAGGCCAATGAAAGGTCGAAGCCTGGCACCGATGAATTCAGAATTGATGTGGTTTGAGCGATGGAGGCACCAATAGTGCAGAAACGTACAAGGCATTCAGCAGAGGACTGGAGTTATTGTCCAGCCAGGGAAGGACCCGCTGCCAGAAGTGCGACTGATTGTTCCAATGGCTCTGTGAGGCTGGAAAGCATGCAAGAGAGAGCTGGAGCCAAATTAAATATTTGCAGTATGCCATCTTTGAAGACCACTACCTACAATGGAATCAGAGATAGCCCAGGGAATTGGGGCACATCAGTTTGAGATTTGGAATGAGTGCTGAGGAAAAGAATGAGGCCAGGGTTTAGTCCCGTGGATGTTGACTACGTGGCCTACTCCATGAATGAGAGCATGACTTAACTTAGAAGGGTGATCTGGCATGGGACCAGCCTCAATTTTGTGCTAGGACAGGTCAAATTTGGCATCTGACTCCCTGATGGCCCTCCTTTGCATCAGGGAGCATTTGTCACAAGACTTTGACTCACCCCCAGGCACCACACCACAGACAGATATTGAGCAGGTATGTGGCCTACGCCTGCTTTCTACAAGCACAACATTGTGTGAAACATATAGTATTTATTGGTAACATTTCTGCTACATTGCCACTGTTTTTGTTTTGAACGTTAAGAAATCACTAAGGAGCAAAACCGAAGCTTTGGATCTGTATCGAAGGGTGCTGAAAAAAAAAATTGAAGTCCGTGAACAGGGATAGCTCCTCTGTTCAGTTCTGTACCCTCATGTCTGGCACAGGACAGAGCTGAAAGGGAAGCCACTTTGCCCAACTACCTGGACATGGTAGCTAATACATGTTTTTTAATCCAGTCTGTCGCTTGGAAGGATTCAGTAGGTGAGGAATCCACGGGTAGAAATAAATAACCATCAGAATTTCACTTACTATTTTGAATAAGGATTTCACTTTTTGAAAAATACCTTTTTCATGGCAACTACGTCAAAAAGAAATTAAAAAAAATATATTCAGAAACTACTCAGGATCAGCACCTGGAAGGATTCAGTGGGTGAGCAATCCGCAGGTAGAAATAGCCATCATAATTTAACTTGCTATTTTGAATAAGCATTCCCTGTTTGAAAAAATATGTTTTTCAAGGTAACTAGCCCAAAATTAATACATAATATTTAACAATATATTCAAAAACTACTCAGGTTCGGCCCTTGACGTCAACATTGGACCATATTACATGGTCCTCTATGCCACATAATTTGTGTAGTCCAGGCAATGGTAAAGCTCTGCAGAATAGTTTAGGCAGTAGCGGTCGGTGGTGGGAGTGCCGCCGGGCGCTGACGTGGGGCGGGGGAGGGGCAGGGTGGGGGGTAGTAAACTACGGATTATGGGCGATTACAGGTAAGTACACATATAAATAAATAAAACGAATTTCGGGGCATATTATCAAGGGCTTTATCGCCGCTTTAGCGGCACTTTTTGCCGCTAAAGCGGCGATATTTTTAACGCCCTATTAGCAAGCTGTCGCTAACAGGCGTTAGCGACAGCTTTCAGGCGTTAGAGGACGGGAATTACATCGCCTTGCATGTCAGCGATATTTATCGCTAATGACATGCAAGGTAGGCGTTCCCAACTAAAAGCGACGGTAAACAGTCGCTTACATACCTATCGCCTATTAGCAATACCCGCGAAGCGATAAAAAAACGCGAGCTAACCCCGATTATCGCTTGTTTTTAAGAACTGATAAAAACATGACTTAGCAATGAAAGTCAATGGGAGGTGGATTGTAAGGTTAAGTCCCCAGAATTAGCGATAGGATTTTATCGCTGGATTTCTCGCGTTAAAGCTGGGTTTCGCCGCTATCGCTGGATATTTTATCGCAATGGAGATAAACCTTGCTAATAGCATGTTATTTCCGCGGTAATATCCAGCGATAGCCGGCGATAAAAAAAGGCGCGCTAAGCAAGGCTTGCGATATTTATCGCATGTTCTTGCTAATATGCCCCTTCGTTTCTCGCGCTGCATCACCAAATGTGATGCAGCGCGAGAAACGAAATTCGTTTTATTTATTTATATGTGTACTTACCTGTAATCGCCCGTAATCCATAGTTTACTAGCCCCCGCCCCACGTCAGCGCCCGGCGGCACTCCCACCACCGACCGCTACTGAGTTTAGGGGTTGTCACTATGAAGCTGAATTTCAAATTTCACAGGTCACTGTGCAATATTTTCCATATTCCGTCAGAATTCGCACAGGATGAGCATTGTTTGTTTGTTTAATAACTTTGGCACCATTTGATGAATCTCCATGACATTTTTTTTTTTTTTAAATAATTCATACAGCTTGGGTACCTCACAGAAAGTTTTGCACCCATCCGTCAGGCAGGGGCCAAGAAAAAGGGGAGCAATTTGCCATATTAATTCCGATAGGAAATGTTTATCTCTAACACAGAAAAGAAATGGCTGAACATAATTACACTAAGTTTGGCAAAAAGATAGAACTTTACTCAGAAAGCTTGTTTTTTGTGATTTGGTGTAATTCTATTCAGCCATTTTTGAGATACATAGTTTAAAGGGTGACTTGGGTTGGGGATGAAGGGATTATCACTTAGGCCATTTTCATTGACCAAGGAAGCTTTGTCTCCTGTTGGTTATTTCAGTACTGCAGTACCGATGTACCACCTGTGGTGCCATGGTACCAAAAACCCATAAAAAAAAAAAAAAAATTAGAGAAGAGACATTTTTTAAAGTAGGTTGTGGCTTAAAGTTAATGTCTGTTGGTAAATATTGTGGAAATGGCCGAAGCTTCTGTTGACTATAGACTATTGACCAGTGGATGTCTGGGAACGATACAGGCTGTAATATAGTGCTAAGGATAAATTCCATGTAATGAGGTCATTTGTGTGGCGAGAATGTTTATTTCCAGAAGTTAGCTGAAGATTTTGAGCCATTGCATATTGTTGTATAAATCAAAATGTAGGGGTGACTCAATTAGAGGTGTTTTAAATCACACTGAAGTTGTAATCGTGGCTATAATGTTGTACAACATTGTGCTCATTTTAGGGATGTGTGTAGTGTATTTCAGCAAACTTCAGAAGATTATCCATAGTGCCTGACATAAGGTGTCTTTTCAGTGGCATATGCGTACCTGTCAAGTTCTTGAATTAAAATTGCAGTTCATGTGTGTTTAAGAGGGTGATGCCATTAGGATGAATAGTGTACAAACTCTTTTAGGAGGGTGCTCAAGGTTTAAAAAGTGGTGATCCCATTAAAGCCTATGGAGGCATTTTGTTTTTTAAGTGGATGAATACCAGTAAAAAGAAGTTAACATTCATCAAATGTGGGTGACTTGACGGATATTCTATGAGTCTAACATGTGGTCAAAGGATATTTCCAATATCACTTGATTGGCTATATAAAATTGGGCACAGGTGTAGCACGTTGAATTACTTCAAATTCACAAACTCTATAAGACCCTGTCACAAATGAGTAGATGATGCCATCAGTGATGTCATAAATTATATCACTTGAGATGTCTTGAGTTACGTAATATGTGAAGCCATAGGGAGTGCATGACAGGGGCGCAAGTTAAAGTTAGTTCAATAAAAAATTAGCTGGCAAATTTCAGGCTTTTTTCATTTTTTAAATGTTAGTTCTTATCTCATTTCAACACCTAAATATAATGTCCCTTTAACTTTAGGACTTTTCAGTGAAAATACACATGTGTGTGAGTGTGTGTACGTATGATTGTGAGGGTGTGTGCATACAGAAAAGGAAGTTTATGAAATAAAACTAAAATCCCCTGTAACTGTAACTTGGACATTACATGCATGCTTATGACCCTGATTTAAGAGATGAATTCACCAATGACAGAAATTACATAATTTAAATATGTGGTGTGAAGTCCATGAGCGTTGTATTTGGTGTGCGTGTTTCAAGCTGCTATTGGTGGAGTTAACAAGAACTGGAAGTGGGGATTTATTTCGTAATCATAACTGCACTTTAAATTGAATTTCATAGGTTGTTATATGCATATACTAATGTGTTATGTCGAAAGCATAACAACTTCACCTTAGGTATTTTAAATATGTTTTGATGAATTTCTGGGGGTTTTGATGACATACTACGCTCAACCTATATAGAAGCAATCCTTTCTGTGGGCAGTCACCTTCTGCAGTGCATGACCAACAGCCTGTTGCCTTTAACTGAAGGGGCCTTTAACATGGCCTTTCACTGCAGGGGTTAGTCTCCTCCAAACCTTCCAGCAGACAACAAAGTTTCCTATGGGAGTTAAAATATAAAAATGATTTTATTTGAGGCCTTTATATAACTACCCCTCCCCCGTGTATAAGAATGGAACTTACCATACATAAAATTTGCCACTTTTGCTATCTAATTGGAAACTTTTGTACACATTTGTAAGACAGCACCAAAGTTATGAACAAACCAAAATAAAGTTTTCAAAGAAAAATACAATATTTAGCTAAACATTTAAATTAAGGGATGTGATGGCTGAGAAATAGAAACAAAATATAGCTCATCTAGTCACTTATGGTTATTGACACGACCAGAATCATAACAAACAAATGGCCAAAGTAGAACTGAGAAAAACATCTATTTGGATTTGGTGGAGTCGATATCCCTAGCTATCCAATTTATTTCTATATGTTTTGGAATAGCCTCATTTTCATAAATTGTTTCAGTAAATAGGTTTTTGATGTAAAGTATGCCGATGTCTGATAGAGCACAGAGGACCTGCAAGACTAATTGAACTGGAAGAACAAATTTGGATATTGGCTTTCAAAATGCTAATGGCCCAGAGCCTACTGCCGTACTAAGGAGGTACCACCGATTATAAAAAAAATCCTTGACCATCTTACTACATCTACAAAGCTCTGATAGATATTTAAGATTATCTCCCAGTTACGAATGTTCAATGGAAATGCCCCAATATTCGTAATGCATAAGAATACAAAAATTAAAAGACCAATAACACTGCGGTAAACATATGCAAGCATGGCCACTCATTGACTGTCAGGGATATGTGTTGGAGTAAATCTCTCTATAAGAGTATTTATATAGTTTCTAATTTGGCCAAAACGAGGACTGCTTTTTGCTAACGGAGAAGAATATGAATTGGGTGCTGGGCTGTCAAAATAATAAGGGCCTAATTACAATGTCAGTCTGAGAGCCTCCGACCAGACCGACATTGTAGGTTTAAACTCTGACCACTGTATTACAATGACGGCGGTAGGAGTTTAAATCGGCCAGGGAATCTGATTCACTTCTGATGGGCTCAAGGAGCCCATCAGCCAGTCGGAAAGGCCTCATAATCCCTTAAGGACGGCGTTTCTGCCATCAGGATTATGTTGGCACTTTCCGACAGCAGTTCCATGTCTGCCTTTCCAACATGGAACTGCTGTTGGAAAGTGTCTTTTGGGGCCCCTAGCAGGGCCTCCTTCCCCCCTGGCCCTCCGCATGTGGCCCGGGGGGAGGACCAATGGTGCCCCCTTCACATCCCTGCACTGTGTGGCAGGCACCTCACGGTGCAGGGATGTTTCACACTTCCATTTTTCAATGGGAACTTTTGTGCTGCGGGCGGTTTTGGCCCGCCGCACAAGCTCCCATTGAAAAATGGAAGTTTGCAACCGCACCATGTGCGATCGCATCCTAATTGCGGTGTTGGAACCGCCGACCTGAGGTCGGTCGGTTCCCCATCATCAGATGTCGGTCAGAGGCAACTCTGACCGACATCGTAATCAGGGCCTAAATGTCACAACACCTGCTGTCCCACTAAGGAGGTCATTGCAAATACTGCAGCAGGTAAATCCACCCTAAGGGGTTACCAATAGCACAGGGGTTTGTATCTCCCTGGTGTAAAATTACAACCTCACTCTGAGTTTTTAAAATAACGGAATGGGGGATTAGAAGCAGATATGTTTTTTACTACTTTGGAAAGTTATGTATATATTTTCCATTCCCAAATGCAAAACTCGAAAGTTCACAATTTTTCCCCGCATAAACTTCACCTGGTTTGCATTGCGAAATTTGAAGTTGGGAAAAACCCTGAGTCTGTGGGGTACCTATGCACTAGTTGTTATCCGGGTTCAAGCACAAAGTACCATTGGCGAGTCAGGATTAAAGCGGGCCAGAAAATGAGGGACTCAGACAGCTCTCAATTATAAACTCAAATGACTCCATTATAAATGTATTGACTACTCACCAGGGCCATTTCTAGGTGTTTTGCCGCCCTAGGCGAGAATTGAAAAATGCCGCCCCCTCCCTTTTACTACCAAGCAAAAAAAATACGTGAAAGAAATAACATTGTCTGAAAGTAACAAGGAATGTTTTTTTTTTTTAAACAAGACTCCAAGCTCAGAATTATTACTGCTAAAGAACTGTCCCTTCACAAACATTTTTTATTTCTATCTAGATCAGATCACATTGACGGACCCTAAAATGTTCCTTTTTACCCATTCCAAATTTCAGCCCTTTTTAGTGACTGTACAACCTTCTTCTGCATTTCCCTCTACGTTTCCAATCATGTTTCCCAGTCTCGGTTGGCGGACAGAAGACAACTGTGTTTCACTTAGAGTCTGCGGTGATATCCCTCTGACACTCATTTGGGTGTAAGGGTTGCACTCTTTCCATGAAACTTAGGTCAGCAGACCCCTAAAACATGACTAACGTGATAACTTGGAATACAATGGCTATTGTCACACTAATATCTGAAATGCGTTTGGTACATATTAAAATCAGCTTACAAATGTTCTGTGTACTCTACTTGTTAGTTGTAGGTATAAACAATACTCACTGAGGTGTAGGCCACAAGGTGTGACCTGGAACACTCCACTTCTACCATGGACACCTTACAGTTTGGGCAGGGGCGTAGCTAGGCCTTAGGCTGCCTGTGGCGGCCCCTGCGTTTGCCGCCCTCGGCAAAACGATTGAAGAGCGGGGGTGGGGGGCGGGGGTGTTAGCGGCCGATTCTTGCGGCCGCAACGGCCGCAGGTAAGAGCGGGGGAAGGGAGGCCGGCTGCCGCCCCAAAACTCGTGCCGCCTGGGGCGGTCCGCCCCCATCGCCCCCCCCTAGCTACGCCACTGAGTTTAGGGTACTCAGAAGGTCACTAGCTATAACTTCAAAGAGCCACTAAAAAGAAGAGTGTGTGAAACGTACTCAAATGCCCGTCTACGCTCGATGCAAGAAACCCTCTCAAACCATGCCACTGTGTGCGCGCCCGGAACCGCCATCTTAAGTAAACATACGCACGCAGACAAACACTCATCTTGGCGGCACACATGCAAGAGGCCAACAACTTACTTGCCTTTGCAGAACGATAGTTTCTTTCGCTGGGATAAGACGTGCAAATGGCAGACCTGCTTCACCGCAGCACTACAGGAAACAGTCTCTGCACACTGGCCTTGGACCATCACCCTGCATCTCCGAGGACCAACCGGGTCAGATGCCCATGGCAGGGCAGTGCGTCATCTCCCAGCGTTGGCGGAGTCGGAAGATCAGACGCAAGCACCTGAGCGCCTGTTTTGCTGGTTTTTGGAGGACTCTGATCCTTGTGTGGCTAGAACAGAGTTACCGCCTTCCCAAAGTGCCATCTTCAGAGCTTACTGCAGGCAGGCATGCGGCCAACTCAGAGACACCCAACCGCGGCAGCCTACACTGCCCGTCTCCAGCAGCAAGCTTCCCTCCAAGGGCAGACTTGCTGCACTTGCATCAATAGATCTCGCTGAATCACTTCTGCAGCCCCTCGGCCACTTTCCTGAGAGGGGCTTCACCCACCAGTGCTCTGACCCAGTTCCACATGGTGGGGATGGGGTTTTGCAGCACACGTTTGTAGTACCTGCATGCGACGGAGCGTGGGAAGGGGAGGGAATGGTGGCGTTTGTGAAAACTCCGTTTCTGGCGTGCGGCCTGCCAGCCCTTTCCCAGAGGGCCACGCACAACTTCTCCCCGTCAGCAAAAATCATCAAGAGAAAGAAACTGCGCGATCACCTCACCTGAGCCGACACACACAGTCCGTCCCCCACGCGCCGAGAGAGAGGGTGGTGCGACGTGTGAGGGACCGTCACTGGCTAAATGATCCAGGGCCGTCATTGGTAGCGCTTTCCCGCGCTACAAGATTGACGGCCCTGGGGACCCACACACTGGTACCGCCGGCCCGCTCCACACACCACTATGCTAGGGTGCGCTCAGCGCTGCGCAGCATGTACAAGCAGGTGCGCTTGCACTCACAATCAGGTGCTGCTGCCTTCAAATTAAAAAATGTTTCCCCCTTTTGCCGCCCTAGCCCTTTTGCCGCCCTAGGCGGCCGCCTAGTCTTGCCTAATGGTAGAAACGGCCCTGCTACTCACGAAATCTAGCGAGGTCTGACAGGAGTTAACAGACAGAGGTCGGTTGTATGTGTATTTAATAAAATTGCCCAAATATTCCCAATGCCTGAGAAGACCTAACATATATGGTAAATAAAACTGTTGATGAGCATACCCAGGCATGGTGAATTTGTGAAAGCTAGGGATAGTTGATGACATGGTTGGTAACTCAGGTTGCTGCTGTCCTGGACCAAAGAAGGACTGCCTTCTGCTAGATTAGGGACCTACCACCCACCCATAACCTTATGTTAAAATGGATCATACTCTTCACAGAGAGGAGGACATGCAGAGGGACCTGAAGACATCTACACCTACGCAAAACGATTTCTTTGCAATTTTCACTCAGACTCAAATAAAAATGAAAGTGAATCACTGATTATTAGTCTTTTGCCCATAAAGACGATCATATCTGTAGTGGGAAGAAATACTTGAATCAATATCCTGTATCCTCTCACTACGGTTAATTGTGACCGTTAAAGAAATTAAAAAATACAAATTTTAAAATAGAGGAATTTTGGATCCCGGAACATTATTTTAGCTTTGATGCATTTTATCCACTAGTCATATCGTGATTGGAAATGCAATGCCCTGGACCCCGGCAGTGACACCACCACCCATCCATTTGTTCTCACCTGGTTTATCAGCAACTGGGAGTATTCTGTGGCCAGGTAGATGCAGAAGAAGGCTGCTCCAAGCAGAGAGATAACTATTACATTTAAGAAAATGCGCAGAGAGTAGATGCAGACCCGCTGGCCTGTACTTCGCTCCGCCTGCTGTTGCCTCAGTGCCTCCTCCTCAAGATCCATCTACACAAGAGTATTGAGAAGTCATTTGTGTCACATGAGCTTGAGTACTACTTTACATTTATATAGCATAGGTATGTTAGCTGAAGAGGGCTGTGAATACTGGGTGGACTTCTCTCAAATGAGACTTCCTGGAAGACTGGTGTTTCTGAAAGAATAGTAGGGTTTGGGCTAAGGGCATCGCATCAAGCTTACTTCTGGAAAGCTGGTAGTACTATGAGAGAGTGTATCATATTGCAGGTTCCAGCCTAACTTGTGATGGGCTCTGTGCAAGCCCTCGTAAACTTTAATAGACACTGCATATCAGGAAGTCTAAAGATTTCCCCAAAGGGCACCCAGTCTGTGTCCAAACTTCTTTGCTACTCACCCGCAGTTCATAAACAATGCTTCTCTGCTTTTGGTAGATGATCCTTTCATTGAACATGCAGAAGTCCCAGCTAGCAAACACCTTGTTGCTATAGCTGCTGAAGGAGCTATCCTCATTCACCAGGCTGTGCTTGAGGCCACTCACTGACCTGGATATAGACAGGGATTAAAATGAGAAATTACATTTCGAAAACTGTGAAAAACAAAGACATAATAAGAACAACCCCAGCAAAGGAAACTCCTCAAACGAAAACACACTTAAAGAGAGTATGACAATTCCTTGATTCTTGATTGAACATCTTTAAATTACATATATACAAAACAAGATGCATAGGTAATTGACCTCATTACACATTGACAACTCATCCAGTCCAATGCATGGGTGTGTCTTGCACACCCTTAAACATAGCTTCACTCTTGACAAGTCTGAATGAGCCAATAGTGTCAGCTGACTCTTATCTCTGAACACCATATTTGTGTCTGCCACCATGTTGTATTTTCTGTAACAAGCAAATGACCAGATAGGTTGTTACATAGTCAATAATCTGCACTTAGACCATCAATTCTAAGTACCCGTGATTTATTTCACATTGATTTCAAAATGTTCTTCGCATTATTTAAAGAAACATTACTTCATGTCATAGAGAGAAATACAAATTTTTCAGTGTGACAAACTTATAAAAACGTGAACCATATACATATCACTTATGACAGACAAAACATCAAAAAGCTTTTTACATAGACATGTACAAAACACAGACAAATGCATTTGGGCTGAGGCGAATTAGCGTTGGGGCATATATGGGAATTGGTTTAAAGTAATTATCCCCCATTGGTAATACGACCCCTTGGACAATTGTGCTGCCTTCAGCCCATTACCCAGGCAGGACCACTTGATCTGTGACAGGTCCGCCTGGTGTTTGTGCATTATACAAGGACTCGTGCCCTCTAAATATTAGGAGGACAACGGCAATTCGATTTGGTGTCTGTTTTGTACATGTCTATGTAAAAAGCTTTTTGATGTTTTGTCTGTCATAAGTGATATGTATATGGTTCACGTTTTTATAAGTTTGTCACACTGAAAAATTTGTGTTTCTTTCTATAACATGAAGTAATGTTTCTTTAAATAATGCGAAGAACATTTTGAAATCAATGTGAAATAAATCATGGGTACTTAGAATTGATGGTCTAAGTGCAGATTAATGATTATGTAACAACCTATCTGGTCATTTGCTTGTTACAGATATCAGAGTGGTCCAGGCCAGATAGAGGCAGGACCCAAGCCTTAGGTTGGTTCATTGTTACCATGTTGTATTTTGGCACAGAACCACCAAACCACAGACACGCCTCGGTATCACTACAACAATAAGGTTTTCCCTGGGCTCTCGAAATGTCTTTAGACTGAATTCATATGTGGACTCAAAACCTCAGTTGGATATGCGTCTTGGAAAGAAATGTCAATTGGCTGCAACACCTTGTTCTGCAAACATTTACTATACTGACGCTCAATCATGAATTGAGTAGAATATTCATTCAGATTGTGAACAGAATAATAACAGCATGATGACCAACTATTTATGAGGATCATTTCCTTGGTACCAATTTTACATTTTAAACAGCTAAAATTTATAACAAACTCACTTGGAATCAGGTTCTGGGCAGACCTACGTTGCCTATCTGAAGGCTGACTCAACAGAATGGCCACTGAAAATGTGGTGTCTCACCAAGAAGGGACCCCAATGGATAACAGGTGTAAATTATATATAGCAAGATCATCTCTACAATCCCACCAGACACAGGTGATCATTCCAGTAATGGGGTCAATGACTGTAGAGATCTACTACCTTTCCCACCCTCAGCTGTGTTCCTTTCAGTCATCAGTGCTTCTCCTTCAAAGCAACAGTGAATACTTGGCCAAGAGCTGAACACTCCTCGGAGAAACCTAAAGTTGCTCACAGTGGTCATTTCCATACTCTTAGGGCCTGATTCACAAAGGTAAATTTACAATTTTGTGTAAGTTTACATTTTTCTGCTATTCACAAAGGTATTTTACTAGTAGTATCTTTACGACTGCGGAGTCTCCGCACATTAAAAGGTAGAACTGTTCTATCTTTTTATGTGTGGAGACTCCACAGTCGTAAAGATACTACTAGTAAAATGCATTTGTGAAGAGCAAACAATCATAAACTTCCACATACTTCCACATCAAGGGCAAAAAGCAGTAAGGAAAGCGGGCATCCCTGCCTAGTGCCCCTACCAACAATACAATGCTCTGAAATAATAGTACCCATCTAGATACGAGCAGTGGGATCCATATATATCAATCAAACCCAGTCTACGAAACAACGGCCCAAACCCATAGCCTTCATGGTAGCAAATAAAAAGTCCCCAGTGAAGGCAATCAAAGTTTTTTTCAAAGTCGACAGAGAGGATTGAGCCTTCAAGGCAATCCTGTGGGGGGGCTATCAAGGACCTATATGAGCTGTCTGATATTTGCAATTGTGCTAGGTCTATATCCACTCTAATCCATTTTAAGCATGGACAATGGCCTCTAAGAAGACACCTCATCTGTGTCCCTATCTTTTTTTAGAAAGGAACACTATTTCTGCCCATCTTATCTCACTAATTGACTCCTACAGATACGTAACTACATCATATGCGGATGACACCCAGTTGATCCTTTCTCTAGATAAGGGATCAACTAGTCCAGAATTGAGCTTCCAAAAATGTCTCTCAAACGTGATTTTATGGATGCAAAACAATCACTTGAAATACTACTCTGAGAAAGCAGAAATTCTCCTAATTGGAAAATCTAATCTCTTTTCTCCTAAATGCTGGTGGCCAAACTCGGTCCCGCCTCCACCAGAGACGGTTAAAGTCACCAAGAATTTGGGGGTTAAATTTGACACAGAACTATCCTTTCAGCCCTAAGTATCGGCAGAAGCCAGGATGTGTTTCAACCTGATAAAATCCCTTAGCAGTGTCTTAGTTTTCTTCCCCTGAATGCCAGGAAGACTGTAGCTATTACACTTATTGCATCAAGATTTGATTATTGTAAAAGCTTGTATGTTGAATGTGCAAAACAGCTAGTATATAAACTTCAAATGGCCCAACACGAAGAGCCTGAATAGTGCTACAGCTCCCTAAACGGAGCTCGGCATCAGCGGCATTAAAAAGGCTTCACTGGCTACGCATACATAAAAACATCTTGTTTAAGACACTACCTGCTAGTCTTCAGGGACTTTAAGGCAGCAGGACCGAAATATCTAACTTCCAGATTCAGACACTGCAAGACCCTGAGAACACTGAGATCCTCAAATACAAATCTGCAGAAGCCCCCCTCTTTTAGATTAAAAACTCAAGGTGGAAAATCCTTCATGGTAAAAGGCACCAAGGCATGGAATCAATTGCCAATGCATCGCCGATTTATAAACACGGAAGATGCCTTTAAAAAGACGCTGAAGACGTTTATTTATTTATTTAGCGAGTTTTGTATAGTGCAAACCTGACCCCAAGGTATCAGAGTACTTTACAGAGTTAGCAGAACAGCAATAATACGAGTTACATAAGGAGTAAATAAAAATACAAAGTAGCGGTAACAAAGAGTAAACGATGTACAGTGGGATATGTAAACGAAATAGCAGCAGTTACCCGAGTTACATAAAGCGTAAATAAAAATACATAGTAACAATAAATAAAAGAAGTATACGATAGACAGTAGGATATGTGAATGTCATAGTTCTGAGGTAGTTGTGGTAGGCGGTTACAAGGGTGAGGAGAGTAGAGGCACACTTTTTCCCCAAGGTAGAGCACTTTACAGAGGTAGCACAACAACAATAACACAAGTTGCATAAAGAGTAAATAAAAATCACATAGTAATGGTATAAAAGAGTAAACAATATACAGTGGGATATGTATACAAAATAGCAGCAATTACCCGAGATACATAAAGCGTAAATAAAATACATAGTATCAATATATATAGAAGAAGTATACAATAGATAGTAGAACATGTAAACGCTATAATTCAGATGAGGGTGAGTGGAGTGAAGGCACAGTTTTTCCCCTAAGTTAGTAATGTTAAAGTTTTCGTGGTGGGTGTGGGGTAGGAGCATCAGGCCAAACAGAAGGTTTAGTGTGGGGGGATTTAGGTAATTATTGTGAAGCAGAATTTCAGTTTCTTCCTGAAATGAGGGAATTAGTGATTGTTTATTTATTTATTTAGAGTTTGATATAGCACGAACAAGACCCATTCGGGTGACAGAGCACTTTACAGATACTGTATAAAGGAGACAAGAAAGAGAGAAAGAGGACACGAAGGAATAAGGTGACAGTAGATAAGAGTATAAAATATAGTACATGTGAGAAATGTTAGCTGGGAGATAAGAGAACAAAACATTCAAACAAAATAGATGTAAAAGTGGTAGGCGGGGAGATAGAAGCACTTAGTGTAGCCTCGGTCAAAGGCTAAGACATGTTTCGGTGTGACAAAAAGCAGTGAACAAATGGCGGGCAGGTCTAACCAGGGAAATGGGTGCACGGCCTAGTCCTCAATGAGAGAGGAAAATGTTTACTTCTTTCCTGTAGAAGGAAGTGGATGGGTTGCATCTGATAACAGTAAGGAGAGAGTTCCACATTTTTGGGGCCATTCCAGAGAAGGATCGGTTGCAGGTTTTCTTTTTCTTAAATTTTTGTGGCTTGAGAAGTAAGGAGCTCGTGCTTCTGAAGGATCTGTTCCACCCGATAGGGTCAGCTTCTGGGCTAGGTAGGAGGGGGTATTGTGGTGCAGCGCTTTGTGGGTCATGAAAACAATTTTGAAATGCAACCTGGCTTCAAAGGGTAGACATTTCAGTGCTCGAAATGCTACCGTAATCAAATTTTGATAACACAAGTGCATGAGTCGCAGTAGTGAGGTCAGTTACAGGGAGGAAAGGTTTTAGTTTCCCAAGAATATGTAACTGAAGATTAGCTCCTCTTGTGATAGCTCTGAAGTGTTTTTGCATGGAGAAATCTTTGTGTATGGTTATACCTATGAATTTGGCGGAGGCAACGATGTGTAGGGTGCAATTTAAGGCAGAAAGATGAGGGAGCTAGTCTTTGATATTAGGGGTGGTAGTGGGTGGTACAATCAGTAAGAATTTAGTGTTAAGGGTATTGAGTTTGAGATGGTTACAAGTCAGCCATTGTTGCGTTTTTGTTAAGATGTTGTTGAGGGTGTGGATGTCCTCGAGGGAGGTTATTCCCATGTAGAGTTGGGTGTCGTGAGCATACATGTGGAAGGAGATGTGGGAGAATTTGAGGATTTCAGTTAGGGGCTCCATGTAGAGGTTGTGCAATGTCAGGGAGAGGATAGAGCCTTGGGGAACACCCAGCGATATTGTGGACTGCTCGGAAAGAGTGTGATTGATTAGGATGCTCTGTGACCTGTTGTGTAGAAAAGAGGAGAACCATTTTAGCACGGAGCTGGAGAAGCCCATCCTATGTTCTAGGAGGTCTAGCTGGGTAGCATGGTTGATGGTGTCAAATGCTGCTAACAGATCCAGTAGGATTAGGAGGCAAGATTCATTCTGGTCGAGAGAGCGTTCATCGACAATGTGGACCAGGGCAGTTTTAGTGCTATGACCCAATCAGAAGCCAGATTGACACTGGTCGAGGAGTTGAATTGTTCTATGTGATTGTGAAGCTGTAAGTGCACACATTTTTCTAGGAGTTTGGCCAAAGTAGGGATGTTGGGGTGGTAGTTGTTTGGGTCGGACTCATCTGAGTTGTTGTTTTTTAGGTTAGGGGTAACCTGGCCACATTTGAGGCAGTCTTGTAATGAGCCTTGGGTAAAGGAGGCATTGATTATCCTAGTCCGGAGTTGGAGTAGGAGGTGAATGGACTCATTTAGGAGTTTGGAGGGGAGGGGATCAATGAAGTGGTCTGAATATTTCAGGGAGGTCAATAGATTTGGGGGGATATTCACAAGAACGTGCGCTAAACATCTCCAAAAAATGTTAACGCAACTTTACACATCGCAGTCTATCGCAGGAAAATAACCCCGTGTTAACCTGGAATTCACAACACAGCGGTACCATGCGATAGTCTTCCGAAAACGCGTCCAACGTCCACGATACAACCACCGCGACGGCAATAAAAACACAAACCCCAACGCGTAGAAAGACGCGATGGCCCCAAACGTGACAAGAAAACAGTGATAACCGGCAAGAGGCCAGCATACCCACGCGTAATGTGGGAAAAAGCACAAGAACAGCCCACGGAAAATGCCACCAAAAAGGAAATGAACTGCGGAGTACCACGGATGCACCCTGACCGACTGCAGAGGACAACATGAACCCCACCATCCCCACGGACGAACACCCAGGAATCCAGGGCACGTGGAAGGGCAATGAGAAGAGGAAGAGGAAGACGGGCTACAGGCTGCATGAAAACACGATCATCGGCACGGATGAGATAGAACACCACCACCAACTGCACGTCACCTCCAACATGTCATTGGCAACAAAGAGGCAAAGATGGCACACCACCTCGGACCATGTGAATGCTGTCGCAGCGCCAAGGAGGACAATGGAAGAGGACAAGAGGCGCTGGATTGATGTGAATGGCAAAACCAAGCAGAAACACGCTGCCAACACGAAAGCAGCAACGCACTTCGGAGGAGGGGGGCCAGCAGGATACCAGGAGCTGAATGACATGGGGAAGATGGTGGCCACAGCCATCAGTCTGGAGACGGTGACAGGAGTTGGGGATCCGGACACTGCCCAACATGACCCGACACCACAGCAACAGGGCACGTACCGACCAGGGAGTGGGGGGATGGGGGGAACTGGGCACAATGGCACACATGCACAATTAAGCAGAGCACACTGCACACACACAATGACTCAGGATCATGTCCCTGATCCCACGGGAACACTTCAGCACACACACAAACACCAAGTAGTCCCACGTACACCATGTGCCCAAAGGGGCATCCACCCAACACATCAACAATCACACAACCAACACATGCACACGTGCGAAACACAGCAAACATGCATATACGTCAACCACATGACGAGTAGCATGGCTGCAGTCCAATCATCATGACAATGTACACGGCACGACACTGAGGTGGCTGAGTGCGGACCACAACCGGAAAGGAGCAGGTCACACTTGGACACAACCACCTGCACAAACAACCCCTGACGTCAACGACACATCTGCGGAAAACCCATGCCCAAGAGTCACAACTCGACAAAGAGCACAAGTTACCCAAGTCTGCAACATCTCAGCACTGTGGAAGCACAGAACTGAAAGGCACACCGCATGAAAGGGAGAAGTGGCAGCCATATCAGAGCCGCCGGAGCGCCTCGGCATGATGTGTTGGCAGGCCCACTAGTACAGTGACGCCTGTGCTGGCTGTGTGTGGGGTGTGTGTAGGCCAGCCCTCAGGGAGTAGCTGGTACTGGCAACAACTTCAACAGTCATCAGGCACTCAGGAATGCAATGTACGAACAGCAAGGGAGCATGACTTGAGTTGCACAGAGTTAGTGGCCCCGGATGCACAGCGGCCGACATGGGGCTACCGCCACGGGACGCTGACTTGCGGGAGACTGGGGTAGGGTCATGAGGGCAGAGCAGGGTCTCGTATGTATCAAGGGTGGTTTTCGCGGAGTGTCCCGGGGGAGAGTGGGAGGTGTAACACCAGGGCATGGTGCAGAGGGCACATACCAACTGTGTCCGGCAACATGGTGGATATGAATGCCACAGACTCATGCCAAACACCAAGTCCGTACCTGCCAGTTGCTGATGACAATCCCCAGGCCACAGGCTCAGACACCAACAATGTTCGGCCGGAGGCTGACAGTGTCTCACGGTGCACAGGCTAAGTGGCACCAGGTCAGTTCTAGCGAGTGGTTGACCTCTTCCGTAACGGTGATCCGTGTTCCCATCGGACTGAAACGCATCTGTCTCTCACTCCTCTCACTGCGTCCACTGGCATGAACTCTGCCATTGATGAATGAGGACTCAGTACTAGATGTGGGACATACTGGACTGCAGTGTAGGCAGGCTGCAGCTGTGTGGTATGTCAACGAATGTGGACTCCTGGGGGCCTGTGTCACGGAGGACAGCGATGGTCTGAGGAGGCTGCCAAGCTCGCGGGCATGGGTCTTGGAGCTAGCACCGGCATGTGGTGGGCCCTCTTTGACACACGACGGTGTCGGCAGGTTAGCAGTGCGGCCTTGGAGCGCTGGGGCAGGCAAGCCGGGTCTGGGTATCAGCGGCCTGGGGTGCAGCAGGCGCACAGGCTCGCAGGCCCCGCTGCTCACGGCGTCGGCCTCGTGGTGGGCTGAGAGGTGCCACCCTGGCAGTGACATTGGCCATTCCGGGAGTGCACCATGCTCAGCGCAACGGTGTTTTCATCCACACCCCTGCGCAGGCCTGGCGTAAGCCGGGCCAACCCACTACGCTCACAGGGGTGGACGCAGCGAGTGACATTTCTGCGATCTACCCCACAGCCTGAGGTGACATGGTTGCGTCCACTGTTCACTACTCCCCAGACACCAGCAGTTAATGTCTGCATGGACATATCTGTGGTTTGCATACCCAGGTCTGTCCAGCACATTCATACCACACTTGTCGTTGTGTACATTCCCATTCATGGGTCACTTGCGTCCTTCGCACATGCCTGCTTTCTGCCTCTCCACACGTTCAGCTGTTGTGTGGCTGTGGTGCCATGATATGGCTGGCTTGTGTACATGGGAAGCCCAGTATCCCAATGGAGTTGTGTTGTCGTGTCTGGTAGGTGGGCATGTTGATTGACATGTTGTATGTGGTTTGGTCACATGTGCATTCCCACAGTTGTGCGTTGTGTGATGGTGGCTTTGAGGTGTGTGGTGTGTTGATTTGGTACTTACCAATGAGCAGTCCAGTTCCATAGATGCCATCCTGGAAGCGCTGGTTGATGATGGACTGTCGGAAGATGTAGGAATCGTGCACACTGCCTGGGTAGTTTGCGACGACATTGGTGAACATTCCCCGGTGGTCCACTATTGCCTGCACATTGATGGAATGCGTGTGCTTCCTGTTGCGGTAGATGTGTGCAGTGTCCGCAGGGGGCACAAGTGGGACATGTGTGCAGTCAATGGCCCCCAGCACATGTGGGAAGCTAGCAATGGCGTAGAAGCCTTGCTTGGTCTCCAGCTGTTCCTGCGCAGTGTTGGGGAAGTGAAGGTACTGGGGTATGAAGCTGATGATGGCATCCAGGACAGGTGTGAGGAACATTGATAGGGCTGGCTGTGAGACTCCTCCGACTCTGGCCGTTGTTGGTTGGAAGGTACCAGAGGCCAACGTGTGCAGCACAGCCAGCAGCTTTGTCTGCGGAGGGATGTTGGTTGTCCGCTGTGTTGGGACCATCAGCCTGGGGCCAATGTGGGTCATGATGCGGAGGATGGTTGTCCTTTTGAGCCTGTAGTGGGCAATGACTTCCGCGGGCGTTAGGTCTGTGAGACTAGTGCGTTTTCGGTAGGTCCGCTGTCTCACTCTGCGCTGCCTCTGTGGTGGTCCGGGGGGGGTGCCGGTCCCGGTCCTGGGGGTGGTGGCGGTCCTGGGGGGTGGTGGCAGTGGGTGTTGTGGCCCTGTTGGGGCCCCAAGCTGCATGATGAGTAGCTCCATGGCGTCGGTTGTTCTTCGGGTGTGGCTGTGTGCGGGGCTCCGTTGCCTAATGCAGGTAGTCGTCCTGCTTATCACCAGCAAGAGGCAGGTGTTAAATAGCTGCTGCTACCGCGGCTTATCGCGTGGTTTTGATTCGCATCGCAGATCTGGCAGTTCGTTGTGAATGTGGTGTAGTGGTGTTTTCGGGTGTTTTTGCACGGGAACGCCTACTCTGCATCTCATTAGGGTTAGTTGGTGGTGTCACCAGTGGAGGTAAATTTTGCGGCAGTTATCGCGGGAATACTTGCGTTGTTTGCAGTTTGCACCGGCTTGTGAATGGGGCGTTAAATCTATCTCCACTTTTGTTGCGTTAAGGTGGCGATAACTCGGAGATAAGTCCTTGTGAATATCCCCCTTAGAGTGCTAATCTCACTGAGGATTTTAAAGCTAGACCAGGTGGTGTTATTTTTGGGTGAGATGAGGCGATTATACGGCCATGCTTCATGATCCATTGTGGAGGGAGGATTGGTGGGGGGGGGGATTGGTGCAGAAGTAGCTTGAAAGGAGTCTGGATGTCGTTAGTGATTTGCGATGTGTTCTCAGCGTAAAAGGAGGCAAAGGTTTCACAGTAAAGGGAGTCATTTGTTGTTTGTGGAAGCAAGATCATTTTTGCAGGTAGATTGGTTTCTGATCATTTCGAACAATTTCTTAGGTCTATTAGTAGCAGTGTCTAGTGTGTATATATATATATATATATATTCACTGAACAAACTAATAAAACTAAAGGTTAAACACCAGTTATAGTTATCTCAAGTAACTATAACTCAGGCCCTAAGGTAACTATAACTCGCGCCCATGCCATGCACAATTTTCTCATCAATAATTTCATTGCAAATGTTGCAGTGATATCATCAATAGTGTCACAGAGGAAGTCACGAGTGATGTAATATGTGGGGCAATTAGCAGTGCAATGTAAAAGGTTATGTTGTTTCTAAGGATTTAACCTTACTATAACGTTACTTTAAACTTTGTTTTTTCAGTAATGTTCTAGTTTTTTTTTTTACATAACCATACATAAATCCAACCCGACACACATGGACGAAGGGTTGGCTGCAGGGTCTGTGGCCAACTCCACGCATGCAGCCAACGCCACACTGTGTATGGGCTTCGGCCGTGCGTGGGGGGGGGTTGGCCGCAGGACCTGCGGCCAACCCCATCTAAGGCAGCCAACACCACTCTGCACACGCCCTTCGTCCGTTCATGGCTGGGGGTTGGCCAAAGGGCCTGGTGCTGTGGCCCCATCCCCCAGGGCTTTTTTTTTTAAAGGGGAGGCCTACTATGGACCTGGGTCCCGTCCCCCAGGACCATATACATTTTAATGGGGAGGGGGAACTTGGGGTCTCCCTCCCAAGCCTTATTAGGCCCTAGAGACCCCATCTCTCAGGGTTATTTTTTAACTAAAGGAGATGAGGTCATGTGGTCCACCTCCGCGAGCCATTAAAGGCCCTGGCTAACCCATTTCCCCAGGGCCACTACTTAAAATAAAGGGAGGGGGAGCTGCATGCCCCCCCTCCCCGAGCAATATTTTGATCTGCTTCTCTGCATCAGTGCAGGCAGGGAAACAGATCAAAAGTCTGCTCCCAACTGGCAGGAGCATTTTCAAAGCTCCCGCATGCTGGGTCAGACTTTGTGTTTTGAAAATGCTCCCGCTAGGCGGGAGCAAACGCAAGTTTCCCTGCCCACGCCGATGCGGGCAGGGAAACATCTGTATCCCGGAGTTGGGCTCCCCAGGACACAGCTACTGGGCAGGCCCAGGGGGAATTGGGCCTTCCCTTTTTTCTTCGTTTGGCAACTCCGGGGATGGGGTCCCTTGGGCCTTTAGAGGCTTGAGGAGAGGGGCAGACTGGCCTCTCTCACCTTAAAAAATACAGTGG
Organism: Calotriton arnoldi; assembly: GCA_963921515.1. NCBI lineage: Eukaryota > Metazoa > Chordata > Amphibia > Caudata > Salamandridae > Calotriton > Calotriton arnoldi. The sequence continues at coordinate 2,624,326 of CAWUFW010001036.1, read as the reverse complement.
GCCCCAGGGGATGGGGTCCCTGGGGCCGAATATGGCATGGGGAGGGGGTCGGCATTCCGCCTCCCCTGAAAACCACTTTGGGCCCGGGGGATAGGGTACCTGGGGCTGAAAGCAGTTCGGGGAAAGGAGCAGTGTGTCCCTCTCACCATAAAACATAATTCGGGCTACGAAAGACAGATTTCGGTGGCCTGAACAAAACATAATTCGGGGGGCCCATGTTCAGGGGAACTTTGAATTTTATTACCATTGCCTGAAATTCAAGTTCATGTGATTCCAAAAGATACTGGATTAACTGTTTAACTTTCAGAAATAGGATCATACAAAAACAGTTGAAATCTGTCTTGTCAGGGGCCCCATAAATCCTTATGATGACACTGGGTAAAGAGACAGAGCCAGAGGTAAACGTATGGAGAGAGAGGATGAGACGTTTAGATAGAGAAATAGGCGTTATAGACATTAGTCAAATATATAGAAATGTCACGTTCTCAGGGGTCCCCTTGGAAGATAAGAGTCCTAGTCAATTGTCTATTTAGCCCATGCCTTAAAACGAATTTGTGGTGACCCTGTTTTATATGAAAATATTTCCATTTAGGGGTTCAGGTGACACCATAAACCATGAGGCTGAAGGCTAATAGTTTTGTAAAGGTCCCTATAACCTCAAAATGGCACTATTGGGCCATATTACACGTTACCCTTCATGTATTTTTTTATTACATGTTTATCTGGGAGCAATTAGTTTGAGAAAGCTGTTTTCTTCACAGCTAACAATGGAATTAGAATGCTTAGGTTTTGTTTACCTTTCATTTATGAATTAATATGCTGTGATTCTATGGGTGCAGGTTTAACACATAATTATGGATTCATTGCATTTGCTGCATAATTTGTATAATTTGAAGATATCACAAAATATGTTTCTAGCTAAAATGTATGTTTGAGATACTGCCAGATTGTGCTGCTTAATTTGCATTTTCTTGCAGCATAATTTAGATAAGCTTGTCATATAATTTGGTTCTCCACGGCCCATAATCCTAGTAGTTTAGAAAGTGGTAAAGCTCTGCAGAAAAGTTTGAGGGCTGTAATTATGATGATGAAATACACATTTCACTAGGAACCAGTAAATATTTTTCATATTTCACGTTTTGCAGTGATATAGAGGATTTTATACTACTTCCGGTTTTCCAATAAAAGCAAAGATTGTAACTTTATCATCTCCAAGAACAATCATTGGTGATCCTTGGGGAGGATCAGTTCAGTGCATTTCCTTACCAATCCAGAGCCTCTCAGAGTCAAAATAACGTTCAAATATCAGGCCCTGCAATACCTTTTATGGATTTTAGTGAAGATGGAGATCCTCATGGATTGTAGGATGGATGAAAACACCAATGTCACACTTCCCAATAAGGCTGTTTTAGTGCTATGGACGACTTAAAGTTATGTTTTGCAGGTGAAGTCTGAACTTGATGCGAAGGAGTTGTTGGCTGCCTCAGATCGCCAAATTCTGAGCAACCTAGTTATGGTTTCTGCAAAAAAAGCTTTACACATACCACATGCTAAATTATGGTTCTCTTAAACTTGCAATGACAGCAAAAGTATTGTGTGCAAACACCCTCAGGCTATTCTTCAGAAGCGCAGCATGTCAGTGATTGGCAGTGGCTGGCAGAGTTCAAGTAGTTCCTTGAAAGGAAATCTACTGTGCTGTTATAACATGCTTCTGCATTGAAAAACTCTTACCAAGGCCACTGCTTTATGCCCAAACAAAATATTCTTTAAAGACCATCCTCACCTGGATCGTGCTGGTTATGACAAGATTATTTGCTTCTATGCCTTCCTTAACTGGCTGAGGTAAAATGGAAGGCCAAACTTGATGATGAAGAGCATCAGAGTTGATATGGTGAGAGTCTGACCAGTTCATAAGAAAAACATTGCCAAGATCATTGATCCACCATTGACACTCATACATATTAATCTCCCCCCGTCTAAATACATCTTCAAAATACCATCCACCCCGCTCAACACCCACCATGCAGGTCCAACTCAGCATTAGATGTTTGGGGATCTTCTTACCTGGCCACAATCCATGCCAGGCTTAGGAGGAAATAGAAGAGCGTGGTAATGAGATATGCCAGAGGGATGTTGTAGAAAAAGTCCATCAGTTTCACAGCTGTGCTTTTATAGAACCCGTAAAACATGTATGTGAGCTCCATGAAGCCCTGCAAAAGAGATAACGAAGGGAACATCAAGAGGGCCTGGGTGATAGATAACTGTGTTTGTGTTTTAGAGAGAGGAGCGGGTGAGAGAGATAGAAAGTGTGCATGAGAGAGAGAAAGTGATGTCTTCAAAATTTACATAAGCATTATTCTCAGAGCCCAATCACAACACTAGAACCAACATATCTTAAGTTTGCTTTTGCTGACACTAAGTTTACTGCTCACTCAACTAGCATCCACACCATCAAAAGTGTCAAATGTAGAACGATCTGACTTACCTGATATTAGAGCTCCAAAGTTGGTATGTCATAGACGTACATACTTTGAATAATTCCTTGTCACCATACTTGGAATTCTCAGCATAATTTAACACAGTAGTCTATAAACCAGTGCTTAATTTGAGCGGTGGTTTCCAGTACTCAGCAACAGCACTTAATTTTCAACACCAGCACTTATGGCAGTATGCCACATGGTGGCGTAGTTTGTCTAATTTACAGATCAGCACAACATTTGTTTATTTATCCAACATACTTTGAAAATGAGTACTAACTGCCGTCCAAAACAATTCTTTTAGGTTTGGGGGCCTGGAATAGTCTAAAATGTCACACTTGTAGGGGTTTGATGGTTAGTGGTTGTGGTGGTACTGTCACTGGCAGCGCTGGCAGGGGCAATGGGTGGTGTAAGCAGCAGTGGCCTACTGACAAAGGCCCTGGCACTTATTTGTTCACAAATTAGACACTGTTATAAACCTCAATCCTTCCTTTTCAGGTCCAAACAATGACAGGAAAGACAATAGGCTGCAACCGAGGAGGCCATCTTCTAATTCTGTAGCACATACTGTCTTAGACATACAACCTTCTCTTGAGGAAGGAATCTGGGTTACAAGTAAATCTATGAAAGATATTAAAGTAACTTTTTTCTTTTCTGCCATTAGATCTTTCATAGATTCATTGTTTGAAGGAGACAAAAAACAGATAGATTGAAGGTGTGGCTCTCCTTATTGAAACAGGTTATTTAGCACTGCCTGACATTTTTTGCCTGTTTACTGGTGTTCACATCCAGGCAAAATCGTTTCATAAATGTGTGAACATTGACCAAGTTACCACATGGTACAGATGTTGTTCAGGCATTCTCCACTTTGCAGAGCTACTATTACTGTCTTACCCCTTATTACAGCAAGGGATTCAGAGTGGCATCAAATAGACAACAAAGGCGAAGCTCGAATTCTCTATGATGTTACCCAGAATTCCAAGGTGAAAAACATGCGCTGTTCATATTTGCACGTGGAGTAGCCAGAGAAGTGTCGACGTACACCTACATCAAACTTACAATGATCAATTAGATACAGGAGCTCACTGATAATAAGGATGATCATGGGTGCTTAGCACAGAGGGAGAGCAGCTACTCCTATTGTCTCAAAGTAAGGAAATGCATTGCCAATAAGGCTTGAAAACTGATGTTCGCACACCACTCTTTGAATAACAAATTATCAAGAGTCCATCATGTAACTCTTCTTTTATTCTGTATTTCTTAATGATATAAGGTGTTCCAGCAGGCTAACCCATGTTTCGTTAAGCGGACTAGGGAACATACTTACAGGTAATACAATTGGGAGCATATTTATCACAGTTTTGCGTCGCCCTTGCGCCACACAATGTAGCGCAGGGACGTTGCAAAACCTAGAATGATACTTTCCAAGCCACACTGATGGAGCAAGGATTCGAGAAAATGAAACTTGCTCGAATGAATCCTCCATTAACTTTCACTAATCATTAAATTAGTAGATGAGACGAAACTAATATACACCTACACCAGACACAGATACACGGGAAGAAAAAGCTTACGCATGCTTGAATTAATGGGAAATAAAATGCAACACGACTAAAACCAGCTTTTAACTTGCAAAAACGCTTTGCGCATGTGCAAACCCGAATTATGCAGAAATAACGTGACTAACTCGCTTTGAGAGGGAAAACCTCACGCATGCGCAAGAAAGACCAAAACGCGGTCTTGAGGTACCGCATGCCCGGCATATGCTTGCTTGATTTAAAAGAAAGTTGCTGTTATTAACGCTTTTGCCCAAGAATAATAATAATTACATGGGATAGAGTAGAAGTGGGTGGTGAACAGTGAGAATTACATGTTTAAGAAAATAACATCTGTTTATGATTCTTTTATTAATAGTGTGCATTTGGGCCTGTTAATCCATGACTGAAAAAGAAAATGGTGAAAGCTGCGCATGCTCAATGAATCCATGAAATGACCCGGTGACCGAGAAAAAGCTGAATGACTGCCAAGATCCAAGGACAGAAGGGATGGGAAAAGAAGAAGATGTATCGCTCATCTATGAAGCTTGTATTAAATAAATTACTGCATTTGCAACAAAATATGCATGTGAAAACAAAATATATGAATGAGTCGAAGGGGAAGGGTAAGCAAACAATAGATTTTACTAATAAAAATGAATACGTCAGCCTGGTATGATGAAGACTCCCCTAACCCCGTCCAATCATATTCCGTAGTTTAGTAAATTTGCAACACTTGAGGGTGGGACATGAAGAAATAAAGACTATAACTAGAGTGGTTTGAGTTAAGTAAAACATTGATGATTCGATGATATGATGGAGCTGTGAGAGAACTATTGCTGCTGGGAGCTGAGCACGAGAGAGCAGAGAGAGAAGACGAGAGCAGACTCAGAAGATTCAGACTACTGCCTGATTAGATTTGAAGATTGCGGAAGAATATCAAGGAGGGAGGGAGTGTAAGAGAGGGAATCGCCCTGGTGCTTAGGGTTGTAGAGAAGTTCAGTAAGTATCAGACCTGTCCTGATCCTATCCCATAATCTTTGTCTCCTGATCCTAAGTCAGGGGACCCCCACCAATCCTTTGGCCAGAGGGGTGGTTTTCCAGTCATCTTTATTAGGTAAATGTCATTCTGACCAAAATTTGCATATTTCTTTGCAAATGTATTATAATGTGCCTTTTGTCTCTACATCTATCCACTCTCATGCGTTTGATTTTGTTGAATGAGCTTGTGTAATTGAATGTATTGTGCTATATGATTGTTCTCTCTCCCACTTAAAGAAAGATGGAGTTTGCACTGTGTTCCTATAATTGATGAGCGTTCAACTTAATGACTGAAATTTTAGATAAACCTATTATTATTATTATTATTATTATTCAGAGTCTGTGGTTATTTCACTAAGAATTTTAGTTAAGAAATTGTTAATATCACCATCAACTAACTCAACTAATGGTCCATCGACCAGAGGAAGAGTGTTGATTTGTGAAGATTAGTTAGACATGATACTGTAATTGATTTGTGGTTACAGGGAAATAACTAATCCGAACTTAAGTGAATTATAAAGCTTGACCCCCCAGCGGATTGGCCAGGGAATGCAAATGAACATATTTGGATAAATGTATATGGGCCCATTGAAAAATTCAGTTTTTATGTAAAATATCCAACCCTGGCCTCTTCGCGCTGGATCAGTTTTTCTGGTAGCAGAGTTATGGTTATTATTGATTAGTTTGGTGATTATTGACTATATGTTCTTAACATGAAAAGTTAGTGTCCTGTTCTATGTTGTCTGGAAGTACAGGTACAGAGATACCTGGGAATCCCAAGAATAGAATTTTGATTGTGTGGTAAGGAAATCACACTGCAGAAGGTTACTCATCTGTTGTCATAATACCTAAAAGCTACGGAGGGCTATAGGTGTTATATTAGGGACTATATTGTATAAAAGCCGAGAGTGAGTGATAGCGAAGGGTCCACCTGTGAAACTTTGGCCTTACCCGAAGGAGGAGTATCCCTAGAGGAGTAATAGGTCCTCCCCGAGCTTAAGTGAAGGGTAAACAGTGGTTTTTACTCGCAGTGTAAGGAAGTACTTTCTCTTTGAAGCAAGTGAATAAACTATCTTTAAATTAGAGGAGCAGACAGAGTAGCGCTGTTTTTACGTTGTTACAAACAGAAAATTTATTAAGAAAGTTTATAAAATACATTGTCGTATTACCTTGTGAAGGGAGGGTCAGTAGCAGGAGTCATACTGACGTCACAGAGAGCCGCGCTGGTATTGGTTGAGACAGCGGGTGTGTAACAAGTGCCGATTGTAAAGGGAGGGTCAGTAGTAGGAGTAATACTGATGTCATAAAAAGCCGCGCTGGCATTGGTCAGACAAGTGGGTGTTGGAAAGCTCTGATTGGTTGGCAGACAAGAGCAGCGCAGGAATTGGTTGTGGAAGAAAATACGTAGTGAGCTCCAATTGGACTGTTGGTGTGAGTCGCGCTGGTATAGGACAAGTGTGGGAAAAGGATACGTAAGGATAAGGAAGAGTTTCTAAATTTTGATTACTGAAACAAATAGTTACAGAGATTGGAAGAATGAAGCTGATTAATAAAATCAGAAATTTCTTTAAAAAGGATAAACGTGTAGTAACCAGAGAAGGGATTCTTATGCCACCTCCTAATACGCCTGCTTCCTTTATGATGTTGGAACGAGGATACTATACTTGTGTTTGGTTGGAAAATTGGGTGGAGTATACGAAAGGCGATGGTGTTCTAGCTTTCCCTGAAAATGGTATGTTTAATGTAAGGATTCTTCAAAATTTGAGAAATCTGATTAATTCATTAGAACCTAGCCCTAGGTTAACGCAGTATGAAGCTTTGGAGGAATGGGAAGTTGAGGCATTTGAACGAGAGAAATACAGAGGAGGTAGAAGAATAAATAGAGGATTTTTTCCAAGATATCCGTTTGATACTCGAGGAGATGAGATGAAAAGATGGAGAAGAGCTGTAGTAACGGAAGGGTTGTATCCAGTATTGATGGCTGAGGATCAAGTAGGGAGTAAATGTAAAGAAAAATTGAAACACGCAGGTATGGCAGGAACAGAATGTGATGAAACTGATGATGAGTTATTAGAGGACATTTTAGTTAAAAGACCTCCGCCTTATTAAGAAAATGCTGGAGAGGCAACTCCAAGTGCACCAATGATGAGAACTCCCTTAGTTCCACAGGTTTTATATGATCCAACAGTTACCCGAGTGTTACAGGAAAAGGAAAGGTACGCATTGAATAGAACAAAAGAAGAGATAATTCAGAAAATAAATCAGTTAGGTTTAAATGCTGAAGCCTTGACAGTACCAGTAACGATAGGTCCGGTTATTCCATTATATGGGGATAAACGAGACACCCCGAGATTACAAACAGTGACAGTCCCACAAAATAATGTTAGAAAAGAGGTAGTAATGTCAGAAGATCTAACCAGTGAGAGTGATTCAAATATATCGTTACTAGATCTCCCTAATATTGAAACAGTGACTGAAACTCCGAAAAGAGATTCACCAGTGAATAAAAGGAGAAAGGAACTGATTGTCACTCCAATAACAGGAAATTCTAAAGGATTTTTGCCAGAAGACCTAGAGGAGTGGGCGAAAGGATTAGACAAGAAGAAACCCCAAACACCAAGTATAAATGTGGCCAAGTTGAAAGTGGATTTGGAAGAAATGATCATTGGCACAATAAGCCCAGATAGATTAGGTACATACAGAGATGATGAATTGTTGTTTTTGTGCAAAAGTATAACATGGAGAGCAAAGAATCTGCATGAGAAAATAGTAGAAGTTGCTTCAGAATTTGTAAAGGATGTAGAAAAATCGAAATTATTGCAGAAACCATATAGGGCAGAATTTACTGAAAAGGATTTCGAAAGTTTGAATGCGTCAGGAAGGAGATTACAGATCAAAGAATTAATAAATATTTTAAAGAAATGGGGAGATGCAGACAGATGGAGAGGAAGATGGACAAGGAAAAGGGATGAGGCAGCTACAAAGGAAGCATCCACATTCCCATTAAGAGAAACAGAACAGGTTGAAAGAGGTGTCCAATGCGAGAAGGTCCTGGTGGTGGATATGTTCATGTTCCTTGGTCTAGACAGGATATTTTGTCTTTTACGAAAGATTTTCCCAGATTAAGGGAGAAACCAGTTGAATGGTACAAGCAGGTAGAGAGGTTTGTGAAAGTTTCAAAGGTATTATTAAAGGATTTGGATGGTCTGTTTGATATAGTGGTACCAACTGATTTGTGGACAGAATGTAAGATTACGGTTGATTGGCCAACTGAAGAAAACCCAAGAGATGCAAAGACAGGTGCACCTTCAGAAGATGTGATGAAAAAGTATCAGCAAGTGATTACTTTCTTGAAAGGGAAAATTCCTCCAAAGGAAACAGATTGGGTTAAAATAGATAGAACAACTCAAGAACCAAAGGAGTCAGTGCATGCGTATTACGAAAGGCTGTTGCAAGTATTTAAACAGTATAGTGGATTTGAAAATATTGGTGATAAGGATATGGGACATTTTGTGTACAGGTTTGTGTATGGATTGAGATCAGAAATTAGTCAGATGATTCAGCAGCATATGCTTTGCTGGCAAAGTAAGCCCATTAATGACATCTTGAAGTATGCGAAATATTGTAGTGATGATATTGACGCAAAACACAAGAAATTGAAAGAAAAGATGATGTGGGCAAAAGTGAAGTTAGCAGAACACCAAGAGGCAAGTACTGGTTCTCAAAATGATAATCAGTCGAATGACTAGAATCAGAATAGTCAAGGATTGAATGGAAATAAAGGAAAAGGGTGAATGAGTAGAGAAGAAGCGAAAAAGAAGTATCCTTGTCATGCGTGCGGAAAGCATGGACTTTGGAAGAATGAGTGTAGAAACATTCAACAGAATAATGGGGTAAATCAAAATGTAAATCCACAGATGCAGAATGAGGTGGTTGTGAACCAGCAGCAACAGGTAGTTACTCCACAGTTACAGGTGCCACAGGCCCCTATGCCCAACTGTATGAACGCTCAAGTGCAGAGATACAGTGTGAACACCGGAGTTCATAGAGAGAGTGGTAAGAATACACAAACGGTTCAACAATATTGGATGCAAAGTAATGAGAATGATTCGGATGTTTCTCAATGACGGTGCCTGAGGGGGAGGAAGAATGCGTGCTTGGCGCATCTTTGGCAGTAGATCAGTCAGGTCCATTTGTTGATGGAAAAGTGGAAGGTAATGACATCACTTTCCTAGTGGATACTGGTGCTACCCGTTCTACTGTGAGAGCAGCAGAAATTCCAAACCTACCCCTCTCGGGAGAAACTATCCAAGTTGTAGGAGTCTCAAATAAGCAAATAAAAACCCTGGTTACTAAACCAATAGAAGTGAATATCGGAAATTTCAAAGATATGCATCGGTTTGTGGTGTGTGATTCAAGCCCAGTTAACTTGTTAGGGAGGGATTTGTTGTGTAAAATGAACTGTACCATCTATTGTACACCTGATGGTATTGCTTTCCAAACACCTGATGAAGATATCGCTTTCAAAATGATTCTAGCAAAACAAGGAACAGAAGTGGATGAGATGTTTTCGCTTCTGACTGAAAGCAGTCTGCCTGATGAGCTGAGAGATACAGTGAGATCAGATGTGTGGGATTTCTCAGGAAAAGAAATTGGTCTGATGGCAAATGTAGACCCAATTGAAATAATGGTGAAAGCTGGTGCGATTTATTCAAACACACGACAGTACAAAATGGGTCCAGAAGTAAAAGCAGGAGTTGCTCCAGTAATTGATCAAATGATTGAACAAGGTATTTTGAAAGAAATAACGGGCAGTCCTTGTAATTCGCCAATCATGGGGCTTAAAAAGCCTAGTGGTAAATATAGGATAGTGCAAGATTTAAGGAAAATCAATAGGATAGTAGTACCCTGTTGTCCAGTAGTACCAAATCCAGCAGTAATTCTTTATCATATACCTTGGGATGCACATTGGTATACAGTGATTGATTTGTGCCAAGCATTCTTTTCGATTCCTTTGCATATAAATAGCCATTACCTCTTTGCATTTCGGTTCGAGGACCGTGTTTTGGCATGGTGCCGAGTTCCTCAAGGGTACACAGAGAGTCCCTCGATTTTCAATCAAATCTTAAAAAAGTATTTGGAAACATTGGTTATGCCACGAAATTCAGTTTTGGTTCAGTACATTGATGACCTATTGGTGGCACTAAAGACAAGAGAGGCCTGTGTCATAGACACAATTGCTTTGCTGAACCATTTGGCAGAAGGTGGACACAAGGTGTTGCCAGAAAAATTACAGTTTTGCCAACAAGAAGTCCAATATTTGGGACACAAGATAGAAAAGGGAGTTAGAAAAGTGACACCAGAGAGAATAAAAGTGATTCGACAGATTAATCTGCCAAAAACTAAGAAAGAAGTACGAATGTTTTTGGGAGTGATTGGATACTGTCGTCAGTGGATAAGTGGATTTTCATTGCTTGCAAAACCACTTGTAAAATTGACACGAAAGGATGTGATAGATCCGATTGAATGGGATGATGAAAGCGAGGATGCATTCATAAAACTGAAGGATTGTTTGTGTCAAGCACCAGCATTAGGAATGCCTGACTATACGAAAGAATTTGCTTTGTTCTGCTGTGAGAGGGAAGGATGTGCGCTTTCAGTGTTAACCCAAAGACATGGATTGATGCGACATCCAGTGGCATATTTTTCTGCCACTCTGGATTTTGTGGCCGCAGCATTGCCTGGCTGCTTAAAAGCAGTAGCTGCTACTTGTGTGAGTCTGGAGCAGAGTGAGTCTATTGTAATGGGACATCCCTTGAAGGTATATGTGCCACATTCTGTCGAGATCCTTTTAACAAGGACTCGAACTCAGCACTTGACCCCTAGTCGGCTGACTAAGTATGAAAGAGTGATCCTAGGTGCTGAAAATGTAAGCGTGATAAGATGCACCACAGTGAATCCAGCAACCTTGTTGCCGGACCCATTCTGTGAAGAAGTAAAGGAAGAAGTTGATCATGATTGTTTGGATCTAACAGAAATGTGTACAAAGCCCAGGCCGGACATCTTTGATGTCCCATTGGGAGAATCAGATTATGTATTTTTTGTTGATGGGTCATGCTTGCGAAAACAAGATGGAGAACTGAGTGCTGCCTATGCTGTATGTACTATATCTGCTATTATAGAAGCATCCTGTCTAAAAGGAGTCAAGTCTGCAAAATTGGGAAAAAATTGAGAGTAACCATATTCACGGATAGTCAATATGGTTTTGGGGTTGTGCATGATTTTGGCCAATTATGGATGCAGAGGGGATTTCTGACTGCTTCAGGTTCTCTTATCAGAAACAGTAAAAATGTTAAAGAACTGTTGGAGGCATTACAATTGCCAAAAGAAATCGCAGTAGTCAAGTGTGCTGCACATAAGTCAGGAGATGATTATGTGACATAAGGCAACAAATATGCTGTCCAAGTTGCACAATTTTGTGCTCGAAATACAATGTCTTTGAACAAAGGGTTGGAAAAAGAAACTACCAATTGCCAACTAATGTTTTTCTCTGCTCTTGAAACATGGGATGAAGTTAGACAGTTACAGGATGAGGCAGATGTAAAAGAAAAAGAATTCTGGATCAACACAGGTTGCACAAGAAGAACCGATGATGATGTATGGGTGTGTCCAGATGGAAGACCAATAATGCCAGACAGTTTGTTATCACAAATGGCAAGAGTATATCATGGAGCTACACATATTGGGAGGGATGCCATGATTAGACACTTCAGGCAGACATGGTACAATCCCAAGTTTAGGCTCATTGCAGAGAGTCTCTGCCAGCGCTGTTTGACATGTCAACAGCAGAACCCAGGTAGAAAAACGTTTGTCAGTTGGGGAAAAATCGGAAAGGCAGAGGGACCATTTACAAGACTGCAGCTTGACTTCATAGAGTTGCCGCCGTGCAACGGTCTGAAGTATGTCCTTGTCATTGTGTGTCTGTTTTCTCGTTGGGTGGAAGCTTATCCAACAAGAAGGAATGACAGTCTCACAGTTGCCAAACTACTGTTGAGAGAACTCATTCCCAGATTCGGATTTCCAGTCACTTTGGAATCAGATAGAGGACCTCATTTTAACAATGAGATAATTCGATTAATTTGTACAGCTTTAAAAATTGAGCAGAAACTACATTGTGCCTATTGACCAGAAGCATCTGGAGTGGTTGAGCAGCTAAATGGTACAATAAAATCCAGGTTAGGGAAGGTGTGTGCATCCACTTTGCTGAAATGGCCTGATGCTTTGCCCCTTGTATTAATGAGCCTTAGAAGCATCCCTGACAGAAGGACAGGCTTGAGTCCTCATGAAATTCTTATGGGAAGAGCAATGAGACAAGCATTTGTACCTGGAAACAAACTGATGACTATAACTGATGATCTAGTGATGGACTATTGTAAAGGACTAGCTGATCTGGTACGTTCTGTGTCTCACCAGGTTGGAGAAGATGCAACCGCAACACAGCCGAATCAAGCTCATGATTTGAATCCAGGAGACTGAGTTGTGATAAAGAAGCACACAAAAAAATCGTGCTTAGAACCCAGGTGGAAAGGACCTCATCAAATTATATTGGTCACAACAACAGCAGTGAACTGTGCTGGCTTCCCAAACTGGATCCATGCCAGTCATACCAAAAGAGTCCCAAGTCCACCTGAACGACAGGAGCAGCAACTGGAAGAGCAAAGAGAAGGACCAGAAGCTGACAGTTGGGAAGTCAAAAAGAACATAGAAACAGACTCTGAAGAATGCATCGATGATGAACAACCAAGTACAAGTCAAGGAGGGTGGGCACTAGATACTGGGTCTCAGGAGACTGTTGTAGAGGCCGAGCAAGAGATTGAAAGACCAGAACAAATTGAAACAGAAAATCCAGATCAAGCTCAATCAGAAGAAGAAAATGAGAGACTGACAGGTTCAGAACAAATTCAGTCAACAGTAGAATCTGTTGCAGGAAACTCAGATCAAGCTCAATTAGAATTAGAAAAAGAAGAACTAAAAGATCAAGAAGAAATTCAATCGACAGAAAGACAAAAATTAGAAAGCCCAGAACAAGCTCAACTAAAATAAAAAGAAAATAAAAGAACGTTAGAAATTGGCGAAGAAGGTGAAAAGGCAGTGCAAACAAAGAGAATCAGAAAGGGTGATCACTGGCCAAGTGGAGTAAAAGGACTGAGATATGTTTTGAAAAGAAAAACAGGGAAAGAATTAGAATGAGTAAACGAAATATCAAGTCAAACTGAGGAAGAACATCCAAGAAGAAAATCTTTACGAAAATCAACAAGAGTGAGAGTTCCAAATAGAAAATATAAGGCTCCTGAATGGACATATATCATCCTCGAGGACTTTGAGAATCTTGATCTAAACGAAGGACAAGAAAATGTCACTAATGAAAGAAGTAACGAAAGCAAATTGAGACCACCTTAAGAGAAAAGACTGTGACACAGAAGGTGGAAATTTTACAAACAAGTAAAGAAGAGAATAAAAGAACCAGATGAAGAAAAGAAATTAAAGACAAATGGGAAAGCAAAAGACGAAAAGCTGTTGAAGTGTGGGATCACACAAAGATTATTATATATATATTCTAGTTTTAAATTAAATTTAGAATTTAGAAGAAAATTTAGAGATTAATAAACTTTAGAAAATTAAAATGGCAGAAACAGAAGTGACTGAACATCCGAAATCTAGTTTAAAACGAAGATGTGTTAAATATTGTTTGTGTAGTATGTTTATACTAATACTAATGTGGTTATTGCTAACAGTCGTGATACCTGTTCTAATGATAGCTAACAACAGAAATAATACTAATACAAGTGATCAAGTGAATGCAGGTACTAAAAGAACAACTACCACTAATTTAGAGCAAATAGATGAGACCACGTATCAACATGGCAGATTAAATAGTGATTCGTCATTAAATGTGTTTACTAAACGTCTATATGAATACGTAGATACAATGGATGTGAGTGATTGTTGTGTTTGCATGAAATTACCTTTGTCTGTCTCGGAGGGAGTAACCTATCATCAACTTCCTTTAACATATGGTGTGTCATGTAGTGTTGTGTCCAGTCTGTTCTATAAAACAGGCAAATTGCAGTATTATTATTCTAATATGGATTTAGTATTCCCAGAGATTCCTATTAGAAGAAACCTAAACCCAGTACTTAGTGCTAAAGAGGCAGAATTCATGGGTGAGTTCTTCTTAACAACAAACCCAATAGACATAACATATGCTCATAAGAACAATCTAACATGTATATTGCGAGATGAAGAAAAAGATTTTCTAAATTTAGTAGAGGAAAGAAGAAAGGATTTTCAAAAGAAGGCTGTTGAACAGAAGTCACATGTATCTCCATGGACAAATAAGGAGGGAAACTATAAGAAAGGCGAGACTCATGCTGCAATGTCTCTAGACTTGTCAAAGTTGGGAAAATTCTGTCTACATACATTAAAAACTGACTATAACAACATTTTCATTGGTTCTAGTGAATGTGAGCACACCTTCCTAATCATGGGGTGATGGGGATTAAAAGGACGAACTGATCCCGTCTTTCCGAGAATATATTATGTGTGTGGTAAGAATGCCTATTATAGGTTGCCAAAAATCAGAAAAATAAGGGGAGAAAGAGGGATATGCTAGGTCCACCCTCCAAAAATGATCAAGAATTACAAAACACCGAAATCTCGGTTATGGAAACCTAGCCAGTTTTTCAGAAAATTAAATTTACTAATATAAGATTCAGAAAAATAGTTAGTAAAGGAAAAATGTCCTTTCTTGAGTCCCCTCACTCACCAGGGTTTCCCATGGTGACATGCTTCATCATAGGGGCCATCCCAACCTGCTACGGGCTGAGGCGTGCTACGACTTGCGACACTACGTAGGAGCACTACTTGTGAGTGACTATGTGTGGTGCAGTGATGGGGGTGGAGTGGGTGAGACTAAAAATATCTAGCTAGTGGGCAAAAAGAATTTATTCAGGCTCCTAGCCGATATATTAAAAACGGGGTTGGTCGCTACTGTGTCTGTTTTAAATTAGTCAGGGGTCCCTAGTGAACGTCAACTAGTTTCGAGCTACCCCAGTGCTCTTCTTCAGGACAAACAGGGTCCAGCCCTGTTTAGTACCACTCCAAAGTGACCTAAGGATAGGAAAAAATGCTGCAAAATACTAGCAGGCAAGAGTTAATACATACAGTACTTTGATCACGTAGTATCTGTAATAGAGAAAGGATAAAAAACATTATCAAGTACAGTCTATGTACTGTATAGGTAGTTATTGAAACCATGTTGATGCTGATCAATTGAATCTAAAACAGAAAACGGCATACGAGACCTACTTCATGCTATGTAGGTAAGTGAAAACGCCATGCTGCACATTAACTATATATAATCAGACACTCACTGCTGGTGTGTGTTGTTAAGAGCTCTCCCATAAGATCCTTGTGTGGTTATGAGAGCTATGGGCATCTCAATAGTCATGTTATACTATAGGGCCAGCTTAGTTTAAACACAAAAAACTAAAAACCAAGAAAGGAATACCACATGACATTACCCTTAGTGAATAGATTGTCAGTAATCTGAGACATGCCAGGCAATTAGGTGAATGCTTATTTGCCAGGAAATAGAATGAAATGAAAGAGCATAAACCTAGAAAAACATACTAATATGTACAGACAAAACAATACGACAAAGAAAATACAGTGACATAATGAAACACATACTAATTATGGAGCAACAATGTGCTTCATGGTCTGAGAGGGGCTGGAGAGATCATCGCCACTGTAGGAGAAAGGAAAAAAACAAAGCGATAATGAAAGCTTTGTAGCAAAAAGGGGGTGCACTGTGAGAGGCTCTGCTGTCTGCCCGGTCCGGTGCTGTGGAGAGAATAACTTACTTGAGAATGAAAACTGCTCCGGCTGTTGCCTGCTTCCTCCCGACCGCATATTAACGAGTGAGTCCCTACTGCTTGTTTTTAAAGGGTGTTTTCCCGCCGATTCATGGTTAGGAGACTAGAGCGGAAACTAAAGAATAGAACAAAATGGCCGCCTTCTATGGCTCAATGTGGCTGCCATTTTGGGAAGGTAAAATACTCATTAGTGCCTATTGGGAAGGGTATAAGGTGATTAGAGGCAATACAAAGGTGATGAACAAATACATACAATGTGCCTCACAATGATATACAAAAGAGGTCTAATACGAGTTCCTATCATTATGGGAAGGTAAAATACTCGTTAGTGCCTATTGATAAGAGTTTAAGGTGATTAGAGGCTAAACAAGGAAGACGAACAAATACATACAATGAGCCTCACAATGATATACAAAAGAGGTCTAATACGAGTGCCTATTGAGGAATCACTAAGGTGATTAAGACGTACTCATATAAAACAAACATACAGATGAATGCTGTATTTACACTCCCTGAAGAAGTGTTTGATTATGAACGGAGAGTAATTGCAACTGATCGGCTGACTCTTAGCGTGTCATATATAGGGTGACTGGTATTTGCTCAGGAGTTTCCCAATAGATGTAATGCCAGAGGAGATTGATAGCTTGACCTCTGGTTAAGAGGGAATTTGATCAGATGACTTTTCTAATTGCAGGGTGACTGGTATTCTTTCAAAAACATACCCCTTAGATGTAATGTCAGAGGAGACTGTTATTTTGAGAACTGACCCCACGGAATATTATCATTCAAGCCTTGAGTGTCTGTACGTAATTTAAAAACCCAGCGTTGTTCTCTCTCTAGAAGTCGCTGTTCGAGGTTGTCATTACATTTGATATGTTCCAGGACCACCCACCTCATGTCGTTAGGTGTATGTTGTTTTTCGATAAAATGGGTTGACATTTTTGTTGTCGCCCGCTTGCACCTGATGTTACTACGGTGCTCCACAATCCTAGTACTGACTTTTCGTGTAGTCATGCCTACGTAGTGGAGATTACAGGTGCAGGTAATCAGATATACCACACCTGTGGTGTTACAATTAGTGAAACTGCGGAGTTCCCATGTCATTTGATTGTTAAATGTCACTCTTTTAGTTGTTGACGTGAGGTGACATACGCTGCAGTTATTTCACGGGTAATGTCCTGTAGGCAGAGTTTGTAGGATTCTTTGTCCATCAGATTTGGTGTTAATCTTGGGACGAGTGTGGACAAAGTAGTTCTTAAGGTTTTTCCTTTTCTGTGACTGAACATTGGTTTGGGTATGTCTAGGTTGGCACTGTTCAGTGTCCGCCAGTGTTTATTGATTATTTTAGACAACTTGTTAGATGCTATGTTATAAGTTGTTATACATATTGGTCTCTTTTCTTGTGTGTTTTTATTTAGTCTGGGTTCAAGGAGGGAATCTCTGTTGTTATTGCTTGCTCTTTTCTTGGCTGCTGATATGAGGTGCTTAGGATACTGCCTGGCTGTCAATTTCTCCGCCAAATCCTTTGCTTGGGTATAGTAATCCGTTTTCTCAGTGCAATTTCTTCTTAGACGTAGAAATTGACCGAAAGGTAAATTGTCTTTTAGTTGTTTGGGATGAAAACTATCGTAAATCAAAAGACAATTTCTTGCAGTCGGTTTGAAATGCGTGGTTGTGGTCAGGCTACCTTGGTTCGCTGTGATGTTAAGGTCCAGAAAGACCACTTGGGACCTGCTCATAGTGTTGGTGAACTTTAAAAATGGATCCTGTAGGTTCAACCAATTAATGAAACTGGTGGCCTCGGTCTCATTGCCTTCCCAAATCACAAAAACATCGTCAATGTAACGTCTCCATACTTTTAAATTGTTGAAGTACGGATTGTGAGGATTTAGGATCTTCTGTTTCTCAAGGTGGTGGACATAGAGACCTGCCACACTCGGCGCGAAAGTGCTTCCCATGCTAGTTCCGTGCACTTGACGGTACAACGTATCTTCAAATCTGAAGTAGTTCTCAGTTAGGGCCAGACGGCAGCATTCTAAGACCACGTGTCTTGGTGTGTGGTATATCCAGGAATTCTCGAAGAGTACTTCTTCAAGGATTTGCAGGGTTTCCTTATGCGGTAGACTTGTGTATAAACTTTCAACATCAAGTCCCATCAGGATATTGATTTCTGGGTCAAAGGGTAAGAATTGAACCTATGCCCGATACTATCGGTCTCCCAGGAGGACTATCCATAGATTTATGAATCTTTGGGATAGTATAAAAGTAAGGGATCGTGGGTTTTTGTTTTCCAAAAAATCTCCTTCTTTTTTGGTTATCCAACCATTTGCAGTAGATTCATAAAACCAGCAGACAAAGGCGGCGCCATAGTTCTGCAGAATACCACGACGTACCGAGAAGTGTGCCTCCAACTATTGGCAGACGCAAGAAACTATGTCAAAATAAAAGAAGACTCCACAGAACGCTTACGCGTGGAGATTGCCTATCTAGTGGAAGAATCTACTGCAAATGGTTGGATAACCAAAAAGAAGGAGATTTTTGGAAAACAAAAAACCCAAATCTATGGATAGTCCTCCTGGGAGACCGATAGTATCGGGCATAGGTTCAATTCTTGAACCCCTCTCAAAGTTCGCTGATGCTTTTTTAAGACCTATAGTACAGAGTACTAACACATACCTACAGGATACAAAAGCTGTCCTATGCCTTCTACAAGATCTACCCTTTGACCCAGAAATCAATATCCTGATGGGACTTGATGTTGAAAGTTTATACACAAGTCTACCGCATAAGGAAACCCTGCAAATCCTTGAAGAAGTACTCTTCGAGAATTCCTGGATATACCACACACCAAGACACGTGGTCTTAGAATGCTGCCGTCTGGCCCTAACTGAGAACTACTTCAGATTTGAAGATACGTTGTACCGTCAAGTGCACGGAACTAGCATGGGAAGCACTTTCGCGCCGAGTGTGGCAGGTCTCTATGTCCACCACCTTGAGAAACAGAAGATCCTAAATCCTCACAATCCGTACTTCAACAATTTAAAAGTATGGAGACGTTACATTGACGATGTTTTTGTGATTTGGGAAGGCAATGAGACCGAGGCCATCAGTTTCATTAATTGGTTGAACCTACAGGATCCATTTTTAAAGTTCACCAACACTATGAGCAGGTCCCAAGTGGTCTTTCTGGACCTTAACATCACAGCAAACCAAGGTAGCCTGACCACAACCACGCATTTCAAACCGACTGCAAGAAATTGTCTTTTGATTTACGATAGTTTTCATCCCAAACAACTAAAAGACAATTTACCTTTCGGTCAATTTCTACGTCTAAGAAGAAATTGCACTGAGAAAACGGATTACTATACCCAAGCAAAGGATTTGGCGGAGAAATTGACAGCCAGGCAGTATCCTAAGCACCTCATATCAGCAGCCAAGAAAAGAGCAAGCAATAACAACAGATTCCCTCCTTGAACCCAGACTAAATAAAAACACACAAGAAAAGAGACCAATATGTATAACAACTTATAACATAGCATCTAACAAGGTGTCTAAAATAATCAATAAACACTGGCGGACACTGAATAGTGCCAACCTAGACATACCCAAACCAATGTTCAGTCACAGAAAAGGAAAAAACCTTAAGAACTACTTTGTCCACACTCGTCCCAAGATTAACACCAAATCTGATGGACAAAGAATCCTACAAACTCTGCCTACAGGACATTACCCATGTAATAACTGCAGCGTATGTCACCTCACGTCAACAACTAAAAGAGTGACATTTAACAATCAAATGACATGGAAACTCCGCAGTTTCACTAATTGTAACACCACAGGTGTGGTATATCTGATTACCTGCACCTGTAATCTCCACTACGTAGGCATGACTACACGAAAAGTCAGTACTAGGATTGTGGAGCACCGTAGTAACATCAGGTGCAAGCGGGCGACAACAAAAATGTCAACCCATTTTATCGAAAAACAACATACACCTAACGACATGAGGTGGGTGGTCCTGGAACATATCAAATGTAATGACAACCTCGAACAGCGACTTCTAGAGAGAGAACAACGCTGGGTTTTTAAATTACGTACAGACACTCAAGGCTTGAATGATAATATTCCGTGGGGTCAGTTCTCAAAATAACAGTCTCCTCTGACATTACATCTAAGGGGTATGTTTTTTGAAAGAATACCAGTCACCCTGCAATTAGAAAAGTCATCTGATCAAATTCCCTCTTAACCAGAGGTCAAGCTATCAATCTCCTCTGGCATTACATCTATTGGGAAACTCCTGAGCAAATACCAGTCACCCTATATATGACACGCTAAGAGTCAGCCGATCAGTTGCAATTACTCTCCGTTCATAATCAAACACTTCTTCAGGGAGTGTAAATACAGCATTCATCTGTATGTTTGTTTTATATGAGTACGTCTTAATCACCTTAGTGATTCCTCAATAGGCACTCGTATTAGACCTCTTTTGTATATCATTGTGAGGCTCATTGTATGTATTTGTTCGTCTTCCTTGTTTAGCCTCTAATCACCTTATACTCTTATCAATAGGCACTAACGAGTATTTTACCTTCCCATAATGATAGGAACTCGTATTAGACCTCTTTTGTATATCATTGTGAGGCACATTGTATGTATTTGTTCATCACCTTTGTATTGCCTCTAATCACCTTATACCCTTCCCAATAGGCACTAATGAGTATTTTACCTTCCCAAAATGGCAGCCACATTGAGCCATAGAAGGCGGCCATTTTGTTCTATTCTTTAGTTTCCGCTCTAGTCTCCTAACCATGAATCGGCGGGAAAACACCCTTTAAAAACAAGCAGTAGGGACTCACTCGTTAATATGCGGTCGGGAGGGAAGCAGGCAACAGCCGGAGCAGTTTTCATTCTCAAGTAAGTTATTCTCTCCACAGCACCGGACCGGGCAGACAGCAGAGCCTCTCACAGTGCACCCCCTTTTTTGCTACAAAGCTTTCATTATCGCTTTGTTTTTTTTTCCTTTCTCCTACAGTGGCGATGATCTCTCCAGCCCCTCTCAGACCATGAAGCACATTGTTGCTCCATAATTAGTATGTGTTTCATTATGTCACTGTATTTTCTTTGTCGTATTGTTTTGTCTGTACATATTAGTATGTTTTTCTAGGTTTATGCTCTTTCATTTCATTCTATTTCCTGGCAAATAAGCATTCACCTAATTGCCTGGCATGTCTCAGATTACTGACAATCTATTCACTAAGGGTAATGTCATGTGGTATTCCTTTCTTGGTTTTTAGTTTTTTGTGTTTAAACTAAGCTGGCCCTATAGTATAACATGACTATTGAGATGCCCATAGCTCTCATAACCACACAAGGATCTTATGGGAGAGCTCTTAACAACACACACCAGCAGTGAGTGTCTGATTATATATAGTTAATGTGCAGCATGGCGTTTTCACTTACCTACATAGCATGAAGTAGGTCTCGTATGCCGTTTTCTGTTTTAGATTCAATTGATCAGCATCAACATGGTTTCAATAACTATCTATACAGTACATAGACTGTACTTGATAATGTTTTTTATCCTTTCTCTATTACAGATACTACGTGATCAAAGTACTGTATGTATTAACTCTTGCCTGCTAGTATTTTGCAGCATTTTTTCCTATCCTTAGGTCACTTTGGAGTGGTACTAAACAGGGCTGGACCCTGTTTGTCCTGAAGAAGAGCACTGGGGTAGCTCGAAACTAGTTGACGTTCACTAGGGACCCCTGACTAATTTAAAACAGACACCCTAGCGACCAACCCCGTTTTTAATATATCGGCTAGGAGCCTGAATAAATTCTTTTTGCCCACTAGCTAGATATTTTTAGTCTCACCCACTCCACCCCCATCACTGCACCACACATAGTCACTCACAAGTAGTGCTCCTACGTAGTGTCGCAAGTCGTAGCACGCCTCAGCCCGTAGCGGGTTGGGATGGCCCCTATGATGAAGCATGTCACCATGGGAAACCCTGGTTAGTGAGGGGACTCAAGAAAGGACATTTTTCCTTTACTAACTATTTTTTCTGAATCTTATATTAGTAAATTTAATTTTCTGAAAAAACTGGCTAGGTTTCCATAACCGAGATTTCGGTGTTTTGTAATTCTCTATTATAGGTTGCCAACACAATGGTATGGTAGTTGTTATCTTGGGATAGTATTTCCAAAAGTGTACCACATTACTAAGAACAATGAAATGAATGTAATAAGTCAAGGACTAAAACGGAGAAAAAGAACAAGTTTTTCAGAAATAATAGGTGATATATTTGGTGCACTGATACCGTCAGTTGGAGTCATACTGAATTCACATAGGATACGTAAATTGTCAACAGTAGTTGATCGTCTATCGACAGATACTGCTGGGGGATTCTTAATGATTAATACCGAAATGGTGTGAAACAGGACGCTACAAAACCGGAACCCTGTCGCGGACGCGCAGTGGTTACTCGTAAAAAGGGGGAGTCAGTGCTGAAATGCTACCACCCTGCTAGCACTTTGTAATTCCGTTTTTAAAAAAAGTCTTTGTCTGTTTTAAAACTTGAATTTGACTATATTGCTGTTGCACGCTACTTTTAAAACATATTATTCATTTTAACATTACTTGCTGCTATCTCCGTGGGGCTGCTCCGGGTGCTCCTGCCGGGTTCGAGACCGGAGGACCGCCATCTTGGGAGGGTCGAGGTTGGAGGGCTAGTGGTGTGAAACAGGACGCTACAAAACTGGAACCCTGTTGCGAACGCGCAGTGGTTACTCGTAAGAAGGGGGAGTCAGTGCTGAAATGCTACCACCCTGCTAGCACTTTGTAATTCCGTTTTTTTAAAAAAGTCTTTGTCTGTTTTAAAACTTGAATTTGACTATATTGCTGTTGCACGCTACTTTTAAAACATATTATTCATTTTAACATTACTTGCTGCTATCTCCATGGGGCTGCTCCGGGTGCTCCTGCCGGGTTCGAGACCGGAGGACCGCCATCTTGGGAGGGTCGAGGTTGGAGGGCTAGTGGTGTGAAACAGGACGCTACAAAACCGGAACCCTGTCGCAGACGCGCGCAGCGGGCGCGCCGCTGGCGCGCCAAAGGCGCGCCTAAGGCAAGCCCGTCTGCGCCCGTCCGCGCCCGACCGGGGCCAGGGGCCACCCAATCTGGTAGGCTGTTATCTCAAAAGAGAACTATGTACACTAGAGAAGAACTAGTTAAACTATCCCTACCTGGAAATGTAAATGCACAATGCAAGCATAAGATGAATGTAGGCATCACTACAATATTAAAGTGCGAACACTGCGGCAAGATGGTGTCTCCTAACGTCTTGAACACGAATGTGAGGGATAAACTACATATGGCCCTACTAAACTGTAGATCATTGCCTAAACATAAACATGAGATCCATGATCTATTGAGAGAAAGAAATCTCGACGCATTATTCTTGACGGAGACATGGTTAAATGATAGTTCCACCCCAGATGTGTTGGATGCAATACCTGATGGATACTCTATGGTAAGACGTGATCGAACAAATAAAATTGGCGGAGGAATTGCCATAATCTATAAGACCATGCTGAAATGTAATATCAAAGAAGCTGACTTAGGAGACTGTGAGGTCCTCTTCTTTACTTTATCAGAAGCAGAAGAGAGTACCTTGGCAGGTCTCCTAATCTATCGTCCTCCGGGCCCAGTAGCTCAGTTTCTATCTAGCCTAGAGGAAAAGGTAGCAGAGTTAGTCATCAGACACAATAAGTTCATAATTTTAGGTGACTTAAATATACATCTGGATAATAAGCAAAATAGAGAAGCGCAATCTATAAGTAACGACCTACTAGCTCTGAATTTGGTACAAATGATAGATCAACCAACACACAGAGGAGGTCACACCCTCGATGTAATTTTTTCAAATCTTCTGGAATTAGAGGCGGAAACACCATGGCCTATCCCGTGGACTGATCATTTTCTGATTCCTTTTTGGGTAAACATAAAGAGGCAGAAGACAGTGGTAGCCATACAGAGGATAAGGAGGAGGAAATGGAACAACTTCAACCCTTATACCTTTACACAGGCATTGAAGAAAATTAATATTACATTAGATAAAGAGGTGAACCAAGCAAACAGTCAATTTGAATCATGGGTTACACAAGCTCTGGATGAGACAGCCCCAAGAACTACACAATTGCCAAGAAGACAAAAAGCCTCCCAGCCATGGTATAATGAGACCCTACAAAAAGCAAAGTCAGTCTGTAAAAAGATTGAACGAGCATGGCGGAAAGAGTATGACAACAGGATTAAACAGAATTATAAAGAGGAATTGAAAAAATACCATACCCTAATAAAAAAAATACGTTGTGATTTTTATACAGATAAAATTGAGAAAGCCAGCAACTCCCACAAAGAAATGTTCGCTATTCTGAAATCTCTGGAAACATATAAGAGTGCGGACAATGATACAAGTGCTTCTGTGGAGTACTGTAATAAAGTGGCGGACTTTTTTTCTAATAAAGTGTCTAAAATATATGATTCCTTCCCAGTGGAAGCACAATTAGGGTTGGACACAGAAATGAAATGTCTGTCTAATTTTAGAGGGGAACCCCTGAAGGTTTTTAAAACACATGAGCTAGAAGCACTGAAAATCACTGCAAGAAGTATTACATCCGGATCTCCATTGGATCCTACATACCCAGAGAGATTAATGCAGGGCGAGGATCTGATCATGCCATATATCTCGGAACTTATTGAAAGTTCATTTCAAACAGGAGAGGTCCCCCTGAAATGGAAACAGGCAATAGTCAGACCTCTGAAAAAGAAATCAACTATAGACCAGCTCGTACTGGAAAATTTACGCCCAACTTCCCTACTCCCGTTTGTAGCAAAGATTGCGGAAAAATTAGTGAATAGACAACTTGTTGATCATATCAACAAAAATGATCTTTTCCACCCCTCTCAATCGGGTTTTAGGGCCAATCACTCAACTGAGTCGGCGTTGCTAATGGCTACGGAAACGCTGAGAAAGTTTGCCGATGAAGGTCAAACAGTCGCGTTGATTATGCTGGACCTAAGTGCTGCATTTGATACTGTCTCACACACGATATTACTCCAGAGATTGGAGGAGTGTGGTATCAAAGTAAATGCCTGGCGATGGATGTCATCTTTTTTGTCAGCACGGAGTTTCCAAGTTGAACAGCAATCTTTTAGATCTAAGGAAATGCCTCTGCCTCAGGGGGTTCCGCAGGGATCCATTCTGAGTCCTACTTTATTCAATCTATATGTAGGACCCCTTGCCGAACGAGTTGAGAAATACAAGGTGTCTATTGTGTCGTATGCCGACGACACTCAGTTAATTGTTATGCTATCTCAAAAAGAGGAACAGGCGGCAATCCAATTTTCTAGATGCTTAGAAGAAGTATCTAAGTGGATGTTTGAACACTGCCTGAAGCTCAATGGTAACAAAACGGAGGTGATGATTATGGGCAAGACTCCGTCCATCTGGTCACCAGTATGGTGGCCGGTTTCACTGGGAGATTTTCCTCTTCCGAAAATAGAAGTAAAAAATCTTGGAGTATGGTTCGATTCTAATCTGACTTTCGATAATCAAATCCGTAAAGTTGCAGGAAAATGTTATGGAACCATGAAAATCTTAAGAAAGATTCTAGACCTGCTGCCTGCAAGAACGAGGAAAACCATTGTACATGCAGTGATTACCTCACAGCTGGATTATGGCAACGTTCTGTACCTGGGGGCCACAAAGAAGGGATTAAAAAAACTCCAACAGGTACAAAATGCAGCAGCGCGACTGGTTCTCAGCCTGCCAAGAAGATCCTCCATAAAGAAAGCACTGACAGAACTACACTGGCTGCCAGTGGAGAAACGAATAGTGTTCAAGGCTATGTGCTATGGTCACCGTATACTACAAAAAAAAGGTCTGAGGTACCTGCATTCCATGCTAGTGCAGTATTGCCCGAGTCGAAATCTAAGATCCAGGGACAGGGCTTTGGTCACTATTCCCAGAGTTTTTAAAGCCAAAATGGGGGCCCGATCCTTTAGATACCAAGCAGCAAGGATATGGAACTCTCTCCCAATGGATTTAAGAGTCGAGCAATGCGAAAAGAAATTTCGCAAACAGCTAAAGACTTGGCTCTTCTCCAATAGCGTAACAATTTAAGGGATACTGGGGTGTTTCTGCAGTCATTGTTTTTCCTTTCTTTCAGAAGTACCATTATAGCGCGGGGACGCACCGGCGGTGTAACCAGGCACTTTATAAATGGCTAAACTAAACTAATGGTTGCAATTAGATCTGTGGTTTTGCAAAATCGACTTGCACTTGATATATTATTGGCAAAAGAGGGTGGAGTCTGTGGCATGTTGAAAGTCCAACATTGCTGTACATATATCCCAGACAAAAGTAAAGTTACTGAGGGATATATTAAGAATATTACAAAGATTCATGACGATTTGACTCAACTGGAGGTTGACGGTGTTTGGGAAAGACTTAGTAAAAGTATTTCCACTATAGGTAGTTGGTTTTAAACTTTAGGGAGTAGTCTATTAGGGAAAATCCTAATACCAGTAATTTCCATAACAGTAGTAGCTCTGATAATGATAATGACATATAGATGTTGCAAGAATAAAACAAAAGCAAGAATGGTAGCCGAAATAAAGAATAAAAGAATGGGAAGAAAAAGAAACAGAGAAGAAATCGAATTAGAGGAAATGAAAGGAAGTTTATATGATAGAATGAAAGGAGTAGGCATGAAAAGGAAAATTGAAGAGTTAGAAGAAAGAAAGGAAGATACTAAAAATTAAATGAATAAAGTTGGCACTTGGTAATGATGGGTATTTTTATGATGAAAAAATACCATCAGAGGGGGGATTGATGGAGCAAGGATTCGAGAAAATGAAACTTGCTCGAATGAATCCTCCATTAACTTTCACTAATCATTAAATTAGTAGATGAGATGAAACTAATATACACCAGACACAAATACATGGGAAGAAAAAGCTTACGCATGCTTGAATTAATGGGAAATAAAATGCAACACGACTAAAACCCGCTTTTAACTTGCAAAAACGCTTTGCGCATGTGCAAACCCACACAAGGCCACCATGTATGGCCCTGCGTGGCTTAGTAAATCTGGAGTAACGCAAAGCAGCGTAAGTCGCTGCCCTGCATTGCTGTGCTGCAGAGAGGTGTTCCATGGGTGGAGCATTGGTGTTCCCATGCATCCACCCATGGATTTTGGCACATTGCCAGATTTACCAAGACTGGTAAACATGGGAATGCATCAAAATGCTACGCCTTCCCAGGGGAGACGTGACAAGGAGAAATATCTTTATTTCTCCTTGTTTTTTCCTACTCCTACGTGCTGGATTATGCAGCACGGGTGGAAAGAGGAAATAGCCTCAGAGGATTGTTTTTGTGCAGGAAGGGATCTCAAAAGAGGTGCACATGAGAAATAGAAGCATTTCATTAATATACTACAAATTCAATACAGATTTAAAAAAAGATTTGTAAAAAGAAATCTTTGACAAAACATTTCATTTTGTGGAAGTAACAACATATTGCGACTTCAGCCGCCATACTAACATTATATTTTATGAACAGAGGCCTTAGAAACTGGCGACGCTGAAGAAGCAATGCTGGACTGATGAATAATACTTAATTAGAATCCGGCACACTATGATTACGAAGGTTACATACATTATCCTTATTCAATGATGACTGTGACCAACTAGCAGTTAGTGACTTCAAAGGTAGAATATTCAAACAACCAAAAACGCCTAATACCATGATAAAGGTTTCAGGTCACGTATTGCTGTGGTATCCTCTCAACGCAAGAGGCGGATATTGCATTGAATGTCTCTTTTTTAGTGCAAAATTCGAAATCTAAACCTAAACTTAGGTTACTTGAAGCATGCTTTAAAAAATGTTTTTAGCTGAAAGACTGACCGAGTATGAAGGATATCCTGCATTAGTTCAAAGAGACTTAGGGCCTGATTTAGAGTTTGGCGGACGGGTTACTCCATCACAAACGTGACGGATATCCTGGGCGCAGTATTACAAGTGCCATAGAATATAATGGACTTGTAATACGATGGACGGGATGTCCGTCCCGTTTGTGACGGAGTAACCTAATCCGCCAAACTCTAAATCAGGCCCTTAGCTCTCAAGTGAATTCCTAAAAAGTGTAGACTTTTCTTTTTTTCATTTCAGAGATTTCATTACACATTATTCATTTAACTCCTTGGAGAATTTGGATCAATCCTCTATAGCCGGTGACCCCATCGTACCAACGCTGCCAGACCTCGCACAATAGCACTCGTTAACCCAAATTCTAATCTTATTGCTTGTATAATGGCAAGAGATTTGATATTGCATAATTTCTTCAATATTTGGCCTTCCATTTGGTTAAAAACTCTCACTTTACAATATCAGTTGTTTCTATAGCATACAATAAGGTTAAAATAATTTTTGCCCAAAAGGGAGGCAGTAAAGGAACAAAATGTCTTCAATCCACCCCATAGTAAAATGTGCCCTTACCCTACTGGCTTGCGAAAGGGCCTTACTAGAACTATGAGATATATGTTGTTATCATTCAGGTTACCAGACATAATGTTTCCCACTAGGGGTAAGAATTTACTACCTTCAATTTCTCCTTACTAAGGTACCAGCAGTAGTTTCCATGTTTCTGTTGTATTTTCCCCTTAGAAACGAAAACTTTATTTTTGGAAACATACATTTTCAGGAAATGGGAATCAGTAAACCGATGTAAGGATGACAAGCAATTATTCAGGCTTTAAATAAAAAATAACAATGTCATCCCCATAAAGCAGCACGGCAAATGATGAACCCCAATTCTCGGTGGGTCCCCATTACTGCTACCTAGATAAAATGGTAAATCTGATATATGCAAAGAAAATGATATGGGGTTAAGCAGACAACCCTGCTTCAAACCATTTTTGGTGGAAATTACAGAAGACAGCCCCTAGTCTCCCCCTAAGAGAAACTGACACCAAGTTGAAGAATGTAGAGCAATAATTAGGTGTAGCAGATTGTCTGGCATACCAAATCTCAGTAGTTTTTTTCATAAGGATGGATAGTCGCCTATATTGAATGCTGTGGAAAGTCTATGAGAGCTACATAGATTGGGTGCTGACATATTTTTCGCCACAATTTGTTTGAGAATAGCAATATTATCCATAGTGCAATGTTATTTTCCTAAACCCAGCCTCTTATACAGGGATAATGACTTTTTCTTGCACCCACGAGTGAAGATGTTCCAGTATGCTTTTCGCACATATTTCACCAAATGAATATAAGACAGCAACATGTGGATAGTTATTGGGCAGATTGCGAAGACAGGAGAATTAAACAGTGATTATAACAGTATTCAAATACGGGAGCTAAAGACCAGGACCAGAGCTTGGCCTCCCTTTTTATTACTGAAATGGGGATTTCAACTGGGCACATTGCACCAGAAGATTGCATCGCCTGGATGAAGCCCTCAATCAGAGGGTGGTCTATATAGCGAGTGAGGAATCGAGGGAGAAAGATAGTACTCCTCCCCATGCTTTGCAGCATATAGCTAAGGAATCGAATGAATCCATTGCTCTTCTCTAATTGAGATTAGGAGTGATCTCAGTCTAGTCCCACACTCAGCAATAAGCTCCCAGAATTTCCCTTATGTCATTACACGAAGCTGCCCCTCTCAAGTCGATTTGTGATCCAAATCTTGTTTTTTAAGCTAATTTTTAATTTCCATCTTCTTAGTTTTAGAAGGCCGATTAATTTCCCTCTTTCAATGGAGAAGGAGATGAATTGTCTTCTAATTAGCCTATTTATCTTCTTGGGAAAGTGGGAAGTAACTTTAGCTACAAATTGCTTTATATACCATCCAAATTTGTATAGAGTATCTGAATTCATAAATTCCCTATCTGCAGTTATTGCTCCCAATGACTACTTTAGTGTATGAATCATAGCAGGCCTCCAATGGGTTCTACCTCACCATTAAACCTCACTGTGTCCCCTTTCAACTTCCATGACCCTTCACCTTTCAACTTCCATGGCCCTACACCTGTCAATTAAAACTGTAACAGAAATGAAAGAACTTTGTGATCACTTATATCAATCAATAATAGAGTAACCTGAGATAGCTTTGTGTGCATATCGAGTTAGGGAATCGTTCTACCATTTAGGATCAAGCATTCATTTTTTCTTAGTAGGTTCAAATGGGTGAGGCAGCTTTTACCTGTTTTTATTCTCATGGGAAAGATGAAAGAAGCGATTTTTCAGGCATCTTCTCTTCTGGATTGAAAATACTCTCAATGCATGATTAGAGACTTTGCAATTGAGGTCTCCAAAAAGTGTTAGCTGCTTCCATTCCTCTTGCTCCAGGATATCAGTTATGAAAGAGAGCAATGTGTCAATCAGCTGTGCACAAGAGGCATGAAGGGGAATGTAAGCATTGACTAGAAGGTCAGACTCGTCCGGACCTAGACCCTCCGCCTGGACAATCTTTACTGCATGGACAAGGGTGGAGGCATGTGTGAAGCAACTATGAGTCCAACTATGATTATTACTTAAAAGAATTTCTATCACTCCCCCACCCCCAGCATGGTCTCTCCTAGAGCAAATTGCACTGCAGCTGAGGAAGCAGTACCTTTCCAGCTCAAAATCTTTGGTTTGGCAGGTTTCCTGCATGCAAATAACATTGGCTTCCAAACTATAAACGAAGGCTGTTTTATCACAATTGCTTAACCTGCCGTATTCCAGGAAACCATGTTTAAACTGTTGTTAACTATACCTGTCAATCATGGTTTCTATGGGGCATTTGCGATTGAAGGTACCCACTAACCACTTCCACCTTCTACCTCATCCTCTGTATTGGACTGGGTCCACTCATCTTCTGTTTCTAACAGTGATACCTGCCCGCCCCATTACCCAAAGAAAATATAACATTTTTACATTCTCTAGAGACACCTCTTTCTCAAATACTGAAAATATGGACTTTACAGAACAGGCTTCCTCATCATGGCTTTGCGGCCGAGAGAATTTCCTTTCTTTTCCACTCAGGACAGGAATGACATTAACCCCCCTGCTGAGGAAATACTCATAGCTTTGCAAAAATAGGTTTGGCACAACCCTGGAATTAACAAAACTCTGGACTTATTTACCATGGAAGAATTTACGATTGTCACTAAGTGAATGTCACTGGTATGCATCATCTTCAAAACCTCTATATCAGTAAATCAGGACTACAAAAAAAGTTCCATTTAATACTACTTCCTGGTCAAAGATAGCAGCAAAGTTAAGTGTTAATGATATATTCAAAGCATGGGGAGGTCCAACAGATCCCAGCTCTTTCAGTCTGTGAACAGCTTTTTCCACTGGGTGAGAGTGAAACACCTTGGCGTGTGGATGAAGGTAGCCCAAAACAGTACCTGTAATAGTACCCTCATTAGACCGCGCCATGATCAGAGGCAACGGCATTAGATAGAAGGTCCTGAGCGCCCTCTTGTTTGTCAGGGACTTCTCCTGGTGGCAAAAATGGTAGTGTTTCTCCTTTTTTCCTTTCAGGCACCTCTATTGGTGCAAAACGAAGCTTTCTGGCCATTTTTATGAAATCTACGTTGTCTTTTCTTTTTCTGGGGATTACGTTATTTCTCTTTTTTCCTCCTTTGACCTGTGGTCCATTCAAGTCCTCAGATTTCTGCTCATTTATAACCTTTATACAATTGAAGATTGAAAACAGGACGCCCTTAAGAGACGAATGTTAGAAGAAGTAGATGGGGCCAATTCAAAAGGCTCGACCATGGAGAATCAAATACATTTTTTAGCAAATAGATTTGAGTAGACTTATTCCTAATATCCCTTTTTTCTCTACATTTTCTTCTCTGTGGTTTGCAGCTTGCATACCGAAATCCCTACAAGAGGACTGAGGCTGAGAACACTGGTTCTAAGGGGGCTGCTGACCAACTGAGAGGGGCGCTAACTGAACTTGTATGGACCCCTTCTTATGACTACATCATTCTCCCCATCCAGGCCTACCATCAACTCAAGAATAGCCAGCAGGGAGTTCTGGATGTTGTCTGAGTTATTTACCGATTTTTCAAGTAGAGAGAGAATACAGGACAAAGGGGCATATTAGCAAGGGCTCTATCGCCGCTTTAGCGGCACTTTTTGCCGCTTTAGCGGCGATATTTCTATCGCCCTATCAGCAAGCTGTCGCTAACAGGTGTTAGCGACAGCTTTTAGGCGATAGCGACTGGTTTGGGTGCCGCTTTGCATGTCAGCGATATTTATCGCTAATGACATGCAAAGGAGGCGTTCCCAACTAAAAGCGACTGAAAACAGTCGCTAACATACCTATCGCCTATTAGCAATGCCCGCGAGCTGATAAAAAGCGAGCGCTAACCACGATTAGCGCTGGTTTTTAGTACTGGTAAAAACATGACTTAACAATAATAGTCAATGGGAGGTGGATTGTAAGGTTAAGTCCCCAGCATTAGCGCGGGGATTCTATCGCTGGATTTCTCGCGTTATTGCTGGGTTTTGCCGCTATCGCTGGGTATTTTATCGCATTGGAGATAAACCTTGCTAATAGCATGTTATCTCCGCGGTAATATCCAGCGATAGCCGGCAATAGAAAAACGCGCGCTAAGCAAGCTTTGCGATAATTTTCGCAGGTTCTTGCTAATATGCCCCAAAATTCTTTCCTGACATTTTAACGACTCAGAGTGCTGAACATAAGTCCCTGGTAAATTACAGGAGGAAATTAGATGTAACTCTGGATCTGGAGTGGTTGACATTTTGGATGCTGTAGAAGTGTTCTCATTAGGAGTGCTGCTGAAAAGTTTCATCGCAGTTTTTTGAGAATTACACGGGGGAGAAACTAGAGCCTCAAAGCTTGGCTGCACTTCCTCTTTATTTATCAAATCAGTGGCGACATCAGGTAGCGTGAAATCGCCAATGAGTACTACTGCAATCTCACAGTTTCCCAGCGGAAAAGAACAGTTCTCTGGGGTCAGGCCTAAATGATCATTGGTGGATGCATGGTGCTCTACCGGTAATTTTGGTAGTGAGTTCTCCTGCTCTGGTAACTGTGATCAGCTGTCTCCAATCACAGTTTCAGCATTTTGGAAGATTGTAGGTATTGGATTAAAGCCTTTCAAGGCACTCAAGTGGAGAGATTTATTTCTAAGGGGATTCAATTAAGTCTTTTTGCAAGCTCTAATAGGGATCATTCTTCCCGATCAATGCATTCTAGCACTCTTTGCCAACTGTTACGTGCCTAGCAAGAATGAGTGTTGTAAGTTCAGCAACAGCCTCAGCCTCCAGACGCTACCCTCACAAGCTGTATAATCTGCTGCCTGAAATCGCCCTGAGAGGAACAACAGGCTACAAACAGCTCCTGTCTCTTGCCACTTCAGCCACCCTGCCCAGACAACCACCCCCCCCAAGTCTCCTCCCCACCGCTCGACTCCTCAACCAGCTGAAGGTCGCTCATTTCATTGATTCCTCATGGCACATGGGGCTAGGGAACAGAGAGAGGGCATAAATTACAATGGCAACGTGAACCAGATGCAGATCACATCCACTGCTTCTGTGCAGAAGTACATTGCAGCAAACTTGCTTAATTAGGCCTACTAGGCTTGACACGCTCATCGAGTTACCTGGATGAATTACTAAGAAGACATTGTTTGTGGAAAATAGAAGATTAACCAGTGTAATGTTGAATGTTGAGTTACCTGGATGGAACTATTGCGAGACAATGAAGGAATGAAGGAGGGTACGGTGAAGGTATGGCGAGAGCAGAGGCATATGAGACCATACCCGAAGTTTACCAGAAGCTGGCAGGAGCACTGCGCTCCTAATGGTAGGTCCCTTCCTCAGTTCGGAACACCAAAGCAGTGACCAGAGCATCTGAGAAAAGTCTGTTAAGGGAGACCACCTTGAGTGCTAGCAGGTGAGCTCACCTGAGGGCACTAGCTGCACCAGGTTTGGCCACTTCAGCTCCACCCCTGGAGCTTATCCCTTTGTTACAGGGCCTAATCCTGTTACTCACTACACGCCTGCACCCTCTCCACCAAGGAAATGTGACAGGCCAAGGATACCTCCTCCTTCTCACTTCTCCCTTCTCCCTGCAAACTCTATTCTTTCCAGGCTGCAGGTTTGGCGGTCTTGGTGGTCACCAAATGCCGCACCGCTCAAACTCAGCAGATGTTGCGCACCCGCACTACTTTCCTCACTGCTCACTTCCCCGCGCAGCTTCTCCTTTGCCTCTCATGCCACATCACCACAATCAATCGATGGGCAAAGGCCATTTGCTCATCCAATCTAAGTGGTCCTTTTAGAAAGGAACCTGGACCCGCATGATTCCATGTAGTACTCAAAGCATCCATTACAGTGCACCATCTCATAGTTGAGAGTGATACTAAATGAGAAATCGTGGTTAGGACAGTGACATGCTACATTCCTTGTAGTGCCTCCTAGAAGAATGTGATGTGTGCCACCCTGGGACAGTGGTCTTAACCCATACGTAGTAAGTATATCTGTGTGACAAAAGTAGCCAGTATCATGCCTTAATATTATATTGTCTTATAAAGAAAAATGTTTCACCATTATCTCTAGTAAAGTTTTAACTTTCAAAGTGCATGTGATCCATACTGTGGGGAAACAGCGTTTACAGCGCTGTCATCACATTCGCACTGCTTTTACAACGCGGTCGTTACAACGACCGCGTTGTTAGTACCCGATACCTTTACATCGCAAGTCATTAGAAAGACTTGCTGTAGGGGGCGCTAAGGTATTGGATATGAAATCCAACACCTTCCCTGCTGTTGCGCAAACTGGAGTAGGAATAGTAAATAATTCTATTCCTAAGTCCAGCGCGCCCCCTACAGCAAGTCGTTCTAATGACTTGCGATGTAAAGGTATCGCGCACTAACAACACGGTCGTTGTAATGACCGCGTTGTAAAAGCACGCATTGTAATAGCATGCGTTGTAACATGCTATATTCATACTGTGTATTGTAAAGTTATGCCCATTGAAAGGTGATCAACTGCTTCTATCCGTTTGATTTCAAAATAGCCATTCAATGAATTTAGGGCCAGATGTAACAGCATTAGGAATTGCAATTTCCTAATTGCGGTACTTACCAAATCACAATTTGGAAATTGCAATCACTAATGAACAACAGTATTATTTTTAAAATAGCAATTCCTAGTGGGTCGCAAATCAACCTATCTCATTAATATTAATGCGGTACATCACAATTTGCAACCCACTAAGACTCCTCAGCCATCACAGGGATGGTGGCCTGCTGTGGTCAGCAGACCACCATGTCTGTGATTGTTTTTCAATAAAACAATCTATTTTTTTTTTCTTTGTTTTTTTAAATGCAACATGTTTTCCTTAAAAGAAAACGGGAAGAGTCTCTAAAAATAAAATGAAACATTTAAGTTACATTTTTAAAGTAGGCAGTGCTCTGTGGGACCACTGCCTGCTCTTAAAAATGTTTTTGTTTAACATTCTCAAAGGGGAAGGCGTCCCTTGGGGACCCTTTCGAATTTGCGGATGGATTACAACCAATTTTGAATTTGTGGTAAAGTATTACTGTTTTGAGACAAGAATTCCGTAGCAAAACTTTACCATTGTGATTCTGTTTTTGGAAGGGATGACCTAAACAAACCCCTTTCAAATACCAAATCGGAATTGGGTCACCAACGCAAATTGCGATTCTGTAACAAGTTACCCAGTCGCAATTTGCCTTTTGTACATTGAAAAACGGTTTTTTGCAGTCACAAACAGCCTGATTCTGTGAATTTACATTGGAAGATGAGTATGTATGTATGTATGTAAGCTTCTAAAGCGCGCAGCTACCCCCAACAGAGGTGTCCCGGTGCTAGCGGAGACAGAGGGAGGTGAGGGCGAGTTAGAGTTGTCGAGCCACAGTGTTCTAAGGGAGGCTGAAGAGCCAGGTCTTCAAGGTCTTCCGGAAGATTGAAGGGAAGGTGAGCAGGTGGTTTGTGGATTGATAGGTGAATGGAGAATAGGTAGGTAGGTGGATGAATGAATGAATGAATGAATATGTGGGTGATGGATGAGATGGACAGTGGATGTGTAGGAGAATGGATGATAGATGAATGCATGAGTAGTTAGGGTGCTGCATAGGTAGGTGGATGGGTGAATGAATAGGTGGATAACTAGGTCTCTCCTCCAAAGCAAGTCCTCTTCTAGGACATTAAACTTCTCAGGACTTCAAAAATAATCTGTTGCGTCAGGAATGTAAGAGATGTAAGAGGCTCTTTATGTCTTGTTATCAAATAATGGTAGATTCTAGAAATGGTCTTCACCGATTCTTCACCAATTTCCTGCCGATGTAGGAAATAAGTTGAGGTCAGGATGAGCAGATGGATCTCAGCAGAGCTCATCTTCAGAACTAATCCTTCTTGAGTAATGGTTTTCTCTCCATCATGTAAGTAAACAATTAATTACTCACTGTAAGATTATGGTTGTAAACTGTAACAGTAAGGTACAAACTCTCACAAAGTTAATAAACCAGTGTCTTGTTACTTAGATACCGTTTCAGTCAGGCACCATGTAAAGGCAGAAGATCACTGATGACAAGAGGAAGCCTTGGGCAGAAGAGATAACACATGGATAGGTGAGTAGGTACATGGGAAGAGGCATAAAGGAATGAGTTGGGAAATCAAATACTAACTGGCATGAACATGTACCTTCGGTTTAATGAATAAGTTAAAGGCTTCTTGTGTAGCAATGCAAGGAGATTACATCTTTGGAGCTGTTACTCACCATGTTAACCCGGTAGCATGTAACCATTTAATCAACAACACTGTTCCCTAGAGTCTGTTAGCTGCGAGGTCATCAACATGTGTACACCTTTTTCGCTCTGCTTACTATCATCTCATGTAGAGGATTTAGGAACACTGTTCCTTTTGTTAGGTGCTCCTTGTTCATACACCATATAGAAATTCTCGAAGCAAGGCCTATTGGCCTTATTTATTTATTGATCTATTTACTTACTCATATTCGAGCATTTTTATCAAAAGGAACATAAAAAAACAACTGTGATTAAAGTACATAAGGTGATGGTTGGTTAGTCATGGCAAAAAGAATGCCCTTAAAAAATATCCAGAGAGGAGTATATTAGTTTTGGAGATGCTTGCCTTTTCTACATCGCTTCTCCATGTGAGCCAGTATTGCTTCGTAACCCCCATTAGCTTGATCCCTGGAAGGACTGGTAGGCTTTGCCAGCAGATATTTAAAGAAAGGCTGCATTCTCCACCACATTTTTTCTGTCATATCTGACTGCAAAGTCGAGAATGCCAGATTTTCTGAACATAAAAAAAGATGTAAAATTATTTTCTTGGCAGAAGCATCCGTGTGTCTTACCCGCATGTGAGGTGGTGTGGATCAAAGTTCTAATGCAATGTCTAATTTTCCCTGGCTACTGTTGTGATTAAGAAGGTTGGTTTTGGCTGCCCTATAAGAGAGAGGTGCTTTGTTTGAGGCCATATTTTATTTTATTTGTTAGGTCTTAAAAAGATGCATGAGTTTTAGAATGTTGTGTGCTCACTCTTCAGATACAAAGATGAGCAATTGTGAAGATTTTAGGTCAGGAGCGAGTTGGAAAGGAGGCGCTGAGACATCCAAGCACTATAAGAGCTATTCATACCTGTGATGTGCAATCACAAGAGCGGCAGAGCACTCCTCGCTTCACTCATAGAATCACACGAGTCACACAGGGACTGGAAAGTTTGGGAAGTGGCATCTAGGGAGATCTAGACAGCTATTGACTGTGGGTGTGGGGAACATCTTGGGTCAAAGATTCACATCCAGGTCAATGGTAGTAGAATCAGTATTTAACAGCACTGTAGACGTCTCCTTGCCTGGCAACATTTTGTAGTTATATTTTCTTTCCACTGATTACATATTGCAGCATTTGGGGTAAACTCATTGCGTGCATCACACTCACCAGAGGTGTGATGTGAAGACAGAGCCATCATCCATAATATTGACATTTTCAGACAACATGTTTACCAGCTCCTTTTGCCATGGACTTGTGTGAATGTTTGCTTTTTTTGGCATGATGAAGTAAAGTCTGTCCCAAACCAAACAAAGCTCAGCATCAGCTACTGGTAGAAGCAGATGTCCTGAGGAGAACCTAACAGGCGGCAGAGTCTGCTTCTAAATTGCATACCTTCAAAAAGTCTAACTGTCTAACCTAAGTGATGATCTATTCTAGATGATTGGAAGGCAATAGATCTTCAAACTGCCCTCTAAAGTTGGAGCTTGCATTATCCAAACCAGTTCAAAGAGCAAGACAACATATAACCTGCCCTTAAGCTCTTAAAAAAGTTCCCAGTGGGATGAGGAATACGTAGAATGGACAAGGATTTTTAGGGGACCTTCACCTCTCCCTCCCCCCTGCCACAACACAAATATTTGGAGTTCTGTCATTTCTAAATAACAGTCCAAATAAACATTTAAAAGATACAAACATAGAGAGGATTCCTAGGAAGAGACACATACTCTGCCAGAATGCGAGTAAGCATTGGGACCTAAAATCTGGCTTGATAATAATGCAAGCTCCAGTTAAACATTTGTGCGCTATGAGCACCAGGGAGATCATATTATTTGAATTGTACTTTTCATTGGCATGCATTGAGACATCTGTTTTTTTATTTATTTATTTATTTTTTATTGGTTTTTTCCCTTTTTATGTAAGGAATCTTATACAATCACAAATAAGGTCATCAGACATAATACAAATACAGATAAAACAACAGAAGCAGGCGTCGAAAATCTAGTCAATATATATCCACATATCGAAAAGCCAAATTATATAAACATACCGAATAAAAAAAAAAAAATTAAAAAAAATTTCAGCCAAAAAACAATAACTGTCCATTATTAGGCATTAAATCCAATCAGTGACAGCGGCCCAAATCCTAACTCCCATTGCACTCTTCCTTCTCCCCTTAGTCTTATATATGGCTACTTCCAAGTTATACATAGCAAGTAATCTTGCCCGCCAACTCGAGAAAGACGGAGGATCAGGGTTTATCCAGTCCTTCGTAATACATGCACGCACCACTGCCATACAGATAAACAAAAAAGATACCATTGCATTGGATCTTATATAAGCCGAAGTGTCTGAATTAAGACCAATCAAAACCAATTCCCCAGTTATGCACACTGATGACCCCATTATTAGTCCTAAAAATCGCTCAATAGACAAAAATAATTCAGCTAATTTGGGGCATGAAAAGAACATATGGACTGCATCTGCTGCAAATAAGCCACATCTATTACATTTGGTCCCAGCAGATGTCCCCCATTTAGAGATCTTTCTTGGTGTATAGTACAAATCATATATGGCCATATAGTGCTGGGTACGCATCCTGCCAGTCTTCAGAACTTGGTTCGCAAGATTTAACGACTCTATGACATTAATTCCCTCTTGACCTAGCTTCGTTACCCACTTATCTTGACATACCTCAACATCATCTGGAAGTACATCGATCAATTGAGAATAAAATTGACCGATAGATGGTTTTTTTGCATCATTTCAATAAGAGGGAACTTTCTCAATTGAAATTCCAAACCCGGGCCTAACGAGTTCAAATAGGTACGAATTTGGAGGTATTTAAAAAATTCATGTTTGGCCAGACCATATTTTATTTGTAACTCGACAAATGATACCAACTGTCCATCATCACACAAATCCCCTAAGCATTGAATTCCTTTAAGCGCCATCTATTAGACGTTTGGTCTCGAAAAATCAATGGGAGTAACCCGGTGGCTGAGAATGGGGTATATGCATTTAACTTCGAAACCCCAAGTTGCCGTTTAACTGATCTCCAAACAGAGTACGCGGCTTTGAGAATTTTAAATTTAGTTTTCTTAAAGTAACTGGGTTCTAATACTTTAACCAAACAACCGTTGGCCTCATCACCCAGCCCAAACTCGTAGATTGGAGGACTATGACAAGACAAAATCTTAGCCCGATCCCCCACTACCAAAGGACTAATGAATTGCAAAGCCGCTGCCCAATAATAAAACATAAAATAAGGCATACCCCAGCCACCACGATTTTTCGGCAATACCATCTTTTTATAGGCCCTTCTCTGACGTCTATAGCCCCACAAGAATCTAGAGCTGATCCTCTCTAGCCTCTTAAAACACAAAACTGGAAATTCAAGTGGTATTGTTCTAAACATATAAAGAAACTTAGGCAGAACTAGCATTTTTAAAACATTAGATCTTCCAT
This sequence comes from Calotriton arnoldi, assembly GCA_963921515.1. Taxonomy (NCBI): domain Eukaryota; kingdom Metazoa; phylum Chordata; class Amphibia; order Caudata; family Salamandridae; genus Calotriton; species Calotriton arnoldi. The sequence goes on along the minus strand of CAWUFW010001036.1, from coordinate 2,584,018 downwards.
AAAGGGATAAGTGCAAATAATCCATCCTCTCCAGCATTGAGTTCACTTGGATGAGCGCAGGATTCATATTTAGCTCTGGGATCTTATTGATTGGTAAAGAAATCTTAATTCCTAAATAAGTGATTTCAGAAACAGTTGTTATATTATCAGGAGGTTCCCCACCAATAAAAAGAATCTGTGTTTTGGAGATATTTAACTTGTAGCCCGAAAAGAGCCCAAATTTAAATGCCAATCCGTCGATTGCCGGTATTGCGGTGACAATGTCTCTGGTAACAACAACAATATCATCCGCGTATGCCAGAGCTCTATAATCAATATGCCCCAATTGGACCGGTTTAATGTCGATAGCCTGATTTAACTTATCCAGAAAAAATCGATATATAAAGCAAATAATAAAGGTGAACACGGGCATCCTTGCCGTGTGCCACGACTAATTGTAAATAAGCCCGACTCCTGGCCAGCTATTCGAATACAGGCTACTGGAAGCACATATAATGACTTCAGCGCCTGCCGAATCACAGGGCCGTAGCCCTTCAGCCTTAAAACCTCCCACATATAAGGCCAGGAAACCCTGTTGAATGCCTTCTCGGCATCCAACAGGGTTATCCCCATTGTAGAATTGGTTGCTTGTGCCCAATCCACGACTGATATTAGACGCCGAACATGATCTGGGGTATCGCGCCCAGGAATAAATCCATGTTGGAATCGTGAAACCAACGTAGAAATGATCCCCGATAGACGTGTTGCTAGTATTTTAGAATAAACTTTGCTATCAGAGTTAATTAGCAAGATGAGTCTGTAGGATGACGGCAGTAAGGCAGGCTTGTCTTTTTTTTTAAAAACCGTGATAATGGATTTCCGCCAGGACAGTGGCGCAATCCCCTTTTGTGCGGACAAAAAGGTCGACATGACTTCCTCTTTCAGCACATGCCGGAAAGTTCTGTAAAATTCAAGCGGAATGCCATCCGGCCCCACCGCCTTGCCAACAGCCAATGATGTAATTGCTGCCTCCACTTCCTCCCAAGTAATATCAAGGTCTAATTTTTCCATTTGCTCATGTGTCACCTTAGGAATTACGATATCGCCACAAAACTCCGCTACTTTATCTTCAACTCCCAAAATATCCTCATTCGTATACAATTGACTATAAAATTTGCCGAATACCTCTAACACTTCGGCTGGCTTGTCCCGAATTTGCCCCAGCTCATCCTGAATATTATTTATCCTTTTGGCAACCTCTTTTTGGTGTAGTCTTTTAGCCAGTATTCGGCCAGAGTTTTCACCCACCTCATATATCTCGGAACTATATCTTGCGATTTGGCTGCCAGCTTTGTAGCAAAATTTTGATATAGCCTCATTTTTTGAATAGCCAAATCGCTTGAAATTTGTTCAGAGTCCAGGCCATTGCTAACTGCCACCATAAACTCATTTTCTAACAGCCGCAATTTATTCATTTCGTCCAAACATTCTACCCGTAGTTTGCGTTGTTTATTGACAGAATAGCTTAACGTCTCCCCACGAACACCTGACTTAAAAGCATCCCACACCATGTGGACGGAGGCAGACCCGCGATTATTTAAAAAAATTCCACTATCCATTTACGCATTTGTTCACAATAGGCGGAGTCAGACAATAACTTACGTTCAAAAGTCCAGGCCCTTATGGAAGATCTATAACTAATTTCTGATTCTAACATAATAGGATTAGGATCAGAAATTATTTTAGGTTGGATATCAATCCTGGCTTTACTAGCAAGCTCAGCAGTTACAAAAAATTAGTCTAAACGCACATGCTTTCGATGAGGTGCGGAGTAGAAGGTATTCCCAGGGGCACCCTTTCCTTTCAACCACCATACATCTACCAGCCCAAATTCCTTAACAAAACCCCTGGTAGCATTAAAGACTTTATTTTTCTTCCCGTCATAAAAATGGTTGCCGGATATATCGACATTCCCTGCTAAATGGAGATTGAAGTCCCCACATAAAATCAAAGGAGATGGCCACTCGGCTAGCTCAATACTAAGCTCGTTCATCATTTCAGGGTCATCTAAATTCGGACCGTAAATTGAACAAATAGTCGTGAAAAGACCCTCTATCAATAACTCAATGATCACCCATCGGCCATAAAGATCTTCTTTTACACGCTTACACTCCCCCACCCAAATCTTTTCAAGATTGCCACCCCTCTCGTTGTTGACCCTTGACGTGTACAGCCCACAAGGTCCAAGCCCAAATCCTTTAACCACCTCCTATTATTCCATGCAATATGAGTCTCCTGTACACAAAGCAAGTCCACCCTCATTGATTTAAGAATCTGGGCCATAATCCCTCTTTTTTCCTATCATTCAGGCCACATATATTCCATGTACAAATAGAAAACTTACCCATCCTCAAACAAAGAGCATTTTAACATAACTGAGTCACTTAACCATTCCCTTACCACCAGACTTCCTAATAATAATGAAACAAGTAATACATTTGTGCAACCTTCATTCGCCCACTCCTTGCTGCAGCTCCAATGCAAAAACCCATCTATACTATTCCTTGCCCCACCACCCCACCCACCCTCACCACCCTTATCACCCCCAGAACCCACCCTCCCCACCCATACACCCACCCAAATGAGGCAAAGAGACTGAATGGTCCCTATTAGCGATGGAGAGAAAGGGTTGAATGCCCTCCACTAGCCCCCCCAGCCCCCCGGCATAAAGGTAAAAAAAGAGAGAAAAGGAAAAGGAAAGCTGTCTAAATTGCCTAAATTGCCTATACTGCAACCATCCCCCTAAATTGTGCCCAGAAAATCCTTAGCAGAAATATCAGAAATGAAAAATAGCGTTTTATCCTTATAGATAATTTTAAGCTTTGAAGGATTTAGTAAATAGGCCTGTGCCCCTTTTGCTTGAAACAGCGGAATCAATTGACGCAAATGCCACCTCTGCTGAACTGTGGCTTGACAGTAATCAGGGCGTACAAAGAAATAACATCCCTTCCCTCTTCTCTTACGGTCTGGCCTTGCTAAGTCGTACAAAGACTCACGGAGTAAAAAATGATTTAAGCAAATCAATATGGCTCTGGGTTTACCATCCGCCCCGCTAGTGCCACCCCGCATATGGAAAGGAAATCTATGGACCCGCTGCAGCTCAAGTTCCCACTTCCATTGATGCAGTTCAGGAAAGGCTTCCGAGAACAGGTCAATAATAAATTGACGAATGTCTTTCCCTTCCGTTCCTTCCGGAATGCCTAGTACTCGCAAATTGTTCCTCCTTGATCTGTTTTCTAAATCAATTAGTTTCCAATTTATATCGTCCCGAAGAGAATGTAAGGAGGATACATCCATTTTCTGCTGCACAATTTCATCCTCAATTAGGGAGATTCTGCCCTCCGCTTCCCCAATCTGGGCCGACATCTTCGTGCAAGTCTTAACAACGCGGTGGACCGTATTCTGGAGCTTGCGGACTGTACCCTGCATCCGCAGGCCTTCTGCTTTTGTCTCCTCGCGATGTGACATTATAGCTTGATATATAGTGGCTAAAGTAACCTCATTCTCTATAAGTTCACCAGGATATATAGTTCCTCCATGTACACCAGCAAAGCCCCCCCTACTGTCACTCAGCCCCCGGAGATGTGGTAAAAAAGTATGATTCAGCGTAGGGGACCCATCGTCGCCAGGTCCATTCCTAGGCAGTGAGTTAGATAAATCCTTTGCTTCCTTTACCTTTCGCACAGTACTTCTTTCCCCAGAAGTTAGCAAAGTGTTTTCCTCTTCATCCGGTGGAGCTGAGCTGGTCAGACTTCCATCATCTGCCCAGTCACCTTCAACACTCTCAATCTCAGAATTATTAGATACATCTGACATGGAATAAAAATGTCCACCTGAATCCCCGGAGTCCGCCTCTATTATCACTTCTCTGGTGGATCTTTCACTACTGGTCACAGACCCCTGATGTATTTCGCCAAGGCTTGCATTATTAGCCATTGTTACAGATAGGACACTCTGGGAATTAATTAGACCCCCAAATGTCAACTGGGGGGAGGCAGCATTCTCTTCAGCAATTTCTAACACTTCATCCATGCACGTATTACCCGCCTCAACTTCTCCCAATTCTTGCACAGTTTCCAGTTCTTTAGACACAGAAGATGTATTCAGGCTTGTCAAAGGCACGGAAATATTGGTTACTAATTCAGGTGTGCCACAGACCTTATCATGCGATTTGTCAGCTTGCAGGGTGGCTGTTACGCTCTTCACTTGCTCAGCAGCCAGGGTCTTACCTTTAGCTGGCGGGTTTTTTTTTAATATCCCAGGAATCTTTACATTGGCCCCAGCAACATCATTAATCCGAATAGCCCCCGGAGAGGAAATTGGACTCTTCAGCAAAACACCAGGGGGGGCTCCAAGGACGTCAGGAGCAAGCACTGTAGCAGCAGCGGCTGCTGCTGCCCGAGTCTTTGAGCTCTTCGCGTTGACGCTGGCATTCTTGGGACCCATCCTACTCCAGCCCAGGTCTTCCAGAAGGCCCCAAGTCTGCTCAGCCACAGCCGCGATTCTCTCCACTCGATACCGGGCACCGACCGCAGCCCTGCCCCGCCAATCTCCACGGTGAGCCAAAAGATCCCAAACGCGCCGGCGTCCTTGTTGATACAAATGTATCAATAATACAAGCATCACCGGGTACTTTGATCCACGTTCCGCAAAAGGCTTCCCTTCGACAGCTTCAGCAACTACCGGAGAAGTAGGGAGGTTAAGTAGCGGAGAGCATTCTTGACCTGCCTCACTCGGACACGGGTGTGTCCGCCATCTTGCCTCCCTGAAGTGGAGACATCTGTTTTTCAATAATGTAATTGAAGACAACAAACAAAATGTCTCCGCCACATACTATTTCCATGCTACAGAGCACTGTATTCTGGGCCCTGGGAAACAGCCTCTTTTTTGGAGGTCACTCATTGCAGTACCTGCTCAGTGAGTTTATAAGGCCTGATTCTGAAGGGGGAGTTCTAGCCCCCCGACCCCCACCCCGAGCACCTTCCAGATGTAGTTCGAGTCAGTCAACAAGTCAAGAAGTACGAGTTTAGGATGATAAAAATATGTTGCATACAAAGTATGAACCCAGCCTGCATTCAAACCAACACCAATGGCACAATATATCATAGTTAATGGGTTATGGTAGAGCACCTGATTTTTGTTCTCTAAACTTACATCAGTCAATTGAGCCAACAGAAATCTTGGGACATTTCCTGACAGGTCGCCCCTCTGAATAGCCAGAGGAGCTCAGATAGTGTCATTGACCTATTAGGCTCTGAACAAGTAGTAACTCCAAGTCTAGGGAGTATTACATTCTAGTGTGAAGGACTAATCCAGAGTGCTATTTATTTTTATTCTACAGACATGGGCTTATTGCGGGGTACAGAGTGTGTAAGGATAGAGGCAATAGTTTTCTTGGAGAACCTCACCATTCCAGTCAGAAGGTCCATCACATAGATGTGGAAGCTCACAAGGCCCTGGGGTGCTGGGTCATAACTTGTGCAGTTCAGATCTGATGAAGAAGAACACAGGGAACACAGAGACAACATTACAAAACTCACAGGGAGAAACATGCCAAGTCTGGAAGATCCTTACATGAAGGACAATGTAGTAAGGATTCATTATTTCATCAGTAAGGGTTTGTACGCAATGTAAATAGGTCACAAAATTGCACACCAAAATCCTGTGTTATTAATTAGGACCTATAGAAATAAAGGTTACAGCATTTATTTGGTGCACCACTGGATATGACAAATCTATTGTCTAATAGAGAACGCCTGTATTAGCAATGAGAGATTTTTATAGTTTGTAATAGGAAATTGAATTTATTGTTATGATGCACATAAATGTGTTGTCTGAAAACATTTTGTCTAATCTGCCCTTTGGGGCTTAGTAGCTTAATACAAGATTGAATCATTGAGATTTCTGCAATGACTGCTGTGTAGCCATTATTCTAGGACACATAATGCTAATGTTGAATGAACTGAAAGTGGTTTCTGTTATGGCTGCTACTCTCCATTGTATTGGAGTTCATGCTGTTTTTGTTCTCATGTTACATTTTTTAAGTTGTGCTTTTTGTGAGGGCATCCTTGCGGCAAGCGCTGTTTCATTTGTTTCCCATTAGCTTCACTCTACCTCCAGTATTGCCTGTTTGTGTCGAGTGTATGGCCGGAGGGCATGCTATAGAGGCCTGGCTATCACAGACAAAGTGACACTCTGTCCAGCAGTCAGGCTCTCTAAATTTTAACGCACACTTGTTGACTTCGTTCTTACATACATATTTGTATCTGGCCAAATCTCGTTTGGAGCGAGAATAGGTTGTTGGTCAATCTTTCTTTAAGGACGTTAGATTTGCACTTCCTTGTTGCATTTCAATGGAGGGGAAAGCAGTAGCTAAGAGGAAGCATGTGAAGAATTCCTCCAAAGAAGAGGATGAAACAGGTCCTGCTCCTATGCAGCAAGAGTGTTTTCGCTGGCAGCAGTTCAGAAGATGATTGAAAATGCTGTAGAGGCCATGTTATCGGCTAGAGAAAAATGCTCCTTCACCTAAGATGCCCAAGGCACTCCCAGATTATGTGGTCGACTCTCAGGATGGTCAGTTGATGAGGACATCAACGGACATTTTGTGCAGGGGCAGGACTTATCTGATTTGCTAGTGCATTCAATAATCTAGCTTTACCATACGCCCCAAAAGTGCCTACAGAGGGAGATTTATTTCGCTTTTATCATTACAAGGAGCCTGAATCTCTCCCCTTACATGCTGCAATAAGAAATGTTTTGACGACTGAGTGGAAAAGTGTCAATCGCAGGTAATTTCCAAGTTTTTTGGTGCAAAGGTATCCCTTGCAGTCATTTTCGGAAAAGTTTCCTACCTATGTTAAAGTGGCTGTCTTTTGGCTGGTCTTTCCACCAAAGGGGTAATAATTTCGGAGGAAACTGTCCTGCCAGAAACAATTGATAAAAAAAGTGGAAGCAGCAATTAAAAGATCTTACACCGCCTCCAATTTTGCTGTCAGAGCAAGTGCGTATGCTAACTACACAGTTCAGTCTTTCTTATAGGACTTTCATGCCTTGGCAGAGCTTGTCCAGAGTAGTTCAGATCTAACCTCCACTTTATCCATCATGGAACAGCAGGTGTGTTTTCCATCGGATATTTCCTTTGACCTGCTAGGTGCAGTCGCATCTTCATCTGGGGTAACGATCGCCACCAGAAGACACTTATGGATGCGCTCTTGGAAGGCCATGGCTTCCCATAAATCTTTGTTTGTGCACCTACCTTTACCTGGTTCCATGTTATTTGGATCACAGCTCGAGAAATTTGATAAAAACAGAATTCTCTTCTTCCACAATTTTGTTCACTAGAGCAATCCAGTCAGGCATGGGCGGTGGATGCACTATCTATAGTATGATCCTCCAGGTCTACTATATGCATTTCCACTGATTCCACTAATCCTCAGGGTCATACAGAACATTCAGGCAGATCACGCCTGGGTATTACTAAAATCCACTTGTTTGTCTTGGAGAAACTGGTTCCGATTTCATCACAGACTCTCAATATACCCTTCGTGGATATTTTCAACTCACCCATCTCCATTGAGAATCCCACTCTTGGATCAGTCAACATTGAAGAGGCTTCACCTGGGGGTCTGGAGCTAGAAATTTTACATCTTGAAAGGCAGGCCTGTTCTGCAGAGTCAGCCCAGGACAATCAACCTTCAGTCCTCATCCAGCAACCTTGAGGGTTTATAAAGAAACTGGTTGTCTTTTGCAAAGTGGTGTAAAAGGCAGGGCATTATCCCACAGTCCTGTGATCCTACACAGATATTGGAATCTTTGAGGGATGGTTTCCTCATGGAGCTAGCAGTTTCTACTCTTGGGAGCCAGTGAGCAACTCAGAGGGGTTAAGTGTTCTTCTATAGATGATCTGGTGGGAATATTATTTAAAGAGTTTTTCTAACAGAAGACCAGTCTTTCATTACCCTATTCCTTCTTGGATTTACTCCTGGTACTAAAAGCTCTACAGTTGCCTCCATTTGAGACATTAGACACTGGACCTTAAAATGTTGTTTTATAAAACATTATTTTTAGTGGCAGTCTCTTCAGGGCATAGAATTGGTGAATTAGGGGCCATGCTACGCACTGATCCTTTTTGGAGTATCTTTATAGACAAAGTTGACTTAAAACCTGACCTAGAGTTTCTACTTAAAATCAAGTCTTCTTTCCATACATCTCAGGATCTGGTGCTCCCTTGTTTTTACCCAAATGCATCCTCTCGGAAAGAGATAAAGCTCCATACTCTGAAAGTGCATTGAGCTCTTATCATCTATGGAGAACAGCTTTTTGAGCGAAGGCCGACCCTTTGTTTGTTACCTTTAGTCTGACTGGGAAGGGTCTGAAATCGTCTTCCTCTACTTTAAGTAGATGGCTAAAATCTACTACTCACAAAAAATTGGGGAGGGGCGGACAAGGAACTGGATCTAGGTCCAGTGACTCGTGCTCCTGAAAAGTAGAATCGTTGCTGAGGGTAGTCACAGTTCCTAAGGAGGAGTAGGAAGGAGAGGGAGGGTGCCGTTCTTTTAAGATAGTTACAGGGGACAGTATGTCCTTATCTTGCTGCCCTCTTACACCCCGAAGGATGTCATGCTTCATCATTGGGCGGTGCTCCTCATCGGTCTGGCACTGCAATGCCCTACGGGTCCCCCGAAGGGTCACTTTTTCGGAGATCTTTTAAATGATTTAGCCGTAAAGGTGTGTGCGGGTCTGAGTTGGAGTGGTGTCAGGTACAGTATTAAAAGATGGCTGGAGGGGGGTGATAGTAGGTTTAATAGGAAACACCCCTTTGTCATCAGTAAAAACCAAAAGGTTGTGTGCTGCTCGAGGGTGATGATGGCCCTCAGTAGCTAGACGAGTGTCATGTCCATTTTGGACATGTTGAGGGTCGACATGTTTTGCGTAGTGTGGTGGTCTCAGGAGGAGATCCTATGCGCTTCTTTAGGACCAAAAAGAAAGCGAGGTGAGTGCTAGTGCAGTGTAGTGGCTTAGTAAATTGGTTGCAGTGCCACTCTTTAGAATTGTAGAATGATTTGATCTAAAATGACAAAAGAACAAGAGAAGAGAAACAAAAACATACACTCAACGTGAAGGAACCCAATCATTGGGTATTATCGCTGTGTGGAGCTGAGGTCCCCCATTGGTCGACCGTAAGCTCGCAGTACAGCCAACTATTCTTCTCACCCAGTCGTGCAGTTACCGGGTGGCAGGTGCCGGCTGGTGTAATAAGGCAGTGTAATGGAATTGTAGCAGACAAACAAACACACAGATACATCTCGTTAAAAAACTGATATCGTGAAACACTCACTGCGGAATGATGCAGCGCATAGCTCCAAGAGCGATGTATAGTAGGTCACATGAGCGAACAATAGTGCTGAAAAGAACCATTCTGGGGCTCGTGGGAGTATAAGGGTAGGTTAGCATGTATGGTTAACCATTGATGGCAAGACCTCAGACCACACTGTGCTGACTGAAGGTAGTTTACGTAGCTAGCGCTTACCTATTCAATGTGAGCGCAATGTCCAATAAGGTTTGGCTGAGGGTTTTCCGTCGTATTGTGTGCAGGGAACTTAGTATTAGTCACAGCATACACACCACGGCACCAAGATAAGGGCATACTGTCCCCTGTAAGTATCTGAAAAGAACGGCACCCTCCCTCTCCTTCCTACTCCTCCTTAGGAACTGTGTCTCCCCTCAGCAACAATAAAATCTACTACTGTCATTGCCTACCAGTCACAAGGAGCAGGTCTTTCTGGAGCTGGGGAGATTCAACATCTTGGGCCTTTTTCCAATGGTCTTAAATGAAGAACATCTGTGTAGCTGCCACACTGGCTAACCCGCACACAATAATGGTACTTTATAGACTGCACGTACGGGGTATTACTCCTCAGATTTTGGAATGAAAGTATTGGAGTCTGTGGAATCTTCGTAAATATTACTACATATGAAATTTAAATTCACTGTGTGTAACAGACATTTTGTTTCATGTGTGTATTGATTGAGTTTTCTTGTATTTCGCTATTTGCATTCTGCTTGGGTATTTACTCAAACAGTGAGGACTGGAATGAGGAAGGCGGGTGAGAAGTTAAGGGCCCACTTACTTGCTAGTAATCTTCATTACTCCGAGCTCAGGTCTTCCTCATCACAGTCCTAATTGCCCTACATCCCAAAGGAATATTTTTTAAAAGGGTGTTGGCTTGGTTATAACAGGAAGAGGTAATGTCCCAACCCACTGTTATCAGGCATCGACAGGAAGCAGCAGGCGGCCATTTTAGTAGTTTTGAGTCGTTTAAAAAAGAAACAAGGTCGTAGCTTGACAGCGTTTGTCCCAGGAGGAGGAGAATTCCAACAGTAAGGGCTATGATGAGGAAGACCTAGGCTCAGAGTAATGAAGATTACAGGTAAGTAACTGGGCCATTATACACAGTTTTAAATTGTTGTGCATAGTTATTTGTACTCGAGTTTGTTCCTGGTTTAGAAGTTTCATGTATGACTCTGCTCACTCACCTTTGCTCTGTAGTGCCATTTTCACAAAGCAACACTGCAGATTTCCACACATCGTTGCATTGTGTGAATGATGATAATCTTGGACAAACGTGTTTATTTGTGATGTTTTTCAATGACTGTGTCAATCCTGACGCCTTCTCAATGTATTTTTTTTTGCATGACTGATTTTCTGCTTGCCATCTCACTGTTCTTTTTGTAGGTGCTCACTTACCGCCATTGTTGACTGTTCCATTTTTCTGGCCCAGTTGAAGAGCATCAAAGACTATGTTGGGAACCACAATAAATCCACCAATGAGTAGAAATGTCAAGAAATTCATTAGGACTAAGAAGCGCAGGAAGCTGAAGTAAGATTGTATGCCTGTTCCATAGTGACCTGGAGAAAATGAATATACGTTAAAGAGAATAAGCATAGAATGGTAGAGGATTGTCTAGTACGAGAACACATTTTTTATGGGCTGTGTTACTCAACGTCAAACACTGACTGTGTTTTAGAAGGGAGCTACTCTCAGCAATGGTCCATACTGAACAGTAAGAAGTCATGCAAACCTTGTGCATTAGGTTTACAGCAGGATAATATAAGTGCTCAACTGAAAATAATGTATATTTATGAACTTCCAACAGTCTCTTTCGCATATTGTTTCCACTGAATTTCTACCTCCATTACCTCAGCTCCTGCATAACTTTCACCAGTTGGTGAAAATACTTTTAACTCAATCATTTTGATCAAATCTTCTGGTTCTCTGCAAATTCCTAACAGCACAGTTGTCCATTTTCACCTAGCACTGCCAACGGTTGAGTATTGATGAGGCATTTGTACTCTTCAAAATGGATATGTAAGCTATGGATTTTAAAAAAGACAAATGTGTTTTCTAATTGTTAATTAATGTGAATTGCCCCTTATTCAGGGCTGGACGACCACTGTAGGTAGAAGCCACTCTGACAACTAGCTAGTAGGTGGTAGACCAGCGGGCTATTTTCAGAGCAGGATGGGCTGTTATGAACCCTTGTGGTCCAGTTCTAGTCAGAGCATTCTGCATTTTGGTTTGCAGTCTTCCCTACCCGTATTTTTCACTACAAGGGGCTTAGGTAAAGGTCAAATGAGTATTTTGATTCACAAAATTAAAATAATAAAATTCACTGTCAAAAGGGTTTCAGGGTCATGGATGAAAAGTATAACAATTATTTTTATTAGTTTTACACCTGGACATACACAAGCACAAGATCAAAACATATTTCAAAATACAGATTAGTGTAATTTGTGAGATTGCATTACGTAATGTAGCGTTGTCTGTCTCAAAATATTTGATTTGGAAACAGTATATTGCCAGGGGTGTGAGTTAAAGATAAGCAAATAAGGCAGGTTGGTGGTAATGATAATGTAGTACCTTAACTTTTGAACTTCATGTTGTTTAATGTTTCGTACTGTAGCAAGTTTAAATCCCAGTTAACTTTAATTTTCGGAGAATAGGTACATAATAGATAGACAGACGGATAGATAGATAGATAGATAGATAGATAGATAGATAGATAGATAGATGGATAGAAGGATAGATAGGTAGATAGATATACTTTTCCTCAGAATTTCTTCTAAGACTGGGCCCAATCCACTTCTTGTATCCGAACCGCACTCCATCGTGGTCGACCATATTTTTCGACATTGAACCGGTCTTGCACGACTTGATGTCAGCGGTTGGCACGTTGATCTTTTAGTTTTCACTAAAAACTTACAAAATTTGTAACTCTGGTTCTACTGATTGTATTGTTTTTGGTTTGATGGGTTGTGTTTTCACTTTATTACTATTTGTGTGCTGCATAAATACTTTACACATTGCTTCTAAGTTAAGCCTGCCTGCTTTTTGTGCCTCGCTACCCAGGGTTAAGCACAGGGTAATTTAGTGAGTTTTTGTGGTTCATCCTTCAAGGGTTTGGGGCCGTCACTTGACCAGGGCTCACACTCCAGTCAACTAACAACCCAGTTTCTCACACTAAGAACATTGAAGTATTTCATTTTTAGTTTTGACATTTTGGCGGAGGTGTGATTAAAGGTACTGCATTGGTGTTACAAGAGTAGGAACTCAAACAGGAATCTTCACATTAAGTACTTATGCACAAGAAATGCATCCATTGCATTGCATTATTCTCTATGCATTTTGGTTGAAACATGGCACATTGATCGTGCTTTTATTTAATTTGATGATTCAGAAATGTGTAACAGTAGCCATTTGTTCCCTACGACAGAGGCAGACATATTTCCTCGATTCTAGTGCATTTTATGTGTGATTATAATCACGTCTCCATTACCTGTTTAGTTAGTTGAAACTGCTACCAAATATAATTACTTACACGAAGATATGAGGTTTCTGTACTCAACATTGCCTCTCTTACTCAAAGAGAATTACTACAGAAACAATGATGGAGTAAGTGGATGATCAGCCACTTACTTTAGACATCATTTTCGTATCATCAGGGTCCTAAATTTGTCAACAAATTGAAAAAATGGACGTGATCTTTTATGAAAAATGTCATAAGAATTTGCTGATTACTTCGCATGCAACACATTTTTCTGTTTAGCAAGATAAAACAGTGCCTTATATTGTCAGAGTTGTGTTTCAGCAATTTACATATTTCAAAAGGTCGGCGCTTCGTTACTTTTTTCTTAGTTTTAAACTGATGTTACTGTGCTTACGATTTGTGTTTTGGAAGGTGGTATACCGCCCAGGACTGATATGTTAGTGGTATACTGCTTATGGCTAGCTCTTAAGCATTTGGTATAGTTTTTAGTGCTGGAATTTTAGCATCAAGGTCAGTTTATTTTACAAGGCTCATATTTTTTCAGTAGCATGTTGCTTGTATTTTAACAGGTGTTCTAATATTCAGGACTGGTAGTATATCATTTGGGTTGGTATTTTAGTAGGTTGTGCACTGTCGAGAACAGACATTTTATCAATGAGTATACTGGCATAGTGCTCAGTACAGTCTTTCTTTATTTTTCAATATTTCGGGTGCTGTTTTAAACGCTGGTCTACACTTCACAGTTGTACATTTCCCACAGTTGGTAAACCTTTACTGACTTGAAATTAACAGTAGTGATACTGCACGGGCTGTTATTCTAGCCTTTGCTATACAGCTCAAAGCTAGTTTTTAAGCAATTGCCTTAAACTTCACAGTTTGTTGTCAAGCAGTGCCTATAATATTCAGAGCAGGTGTTTTAGCTTCTGGTATACTGCTTGGTACTAGTATACTAGAAGCTGACATACTAAGGGTCATAACAAACACTGCTGCAACACTTCTGGGGCGAAGGTGGTCTCATTCGCCTTAGGTGTCCCACATTCGCATTAGAAACTGGTAGCACCCAAAGTCATTAAAACTGCCGACCAGGACATTGTTGCAAATAAGAACAAATCGGAAACTTATCACTGAGCAGCTATTGTGAAGGTGGCAGGAACCTAAGGGGACTCCATTATCTTATATTATGCCGCTGAGCAGACACTTCTTTTACTGACAGAATCCATCGGCTGGATTTCTTTCACATTATTATCCCAGTTGCAAAGAGAAATCAGCTGTTGGATTGTTTCCAAATTTAAGGTTTCCTCAGAAACTCAAATCCCTCCAAACCTTTGCACATACAAATTATACGATTCTGGTTGTCAGTATATGTGTCGTTTGGCGGTGGGCAGTCAAAATATCGAAAATTAAATATTGACCTACACTAATATCGAGGTGACAATATCGAAGGGACAGAATATCGATGTTAAGAATATTGATGGACAGAATATCGACCCTAAGGTAAGTAATATCGATTTTTTTATATCGATGTAAGTAATATCGAAGTTAGTAATATCGATATCAAATATATCGATGTTACTAATATCGATGTTACTAATATCGATATTTATATTATTGTTATGTATTTTGTTATGTATTTAATATGTATGTGTTATATGTGTTTTTGTTAAGTGTTCTACTTGTCTAAAAATATATGTATACAATTTTTATATGTTAATAATGTTTTTATAAGTTATTTTTGTTTCTTAGTACTGTAGCGGGTTGTGGGTTTATAGGGGAATAGGGTGGGAATTAATTTAATTATACTAAATTAATTATTAATTTTTAGGAATTATAGATTAATTTTAATTATTTTTTGCGTTTAAGTTCTGTAGCGGGTTGTGGGTTTATAGGGGAATAGGGTGGGAAGTAATTTAATTGTAATTAAGTAATAATTTATTTTAATTAATTGGTATTGATAATTATATTATTGTTAATTAATTAATAATTGGTAATTAATTTTTATTAATTGGTTATTAATTGTTATTAATTGATTAATTGATCATTATGTTAAGTGTATTATTTTATTATTGCATTGTGTTGTGCGTTTATAGGGGAATAGTGTTGGAAGTAATTGAAATCTAATTAAGTAATTATTAAATTTATTGTTGGGTATTGATAATTAATTTATTGGACATTAATTATTAATTGGTAATTTTGTAAATTATAATTTTTGCTATAAAAATTAATTTATTGTTGTTTTATCATTAATTGGTAATTAAATATTATGAAATATTATTTATTGATAAATTTAATTAATATATTAATAAGTAATTATTAATTGGTAATTAATGTTTAGTAATTATTATTATTGGTATAAAATTTTTCAATATTTGTTAATTGGTAATTAAGTTTTAATAATTAATATGTTTTTTGTTATTAAAAATATTTTATTGTTCAATATTTATTATTTGGTCATTAATATTTATTAATTATTATTTATTGGTATTTATTATTAATTTATTGTTAATAAATATTTCATTGGTAATTATGTTTTTAATAATTATTTATTGGTATTTGTAAATAGTTTACAGTTACTTATTAATTAATTCATTAATTATTTTAAAAAATTATTTTATTTATAAGTATGTTATTTTTAACTTCTACGCTATCCAACACTTTCCCTACTGTTGCACTCTCTGGAGTTGGAATAGTAATTTTTACCCCTACGCTATCCAACACTTTCCCTACTGTTGCACTCACTGGAGTGGGAATAGTAATTTTTACCCTTACACTATCCAACACTTTCCCTACTGTTGCACTCACTGGAGTGGGAATAGTAATTTTTACCCTCCCGCTATCCAACGCTTTCCCTACTGTTGCACTCCTGGAGTGGGAATAGTAATTTTTACCCCTACGCTATCCAACACTTTCTCTACTGCTGCACTCTCTGGAGTGGGAATAGTAATTTTAAGCTCTACGCTATCCAATATTTTTCTTACTGTTGTTTTTTTTGGAGTTGGAATAGTAGTTTTATTCCCTCCGCTATTTAATATTTTTTGTATTATTTTAGTTAATGTAGTATATAATTAATTTTAAAAATATTAAAAGTAAATTTAATTTTTTAAATTTGTTATACATAATTATTTAATTTTTATTTATGTTATTGTTTTATGTGTATAGATGTATTTGTAATTTATAATATTTTTTATAATTTATAATTTATTAAAATAATTATTAAAACTGATTATTAAGTAAGTATATATATTATATATTAGATGTATATGTTTAATTAATGTTTTATTAAATTATATATATTACTTATTAATTTTAAACATTATAAAATATTTTTAACTATGTTTATTTTATTTATAAGTATTATTGAGTTTATTTGACATCTTTTTTTTAACAAAAAATAAACGATATTTTTAATAACGATATTTTTGACATCGATATTTTTTTTTCGATATTTTTGTATTTACCATGTTCTAGATAGGATATCGATATTCTTGACATCGATATTCTTGCTCCGATATTTTTGTAGGTCGATTTTTTGACCTTCGATATTTTGTCAGTGATCCTCGTTTGGCGTAGTCGCTTCTTACTTGACATAACTTCAGCTCTCTATCTTTTCTTGTCCGTCTTGAATTGCTCTGATCTACAACCACACCCCATTTGTACCCTAACGGGTCATTCCCTCTAGACTTCCATAGTAAATTTCCATCTTCTCTTCACCATACCTCCATTGTTCCCCAACAACATACCTTCAATATTACCCACAACCTACTTTTGAGATGTCACACAACATACTTCCAATGTTTCTCATATATCTCCATTATTCCCCTGCAACATACCTTCAATGTTGCCCACAGCCTACACTAGGGTTCTCCACAACATACCTCTGATGTGTCCCACAACATTCCTTCAGTGTTTATCTCCAAATGTTCCCAGACCGTACCTAAAATGTTTCCCACATAATATATCTAGGGTTCACACACCATGACCTCAGTGTTTCCCACAACATATTTTTAATGCTCCCCACAATATACCTTTATTGTTCCCCACAACATATCTCCAATGTTTCCCACATTATACCTCCAATGTTCTCCAAAACATACCTTCAATGTTCAATCAATCTGCATTCGTAGAGTGCGGCACTGTCACCCCTTTCGAGGATTGAGAGGTCTCCATTGTGCCAGCTCCCACTGTGACAGGTCTTGAGGAAATGGTGGGAATAGGTTAGAAACAAGCAGAAAAAGGCAAAACAGAGGGCTGAAAAACGAGCAAGCAGAAAAGGCAAAAGAGAGGGCAGAAAAACAAGCAGACAAGGTAAAATAGAGGGCAGAAAAGCGAGGAGAAAAAGGCAAAACAGAGGGCAGAAAAACGAGCAGAAAAGGCAAAATAGAGCAGAAGAGGGCAAACAGAGGGCAGAAAAATGAGAACAAAAGGCAAAACAGAGGGCAGAAAAATTAGTAGAAAAGGCAAAACAGAGGGCAGAAAAATGAGCAGAAAAGGCAAAACAGAGGGCAGAAAAATGAGCAGGAAAGGCAAAACAGAGGACAGAAAAACAAGCAGCAGGTAGACAGGCAGCAGAGGGTAGTGGACGTCAGGCAAGCTGGACAGGAGAACTGTCACGGTGGAGCTGGCATGAAGACAACAACATACTGCCAATGTTCTACTACAACATAATTGATTGATAGATTTTGCCACTTATCAAGAGCTACGATCACCCAAAATGGTGTGATTTCAAGACAAAACAGCAACAGAATCCCAAGAAAAAAATCAGAACTAATGATTTTACAACCAAATTTTAAGCCCAAACCACACCTCCAAAGTGCGTTCCTAAAGTGGAGCAAGTCGGGGGACTGAGCATAAAGATAGACGTAGACCATTCCATTGCTGAGCAGCCTAGACAGAAAATGCTCTGCCAACCAGCCGAACAAGTTTAAATTTCTGTTGTACCAAAAAGTTAGCTTCTGATAAACGAAAATAGTGAGTAGGATAGTAGCGCTGAAGCTTGGACTGCACATAGACAGGCCCAGTACCATAGTAGGCTCTGTGTACCATCAGTATTTCCCACAACATCCCTCCAATAAACCCCATAGCATAGCTTCAATTATGCTCACAACATACGTCCAATGTTGTGTTGCCCACAACACACCTCCAAAAATTCCTGCTACATACCTCCAATGTTCCGAAGAGGAGTCTTCCAGAGCTCCATGTACAAAAGAGCCTCCCAGGCTCTGCTCTGAAAGTGGCTCAGGGACTTTTGCTTGCTCTCCACCCATGACTTCCAGTGGCTTGATGTCCAAGTCCTGCCTTCCTGCCTCTGCCTGAAAAAACACACAAGAAATGTACTTTCTTCAACCTACTGAGAACATCTGTTATGCATGAAGGGCAGACCTTCAGCTTTAAAACTGGTCCCTGGATTTCAATCAAACTTAGTTGATCATAGAAACACCTGACTTCAGCCAATCACAACCTGCAAAGAAAATGCCTATACCTGTTAGTCAATCAACCAAAGGATAAGGGAGCAGCACCTGCGCATGTTCATTCTCTACCCAAAAAGGAAAGAGCAACACCTATACCTGCCATTCTACCAACTGTAGGACAGACGCTGCAGCACATACAAGGGGGCCTGTTTTTGAACAATGTGTTACATATATGAGAGGCATGTGCGGTGGTCTTTCATCTGTTGTACAATGTAAGAGCAGGTCATATGCCTGTCAATCAAATGACCACAGGATGAACAGCAAGCAGCCATGCAAGTCATTCAAACAGAATGAGACATAGGAGCGTTACTTAAACATGAATCTTCACATCACTGTAGAAAAGCGGAGCAGCACCTGAATCCGTTCTTTAACCAACTGTAGATCTGAAGAGAAGAACTTTAATTTGTCTTCCAACCAACTATAAGACAAGGAGCAGTACCTGCACCACTCTGTTAACTGCAGAACAAAGAAGAAGGTGGCTTGTCATTCAACCATAGCGCAGACGTGTAGCGCTTGGGCCTATCCTTCAAACATGGTACAGAGAGGCAGCTTCAAATTCTGTCCTTACCTCGTAGAACATACAAACATCGCCAGGGATCATCCTTGAATCCAGCTTAGAACCCAGGAACAGCATTTATGCGTGTCCTTCAAAAGAGTAGTTTTGTTTTTAGACCATATCTGTAGAAACTTTAAGTTAGTGTTTTTGGAAAACAAGTGTTTCATCAATCAATGAGGTTTTAAACTTTGCAGAGGCTAGGGAGTGGCTACTTGTTCTATTGACAAACAAGGGGTCCTTCCCTACAAAATGCAATGACAGTTGAGTGCTGTGACTAGTTAGCAGGTGTGGATGTCATTTTTAGGGGTGAAAGCCCTCTGTGCATGCTCCTGATGGTCTATCTAGATGATACTTCTAGCATGAAATATACAAGAAAGGTTGGAGCAGACATTCCAGGGTTCAAGAGAAATAGTACAAATTGGACAAAACTCTGTTTTTGGCTTGTACTTAGGTACAAAAACTCAATTATCATTGTTCCTCATTAGATGATACAATGGTACGGATGGTATTACAATATAGCACGTGAAAGAGACGAACAGTTGATGGTGTTACAATGTTGCATGTAAAAGACAAACAGGCAATTTTTTTGGGCCACACTGGACTTTATAGAGGCAATAATACAAGAAGGTATATAAATTAACATTCTGCCAAAAATGCATACTAATAGCTATGCTGCCTTGAAAAATACACAATGTGAATAATATTCACGGTCGTATAAACACCCATTCATATATTTAATACAACTCAGGACGGTTACAAACTTCCTCCACTTTTAATTTACACAACTCACAGTTGATGACCTGCATATACGCTCGACACTTTTCAATAGACTGATCATTTTTTTTGTAGAATAATCTTTCTATTGAACATTTTGTATATTTTACTATTGCCACACGCAGCGTATAGTGCCATCGATAAACATACCAAACTTTTAGTAGCGCCGCTGCACATATTATAATCCTTAATGCCAGATCAGATAGGGCAGGGGTTTGCACATCAGCATGGAGAAGTTATATGTATTCTAATGTGACAAAGCATATACTAGCACGCCATTATGTAACCAATAAAAAATATGTTATTTTTCAGAACTTCAACCAAGAGAACTAGCCCGCACCCACACATTATGCACGAAACAAAAAACTCGGCAATAGAGCATGGAAATGGTTAACCTTTGGACTTCACCCAAATTATAATGCGTTGGTCGAGCTGAGGTAAGAATCACAGTTAGGCAGTGGGTGGAAGCGGGTCTGGGGCGGTCGCTGTCCCGCAGGATAGATGTAACTCAGCCAGCAGAGTGTCCCAGGCGGCAGAGATAGGGTATTTGTGCAGGCCACTGATGTCCTCTCTGTGCAAGGTCTGCTCTCAGCCTGGGCCCAAGCATCTATGGAGTGCGCCCAGGCAGAGAGTGCTGGGGGAGTGGGTGACTTCCATCTACAAGTAATCAAGCGTTTGTCAATTAGCAGAGCCAGGTCAATGAACCATGTTTTGACTTTGGTTCTTTTGGTCTGGAGAAGCATTCCCAGCAGACACACCTCCCATGTGTGCAATGAGGGGTTCCCGGCGCATCTCGCTAAATAGGATGTGGCACTCAGCCAGTATTGGGCAAGCGAGGGACACGCCGAGAACATGTTTAGGAAATCAGCGTCGGACAATCGGCAGCAGGGGCAGGCAGCATCCGTAGGTGGAAGTATTGGTTGATCTTGTCTGGGGTGAGGAAGGACCTATGCAATATCTGGTATTGTATGAGCCTGAAGAGAGCATTATGGGACACAGGGTAGGGTATGCCAGGATATTCTGCCACTCTCTGTCTGTGCAAGGGCAGCCTAGTTTGCAGTCCCACTGCTGTCACAATCAGTGCTTTAAATGGGAAAAAATAAGTGCAGGTACTCATTAAAATGAGCTAGAGGTGTAGTGAGGGGGCGGGGCTAGGGGCAAGACATGATGATACTTAACAACTTCTATATTAGTTGCAGCACATACCAAAACACATGAGAAATGTGTTTATATAAACAAAGCAGGTTAACTCATTACACAAAATGAAAGAGAAATGCGATAATACGTTAACATTTCCTTTTTTTGCAATAGTTGCACCTTCTTAATGTCATACTGTTAATTGCTGTTTGGCACAATACTATATATTTTTGAGCACGCGAGTAGGAAGAAACTGAAAATACCCCCACGTCGCACCAAAGCTCTTATGGCACCAAGCAAATGAAGCAACTCATCATGAACCTCCCCAGAAGATATCGCTTGTCTCTTCCATCAATCTATCCATTCATTCTTTCATTCTACCATTTACCTGCTGATGTCCACCATTTAACCTTTACATTCTATCGTCTATTCAGTCTTTCATCAATCATTCAGTTTTTCACCATTCCGTCTATCCACCCTTCATATCCAAACCTATCCATCCATCCATCTCCAAACCTATCCATTCATCCTTTCACTCATCCATCTCTTTATCCACCCTTTCCCTCATCCATCAATCCTTTCGCTCATCCATCCATCAACCCTTTCGCTCCTTTATTCTATCCACCCTTTCACTCAATCCCTCCTTTCACTCATCCATCATCCACCCTTTCATCCATCCTCCCTACCTTTCATTCGTCCATCCAAACTTTCACTTATCCACCCATCATCCGCCCTTTTATCCAATCATCCACCCTCTTTCACCCATGCATGCTTTCACTCATCCATCTATACATCCACCCTTGCTCACTCATCCATCCACTCACTCATTCACTCACCCACCCACCCACCAACCCTCCCTTTTACGTTATTTATGAATCTTTGTCGCAGAGCAGACATGTACAAAGTGCCACACATTTTCTTTAAAATACCTCCTGAGAGTGTCTTGATTCTCTCTCCCTTTCTTTCACTTTTTTCTTACAAAAACAGGCATACACAGAAACATAGCAGACACACAAAAGACTCGGGTATGATAAAAGCCATCTTTTCTCTTCACCTACCATGGCTTTTTTAATTGCCACCAGGGCCGGACTGGCCGTAGCCTGATTGCCACTGCCAGGGGACTGACATGATTCCTGTGCTTGCACGAACGCACAGGATAGTGTGAATGTGATTGACAGCACAGGGCCTGAATGGACCCTGCTCTGTCAAGCACAGCGTGATGGTGAGCACTCGGACATTATTCAAATGAGCCCTGCTGAATAGCTCAGCTGGGGCTCAGATCGGTGCTGCAGAAGCGGCGCCTTGGCTGCCAGAGACACGTTCTACTTCTGCTCACCAGCACTGCCAATGAGCCTACCTTTTCATGAGTACCGGTACTCTCCAGGGCAGTAGAGAAGCGCCGGTACTCAGAGCGATAAATCTAAGAAGTGCCGGTACTCAGTACCGGTGAGTACCGGCCCATTTAAAGCACTGGTCACAATGAAATAAGCAGTACTGCCTCGTGGGACCGTGAGGAGCTGGAAAGCCAGCGGATTAAGTAGCAACCCATCCCTATAACATGCAAATATTGAACCTTGAAGTGCATTTCGTGTTCCTGCTGTATGTTGCCCTAGTGCAATACTATTACCCAAAAAAGGAAATTGTATAGCAGAAATTGGCGGGGGTGAAGCCCAGCAGCAGTGAAGATCCTCCATTGGGAGGAGGGCGTCGTGTATGGAGACCCACTTCGTTCTACGGGCCCACCTCTGCCAGGGAAGTGACTCCCCCTGCCCCCCCCCGTGTACCCAACAGCAGGAGTGCCGGAGCGTATGACGTCATCGCCCGATTAAAGAAAAGGCATTCCTGGTTGCAGTGCCACGCAACCTGCAGGAGAGGAGATTAGGGCAATGCTGTTCTAGGGAAGGGGTGGAAGAGGTGTAGTAATTGTGTTAAGTCCCACAGGGGGAGGCAGTTGCGGTGTCAGTCAGCTAGCAACCCGACAACCATCAGGCCACCCATTGTAGCTGAGAGGCCAGATGGTAGTGTTCAAAATTCGGTACTCCGAGTCCTCCCTGATCAGTCAGTAGATACAGTTTAGCAAGAGCGACCCTACGACCCCTGCCATACCAGATGAAATCCCCTATCAGCTGCTCCAACGTACTGAACAAGGGTTTGGCGACATAGAGGGGGAGATTGGCAAAAAAGTATAGTAGGCGTGGCAGCATTACCATTTTTGTAAGAGCTATGCGGCTAACCACTGAGAGCGGTAGGGACCTCCTGTACGTCATCCGGGCCCACAGAGCGAAACCGAATGCAGACCGTCACTCAATGATAAAGCCTGTGCTTGCTCTGCACCCGGAGGCCATGCAACAGCAGATTTAGCTCTAAAGAAAAGAGCAGTGGGGACAGCGGGCATCCCTGGCAGGTGCGCCTGCAAACCAGAATCAGGTCAGAGATGAGGTGACCTGTTTTTACTCTAGCTAATGAGTGGGTATACAGGAGTGTGATCAAGCGGATAAAGCGAGTTCCCAGGCCTTGCTGCAGTAGCCACTCAAACACATAGGCCCAATCCAGCAAGTTGAAGGCCTACTCCAAGTCCAGCACCAGACAGCCTGCCCAGCGCCATACGAAGGGGGCATACTCCAGCACGCAGAAGAATCTACGCAGGTTGAGGGAAGAATTTCTGGCAGGTTCAAATCCGTTTTGATCTGGGTGCACCAGATTTGGAACCAAAGAGGCTAGGCGATCCACTAGGATCTTAGAGAGTATTATATAATTGGCGTTAAAGAGCGCCAGTGGCTGTAGGAAGCAGGCTCTGTATATACTATACCAAAGTGTGGTATAGTGTGCACAGAGTCCAGTGAAACCCCAAAGGTAGGCAGAGGTAAAGTTAGTTAGCACCTCACTCTCTATTTGTGGTAGTGTGGCCGAGCAGTAAGGCAGTATCAGAGGACAGTGTTAAGCATTTGTTGTACACACTCAGTCAGCAAATGAATTCACACACCCAAAGACTGAACCAATTGTTTTTGTATAAAAATATTCTTTTAGTTATTTTATTTTCTAGAACCAAGCAAGCCTGGCACAGGTAAGTGATAAGTACTTTGCAGTAAATATACAGATAGTAACACAGTTTGGATTGCAATTGTAAATGTACTTTGATTTGATTACTATAGTGTTACTGATAATGCAATGCTTTTCAGAATACAGTACATATACTTTGAATGGGCTTTTTAGTAAAATTACAGGTAAGTTACTTTTGAGATTACTTTTCTTACACAGAGTAGTGTACCTGGATACTACTCTGGGACATTTCCTGTAAACAGGTAAGTAAAATCGTTTATGTTAAACAATACAATTTAAAGAATTTCTTTAGGTTTTCAAACTCCACACTTAGAAACTTTTCCAAGAAAAACAGTCAATGTTATCCTATGGAGGAAAATAGTGTTATCAGTTATAAGGTA
The DNA here is from genome assembly GCA_963921515.1 of Calotriton arnoldi. NCBI lineage: Eukaryota > Metazoa > Chordata > Amphibia > Caudata > Salamandridae > Calotriton > Calotriton arnoldi. The sequence continues at coordinate 2,559,779 of CAWUFW010001036.1, read as the reverse complement.
AATATTCAGTAGTGGGAGTTAAGATTCTGGGGGTAGACTCAGGTGCGCCCCAGGGTCAAGGATGCACTCTCGTTACACCCTCAGTGGCAGGCGGCCGGGTGCAGAGTGCTGAGGCCCAATGTTATCCAATGGGGGATAGGGGACCTCCGGTTGGTGGCTGCTGACGAGCAGGCCACTTGGTTGTGGGAGCAAAGCTCCTGGACTTTAGCTCAGGGCAAATGGAGAAACAAAGTAGCACCAAAGGTGCACCCTCAGCAGCACTAGGGCGGCCGGGTGCAGGGTGCTGTTTCGATGTTGGGCGCCCTGTTGTTTGCAATGGGGAACCTCTGGTTTGCAAAGGCACTGCAGGCTTGGGGACGAAGGTCTTCTGGGTGTAACCACCACTTCAAGAGGTAAGTTGGGAAGTTGGAGGTTGGTTAGGCACCGTCGGTTTGGCCACCCAAGGCCGTGGGGCGTCGGGTGCAGGGGTGCCTTTTGGGGTCGGATCTTCTTACCAGCTCCTGGTCGCGGTTGGGGGGACCTTCCGGATTTAGGCTGCAGCGGTCAGCTGGAGATTTGAGGCAGGTCAGGGGTCACCGGATCTCGGGTTAGGATCGCCGGGGGGACCTCCTCGTGGTGTTTGCCCACTCGAACTTGAGCCGTGGACAGCGGGTGCAGAGTGGGGCGGATCCGCGGTGTCCGGCCGGAACCAGAAGTTGCAGATAAACAAATCCGGTGTTCACGGGAGACACAGTCTTTGAGGGTGAAGGCAGGCAGGCAGGTCCTCCAGGGATTTTGAGGTTGCTGGCTGCAGGACACACCGGGATTTCGCAGGAGCAGGTTAGAGGTGGAGACAGGCCGGTAGGGCTGGGGCCAAGTCAGTTGGCGTCTTCCTCTTGGTAGCTTCTGCACAGCTGTTTGGTCCTTCTTCTTCTTCTCTTGTAGTTTCTTCTTGTCTGAGGAAGCAAGGTTCAGGGGTGCCCCTAAATACTAGATTTAGGGGCGTTGCAGGTAGGTAAAAAGGTTGGGACCAGTGGGTCCATTCCCTGGGGTGGGTACACCCCCTATTATGCCACCCTCCAGTGGGAGGGGGGCATAAGCTTTTCCCTGGTTGGCTGAGTCCCCCAATCTGCAAGATGGCGGGGACTGAGAGTTGTGCTTCACCTCGCCTCCCCCACCTGAGGGGTGGAGTTGGCAGAGGTGGGCACACCTCTTTTCCTCACTTGTTTTCCTGCCGGTTCTCCCGCCCAAAGTGGGGGTCAGAACCAGTGGGGACCAGATGCTGAAAGCAGAAAGTGGCCTGGGGAAGCTCACAAAGGTGGCAAGCCTTCGAAGCTTCCCCTTCGTGAACCCTGCCCATCCTGGGGAAGGAGGCTTGGCACCTTGTCCCAGGATGTGCATTGTTTTAGGCCCCCAAGAGCAGCAGGCTCTCGACCCAGGGGTCCAGAAACATGTCTGGTGGTGGCAGCTGAAAGCAGCCACTCAGCCTGGACACTAGTAGTAGGTTAGTTTTCAGGGGGCATCTCTAAGATGCCCTCTGTGAGCATTTTTCATTAAATCCCACACTGGCATCAGTGTGGGTTTAATGTGCTGAGAAGTTTGATACCAAACTTCTCAGTTTTCAGTGTAGCCATTATGGTGCTGTGGAGTTCGTAATGACAAACTCCCAGCACCATATACTCTTAATGGCAGCACTGCACTCACAATGTCTAAGAATGGACTTAGACACTGTAGGGGTACAGAACTCATGCACCTGTACCCTCACCACTGGTATAGTGCACCCAGCTAGAGGGGTGACTGATCTATGCCAGGGCAGTGGGTTGTGGGCATGGCACACAGGGATGTGTGCCATGTCAACTCTTCACTTTGTTCTGCACCAAAACACGCAGCCTGCAAAGGCAGTGTGTGAGTGTAGTGGTGCAGGGCCTCTAAGGGTGGCACAATAAGTGCTGCAGCCCTTAGGGGTCTTCTCTGGTCACAGTGCCCTGGGTACCTCTGGTACCATTTACCAGGGACTGACCTGTGGCCAGAGATGCCAATTGGGTTTAGGCTTCAATGCAGTTTTTAGTGAAAGAACTTAGGCCCTGGGTACCTGGTTAGCAGGAGCCCAGGGCACACTCAGTCAAAGCACATCAGCAATTCAGCAAAAAGTGGGGGCAACCATGCAGAAAGAGGGCACTTTCTCACAGCGGCCGATAGCACTCCAGCGCTGTGGGAACTCTACCAGGTTTTGGTAGTGCTATAAGTAACGCTTCGCGAAGCAGGAGTGGGAGGCAGGCAGCTGACATGGCCTCATCATACAATGTTTTCAGCCGTGGGGTGAGAAGGGGAGCGTATGCTTCATAGAATTCAGGTGGAAGCCTGTACGGCCCGGGGTCTTGTCAGTGGCAAGCACATGGGTAGCTTACTTGTTCTCATAAAGTGTAACATCGCCGTTGAGGTCCTCTCTAGTAGCATGCATGGGAGGGACACACTAGCCAGGAAGGATTCAATCTCCTCCGTCAATGAGGTAGACACCGATGTGTAAAAGGAAGTGTAATGTCGCATGAATGCAGCATATATGTCTTTCTGTGCATGCAGGAGGGTTACAAACGCTGCACGTATAGCCAGTATGGGCCTTTGTGTCTGCTCTTGCCAGATAAGCCAGGCAGGTAGTGCTCCCAATTTATCTTCTTCTGAGTGTGTCTTTGCAGAGTGAGCCGCATATTTGAGGCAGCGCAGCTTCTCAATCAGCGCTGCATGTTCACGGTGCGCATGATTAAGGCGGCTCTGCCCTCTGCAGATGACCCCGCCTGTGTCTCATACCCCAAGAGCCCCCACTCTACCTGAGAGACGTCCCAGCCAAGCTGTCGGAGCATGTTTACGGCGCTATCCAATCAATGCCCTTTGGTCATCACTTTAAAGGCGACCCATTCAATCAAACAGGAGGAGGACGTGTTCACGTTCATGCTGAAATATTCTGTTATGCTATTACCCAGGGAGGCACGAAAGGGAGGGTCCTCCAACATTGCTGACTGCAAACGCCTTGTTGGGATGGGGGGGGGGAGCATTTGCCCAGCATAGGTGTAGGTGTAGGGAGTTATGGTCTGAGTAGGTTCTGGTGAAGTAGTCAATGTGAATAACATGAGGAACTAGGTCAGGAGTGCTAAGCAGGCGGTCTATACGAACATGAAGGTCATTCGTGTGTGAGTAGAACTAATACACTCTCATAAGGGCATTATGCAGGTGCCATAGATCAAATAGATTACAGTGACTCAGCCAGCCAGACAGTGAGTGTGCATCTGAGGTGGCAACAGTGCGAGGAAAAAGGGGGAAGCAGCGGTCCAAGTCCACATTCAGGACACTGTTACAATCCCCACCCAGCAACCACGGAAGCCCATTCCAGTGCAACAGAACCCCAGACAGAGCATCCAGGAACACCAGTAGCTCAGAATTTGAAGCTTCTATGGCTCTAGCCGGCCCTCAACAACAAGTTGCCCTTCCGGGTCAATAATTGTGGCATCTGCAACAAAGGGGACCCTGGCTCTCATCAACACCAGGATCCTGCTACCATATGAAGAGAAATTAGTGGAGTACACCTGACCCTGCCAGCGCCTCAGCAACCGCACATCCTCTGTATGGGTGAGGTGTGACTCCAGCAGGAATGCTATGTGAGTCGACCGATGGTGTAGGTAAGAGTACACAGCATATCTACGGGAAGAAGTGTGCATGCCCCGAACATTCCAGGTGAGTATGTTAGTGTTAGCTATTGTGGTAACTCTCTGAAGGTGATGTCTGAATCCGGTTAGGAGAGCAATGCAAGGTTTATCCAGTACTGCATGGTCAGGACGGGTGCGAGCAACAACAAAGAGGCAATGAAAATCAACACAAGTAAACTCATAATACCATAGAGAGCGGAGGTGCAACATGTTTCTGCCCAAACTTGTTAACAATGGTTGCCAATGGAGGCAAGCTGAGAAGGGGGTAGGCAACAACGTGTGGGGTGTACAAGTGTGCTGAACCCCCTGTATCAGGTAATTGCTTAGCAACTAGCATTTCCAATAAAAACTACAATGATTCCAGGCCCAGAAGCATTAATTAGAAGTTCAGGCATTGAATCACGCGTAGGGCCTGCGCCAGGTCTGATAGATTTATCCAGGAGTTGGCAGTCAGGGCCATCCCCGGCATGCTCAAGATACAGGCCAGGGGTTCCAAATCACCAGGAAGAGTATCCAGTTAGAGCCATCCCAGGAACGTCACTGGTGACCCCGGTTGCGTAGGCCCAACTGGGAAGGTGCCCCACTGCGTAAGGGCACAGAGCAGGGGTGTGCACCAATATCACAGGAGCGGTCAAGGAAGAGCAGTGGGACAAGTCCTCCTGACAGTTGGGCTGGTGAAGAATGGCCTGCGATCACCGGCTGCACATTGGTGTCAGAGCACAGTCACTACAATGGGGCCAGAGGGGGAAGAACTCTGTTGGCCGCCATATGTGACGGGGGAGCATCAGCAACCATGCCAAATGTCAAGGCGTCCGTCGCTCAGGTTCAGAGTTAGTGCAAAGCGTTCTCACAGCTGGTGTCATAGGCGTTATACGCAACCAAAAGCGCCAGCAACAACATAGGTTTCTGGGAAAAACTCTGGAACTGCTGGAAATGAAACAACATGCATAACTACAATGTCATTTTAAGAGAAAGGATACCCGCTTAGGCAAGTCACCTCACAGTGTGGCTTAAAGGATATTGCCTGCTGTTCATGGGGTCATACTGGGTGGGGTGGTAGAGCCAAGCTGAAGAGGACAAGATGTTGAGGAGCCTTCATCACTGGTAGATTTAATGCCATCCACATCTGAGTCAGAGGGTTAAGCAGGGTCCAGAAACACCGCAGCCGCCTGTAGTGCCCGTCTCTTCTCCCGGAAAGCCTGTTCCACATCAGGCAAGCGTAATGTCTGCGAGGCCTGCAGTGGCAGGCAGCCCCATTGGTGACGAAGCAGAACCCCCAATCCCACAGAGGTTCACCCAGTCCCAGGCTTCCTTACGATCCACAAGAAGTGTGACAAGCCTTTTGCCAGGACCTGCAAATGCACCAGAAACAGGAGAGAGTATAAACAGGAGAGAGTATTTGATGTTGAAGTCCCAGAGTCTGCGCTTGACATCCAGGAACGAGCTCTGTTGTTGCTGCACTGGTATTAGTCCGGGAAGATCATTACTCTTGCATTGTCCACTACCAGTTTGTTGAGCTTTCTGGGTTCTTTCAGGATGAGATCTCTATCCTTGCAGTGCAGAAGACGGACCAGAAGCAGCCTGGGCATAACATCGGGTTCGGGGGGGGCTCTTTGCTGGTATTTGTGAAAAAGTGTGCTCTTTCCTCATGGTTGCCCCCACTTTTTGCTGAATTGCTGATGTGCTTTGACTGAGTGTGCCCTGGGCTCCTGCTAATCAGGTACCCAGGGCCTATGTTCTTTCCCTAAAACTGCATTGAAGCCTAAACCCAATTGGCATCTTTGGCCACAGGTCAGCCCCTGGAAAATGGTACCACAGGTACCCAGGGCACTGTGACCAGAGAAGGCCTCTAAGCGATGCAGCACTTATTGCGCCACCCTTAGAGGTCCTGTACCATTACACTCACACACTGCCATTGCAGGCTGCGTGTTTTGGTGCAGAACAAAGTGAAGAGTCAATATGCCACACATCTCTGTGTGCCATGCCTACAACCCACTGCCCTGGCATAGATCGGTCACCCCTATAGCTGGGTGCACTATACCAGTGGTGAGGGTACAGGTGCATGAGCCCTGTACCCCTACAGTGTGTAAATCCATTCTTAGACATTGCAAGTGCAGTGCTGCCATTAAGAGTATATGGTCCTGGGAGTTTGTCATTACGAACTCCACAGCACCATAATGGCTACACTGAAAACTGAGAAGTTTGGTATCAAACTTCTCAGCACATTAAACCCACAATGATGCCAGTGTTGGATTTAATGAAAAATGCAAACAGAGGGCATCTTAGAGATGCCCCCTGAAAACTAACCTACCACTAGTATCCAGACTGAGTGGCTGCTTCAGCTGCCACCACCAGACCAGACATGTTTCTGGACCCCTGGGTCGAGAGTCTGCTGCTCTCTGGGGCCTGAAACAATGCACATCCTGGGACGAGGTGCCAAGCCAGGATGGGCAGGGTTCACGAAGGGGAAGCTTCAAAGGCTTGCCGCCTTTGTGAGCTTCCCCAGGCCACTTGCTGTTTTCAGCAACTGGTCCCCACTGGTTCTGACCACCACTTTGGGTGGGAGAACCTGCAGGAAAAACAAGTGAGGAAGAGACGTGTGCCCACCTCTGCCAACTCCACCCCTCAGGTGGGGGAGGCGAGGTGAAGCACAACTCTCAGTCCCCGCCACCTTGCAGATGGAGGGACTCAGCCAACCTGGGACAGGCTCATGCCCCCCTCCCACTGGAGGGTGGCATAATAGGGGGTGCACCCATCCCAGGGAAGGGACCCATTGGTCCCTACCTTTTACCTACCTGTAACACCCCTAAATCTAGTATTTAGGGGCACCCCTGAACCTTGCTTCTGCGGACAAGAAGAAACTACAAGAAGAAGAAGGACCGAACAGCCGTGCAGCAGCTAACAAGAGGAAGACACCCACTGACTTGGCCCCAGCCCTACCAGCCTGTCTCCACCTCGAACCTGCTCCTGAGAAATCCCGGTGTGTCCTGCAGCCAGCAACCTCGAAAACCCCGGAGGACCTGCCTGCCTTCAACTACAAAGACTATGTCTCCTGTGAGCACCGGATTTGTTCATCTGCAACCTCTGGTTCCGGCCGGACACCGCGGATCCGCCCCACTCTGCACCCGCCGTCCACGGCCCGAGCTCGAGTGGGCAAACACCATGAGGAGGTCACCCCAGAGATCCTGACCCGAGATCCGGTGACCTCTGACCTGCCTCAAGCCTCCAGCCGACACCTGCAGCCTAAATCCAGAAGGTCCCCCCAACCGCGACCAGGAGCTGGTAAGAAGATCTGACCCCAAAAGGCACCCCTGCATCCGACGCCCCATGGCCTTGGGTGCCCAACCAACCCCTAACTTCCCAACTTAATTCTCGAAGTGGTGGTTGCACCCTTAAGACCTTCGTCCCCAAGCCTGCAGTGCCTTTGCAAACTGGAGGGTCCCCTTTGAAAACAACAGGGCGCCCGACGTCGAAACAGCACTCTGCATCCGGCCGCCCTAGTGCCGCTGAGGGTGCACCTTTGTTTCCCCAAATACTTACCTCAAAACCGATAACACTATTTTCCTCCATAGGATAACATTGACTGTTTTTCTTGGAAAAGTTTCTAAGTGTGGAGTTTGAAAACCTAAAGAAATTCTTTAAAATTGTACTATTTAACCAAAGCAATTTTACTTACCTGTTAACAGGAAATGTCCCGGAGTAGTATCCAGACATACTACTCTGAGTAAGAAAAGTAATCTAAAAAGTAACTTACCTGGTATTTTACTGAAAAGCCCATTCAAGTCTATGTACTGTATTTACAAAGTATTGCATTTCTCTGCAACCATCCTGTAAGTCAAAACAAAGTGCATATACCATTTCAATTCAAACTGGTTACAAACTGCATTACTACTGTAAAGTATTTATTGCTTACCTGTGCCAGGCTTGCTTGGTTCTAGAAAATAAAATAACTAAAGGAATATTATTATACAAAAACAATTGGTCTGAAGTTCAGTCTTTGAGTGTGTGAATTCATTTGCTGACTGAGTGTGTACAACAAATGCTTAACACTGTCCTCTGATACTACCTTACTCTCGACCACACTACCACAAATAGAGAGTGGGGTGCTATCTAACTTTACCTCTGCCTACCTTTGGGGTTCCACTGGACTCTGTGCACACTATACCTCACTTTGGTATAGTATTAACAGAGCCAGTTTCCTACATTGGTGGATCAGCGGTGGGATATACAACTTTGCATTTGTTGGACTACTTGGTTACCACCTGATCACACGACAGAACTCTTAAATTGTCCTTAGAATTCTGATTTTTCAAATTGCCAATTTTTAGCAAAATTACTAAAAGTCTTGCTCGGGCCTTGGTTAAGTCCCTTTAGAATTTTAGAAAACTAAAAGTTACTTTTGCTATGGTTAGAGGGGTTAGAATTTTTTTTAACAATGTCTCAAAACAAGAACTTAGCTGTTAGTGAGAATAACCACAATGCCATAGAGGACATGGTTGAGGAGCTTGACCTCACCCCTTACCTTCACTTGTCTTTCAAGGAGGTAAGGTCCCTATGCAAACTTAAAAACATAGCCATGGGGTCCCATCCCAGCAAACAAAAGCTCCAGGTTGGGTATGCTAAGAACCACCCATCTGAAAATGGTGAAGACCAGTCAGATGAGGAAGGAGGGGAAGGGGATGACCTGGTAGATCAGCCCCCTCCACTTCCTAGGGAGAAAAGGGTTCAAGTACCCTTGACTCCAAGAATCAACCTCTCAGTACCTAGATCCCACACAGGTGGATCAGGTACCACTGAGGACATTGAGGACAGCCTCAATGAGTAGGACAGCCTTTTAGCAAGGCTGACCAAAAGACTGGATCTAGAGACCAGGTTGCTTGTCTAGAAAGAGAGAGAGCAGAGATGGGCCTAGCACCCATTAATGTTGGCAGCAATTCACTTAATAAGGATAAAGAGCAATCTTATGATCCTAAAATCCCCAAAGGGATTGTCCCTAAATATGAAGAGAGTGATGATATCACAAAATGGTTCACAACCTTTGAGAGGGCTTGTGAAATGAGAAAAGTGAAGAAGTCACACTGGGGGGCACTCCTTTGGGAACTGTTCTCTGGTAACTGCAGAGACAGACTCCTGCCCCTTTCTGGGGCAGATGGTGGGTCTTATGACCTCATGAAGAGAACTCTGATTGAGCGATTTGGACTCACAGCTGAGGAATATAGAATTAGATTCAGTGGGGCTCACAAAACCCAAAACCAATCCTGGATTGACTTCGCAGACTACTCAGTTAAAACACTAGATGGTTGGTTAACTGGACACAATGTGCATGATTTCAATGGACTTTACAATCTGTTTATGAAAGAACATATTTTAAGTAATTGCACTAATGAAAAGTTACATCAGCATTTGGTAGACCTAGGTCTAATTTCTCACCAAGAATTGGGAAAGAAGGCAGGCCACTGGGTCAAGACAAGGGTGACTAAAACAACCACTGGGGGTGACCAAAAGAAAGGGGTTACAAAACCTCCCCAGGGGAAAGGTGGTGAGAATCCCCAAGATAAAAAGCCTGAGTCTTCAAAAGGGCCCCAAAAACCTGCACAGGGGGGTGGGTCCCAAAACTCTTCCCAGTCCAATAATAGGTACAGGGGAAAGAACTTTGATCCTTTAAAGGCCTGGTGTAACAACTGTAAGAAGTTGGAACTCTTAACTGGAGATGCTGCTTGCCCAACCAAGAAGGCCCCTAGTCCTACTACAGCTACTCCAGGTGCAGCAAGTCTCCAGATGGGATCAACAGTGTGCCAAGAGCAAATCGGGTTGCACACTGAAGCAGTTCTAGTTTCAGAAGGGGAAGTTGAGTTTGCCACTGTAGCTGTGTGGCCACCCAACTTAAAAAAGTACTTACAATACCCTTGGATTCATGGAACTAGGATAGAAGCTCTGAGGGATACAGGTCCCAGTGTCACTATGGTGAGAGACAACCTGGTTTCCCCTGAGCAATACTTGATTGGGAGAACTTACCCAGTCACCAATGCTGACCGTGTTACCACTAACCATGCAATGGCTATGGTGACATTAGACTGGGGGGGTTACTGGGCTGAAACAGGTAGTGGTCTCTCCAAAGCTACCAGCTGCATGTCTGCTTGGCAATGACCTGGAAACCTCAGCATGGGCTGAGGTTGAACTGAAAACCCATGCAGCAATGCTGGATATCCCTGAATTGGTGTGTGTAAAAACAAGAGCACAGAGCAAGAGACAGGGTGAAAAAGAAGTGTTGGAGCCTGAAAGTATGGCCCAACCTTCCAAGAGAAAAGGTAAGAAGACTGGGGAACCAGCTTCTGTACAGCAAAAGGATCAGGACCCCTCTCCTCAGGGAGAGGACTTGGACACCCCAGAGGAACTGAGCCCATGGAGCTTGACCCTTACCAGGTTGAACTCTTAGGCCCAGGGGACCCCTAGGGAAGAGTTGTGCCTTGGACAGCAGGACTGTCCAACTCTTGAAAGCCTGAGGCAGCAAACTGCTGCACAGGAAAAGGGAGATGTCAGTGGTACCCACAGAGTTTATTGGGAAGAGGGACTACTGTACACTGAGGCCAGAGACCCCAAACCTGGAGCCACTAGGAGAGTGGTAGTGCCTCAGAAGTACAGGGAGTTTCTCCTAACTTAAGCTCATTGTGAGAAGTTGGCCTGGTTTATGCTGTCCACTATTTATAGTGGGCACCTTGCACCAGTCCAAACAACCCCTTATTGGAGATAGGTTAAAGACAACCTTTATTGAAAGCTATCCTAGTGGTAGCTATGGAGAGCAGCCTTCAGGCTAAGTCTTGAAGGAATGTAAAGCAGCTTGTTTTACCAGTCTATAATCTCTTGAGTGACCAAATGAAAGAGGACCACACCAGGTATATATTCAAAATATATGTATTTATTGCTAAACACACCCCTCTAGTCTCTTTATGAGGCTAGAGTTCGAAGTACATAAGTTATAAGTTAGTTATCAACAGTAATAGCACAAATACACGTTTGAGCCCTAGGGGCGTACCAAACCATATACCAATAAAGTGGTATAAGAACCACGACTGAGCTAGACACAAGGCCTAGAGCCTGTAGAAGTGCTTGGACCACAAGGAACCACCCAAGGTAGTGACACAGGGGACCCACGGGGGACGCGTGCAGTGTGAGAACACAGCCGCGAATCGCCGTTGACTTCTATGGGGAAAGTCGCGGTTGGAATTTTAAAGAAAAGGGACACTTAGAGGAGGACTTGGAGCAAATCCCTTTAGAACTAGGTCGTTCTAGAGTCTATACCCACGGGAGCACCGGAGTACTCGAGTTACCTCACCCAGGGAAGCCGGGTGCATAGGTGTCTTTCGGGGTCGGGTTTCGTCGTCGTTTTCAATGGCGATTTGCTGCAAAGTGCTGCTGGCGACCAAGTCGAAAGTGTTCAGGTGGATCCAATGGTGGATCGAAGATCTGAAGAACCTGAAAGCAGAGGGGACAGAGTCTGGGTCACTAGCCAGTGACCAGGAAGGCGATGAGCGGATGCCCACCGATGTCGGGTGCTTCAGGTAGGTTGACGGTTGTCTTGACTCTTCAGACACGAGGTCCAGGAGGCGTCGACGACGACCAGGAGCTGGATTCGAGCTATCCCACGATGTCTGTCGATTGCAGGGGTGGCGGCGACTGGATTGGACCCAACAAGCCTTGGCAACGGCAAGTTTTGTGGAAATAGAAGAAGGACAGTGGTGCAGACCAGCAAGGTCTGGGGGACTCACCCAGCAAGGATAAGTCAGGGCACGCCTGGAGCAACCAGGGAAGCCCATCTAGAATAAGAGTTGCCTTCGGAAGGGCCCACTAGCCAACGGACTAGCGACCGCGAAGGAGCCTCGAGTGGACGCACTTGGAGCTGGCTCACAGGACACTCGTGGAGTGGAGGCCAGTGATCTTCAGTGCAGTCGGTGCTGGAGGTGGGGGCTACTCGGAGCCCAAAGTACAACTTCGTGGGAGATCAGAAAGAGGATGCACTTGCAAATGTGCTTGGTGTCCAGGGGTCACGGTTCCACGTTACCCATGACAGCTACGGGCCTCAGCTTTGCTGGGGACTCAGGGCAGCCTCGGGGAAGTCTGGAAATCCACCTCTGGTATTGCAAAGACTTCGACGTCTGGCGGGAGCTTCAGTGATGCAGACCGGACAATTGCTTCTTAGGTGCCTGCCAAGCAGGGGAGTCACTCCTTGACCCCAAGGGAGATTCTTCAGTCCTCTAATCTTGAACTAGAGCGTCGAAGGTCCAGGATTCTGTATCAGAGTTTCGTCCAGGTAAATCTAAAGTCCTAAGGACTGGGGTCCCATACTTATACCAAGTTAGGGGGTTGGACATACTCTGGGGACCCACCTATGGGAGGGTCAGGGCAGAGGGGTGGTTACACCCCTTTCCCTTTGTCCAGTTTCACGCCAGAGCAGGGGCTGGAAGCCCCTGAGCCGGTTTGAACTGGGGTATGCACAGGGACACCAAATGTGCCCCCAGTGCAGGACTTCAAAGCACCAGAGAGTGCTCCCGCCCAGCCCCAATACACATCATCCTGTCTGGGGAGGTGGTTACACCTCCCTGGGACAGGAAACCTATTGTCCAGGCCCCCCTGCCGGAGTTTCAGTCAGCAGCAGGAGGCCAGACCCGTGTCTGTGGCAGCGGCATCCATTTTGTGATGCCAGGGCTCTGGAAAGAAGTTACCGGGTATGCCGGTGGGTACATGTCTCTCCCTCTAGAAGGGTGGAATGCTACCCCCGCTGCCAGAACTGGCGGGGGGTAGTATTCCAAGATGTTTGACACCAAACACGACATGTTTTGGTGCAGCCAGTCCACAGTTAGCATTCTACCGCGAGGATATAATGCACTTAAGAGTATATGGTCAGGCTGCACTACAAACAGCATCAGAGAAGGGTCTCCGACCGCTGCAGAGGGGCTCTGCTCATGCAGGGGCACCCTCTCACATAAGAACCAAGCACTCTGCCTTCAGGATTGATAAGGCCTGCCATAGGAGTGACTTATAGGTTTATATGTGTGCATATGCAGTGATATAGGTAACCTATATCACAGTAAGGGGTGCATGCACCACCTTACCCAGGCTGCAGTAGCAGACCTGTGGTGTCATTTTGGATGGCCTTCCAGGGGTGGCACAATACATGCTGCAGCCCCTGGTAGGCCTCTGAGGTACCTATGCCCTGGGTACATAGTATACCATATACTAGGGACTTATAAGGGCACTCCAGATTCCAATCAGAGATGTGCCTAAGGCACATGGAAACCATTTTAGAGAGGAAGCAGCTAGGCTGGGGTTCTGATTAGCAGGGCCCCAGCCAGACTAAAGTCGAAAAACAGTGAAGCATCAGCAAAAAGTGGGGGTACCCATGTGAAGCAGATCCTACTCTCCTACACAACCCCCCAAACGTAGGGACATTAAACTAACCTTGACCAGTCGAGTCTTCATGTTCTAAGTGGAAGTACCTAGAGAGTCCATCTGCATTGGCATGGTTACTCCCAGGTCTATGTTCCACTGTAAAGTCCATCCCCTGTAGGGAAATGGACCACCTAAGCAGTTTGGGGTTTTCACCCTTCATTTGTTTTAGCCATAGGAGGGGCTTGTGGTCTGTTTGAACAAGGAAGTGAGTACCAAACAAGTATGGCCTCAACTTCTTCAGAGCCCAAACCACAGCAAAGGCCTCCCTCTCTATGGCTGACCAACGTTTCTCTCTAGGGGTCAGCCTTCTGCTGATAAAAGCTACTGGCTGATCCTGACCTTCATCATTCAATTTTGACAGTACAGCCCCTACCCCCAATTCAGATGCATCTGTTTGGACAATGAACTTCTTGGAGTAATCAGGACTCTGCAGAATGGGAGCAGTGCACATGGCCTGCTTCAGGTTCTCAAATGCCTTTTGACAGCTAACTGTCCACTGAACCTTTTTGGGCATTTTCTTGGAAGTTAAGTCATTCAGGGGTGTCACTATTGATCCATACCCCTTGACAAATCTCCTATAGTACCCAGTCAGGCCTAAAAAGGCTCTCACCTGAGTCTGGGTAGTTGGAGCAGTCCAGTCCATAATGATCTGGATCTTGCTCTGCAATGGTTGAACCTGGCCTCCACCCACAAGGTGGCCCAGGTACACAACCTGACTCTGCCCTATCTGGCACTTTGTGGCCTTGATAGTTAGGCCTGCTTTCTGCAGGGCCTGCAAAACATTTCTGAGGTGGACCAGGTGATCCTCCCAGGTGGAGCTAAAGACAGCAATATCATCTAGATATGCTGCACTATAGGCTTCCAGACCTGTAAGGACTGTATTCACCAACCTCTGAAAAGTGGCAGGTGCATTCTTCAGACCAAAGGGCATTACCACAAATTGATAATGCCCACTAGGGGTTGAGAATGCTGTCTTTGGCTTTGCATCATCAGCTAGTCTGATCTGCCAGTAGCCAGCTGTCAGGTCAAATGTGCTTAGATACTTGGCTGAGGCCAAAGTGTCTATTAGCTCATCTGCCCTAGGTATTGGATGGGCATCAGTCCTAGTGACTGCATTGAGACCCCTGTAGTCCACACAAAACCTCATCTCTCTTTTCCCACCACTGGTGTGAGGTTTTGGCACAAGGACCACTGGACTAGCCCAAGGGCTATCTGAGGGTTCAATAACTCCCAAATCCAACATTTTCTGGACTTCTGTCCTGATACAGTCCCTGACATGGTCAGGTTGCCTATAAATCTTATTTTTAATAGGCAGACTGTCCCCAGTGTCCACTTCATGAGTGCACCAGGTGGTCTGACTTGGAGTCAGAGAGAACATATGTCTGTACTGATTGAGCACTTGTCTACAATCAGTTTGCTGCTGAGCAGTGAGGCTGCCTGCCAAGGCTACACCATCCACTGACCCATCATCAGGGTTCTGTGAGAGCAGGTCAGGGAGTGGGTCACTCTCTTCCTCCTGTCCCTCATCAGTAGCCATGAGCAAGCCCATGTCTGCCCTGTCCACATATGGTTTCAGTCTGTTGACATGGAGAACCCTGTGGGGACTCCTGGGTGTTCCTAGGTCTACTAAATAGGTAACCTCACCCTTCTGTTCAACAATGGTATGGGGTCCACTCCATTTGTCTTGGAGAGCTGCTGGGGCCACTGGCTCCAACACCCACACCTTCTGTCCTGGCTGGTAAACAGTCAGTACAGCCTTTGGTCATGCCAGGCTTTTTGCAGTTCCTGGCTAGCCTCAAGGTTTTTAGTTGCCTTTTTCATGTATTCAGCCATCCTGGAGCGGAGACCAAGTACATAGTCCACTATGTCATGCTTTGGGGGCTTGAGAGGTAACTCCCATCCTTCCTTTACCAAGCACAATGGACCCCTGACAGGGTGACCAAACAAAAGTTCAAAAGGGCTGTAGCCAACCCCCTTTGAGGCACCTCCCTGTATGCAAATAAAAGGCAGGGCAAGAGTATGTCCCATCTTCGCCTAAGCTTCTCTGGGAGCCCTTTAATCATGCCCTTCAAGGTTTTGTTGAATCTCTCAACTAAACCATTGCATTGTGGGTGATAGGGTGTGGTGAACTTGTAAGTCACTCCACACTCCTTCCACATTGCTTTCAAGTATCCAGACATAAAGTTAGCACCCCTGTCTGATACAACCTCCTTAGGGAAGCCCACTCTTGAGAAAATTCCCAGGAGGGCCCTTGCCACCACAGGTGCTGTAGTGGTCCTAAGGGGAATAGCCTCTGGGTACCTGGTGGCATGATCCACTACCACCAGGATAAACCTGTGCCCAGATGCTGTTTGGGGATCCATGGGACCAACAATGTCAATCCCCACCCTTTCAAAGGGAACCCCCACCACAGGTAGTGGTATCAGGGGGCCTTTGTAGTGCCACCTGCCTTGCCACTGGCCTGGCAGGTTACACAGGAGCGACAAAACTCCTTGGTGTCTTCAGACATGTGGGGCCAGTGAAAGTGAGGGACAATTCTGTCCCAAGTCTTGTTCTGGCCCAGGTGACCTGCTAAGGGAATGTCATGGGCTAGGGTCAATAGGAAGCCCCTGAACTTCAGAGGTATAACCAACCTCCTGGTGGCACCAGGCTTGGGGTCTCTACACTCTGAGTACAAGAGTCCATCATCCCAATACACTGTATGGGGACCACTAGCTTTCCCAGCAGCCTCAGCAGCAGCTTGCTGTCTGAGGGGTTCAAGAGAGGGGCAGCTCTGCTGCTCCTGGCTCAGATCTGCCCTGGAAGGGCCCCTGTCCCCAAGAACTCAACCTGGTCAGGCTCAAGCTCCTCTGGGACAGTTCCTTCCTCAGGACTGAGATCATCTCCCTGAAGAGACTGATCTTCCTTCGGAGACAAGGGGGAAGGCACTGCCTTTACCCTACTACTCCTCCTCTTGGATGGCACTTGGTCCATTATTTCAGAATCCAAGGCCTGTTCAGTGTTAGACATTTTGCTCTGTGACCTGGTCACAGCAAACACATCTGCAGGGATCCCCAGCATTTCTGCATGGGTCCTGAGCTCCACTTCTGCCCAAGCTGAAGTTTCAAGATCATTGCCAAGCAAGCATTCCACTGGTAGGTTTGCACTCACCACAACCTTCTTAAGGCCAGTTACCCCTCCCCAGGAGAAGTTAACAACTGCCAGAGTATGGTCTGTTCTGACATTGCTAGCATTGGTCACTTGGTACATTTCACCAAGTATAATCTGCCCAGGATCCACAAGGTCTTGTGTCACCATGGTGACACTTGCCCCTGTGTCCCTAAATGCCAAAGCCTCTTTTCCATTAATTAAGGGCTGTTGCCTGTACTTGCCCAGATTACTGGGACTCACAGAGGAGGTCACATCCATGCCTCCATCACAGACTAGGACAGCCTGAGTGAGTTCTCTGACTAGGTCAGAGCTCATCTCCTTACCCAGGGTCAACCCTACTAAACCCTTGGCTTGTGTACTCCCACCACCAACTGTAACTGCACTAGGGGGAACAGGTGCCTTAGGGGCATTGGTGGGGGCTGGAATAGAGTCTTTGGACTTGGTGCAATCACTGGTCCAGTGTGTCTTTTGCTTACAGACTTTGCACCATGGTTTCTTTTGGCCTTTTCCCTTGTTAGACTGTGAATCCCCCCTGAAGAAGATTTTTGGGGGCCTTGTGAAGACTTCTGGTCTTTACCCTTCTCCCCACCCTTATCAGAGTTCTTAGAATCTTGCTTCTTAGGGTCACCACCTTGGTTCTGTACCTTCTGCCTCACCCTGGTTCTAACCCATTTGTCTGCCTTCTTTCCCAATTCTTGGGGAGAGGTCAGATCAGAGTCAACCAGGTACTGATGCAACAGCTGATTTTGACAGTTATTAAGAATCTGCTCCCTCATGATAAGATTGTACAATCCTGTGAAGTCACATACCTTACTGCCCAATAACCAACCTTCCAGAGCCTTAGCAGAACAATCCACATAGTCCACCCAGTCTTGAGTCTGTGCTTTTTGGGTATCTCTGAACTTTAACCTGTATTGTTCAGTTGTTAGGCCAAACCCATCAATCAGAGCACTCTTCAAGACTTTGTAATTGTCAGCATCCTCTTCTCTAACAGTGAGGAGCTTGTCTCTACCTTTGTCTGCAAAGGAGAGCCACAAGATTGCTGCCCACTGCTCCTGAGGGACCCTCTGTACTTTACAGGCCCTCTCCAGTGCAGTTATCCATTTGTGGATGTCATCCCCACTCTGGTAGGGAGGGACAATCTTGCTCAGGTTTCTATGGTCATAAGACCTTTCCCTATCTCTGGGGAAATTGCTGCCACCATGGGACTCTAGTCCCATCTTTTTCTTTGCTTTTCAAGCTCTAGGGACTCCCTGTCTATAGCCAACTGCTCTCTTCTGAGTCTCAACTGAGCTTCTCCATATCTGAGCAGTCTCTCTTTCCTTTCATGAGAGGATTCCCTCCTATGAGAGGAAACAGAGGTCCCTATTGAGGTGTCAGAGTGGTTAGACTCCTGAGAAGGAGATCTAGGCCTTCTGGGCACACTCACAATTCTTCCTGGGGGACAAAGGGGAGGTCATTCTGATCCTCCTCCTCATCCACAGGAGGAATTGGGTTTTCCAGGTCAAGGTCATTTTCACCTTCCTGGCCAGTTTCAGAGGGGGGTCCTGGGTGTTTTCACCCCTGGCCCCTTCCTCATCTTCTGCCCCACCCTGTCTGCCTACCCCTTCAGACCCTAGGGGTCTGCTGAGATCATCTGACAGTAGCACCTCCCTGAGGTGTTGGGTGCTGGCACTTTTGCCTGCCTTCAGCTTCCTAGTATTGCACAATGCTCTCAATTCCAAGAATGGGAGATTATCATACTTGGAGGGAAGAAGCCCACTGGCTTCTGGCAAGGACTCACTGGGTCCTGGCTTTGAAGACATTACTAGTGAGGTGTGGTGTATGCACTACCTACTCTAGTGTGGCCTACTAAACTCTCTTGAGTTGTAGAAAGGGTGTGCTATCCCTTAACACACAACTCTAAGTTCAGTAGAACTTACTGTATCCTAAGCTTGATTTATATGTACCTAAGGTACCCTTAGTGGTTTTCAGTTGATCAATTCAATTGAGATTATCTGGTAAAACAATAGCAAGCTGGAATCCCACACGCTGCACACCAATGTGAGAAGTTGGCCTGGTATATGCTGTCCACTATTTATAGTGGGCACCTTGCACCAGTCCAAACAACCCCTTATTGGAGATAGGTTAAAGACAACCTTTATTGAAAGCTATCCTAGTGGTAGCTATGGAGAGCAGCCTTCAGGCTAAGTCTTGAAGGAATGTAAAGCAGCTTGTTTTACCAGTCTATAATCTCTTGAGTGACCAAATGAAAGAGGACCACACCAGGTATATATTCAAAATATATGTATTTATTGCTAAACACACCCCTCTAGTCTCTTTATGAGGCTAGAGTTCGAAGTACATAAGTTATAAGTTAGTTATCAACAGTAATAGCACAAATACACGTTTGAGCCCTAGGGGCGTACCAAACCATATACCAATAAAGTGGTATAAGAACCACGACTGAGCTAGACACAAGGCCTAGAGCCTGTAGAAGTGCTTGGACCACAAGGAACCACCCAAGGTAGTGACACAGGGGACCCACGGGGGACGCGTGCAGTGTGAGAACACAGCCGCGAATCGCCGTTGACTTCTATGGGGAAAGTCGTGGTTGGAATTTTAAAGAAAAGGGACACTTAGAGGAGGACTTGGAGCAAATCCCTTTAGAACTAGGTCGTTCTAGAGTCTATACCCACGGGAGCACCGGAGTACTCGAGTTACCTCACCCAGGGAAGCCGGGTGCATAGGTGTCTTTCGGGGTCGGGTTTCGTCGTCGTTTTCAATGGCGATCTGCTGCAAAGTGCTGCTGGCGACCAAGTCGAAAGTGTTCAGGTGGATCCAATGGTGGATCGAAGATCTGAAGAACCTGAAAGCAGAGGGGACAGAGTCTGGGTCACTAGCCAGTGACCAGGAAGGCGATGAGCGGATGCCCACCGATGTCGGGTGCTTCAGGTAGGTTGACGGTCGTCTTGACTCTTCAGTCACGAGGTCCAGGAGGCGTCGACGATGACCAGGAGCTGGATTCGAGCTATTCCACGATGTCTGTCGATTGCAGGGGTGTCGGCGACTGGATTGGACCCAACAAGCCTTGGCAACGGCAAGTTTTGTGGAAATAGAAGAAGGACAGTGGTGCAGACCAGCAAGGTCTGGGGGACTCACCCAGCAAGGATAAGTCAGGGCACGCCTGGAGCAACCAGGAAAGCCCATCTAGAATAAGAGTTGCCTTCGGAAGGGCCCACTAGCCAACGGACTAGCGACCGCGAAGGAGCCTCGAGTGGACGCACTTGGAGCTGGCTCACAGGACACTCGTGGAGTGGAGGCCAGTGATCTTCGGTGCAGTCGGTGCTGGAGGCGGGGACTACTCGTAGCCCAAAGCACAACTTCGTGGGAGACCAGGAAGAGGATGCACTTGCAAATGTGCTTGGTGTCCAGGGGTCACGGTTCCATGTTACCCACGACAGCTACGGGCCTCAGCTTTGCTGAGGACTCAGGGCAGCCTCGGGGAAGTCTGGAAATCCACCTCTGGTGTTGCAAAGACTTCGGCGTCCGGCAGGAGCTTCAGCGATGCAGACCAGACAATTGCTTCTTAGGTGCCTGCCAAGCAGGGGAGTCACTCCTTGACCCCAAGGGAGATTCTTCAGTCCTCTAATCTTGAAGTAGAGCGTCGAAGGTCCAGGATTCTGTATCAGAGTTTCGTCCAGGTAAATCTAAAGTCCTAAGGACTGGGGTCCCATACTTATACCAAGTTAGGGGTTGGACATACTCTGGGACCCACCTATGGGAGGGTCAGGGCAGAGGGGTGGTTACACCCCTTTCCCTTTGTCCAGTTTCGCGCCAGAGCAGGGGCTGGAAGCCCCTGAGCCGGTTTGAACTGGGGTATGCACAGGGACACCAAATGTGCTCCCAGTGCAGGACTTCAAAGCACCCAAGAGTGCTCCCGCCCAGCCCCATTACACATCATCCTGTCTGGGGAGGTGGCTACACCTCCCTGGGACAGGAAACCTATTGTCCAGGCCTCCCCTGCCGGAGTTTCAGTCAGCAGCAGGAGGCCAGACCCGTGTCTGTGGCAGCGACATCCATTTTGTGATGCCAGGGCTCTGGAAAGAAGTTACCGGGTATGCCGGTGGGTACATGTCTATCCCTCTAGAAGGGTGGAATGCTACCCCCCCCGCCAGAACTGGCGGGGGGTAGTATTCCAAGATGTTTGACACCAAACACGACATGTTTTGGTGCAGCCAGTCCACAGTTAGCATTCTACCGCGAGGATATAATGCACTTAAGAGTATATGGTCAGGCTGCACTACAAACAGCATCAGAGAAGGGTCTCCGACCGCTGCAGAGGGGCTCTGCTCATGCAGGGGCACCCTCTCACATAAGAACCAAGCACTCTGCCTTCAGGATTGATAAGGCCTGCCATAGGAGTGACTTATAGGTTTATATGTGTGCATATGCAGTGATATAGGTAACCTATATCACAGTAAGGGGTGCATGCACCACCTTACCCAGGCTGCAGTAGCAGACCTGTGGTGTCATTTTGGATGGCCTTCCAGGGGTGGCACAATACATGCTGCAGCCCCTGGTAGGCCTCTGAGGTACCTATGCCCTGGGTACATAGTATACCATATACTAGGGACTTATAAGGGCACTCCAGATTCCAATCAGAGATGTGCCTAAGGCACATGGAAACCATTTTAGAGAGGAAGCAGCTAGGCTGGGGTTCTGATTAGCAGGGCCCCAGCCAGACTAAAGTCGAAAAACAGTGAAGCATCAGCAAAAAGTGGGGGTACCCATGTGAAGCAGATCCTACTCTCCTACACTCATGACATCCCCCTAGCTGGACATCTGGGCCAAACCAAGACTTGGGAAAGGCTAGTTAGCCACTTTTAC
This sequence comes from Calotriton arnoldi, assembly GCA_963921515.1. Taxonomy (NCBI): domain Eukaryota; kingdom Metazoa; phylum Chordata; class Amphibia; order Caudata; family Salamandridae; genus Calotriton; species Calotriton arnoldi. Next base: position 2,538,636 of record CAWUFW010001036.1, on the reverse strand, counting down.
TGGCCCCAGATGCTCCAAAAAGTAAATGAGTTTCTCAGCTCCTGTGTCACCTGTCAGGCCAGTGGCAAGACAGGTGGCCCATCAAAGGCCCCCCTGATACCACTACCTGTGGTGGGGGTTACCTTTGAAAGGGTAGGTGTGGACATAGTGGGTCCACTTGAACCTCTCACAGCATCAGGGAACAAATTAATTCTAGTGGTAGTGGATCATGCCACTAGGTACCCTGAGGCAATTCCCCTTAGGACTACTACAGCTCCTGCAGTAGCCAAGGCCCTCATTGGTGTCTTCACCAGGGTAGGGTTTCCTAAGGAGGTGATTTCAGACAGAGGTTCCAACTTCATGTCTGCTTACCTAAAACACATGTGGAAAGAGTGTGGAGTGCAGTACAAGTTTACTACACCCTATCACCCACAAACCAATGGCCTTGTTGAGAGATTCAACAAGACATTGAAAGGCATGATTATGGGACTCCCTGAAAAACTCAAAAGGAGATGGGATGTCCTCTTACCATGCCTGCTTTTCGCTTACAGAGAGGTGCCACAGAAGGGAGTAGGGTTTTCCCCCTTTGAACTTCTGTTTGGCCATCCTGTGAGGGGACCACTCTGTCTTGTAAAAGAGGGTTGGGAGAAGCCTCTCCAAGAACCCAAACAAGATATTGTGGACTATGTGCTTGGCCTAAGGTCCAGAATGGCTGAGTACATGGAAAAGGCATCCAAAAATCTTGAGGCCAGCTAGGAGCTTCAGAAGCACTGGTATGACCAAAAAGCTGCACTGGTTGAATTTAAACCTGGGCAAAGGTGTGGGTTTTGGAGCCAGTGGCACCAAGGGCACTCCAGGACAGATGGAGTGGCCCTTACCCTATCCTAGAAAAGAAGAGCGAGGGCACCTACTTGGTTGACCTGGGCACAAGCAGGACACCCAAAATGGTTATCCATGTGAACCGCCTGAAGCTCTACCATGACAGGGCTGACATCACCCTGATGACTGATGAGGATCAGGAGACAGAGAGTGAACCTCTCCCTGACCTCCTCTCATACAGCCCAAAAGATGGGACAGTGGATGGAGTTGTCTTTTTAGACACCCTCTCTGCCCAACAGCAGACTGATTGCAAGCAAGTCTTGCAGCAGTATGCAAAGCTCTTTTCCTTGACCCCTGGTCAGACAAACTGGTGTACCCATGATGTGGACACTGGTGACAGTTCACCTGTCAAAAACAAAATTTATCGACAGTCTGATCAAGTCAAGGAAAGCATCAGAGCTGAAGTCAGCAAGATGCTGGAGTTAGGGGTTATTGAACACTCTGAGAGCCCCTGGGCCAGCCCAGTGGTTCTAGTCCCCAAACCTCATCCACATGGTAGAAAGAGAGAAATGAGGTTCTGTGTGAACTATAGAGGGCTCAACTCTGTCACCAAGACAGATGCTCACCCTATCCTAAGAGCAGATGAGTTGATAGACAAATTGGGTGCAGCCAACTTTCTAAGTACCTTTGACTTAACTGCAGGGTACTGGCAAATTGGCATGGCCCCAGGAGCAAAAGAAAAGACAGCATTCTCCACACCTGATGGGCATTATCAGTTTACTGTTATGCCCTTTGGTTTAAAGAATGCCCCTGCCACCTTCCAGAGGTTGGTGAATCAAGTCCTTACTGGATTGGAGTCCTTTAGTGCAGCTTATCTAGATGATATTGCTGTCTTTAGCTCCACCTGGCAGGATTACCTGATCCACCTTGGGAAGGTTTTAAATGCCCTGCAAACTGCAGGCCTAACTATCAAGGCATCCAAATGCCAGATAGGGCAGGGAACTGTGGTGTACTTGGGCCACCTTGTTGGTGGAGGCCAGGTACTACCCTTACAGCCCAATATCTAGGCCATCCTGGACTGGGCAGCTCCAACAACCCAAACCCAAGTCAGGGCATTCCTTGGCTTGACTGGGTACTACAGGTGGTTTGTGAAGGGATATGGGTCCATTGTGGCTCCCTTCACAGAACTCACCTCCAAGAAGATGCCCAAAAAGGTAAACTGGACAGTTAGTTGTCAAAAGGCTTTTGACACCCTGAAAGAGGCTATGTGCTCAGCGCCAATTCTCAAAGCTCCAGACTATGCCAAGCAGTTCATTGTGCAGACTGATGCCTCTGAACTAGGGATAGGAGCGGTCCTATCCCAGACCAATGATGAAGGCCAAGACCAACCTGTTGCTTTTATAAGCAGAAGGCTTCTACCCAGGGAGCAGCGTTGGAGTGCCATTGAGAGGGAGGCCTTAGCAATGGTTTGGTCCCTGAAGAAGCTGAGACCATACTTGTTTGGTACTCACTTCCTAGTTCAAACTGATCACAGACCTCTCAGATGGCTAATGCAAATGAAAGGTGAAAATCCTAAACTGTTGAGGTGGTCCATCTCCCTACAGGGAATGGACTTTGTAGTGGAACACAGACCTGGGACTGCCCATGCCAATGCAGATGGACTTTCCAGGTTCTTCCACTTAAAAAATGAAGACTCTCTAGGGAAAGGTTAGTCTCATCCTCTTTCGTTTGGGGGGGTGGGGGTTGGGTGAGAAAGTGCCCTCTTTCTGCATGGTTGCCCCCACTTTTTGCTGAATTGCTGATGTGCTTTGACTGAGTGTCCCCTGGGCTCCTGATAATCAGGTACCCAGGGCCTATGTTCTTTCCCTAAAACTGCATTGAAGCCTACACCCAATTGGCATCTCTGGCCACAGGTCAGCCCCTGGTAAATGGTACCACAGGTACCCAGGGCACTGTGACCGAGAGAAGGCCTCTAAGGGCTGCAGCACTTATTGTGCCACCCTTAGAGGTCCTGTACCATTACACTCACACACTGCCTTTGCAGGCTGCGTGTTTTGGTGCAGAACAAAGTGAAGAGTCGACATGGCACACATCTCTGTGTGCCATGCCTACAACCCACTGCCCTGGCATAGATCGGTCACCTCTATAGCTGGGTGCACTATACCAGTGGTGAGGGTACAGGTGCATGAGCCATGTACCCCTACAGTGTCTAAATCCATTCTTAGACATTGTAAGTGCAGTGCTGCCATTAAGAGTATATGGTGCCGGGAGTTTGTCATTACGAACTCCACAGCACCATAATGGCTACACTGAAAACTGAGAAGTTTGGTATCAAACTTTTTAGCACATTAAACTCACACTGATGCCAGTGTGGGATTTAATGAAAAATGCACACAGAGGGCATCTTAGAGATGCCCCCTGAAAGCTAACCTACCACTAGTGTCCAGGCTGAGTGGCTGCTTCAGCTGCCACCACCAGACATGTTTCTGGACCCCTGGGTCGAGAGCCTGCTGCTCTCTGGGGCCTGAAACAATGCTCATCCTGGGACGAGGTGCCAAGCCTCCTCCCCCAGGATGGGCAGGGTTCACGAAGGGGAAGCTTCAAAGGCTTGCCGCCTTTGTGAGCTTCCCCATGCCACTTACTGCTTTCAGCAACTGGTCCCCACTGGTTCTGACCCCCACTTTGGGCAGGAGAACCAGTAGGAAAAACAAGTGAGGAAGAGAGGTGTGCCCACCTCTGCCAACTCCACCCCTCAGGTGGGGGAGGCGAGGTGAAGCACAACTCTCAGTCCCCGCCATCTTGCAGATGGAGGGACTCAGCCAACCTGGGACAGGCTCATGCCCCCCTCCCACTGGAGGGTGGCATAATAAGGGGTGTACCCAACCCAGGGAAGGGACCCATTGGTCCCTACCTTTTACCTACCTGCAACGCCCCTAAATCTAGTATTTACGGGCACCCCTGAACCTTGCTTCTGCAGACAAGAAGAAACTACAAGAAGAAGAAGGACCGAGCAGCCGTGCAGCAGCTAACAAGAGGAAGACGCCCACTGACTTGGCCCCAGCCCTACCGGCCTGTCTCCACCTCGAACCTGCTCCTGAGAGATCCCGGTGTGTCCTGCAGCCAGCAACCTCGAAAACCCCAGAGGACCTTCAACTACAGAGACTGTGTCTCCTGTGAACACCGGATTTGTTCATCTGCAACCTCTGGTTCTGGCCGGACACCGCGCATCCGCCCCACTCTGCACCCGCCGCCACGGCCCAAGCTCGAGTGGGCAAACACCACGAGGATGTCACCCCGGCAATCCTGACCCGAGCTCCGGCGACCCCCGACCTGCCTCATCTAGCCTCCAGCCGACGCCTGCAGCCTAAATCCAGAAGGTCCCCCCAACCGCGACCAGGAGCTGGTAAGAAAATCTGACCCCAAAAGGCACCCCTGCACCCGACGCCCCACGGCCTTGGGCGCCCAAACCGACGGTGCCCAGCCAACCCCTAACTTCCCAACTTACCTCTCGAAGTGGTGGTCGCACCCAGAAGACCTTCGTCCCCAAGCCTGCAGTGCCTTTGCAAACCGGAGGGAACCCTTTGAAAACAACAGGGCGCCCAACGTCAAAAGCACCATGCACCCGGCCGCCCTAGTGCCGCTAAGGGTGCACCTTCGGTGCTACTTTGTTTCCCCATTTGCCCTGGGCCAGGCCCAGGGCCTCTACAATGCGTCTCCCAGGTCAAAGGGTCACAGAGCGCCTGACTTTGCCCCTCTGCTGTCCCGCTCCTTTGCCCCGTGGGCCTCACATTGCCGCCAGGATGGGGCTTGTTGCCATAGGGCTTAGGGTTCCCAGGATCCATAGGGGCGAGGCACAAGAGAGACGACTCACCGCCTCTGTATCACCTCACAGAGGGCACCAACGACAGCCCCACAACATATCTGCAACAAAGGGGCAGCACCTCCTCCATCTGTCAGACCTCTGGAGTCCTACACCTCCAGGCAAATCTCTGGGTCCCAGCTGTCCTCAAGTCAGGGCAGACAAGACCGCAGGCCGCGAGGTGCACTGCCGCCATCAGGGCCCCCGTTGCTACTTCCCTGAGACTGCCATCGCCTAGGTAGCAGTGTCAGGAGGGATTTAGGTGGATAACGCGGTTCGATGTGGAACTCCGTCAGAGAGCGTCCGGCGTCTTGTCTGCGCAAGTCACGTCCCTTCAAGTGAGGAAAGACAAGTGCTATGCTTGCATGCCAAATTGTCTTCTTGTTTTAGAGATGAACCTGAAAATAGTAGTAGTGTTTTTAAATACCTTTGAGGCATCTTTCTCCTTTTGTGTCTAAAACGTCTTACTACGAAGTGCACAAGCATTTAGTCTTACGGTACTGGACAGTGCCGGTAAAAAGGTGTGTTACACCTTCAGAAGCCTGAAAGTGTCTGTCTTTGCCAACTCCCAGGCTCTGCTGTCACCTCCGTCCTCTTTTATGTTTGCAAAATGGATGTTTATTGTCTACTGTGTGAAGAGCAAGTTGCTTAGTTGGTTTTAGTTGGTTTTATTCTTTAGGAACTTCTTGGACTTTCCTTCTTTATTGCGCCTTTGGACTGTGGCCTCTATTCACACCCCTAATGTTGTTTCATTATGGCTGAAAAAAGTTAAATAATATAGGGCTAATGAACAAAAATAAATGGAAAAGTTCGGGTGGAGATTGACTCCTACACCACAGTATACTATTTTATTTCTTTCCTACTCACTAACATCACTGATAGTACACCTGAAAAGCTGTGTCAGACACAGGTTTCCAGGCATACTATGAAGGAAGTCTCCTATTCCTCCTGCATGCTGTTCTCCACAGCGGAGAACCCCACACATTTTTCTTTTCCCTGGGGAAAACATTTTCCCTGTGAAGAAAACCCCTCCCTTACAACCCCATCAAATCTGGAGAGTCATCCATTCTCCTTCCATTTATTCAAGGAGAGTTATTTCAGCCCTGTCCGAGAGCAAATTTCTCACGAAATCCAGGGTGAGAAGGTGACAAAGAAGAGTTTCAGAATCCCACAAACATACATTTGTTCTCATTCCCAAACTTCCAAGGCAAGTGTTGAATTCTCCTATTCGTGGTGGAGAAATCTGCACCTGTACCTGCAAATAGCCTGGCAGCGTTCCATCTGTGAATTCCTGGCAGGTGCAAAAAAGGTACATTCAGTCATAAACTTTTGCCTATGACTGAATTTACCTTTGTGATTAGGGTCCCAAGTCTTCACATATCCAACTCCGGGCATTGATGTCCTACCACACTGTATCATAAACCTTGGCAATGTGCATCAAAATATAATAGATCATCTCTGCCCTGGGCATCAGTCCTCGATCACTCATGAGCTAAGGTGTTGACAAATACAAATGTAGGACTTCCTTGATGTTTAACATTAAGGTAGTGCGACTATGTGACCCTTATGAGATCATAAACACAGGTGCCGAGAATGTGTAACAGGCAGGAACAAAGTCACTTTCCTAATGTGCTATCTTTTTAGCTCTTTAGAAACACAATCATGGCCAGATCTGGTGTTAGACCTTACATCCTTGGTGTGGTCTTCCCCCAAACTTTTTGCCTTAACCGCTCCTGTTTTCTCAATTTCATTTTTTGTTGGCATTAGCACTCTGTGCACTTTATCACTGCTAACCCGTGCTAAAGTGCTCTCTCCCTAAAACATGGTACAATTGGTTTACACCTGATTGGTATATTTCACTTACTTATAAGTCATGACTTAGAAGGCCTGAAAATTAAATGCTACTTGTAGGCATGTATCACTCATTGTGCCACCCACTTAAGTTAAAACATGGGTAAGTTTCTAAACTGACAATTTGATCAAGCTGACTAAACCTTTTGCCAGGCCTAAACCTTCCTTTTTAAAACATAAAGGTCACCCCCAAAGTAGGGCCTAAACAGCCCATAGGGCAGAGGGAACTGTATTTAAAAAGTGGGACATGTATTCCTAAGTCCTGGTAATAAAAAATCCTAAATGTCCATTTCACTACTGCAGGGCCAACTCTCCCATTGGATAACAGTGGGTTACTATATAACACTTAACAAGTGCTAACGTTTGATTGGGAACAGATAGGGATGTCAAGTTTGGACTCTACTGAATTGTAATTTAAACCCTCTTTAATGTTAAAGTTGTATTTTAAGTTACAATTCTGAAAATGGCACTTTTAGAAAGTTTACATTTTCTTGTCCTAACCATTTGGTGTCTGCTACCTATGTCCTGGGGAACATGACTAGCTGTAGTTGACAGTTGGCCTTTGTGTATTCCTCCCAGACAGGAGGACAAAGGGGGACTAGGTGTTGGCAGGATGGGGAAGGCGGAGCTGTTCCCTGCCCCACTTACATTTCAAAGTGCTACCTCCAGCACACACACAAAGAAACAGGACACTAGTTTTTTATCACCGTAAAGTTCTTGGAGCCTTGGCATGGGAAGGAGGAACTTTCCAAAACCAGATGTGGAGGTAGCCCAGAAGAATCCCCCACTTCAAAGGCTGGCACCAGGTAAAAATATTGGACCCTCAGAACACCACTTCAATACACTCCTGGACCTTTGGACAACAGAAGAACGATTGCCTTGTCCCCCAGAGGACAACCTACAGATTGAAGCCTGCCTTGTTCTCCAGAGGACTGCTCTGGTGTTTGAGGCCTGCCTTGTTCTCCAGAGGACTGCCCTGCTGCTAGAGGCCTGCCCTGGTCTCAGAGAAGGAAGACTGGACCTGCTCCCTAAATGCCAGGCTAACCTGAGTAACTCCATGGGTCAGTTGGCTGACCTCCTCTTCTGAGCTACAGGGAGACAACAACCTTCAGAGGCCTCCCTGCAACTGCCGAGCTGACCTGCTGCTACTGGACTTGACACAACTAGCTCTGCAACTGGACCTGCCTGAGCCCTTCTGGCCTCTGCTAGAGTAATTCCCTGATTTCCAAGAGGTAGCTCCTCAGGCAGTGGACACTTGGCTGGCATCAGAGTGCACTCCTCTGGAAGAAAAGGAGAAATCCTGAAGCTTTTTGCTCTTTGTGACCGCAAACGGGCTTTTTCACTGCGACACTGTGCCAATGGCAATGAATGCAAATGTAAAGCTCCGGTGAACCAGACTCCTCGCGCTACAGTGACAACCAATGACCACCTGCAATGTGAGATCTGCACTTTGCACTACAGCAACGACAGTCCACAGTGACCGCCAATGTGAAGCTCCAGCAACTACTGTCCATGACGCCTGAGTGGATTTTCTCGCTACAGTGCTGACAATGCGTGACACCAGGCCTGCTCTGCCAGCTACAGTGACGACTTTCCACAATGCTCTCCCTGTTCCTATCGGCCATCTCCATCGCAAACTGGACTCTTTGAACTGGACTTTGAGAATGTAATTTTTTTCGGCAGGACTTACCTTGTCCCTGTAGCCGGTCCCTGCTCCAAACCACTCAGCCTAAACTTGTGACTTTCCCAGGTCTAGTACGATCAGATGTGGCGTTTTGTGCTTTTAGGCACTATATCTACCTAAAACATTAAAACTGCATATCTGTGGTTCTACTGATTGGATTTGTGTCATTCTGGTATCACTTTAATTATTAAAATGTACTAAATGTTTTTAATTTGATGTGTAAGTTTTCTTGTGTTGTATTTCACTTTATTAATGTTTATAACTGTTTGTGTGCTGCATAAATGTACTTTACAAATTGCCTCTGAGTTAAGCCGGACTGCTTTTGTGCAAAGCTACCAAGAGGTAAGCACCACGTTAATTTAGTGACTTTTGTGGTTCATCCTAGCAAGGCTTGGGGTTGTTGCTTGAGAAGGGTTTCCACCCCCATCAGCCAACAACCTAATTTCTCACAACTGGCCTCCTTAATCTTGCAAGAGCTGCATTTATATTCACCAATATATTGGGTCCGAACATTTACACCAAATATCACCTCTCCATAATGGGTTAATTTATTTGTGATAGAGTTCTGTCTACATTTGATGGTCGCAGGAATAAATCTCATCAGGGACGACTAAGCTTCTCATCCTTTTGTGGTTGACTAAATGCTTACCAATGAAAGCATCTGTGATCAGGACCTGCAGAGTGTGCTTAAATAATGCAAGCAGCTGTGAAAGCGTGAAGAGGAAAAGAAAATGATAAGGAATGAGAATCTTGCATTTTGGGACGAATAGAAAAGGTACAACAAAGAATGAATATTCTAAAATGAATGCAGTAACTCATGCTGTATTTGAGATTTCTATATTGCAATACTAGGTACAATCAAGCTTCATACAGACTGTACGCCACCTAAAAAAGTGCACTACTCATAGGTGAAGCTGTAGGTTGGAAAGATGACCTTACCGAATCCTCCGTTTTGATGCAATGGGAAGGGCAAGCTCTTTCAGTGGTCGGTCTCTCTCCAGCTGCTCAGCCACCAACTCCTGAAGATGGATGTCCTCCTCTTTGATGTCCCTGGGCACTGATGCTCCTGCCCCCAGGGGCCTTTTTCTGATTCCTCTGTTGTCTTGTGATGCACTAACAGGTTTCTGAGGAGAGGGTTCCTGCCATTCGACAACTATAGATTGCAAATAGGAATGGAAGAGTCAGTACCAGGAATATGCCTTTCTGAGGAATGACTTTGTCATTGTTGTGCGCTTCCTTGTGTGATGGTTTAACCTAATGGTCATGAATAGAACGACCTAGGTAGCCACAACCAGGGGCATCATTGCAGCAAGAAATATTTGACAACAAATGTATTATTTACTTTTTACATAGCTCAAGCAATGTGAGCCCAACAAACTTTGTAGCTTATACCACCATCCCTCCTCCTTCAGGCTCTGAACCTTGTCACCCCGTTAAAATATGCCCATATAATACATGGGATTCTGCAATCCCTGTATTAAAAGCCTGTGTCGAATTTCTTAACAATCGGCGACTTGTGACGCACTCAGTCGCCGATTATGAAGAAATCGTGACAAAAGTCAAATGCAGTAACATTTGATTTCTGAGGTCACATAACTTATTACAGTCGAGTTCTGAGATAACAATGCCTGCTGGCAGAACCAGCAGCCTAAGTGAAAGGGAGGTCAGGTCACAAAGAATAAAGCAGCTGTTTAAACAAAGAAAACAAAACGTTTTTTTTCATCTACCCTGTTTTTCCAGTTGTACAATGACAATCTGAAAGGGATGATTTATGGCAACATGTTTTTTATAACACCTTGTAAGGCAGGTATGGAAAAGTTAGAATCTTTATGTATGTTTCTACTTTACATTTTTTTTAATGACTTGTATTAAACCGATTCTAATACCGTTTTGCAATAATTATCTAACAGCTTTTTTATGTGTTCAATTTCACACTAGAGATTCTATGATTCTAGTTTTATTCTTCACATTTGCAAACACACTCTCTCTTATATGGAAGAGCTATGCACCAAGGATTTAAGTGGTTGGTGGGAAAGGTGATGGTGTGACCATCTATTATAACAAATAAAGTACCCCTGCTATACATGATAAGGATATGGCAAGTCACCTCAGAGTTCCCTAACCTTTTAAAGGAACTCAGCCTGTGCCCTCATTCCTCTATATGGTCATGGATCTCTTCAGTGACTTGCAATATCCTTATAAGGTACGTCAGGGGTCATTTTATCCCTTATATTAAGTGGATAAAAAATTATAACGTGTTTATCCTCAACTTCAGAGTGATATTGCAATTCAATCAACTATTTTGAGTCATATTTTTGTTTACAAAACTGCAGCAAACATGAGATACACATGAAATAGTCTGCATGTAACAACAAGCATTGCCAATGCTAATAGGTTTGGCTTTAATCTGCTTCACCCTGCACTCAAAACGATGTGGGCCACTCTAAATTTACAAGGACACACCCCTTATCTTACACCTATGCAGACATGTTGCTCGCTATGCAACCACCCAGCACACCACTCACCCTGCACTCATAGAACTCTTATGCTGCACAGACCATCTGGGCAACTTACACTCATACATCTCTTACTCACCATTCACATCTTATACAGCACACTCTACAATCACCCTGCCCTCACCCACCACTCACGCTGCACTTACCCACCTTTCACCATGCGTTAGGAAAGCTTACCTTGCACTCATACTACTCTCATACAACTCACTAAGTGTTCACGTGCCAGTCACCTGGCACATCACACACCTTCACTCTCATGCACTGTTTACTTGGGGCACTCATCCTGAATTGATATTGTTCATTCTTTACGTGAGGGACAGCTCACCCTGCACTCACATACTGCTCACACACCTTTCTCCCTGCACTGACACACCTGACACTCTGCACCACACCACTCACACCCTCCATTCACACTCCACACATTCCTCTCACTCTGCCCGCACCCACTACTAACACACCACTCATGCTGACAGTTCACCCTGCAGGTGCACGCCTCTCATCTGCAAACACATCTCTCACCCTTTGCACACACCTCTCAATCTGAGCACTCACACAATGCTCATCATGGCAGGGTAGGAGTCATGTTTGGCCACAAAACAGGTAGACAACCTGGGGCATCAGGAATATAAGTGCAGGCAAATTCAAGATGGAATTGGATTTTTAAGCCTTTAGCTCAAGCCGGGGCAGAGGCAGTACGGTCTCTACTGGAAGGCGGGGACGCCCAATGCAGCGATTGTCCATAGCCAGCCAGACTTCTCCATTACACGGCCCTGGGTATACTGGGGGATGGTGGCTGCTTCAGGGGACCAAGCTATGGCCTGGTTGCCAAGGCCCATCTTCCAATGGGCGCCAGGGGGAATCCCTGTATTGGTTGTTTGGGGGACCAACTGTTATGCTGGTCCAAGCTCCCCTCTGTCTTGAGGGGGCAGGTGAGTTTGCCTTGTAGAGGACGACCTTGGAGGAACCAGCAGGGTTTTTGCCCTGGGTCCAAGTCAATTGAATCAGTCGATGCCACAAGGGCCTGATGGGTGGTCAACCATGACTCCTTTGGAGTATTTTCTAGGAAATGTCATATATTAGCTGTGGCGTATTTGCTAGGAAATGTAATGTATTTGTTATGTCCATGTGATAATCACAATACTGTACTGTACATATTGTAACTTTATATGAAAACAAAAATTTGTCGTGTTTATGAGTTGTAATAAATACAGCCAGAGAATGGTATATTGTCTAATGCAAGAATTTTGTCTTGCATTGAGTAGTTTTGCAGAATCAGCTATATGTTTATGAGTGTGTAAATGCCTGTCTGGTTTGAGATGTGACCGGTCTCACTGTGGTCCCCACCTGTGGGCAAGGGACCAAGGCACTAGATCGCAGGCACCAGGGACAGGTGTGGGCTGGATCGGACTGGTCAGGTTCAGTGGCCAACGGTGGCCGCATTTTAAATTTTGCGGTCTGCCCAGCGAGTAACCATTGGTTGCCACATGACCATCGATGTTGCCTAGGCAGTCGTCTGGGATGGCAGGACAGGTTAAATAATGGGCAAGTTTACCTGAGTACACATCGCTGCCTGGTTGTCCATGACGACTGCCAATGCTGCCCTTGCGATTTTCAGGCACCAGAGTTTTTTGTTTCTATAAACCACTCACCATGCACTTTTGGACCACTCACACACCTCTTTCTCAGCACTCACATCCCTCACCAATCTCCTGCAGAGACAGACCACTTACCTTACACATAAAGGGGCATATTTACAAGCCCCTATTACCACCACAACATCACTTTTTAGGTCTCGCCTACGCAGTGCGCATGCGCTGCATAGGGGGGACCTCTTGTAATCGGTTCGGTTTTGAGGGCAAAAACGTGCACGCATTGCATTGCTTTCAATGACAACGCGTGCACGATTGGCGATTCCCTTGCGGGAGCGAGCTTTGAAACCATCTGTTTGTAATTAACTTGCAAACAGATGGTGCTTTTGCTCGCTCCCGCAAGGGAAACGCGCCCCCTCAACGTCGCTTTAACTTTCGCGGCCGCGGGGCCACGCTTGTTTTTTTTTTTATCAACTTGGCTTCTTTTGTTGCGCCTAACGTTCTTGAACACATCTTGGCAGAACATAAAGGATGATGGGAGGTAGACCCTTAGTGACGTGTTTTCGTTGCTATTTCGTCACTGTAGGGAAGTTGTTTTCCAGTTGAGATTGCGTGATGCATCAAATCCCATTTTAGCAGGGCAGACTCACCTTTCGATTCACGCCTCTCTTATTTATACGGACTATTTCACCCTGTGACTTTGTGGACGTTTGTTTCCTAGCAAAGTGAAGACCAACTGCCTCGCAAGCGCACATTTGCCTCTCCCTGTTGTTGCGCACACATTCCTGCCCTGTTTATTTATAGTTTGATCTAAAGGCACATTCGGTAGATGTCTTTCCTGCCCGTCACGGCTGAATGTTGTCCGCATAACGCAAGCATTAAAAGCGTAACCTTGATCAGTGGATGAAATCAGAAGTGCTATTTGTAGCCGGGCTTGGTCAGATATAGTCGATGCATTGTGGTCTGTACCTCAGGTCTGACGGCGCGCCGTTCACATCGCCCAACAGAGAGGTAACCAGTCGCTACTTTTACACTTTAAATTTATGCGAATTGTTTGATTCGTGGAGAAGCTTATCCTACTTTTGCGTCAGTTTGCAAGGTTTTTTTTTTTCCCCCTCCTTTTTTCTTTTTCTTTTCCTTTTCTTGAACATACAAAATTCTAACGGAAAGCTCCGGAACTTTATTCATGATAAACAGCATACTTGTTGTATGCGCTGGCTGACCATGAGGTTGGGCCAGGCATCCATATCGAGTAGATATGGTTGGTAATATTGGGAATAATTCTGCTGTAGCCCAGTGATTTATGTGCACTTCTGTTTTCTGCCCTCAGTAAGCCTCGCTTGTCTTTGACGTTTGCAGTTTTGGCATTTCCGTGTAAGAGCACGTTTGCTTGTTTAGCCACAAAACATAACTTTGTGTCTGCAGATTGCAGTTGACGGTGTGTTATAGGCCTCTCTGCAGTCTGTTTGCTAGACGCATGAGGCGTGTGATGTCGCGGCTTGCTCGAAGTTGGCCGACAGTTTAGGCATCGGGTGGAGTAGCAGTTGGATGCAGAGATTCAGCTCGCATTTGTGTTGGAAGGGCCGGAAAATACGATCCACTAAGTCGGTTAAAGGCTCCACCAAGTGTGCCTTTTATTGGTCTTCGGCCTGCTCTTGCATGGTGGGATGTAAGGGAAGGGACTCCCGTTTTATAACTGCGTCATGCGTCCCAGATGCTATGAAACAGTGAAGTTAGTTGGAGACTGAGGGCAGGAAGTGATTGTAATGGCAAACCCTGCTCTAATTTTCCAGCCGAATGTGCAGGATCGTGTTACCATGGTACTATATCGAATGAAGGTTAAAACAACCCACACGTTACATTACACAAAACCACAGCGTGGTGGGATCCGTCATAGTTTTCTTCAGGCTAGAACTTGCAATTTTATAATATTGTATAAAATGTTACAAGCCTGCTTAGACTTGTTGGCCCGACATCTCGTGCACGTATGTGTATGCAGATTGTAGTGTGTTGTGCTAAAAATCTACAATAACTTACTACCTTTGTTGCAGTTGAAAACATTGTGTGACAATTTTTTATTAATGTTTAGTTTTTTTATTTTTTAGCCACCAAAACCGCCATCATGTCCAGCAAAAGAGCAAAGACCAAGACCACCAAGAAGCGCCCTCAGCGCGCGACCTCCAATGTCTTTGCCATGTTTGATCAGTCCCAGATCCAGGAGTTTAAAGAGCCTTTAACATGATCGACCAGAATCGAGATGGCTTCATTGACAAGGAGGATCTGCACGACATGCTGGCCTCACTGGGTAACGTTTGCCTTTTACCTCCCTGTTGAGATAGATATATTAACCATACTTGCAAAGGGACACACCTCTCATGATCAGAGCAGCACTTGATGACATTCAGACAGCAAGAATACCGTGATTTAAGATGTAAGTATCTGTGATGATAGGTGGGGGAGTTGGAGCACTCTGATTTTCTTGTAGGATTTATTTTAGACGGTAGACGTTGCTTTAGTAAGATTTCATTTTTTTTTATTCTTTCAAAAGGCCATCTGTTTTGCAATGCTCTACATTTATTCTAGTAGAACATTTCAAGGTCCCGGTATATGGCACAGGATATTTTTAAAAGTTAAAATATTCTTGTGTTTAGAAATGTTGAGGCCGACCTGAGGTTTTCCTGGTGAGTTTTGAGTCTGTGTAAATATAGTTTCTCATTGAGACATGAAAGTTGATCTAAATTTGGGTTTTGTAAAGCCAATGCTGGAGATGTTAAAGGTAATACTTGTTTCCAAAGAAGCATCATGGTCATTCATTTTATTCTTGTGCTGTGGCGAGCTGTTGTGCGTAAAATGTCTTTAAGAAGGAAACCTAGTTGTTTTTGATACACCTTCCACTATGATGACTCATTCAGTGTGTGGTCAAACCATCACTTGTACTAACTTTCTAAAGTATTTTTGAGTGTTTTTTGGTCTTTAAAAGTGTAGATGGAAAATTGCAGTTCTTTGTGATTGGAGAGTTAGTCCCTTTTAACTTGGACTGCTAAAGGAGTCCTGATATAACCCTAAGCGATAACTTCATAATTTATATGCCATGATTAAACCAGTGTGAGAGCTACCATAAAGCAAGAGGAACATTGTCTTGATGGGATTCATTTTAAGAAGGATGCCATCTATAGTTAAGCACATTCTTTTAGGGTTTCAGTATCGTGTAGGTTAGTTACTCTTGAGGAAAGAAGGGGTTTAGTCTTCATGTTATTGATGGCAACTTCTCCTTGTATCGTGGACTCCACCTGTGCATTCAACTGGAGTGGTTCTCAAGATATTTCGCGTTAAATGGGGATAAGCATAGGATCCAAATTATTCGCTCTCTTTAAATGAAGATATGTTAGCCATTCTGTAGCTTTTTGTTTTGTGAAGCGCAAAAATACTTTAGTGCAGGAGTGCTGTATAAACAGTTTATAACTGTGAACAGTTTCAGGACCAATGGTGAGAGGACACCAGACCCCGCCAGTATTCCAAATTTGAAGGATGTTAAGCATTTGTTGGATGCCTATAGTAGTACACTAAAGTTCAAAGGTTTATTGATATGGCCCTGAAAGGTTGTCTGCATATGAAGGACTAAAATTAATAAGGCCACAAATTTTTCAACTAACTTGGCTCTGAATAGCCAATTGTAGCATGTGTCGAGATTCACAGTGTTAAATGGTCTACATTTACCTCTTAAGAAGCTGAATAATTAATGTATAGCAGCAGTGAGGGGCATCCTGGTGCAAGTAAAGCATTTTCCCATCAGGATAGATGTTAGTTGTAAGTGTGATTTGTTAAGAGGCAGGAATTTCAGCATCAACTTTATGGAGGTGTTGGATCTAATTTTAAGCATGTCTGAAAGCACCAGCATTTGAAATGTGGTCCAAGTCTCGATCACAGAGGGAAAGAATGGAACCTAGAGCAGAGAGGCTTTCTTTTCTTTACATCACAATTGACTAGGCAGTGTTTGATTTAGGCAGCTGTCTGTGTGGTTTTTTTTTGGGCTCTCCCCCCCCCGCCCCCCCCCTGCCCCCCTTCCCCCCTTGTTGTATTTGGTCATAGAGGATCATAAGGTCTTGAACACTGCAGTCTGCTTATTATTCCGGTGTGTTTCCGTTGCAAAGGAGAAGCATGAAAATGGCATGTTCATTTATTCGCTCATCAATTTGGATGTTTCATTCTTTTTTCTTTCTTCTACAAGTGCTAAGCTTTTCATGAGGGCTTTGGAGCTATGACAATTCATTTACGGTGTAATGAGGTTGAAGAGTCACTAAACATTTAGGGTGAATGTGTCAAAGCGTAAGAATGAGACCCATGTTTTAGTGAGGAAGATTTAATTTGTGAGTACAAAATCAGATGTTCCCATTGTGCGTACTTCTGCGGAGTCAGAAATTATATTTAATAGGCAGTATAGTCCTTATGAGTTAGAGGGGGGTAGACTAACCTTCAAAAGGTGTTGTGTTAGCGTTGCTGACTCTTACAATTTGCCAGTTTCGAGAAACTATTGCCTAATGGGAACCTCAAGTTGTAGGTGTTTGGGGCAGTACACTGCATGGTGCTGTTCTTATTTAAATTTCAGTGGTTGGCAGATGTAATTGTATGGGCTCTATAGATTATCTTTAAAACTGAATGTAAATAGTCTTCTAGAATACTGAATAGTTAGCGCATAAAGAATATAGCGGGAATCGAATTTGGTGGTTGAGGCATATATAATGAACTTTTAAAAAAGAGATCCGATTCCGGATTTTGAATGGCACCAAATTTAATAAGGAAATGCGTTGGACTGAGTTTCTTTATCTAGTTTCTTCAAGAGAATATTGAGTTAGTTACTGAAAGTTAACCATAGGAAGTTCATACGTAGTGAATAAAAAATCTGAGCGTTGGGCAGTTTAATTCATTTCCTTAATTTGAAAGTCCAGGTTAAATTTGAGTCGTGTCCCAGCACCATACGATTAATTGTTTAGATCCATAGTTTTTGTAATATTTTTAATATTGTTTCCAGTTGCTCCGAGTTAATCTTGGCTATAAATTGAGCCATTCTTACTTTATTTTTATTTTGACTATTTTGCAGTTGATCTGCCAAGTGATCTTCTGCATAGTGCAGTCCCCCAGACTTCATCAGGTCGTCCTTGTCCTTCGAAGAACAGTGTTTAAAATGTGCTTTTGCCCTTGGAGTATGTGGCTTCACAACCGCCAGCATCCCAACCTTTCTTGAAATCATAGGCTCATCACTTAGATTGTGCAGAACATACATAACTCCACTAGTTTTGCATGGTTCTAGAGTCTTTCACACTTTTTCGTGACTAGTCTTGGCTGATTGTGAGAATGAGTCATTGGTGTTGGAAAGCAGTGAAATTGGGTTTGTGTCCTATCCCAGTTTTGGAGGGTGTTTGCAAAAGCCATCACCACACCAACACTGATACAAATTGGTAAATTGTAGCTGGTAGTCTCACCTGAGGCCAGTGTGTAAATTTAACTTTACTTCTGACCTGTGGCACATTGAGTGGGCAGTGTTGGCAGAGTAGACTGAGGTCTATGCTACATGTGCCTGTTAATTCGAATTCTTGCATGCAGCCTTCCTACGAGTTGAAGAATGAATTTTTTTACCATGTTTGTTTTTAGATGGGCAATCTATCTGAGAGAAGATGCAAATAGTGTATAAGAGGAAAGATGCAAGTAGTTGGGTAAAACTGGTTAATGCATTTATTTTATGTGGTCTATAATATCAATGATTTGTCATTACAAAATTCCATAAAGTGGATCAATTGTAGGACAACATTTCTGTCCAGTACACCATAGCTGGTGATCTAATATTAGTCAATAATGCATTGCATTGGATCTCCCAGTAAATTTACTCCTGCGCAGTTTTGTATGAGTAAAGAGCACCGTTTGAGGCCCTGGGAGGGAAACGGTCAAAGTCAATTCAGTGTCTCAGATATCTATTTAGTGTAGGAGTCTGATGTGTTAGAGTGCCCCTGGAATGGAGTTCATTAAGAAAATGTAATAAAATGGTTGACAATGGAGGTTTCAATGGGAAAAGATAGTGAATTACCAATTTTATCGGTTCAGAGTTGTTCAGCCACTGCCTAGTACCCAATCAACTTGTAGCACTTCCATAAGAGATGCATTAAATCAGTTCCGCCATGCCTGCATCTTTCACACAACATTGGTTGTCAGTTTTCTCTGGAGAAAGATCCAGTGGAGAAGTTTAGAAAGAACCATTTTCGGATATCTACAAGTGCCCAAAAAGATCCCATCTGTGATCCAGTGAACTAGATCCCAAGTCATTCCTTTTTTTAAATTCCTCTTTTAGGAGTTGAGTTAGCAAGAAGTCATTTCTAAATTTTGAAAATTGTAATTTCCTTGTGATAAGAGCATGGTAAAACAGCTGTATTCATGGAGAGCAATATATTTTGTTTGCATTTTGACCAGGCACTTCTTGTTGGATAAGCCAAAAGGGGGTATTAGAGGGGAATTCATATTCTGTGAATCTTTTTGGTCCCTTATGTCTGGACTATTTCATGATGGGGAAACACTGGCCAGCAAATCCTAGCTCAATAGTCGGTGTGTATTTAGCAATGGGTGATTATTGAATGGATACTAGACTCATTAACAAAATAATTTTTGACCTAGAAAAGGCCAGCTCCATAGACTTGTAATTAAGTTCAAGGAATTGAAGTTATTTTTCTTTGCCACCATTTGATATTCAAGCCTGGTACAACTGGTGAAGCTGTGGTCATGTACTCCATTTTGTAAAAAAAGAATAAGACTGAAGCTCTTGGTTGGTCTCCTATGCATACAGATAACAAGAGGCTATACATATAGATTACCTCAGATGCCGGCTTATAAATTTAATTCTTGAGACCTAAAACAATGACTTGCGGTCCTATACATGCAATAATGCTCAAGCTAGAACATTGTGGATACAATAACGGCAGATCCTGCAGTTCAGGTGTTTTGTAGCAGCTTGCTTCTCTGTTGCAAGCCTTTTGATTTGTTAGATTTGTGTTCATCTCTTGAGACCACAAGTTTAATGTTTCATCACAAAGAAGTATTATTTGTGATAATTTTAGTTGACTCCCCTCCCCCATTCAGTGGTCAGTGTTAATGTTCTATCAAAGGTAGTTTAGAATTTGGGCATATAAATCTGTTTACTTTAGAAAGCAGATTAATTAACATTTTTACAACACAAAACTTGAAACCTTTAGAATTATTAATAATTGCTCTCAAACTTTCTAAAAAAGTTTTAAGGTTTCATATCCCTTCAGATGTTGAGTGTGTAATGACAGTTTACATTTTTATTTTTTATTTTTCTTCTCTAGGTAAAAATCCAACTGAAGAATACTTGGATGCCATGATGAATGAAGCTCCAGGCCCCATTAACTTCACCATGTTCCTCACTATGTTTGGGGAGAAGCTAAATGGCACTGACCCAGAAGATGTTATCCGAAATGCTTTTGCATGCTTCGATGAGGAAGGAACAGGTAAAAGCGCAACATTCACTGCAATCAGCTTTAATGTTGCTGAAGATGGGATCTAATCATGTTATGTTATTTGCATCTCGGTATAGTGCATGACTCGTCCCCTATAGGGACATCTCGTTGCTTGAGAGGCAGGCGCTGGGTAGAGATGGTGTGAAAACAGCCAGGTTTTAAGATGTTTTTTGAATTCAAGTAAACTTTGAGCGGCACGAATGAACAAAGGAAGTTTGTTCCAGTGAAGTGGGCCGAAATGGGAAAAGGCTCCGCCTCCATATTTGGCAGTTCGAATGCGTCTTGAGGTAGTAATAGTTGGTTGCTAGATCGCAGCGTCCTGTGCAGGGTGTAGGGAGTAAGTCTATTCTGTAGATACTTTGGGCCAGAGCCTGACACAGCTTTGTAGGTCAGGCAAAGAAGTTTGAACAATGCTCTTTTACGGATGGGTAACCAATGTAGGGTTCTGAGTGTGGGGGCTGAAGGAGTTCTAGGTGGCATGTTGTTTGCTATACGGACAGCAGTGTTTTGAACAACTTGCAGTTTTGATAGGAGATATTCATTTGAAAACAAGCATTGGCATAGCCAATAGGTCTCGCCTTTGGGACCTTATAAGTGTTTAGCCATGCAACAGTTAATGTTGTTGCAGTAAGGATATTGTGCTGCATAACTAAATACTTATAAGGTCCCAAAGGCGAGACCTATTGGCTATGTCAATGCTTGTTCTGACGTTGTGGTGGCGATAGGGGCTTCGCCTTATTTACAAAGCAGCGTTAAGCCACTTAACGTGCCTTAACACTGCCTTGTAAATAAGACATCCTTTCACGCTATACTTGGTGTGAAAGGGGCGGGTAATGGGTGTTGCCGTGGGCGTTCCACCGCAACACCCATTGATTTTGACGCTGCTCCATATTTACAAGTGAGGCGTAAAATGGGGCAGCGCCAAAATTAAGACCAGGGAAAACCTGGTCTTACCCTGGTGCAGCGAGGAGAAATGTTTAATTTCTCCTCGTTTGTGCTGTTTCCATGCTTGCTGTGTTGTGCAACACAAATAGAAACAGCAAAAGGCCATTGATTGTTTATGTGCAGGAAGGGACACCTTCCTGCACATAAACAATCATTAAAAAATGACGTTTTGCAACTTCTATGTGTTCTGCATTAAGCAGCACACATAGAAGTTACAAAATGCCATTTCGGGTTGTTTATGTGCAGGAAGGGACACCTTCAGAAGTGGTGGAGTGCGGCGTTAAACCAAGGAGGCTAACGTTGCGCTCTGCCACTTCCTCCTAAATATGCCCCATAGACTGCTCACACTGCACATAAACAGAGCTCATGCTGCACACACAGCTCACCTTGTACAATCATTACACCACCCACTCTCTACTCACACCACTCACCTGTTAATACTCTTGTCTGTATATTTCAGCATTCCCGAAACCATCTTGTAATCTGGACACCATTTTGTATTATAATCGAAACTGCTGCTTGGCTATTTTCGAGAAACGGTCCTTGGTAAGTTTCTTTTCCCAAGGTTGAGCTTTTTCTTCTGTAATTGCAAGTGTCCTCATTAGTGCATGCCTTTCTTGTTAGATGGAGCCCTTCTCCCACCTGTCTGGTAGGGAGGATAGGCCAGACGACCTTGGGCAGTAGATAGCCTGTGCCCGGCTGCAGAATCGAAACTTATGTTCTGTACCCCCATTGTATTACGACACCTGCAAGTGTTTTTCCATAGTAGGGGGGCCTTTGTGGACTTCGCAACGTACATAATGTAATTGTATGCTTACGGGGTTCAGTCCCTCGACAGCCATCCCAGGAGGCTGGTCAGACTGGGCTCCGCTGCAGTGTATTGCTCAATAAATAATTTGGTTTGTATTCTCTACTGTCTGACCGACACTTCATTTGTAGGAAGGCAGAGAAGGTGGTCGCGAGTGACCCGGGTGGCCCTTTTCGGGTCACTTCCTTCAGTTGGTGCCCGAACAGGGACTCCATCGGGTGACCTCATCCTCGCCCGCGGACGGGTGAGGAGGACGGGGCCGCGTTGGGTCAGATAGGCGTATCGGGTGACCCCTGTATGATAGAGTTTTGCACTCGCAGCTGCCCCGCCTGTCTGATCGGGCGGTGCCCTGCCCAGTGGCCATCCCGACTGGGGCCTGAATGGCGAAACCCTTGGATCTGACCGTTTGGTCCGAAGACTCGGCAGTGGAGAATAAATTTGTTTAACCTGTGTGCACCAGGTGAGCTTATTTGGTTCTTTGTTGTCATGACGTTTGTTTGGTAGGTACTTTGGTTGGTCTAGGAATCAGTTTAAGACAAGCGCTTGCATTTAATTTGGAAGATCTTTTGAAATATGGTACCATTTTGTTAATTTGTGATTGATGCAACACACGGAAGCGATTTTGGTAAAGGCATGAGTGCATATTAGTGTAATTATGTGGTGAATGTGTTTCTTTGTGTGAACAGAATGCCTTGTTGGAGTAAGTTGTGTTGTGTGAGGTGTCGTTGTTGTTCTGCTGATGCTCGATTGGAGGAGAAACATCCCGCACCTGTGGAAGGTACTCCAAATTATGACATGTATGTCAAATACGGTCTTGGCTCTATTATATTTAGTACATTATGGCACAAATATACCAGGGACAATGCTGAATTGCAGTGGCCGTTAACAGGCACCTTTGTTGAACAGAAATTGAATTATTTGGAGGAAAAATTGTTCGCTAAACGTAGCAGGCAGTCGATGTTTGATTATCTTCAGGTGTGGTGGAAGGAAGCTAAACAGAAACGCCTAAGGGCGGAAAGGGAGACACGGAGGGAGAGAACGCAGACACTGACTCAGAAAGCAGTGACGCATGATAAGGAGAAAGCAGAGAAGGGTATAGAATGTGCAGATAGGAGGTTTCGATTGCAATGTGGCAAGTCTTATGTTGCTAGAGAGGAGGCAGACACTTTTATGGAAGAATTGTTGGAAGACAGACCGCCTCCCCCTTATGCCCCGCATAGAATATATCCTGTCGTCCCACAACCCTTGTCATCTGCCTCTGCCCCCCCTGTTCCTGCTGTTTCTAGTATTGATCAAAGTGTTTTGGTTCCGGCATCACCAGCTTCTTCTTTGACTCCGTACCCTGCAGTCACTGTGACTGCTAGTCTTCCTGTCACTCCTGTTGTTACGGCGTCACTTTCTCCTTCACAGACACTTACTACTCAGCCGATGTTGACCTTGGTGCCCCCTCTTCGATCACTGTGTTGTCCCCTTTTCTTACTTCTACCCCCTTGTTAGACGCCGAGACATTGGTGCGTGGCCAGGACGATGGAGCTGGGGCAGTTGCAAAGGAGCGATTAGGACGGGTGTTGATTCGGTCTGATGTGGGATATATGGAGAAAAATATGGTGGCCAATCAGGCTGCCCAGTGGGCCCGTAATCCTATTTATGGTGTTGAAGATGTTTGGAGTGTGTTAAAGGATTATGAGCCATTTGTTCAGCAGCATGCCCTTAACCATATGTCGGCTACTTTGATTGGACTATGGGAACAGTGTTTTAAAGGTGTTGCACCCCAGGCTGTTTATGATATTAGGGACCAGGTGTATGCCACGGGCATGGCTTCCAATGAGGTTTTTGCTAGTGTTACCACACTGATTGGATATCGAGGTAGATTACATCAGAAATCCCCAACAACGATATCTCAGTTCCCAATGAGGGAAGTTCACCCCATCTTCCACCCGGAGATACCGGAGCTACGTGATCAGCACTATCAAGTGACTAGGCAACGAGTAGAGGCCCATTTCCAAGAACAATGGGTTTATACTCCCTGGAAGACGAGTGAAGTCCTCGCAATTAAGGCTCAGTTGCCCGACCCCAGAAAAAATCCTACTGCTTACTATAAAGAATTGACAGAGGCTGCTGCATCGACGGTAATGACGTTGGCAGATATTGAAATGTTTTTTGGCTTATTGGTACCAGTGGATATCTGGCGACAGGTGCATACTCAAAACCATACCCTAGAAGTGGGTGGCACTTGGGACGAGATTAGGACGGGGGATAAGGAGAGGAAGCCTGGTGAAAAGCCCAAGGTTGAGATCTTGGCTTTGCCAGACCGCATCATTACCTATATGCACTCTCTTATTCCACCTCGGAAAGTGGATTGGGATAAGCTGGCTGCATGTCGTCAGAAGAAGGATGCGAATGTGTCTGATTTTTTTATTTGGTTTGAAGGTGTGTTTTTGGAATTTAGTGGCCAGGATTTGTCTTTGGAAGGGGGTATTAGATTGTTTGTTAACAGGTTTGTCACAAATTTGCTCCCCGAGATTGCCACACGATTGCAAGCTGCTGAGAGCACGTGGACTACTTCTACCCCTTCGGTGATATTGAGTATGGCTCAGTATTATGAGCATAGAGAGAACGAGGAGAAAGAGAAGGTGGAAAAGGAGACGAAGGAGCTGAAGACTAAGGTACTGATGCAGCAGGCATCCAGGGGGCAGGGACGGGGTCGAGGTATTGGACCGGCCAGGCAGCTTCCACGTACGAGCCGAAATGCTGTGAGCCCAAATCAATGTGTGTATTGCAAGGAGGAAGGGCACTGGCGCAGCAAGTGCTCGGTTTTGCTGAATAAGGTTGCAGCTCCTAGAGGACAGGGAGAGAGAGGGCGAGGACGGGAAGCGTGCAGTCAGGGTGGAGATCAGGCTACTGGAACATCACTGGGCCGTTCCGATCAGAATTATTTTGATGACGTCCAGGGACGACAGTATTATCATGATGATTATGATTTAGATGAGGTGACGGAGATGTCTTACAGCTAGGACAGCCAAGGACAGGGTAAGGGGCCTGTTCCGATACCTGTAGATCAGCATGGACCTTATATTAGTGTGGATTTGCAGGGCTCGGAAAATAAATTTTTGGTGGATACAGGTGCAATGAATAGTTATGTTTCGAGGTCACTGGTCCTTGGGGCAGCCCTGTCTGGCCATAACAATGTTTTGGTTGTTTTTTCTGGTGTGCCGGTAGTAAGCCCCATCTCCAAACCCCTTGCTTTGACCATAGGCCCCTTCACCGTTGATTCGCCATTTTTACTAACATCAAATTGTGGTGAGAACCTGTTGGGATTGGATCTGTTGAAGAAGTTACACGCTACTATTTACTGTTCTCCGGATGGTGTCCATATGACAATGGGCCCGAGTGTGGTTAATACTACACAATATTTGTCTAAAGATGCCCCCCTCCCAGTTGAGTTTAAGGATGTTCCATCTACGTTGTGGGCTACAAGTGACACAGATGTAGGACTTTTGCAAATACCCCCAATTTCTATTCAGGTTAAGGAAAATGCAATATTGCCTCGTATCCCTCAGTATAAAATTTCACACGCAGGTGAACAGGCGTTGTTGTGCATAATACAAGATTTGATTCAGTCAGGGGTTGTAGAGGAGACAGCGGCGAATGTGTGCAATAGTCCCATCCTTCCTGTTCTCAAGAGGCCACCTCCAGGTTCTCCTGATGATGCTGCTGATGTTTATCGTTTTGTAATTGATCTGCGCAAAGTTAATAAAATTGTAGTTCCTCAGTTCCCCGTGGTCCCTGACATTACTGTTCTTTTGACTATGATTCCTTCTTCTGCTAAATTCTTTTCTGTTATTGATTTGAAAAATGCTTTTTTTAGCATCCCCGTTCATCCAAATAGCAGGCACCTTTTTGGGTTCTCCCTGGCAGGTCGTAGTTTTAGATTTTGTTGAGTTCCTCAGGGCTTTACTGAGAGTCCTAGCATATATAGCCAGGCTTTGAAGGGTCAATTGGACTCCCTTACCCTTCCCCCAGGTAATGTATTGCTACAGTATGTGGACGGTCTTTTGATTGCGTCCGATACCTAAGAAGGATGTAGAGATGCTACAGTCAAATTGTTGCTGCATTTGGCTCAACATGGACACAAGGTGTCCCTTTCCAAACTTCAATATTGTCGACAGGAGGTCACCTATTTAGGTCACCTACTATCGAAGGAGGGTTGGAAACTAACTCCTGAGCGTATTAATGCCGTAATTAACATGCCTCTTCCAAAGACCCAAAGGGATGTACGAGCCTTCATTGGTATCACTTCCTATTGTCGTCATTGGATACCCAATTTTGCTTTATTAACGAAGCCCCTGCTATATCTAACAACTAAAGATGTGCATGAACCTTTGCCTTGGACGCCTGAATGTCAACAAGCTTTTGAGCAATTGAAGGTTGCGCTTTGTTCGGCTCCTGTGCTTGGCACACCTGATTACAACAAGCCATTTGTGTTATATGTACACGAGTCGGCCGGTTGTGCTCTTTCTGTCTTAACACAGGCCTTTGGAGGTAAGCAGAGGCAGTGTGCGTATTCTTCTGCTGTGCTTGATCCCGTCGCGAAAGCCCTCCTGAGCTGTTTAAGAGCGACCGCGGCTGTGGCCGTCTCTATTCGGCAATCGGCAGGGCTTGTTCTTGATACTGATCTCACAGTTATGGTACCTCATGCTGTGGATACGCTTTTGAACAGAACAAAGACACAGCACCTTACCAGTGCACAACTGGCTGGCAATGAGCTAACCCTTTTTGCACCACATATTACGATTAAAAGATGTGCCACTCTGAACCCTGCCACGTTACTATACCTCCCTTCGGAGAGTGAGGAAATAGACATACATGATTGTGTGTTTCGGACGGAAGAGGAGACGAAGGGACGGGTAGACTTGACTGATGTTTCCTTATCTGACCCCCAAGAGGAACTATATGTCAGTGGTTCTTGTTTTAAATTACCAGATGGCACCACAACTGCTGCTTATGCGATCACAACAATGCACACGATAGTTGAGACATCACGAGTTCCCTATCAGTTGGCCCAAGCTGCAGAGCTGGTAGCTCTAATTCGAGCCTGTGAGTTGAGTCAGGGATTGGTGGTTAATATTTACACTGATAGCCAGTATGCCTTCGGAGTCGCTCATAATTTTGGGCGGCTCTGGGCAGAGAGAGGATTTCTCACTTCCCATGGCTCGAAGATTCAGCATGGCCCTTTGATAAATAGACTTTTGTCGGCTTTGACCTTGCCCAAGAAACTGGCAATAGTGAAGTGTAGCGCTCACAAAGTGATTACTAATGATGTGGGGAGGGGGAATGCTTTTGCAGATCAAGCAGCTAAGGAGACGGCCCGATCTAAGATGAAAAAGATGTTTGTAGCAGGTCCTGCTAGATGGGTGCCAGAAGTTACAATGTTTGAGGACACACTAGATAACGTGAAGGAAATACAGAGTGAGGTGACGGTTGAGGAATTAGCAATACGGCAGGAAAGTACAGCACAATTGGATGATGATGGGTGCTGGATAGACAAGTCGGGGAAACAGAGATGGATGCTGCCAGATGCATATGTTCTTCCCGTAGTTACTATGGCTCATGGACCAGCTCACGTTAGTGCTAGGGGCATCTGTAAGTTGCTAGACCCTGTATGGCAGAATGATAATATCCCAAAGACGGCTGCCCATTTGGTAAAACATTGCATGGTGTGCATGATATACAATCCAGGAAAGGGCACTCCTACACCTCCCGGTAATTTTGCACCCCCTTCTTTCCCTTTTGAAGTCCTGCAAATGGACTTCATTGAGATGGAACGGGTGAATAATATGAAGTATATGTTGGTGGTGGTTTGTGCATTCCGTAAATGGGTTGAGGCTTATCCTACCAAGGAGAATACAGCTTTAGCGACGGCTCTTTTGAAGGAGTTTTTTCCTCGCTTTGGTTTGCCCCGTTTGATTTGGAGTGACAACGGCAGCCGTTTTAATTCAAAAGTCATCCAGTTGGTGTGTAATGGCTTGCACATTAAGAAAAAGTTTCATGCTGCGAATCACCCTCAGTCAGCAGGTTTAGTTGAAAAGTACAATGGTACTCTCAAACTAAAGATGGCCAAAATTCAGGAGAGTACAGGATTGAAGTGGCCGGAAGCTTTACCATTGGCTTTGCTGTCGACAAGAGTTACAGCCCATACTTGAATAGGGTTGTCCCCCTATGAGGTTGTCTTTGGTAGGCCCGCTAATGTCTGGGGCGTTCCGAGACCCCGCCACCTTTCCGAGATAGACCACCCCTTGTTGATAGATGATTTATACAAGTTGACTAAAAATTTGCGTTCTATTCATCAGCAGATTCAAGAGGCCTTGCCATCCGCTACAGAGGGACCCGGCCACGACCTTCGGCCCGGGGATTACGTCTTGGTTCGCCATTTTCAGCGCAAAAGCAGCCTGGAGCCCCGGTGGAAGGGGCCTTTCCAGATCCTCCTTGCCACACGTACAGCGGTGAGAGTGGACTGTCGGAAAAACTGGATCCACTCAACGCACTGCAAGAGGGTGCCGCTCCCTCTGCCCTATGACCAGTAGAGGCTCGATGGCATTGGGGATTCTGAGACAGAGAAGGTTCCCCTTTTCATTCCTTTCTCCGATTCCAGAATAACGTGGGCACCCTCTAAGGAGGAGAGTGATGCAGTTCTGAATGAAGCAGTGCCACCTGAGATTAAGGCCAGCCAAGAGCTCCAGTCAGCTGGCCCATCTGTGTTTGAATCTGAATTAGTTAATCCCGCTGAAAGTGAGCCTTTGTTTCTTGATCCCTCTGTTCCTGGAGTTGTTAAGTACAATTTACATCCTCGACGAAGGGACAGTGCACCAAAGGAAAAGTCAGATTAGTAGGGATGGACTTCATGGATGAACCATAGGGATAATAGAGCAGGGACAGGGAGATTGGTGCATTGTCCGAGACACTGGACAGGATAAGTTTGGGGTGTCTTCCCAGGAGGGAGGGTACCCTATCCTGAAAGAAGTGGATTTTTCCTCCAGAAAGGGCTGCAATCGTGCAGTTCCAACGAGAAGTGCTCAATAGCACCACCATGGATGAACAATAGGAGTCTGCCAGCAAGGCTCAAAGGAGAAGAAAAACGGACGCTGGAAAGAAGATTGTTTGTTTGGTTTCATTAAGGCTATATTAATAGTACCTTTTCGTTCTGCTATCATGCATCCTTTTGGCAGGCCAATGATTGATGAAGAACAGCCATTGGGTCTTGTTGTTTTGCCCCGATCATCATGGGTAAAACAGCGGAGAGTAACATTACTTCTTTTTGCTATTTTGCTGATGATTATCTTTTGTGGGGTTCTTTGGGCGTTAGAATATGCATGTAACTTGCCTACTCCTGACAATGATATCTTTTTCACATCAAGACGGAAGAGAATGCTTTCCAATAATGTTTTTCTAGATACTCATAAGAGATTTTTCGGCAATGGCGTCGCTTGTTATCCTACTGAATCTGTGACTAGCCTATTGACTGCTTATCCTTTGTCTTTGATAAATTACACATATTCTAAGCCGACAAATTTTGTTGAGGTAAAAGGGGAGTTTGGGTTTGGCTACCCAGGGCCATGCTTGTACCATCTTCAGCCCACAGGAACAGGTTACCCCGGTTGTGACAATAATACGTATTGTGATAACTTCTATTTGGAACAGCAAAATATTACGTTGGTGGGTTGGCATTATAAAGAAGTGATGGTTCCTCGAAAAGCTGGCTATTACCCTGCTTGTTGCCCCATCATAAATAGTACTGATACCATTTTGTATATCAATTGCTCTGGGGTGATCATATCCAAAGAGACATTCCCGCTGAAAGGTTCGAAAGGTTCTGACACCGTTACAGGTAATTCTCGCTATTCAGCTGTGAACTATGACAGACCGATATATGCCCATCCTGGGTTCTTCTTTTAAACTAATGGAACGTACTCAAATGTTCATAATGGCACCAATGATGTAGCTCTTAGATGGTGCTGCCCCTGGGGGTCCCTTGCAAATATGCCCACAGACAGGTAAAATGGGTGAAGAGAACACTTACAAAGGAATTTTGCGAAGAAGTGACGGATATTGAGATCAACAGTTACAGTAATGGTATTACTTTTGGTTATATCCTGTCTGCTATTTTCACGTTGGGGGGAATGGCTATGAGTAGGACTGAAAAGGCTCGGGAATATTTTGGCTGTGAATTGCAGATATTGTCAAATACCACAGTAGCAGCATTACGTGACATCACCATTCAATTGGAGAGTATGAGGATCTATTCTGAACAAACTAGATATGCAGTTGATTTTATTTTAGCAAAAAATGGTGGTGCATGCGCAGTTATTGGTGATTAGTGTGTGGTGGGAATAACAAATATGGAAAAGAATATCACTAAGCATATCCTGGACATTATTGAGAGTGTCAAAGGCATGGAACCAGGTAATTGGAGTGGTCCCTTTTTGGAACATGGGGTTGGCTAATAGAAAAAGCAATATATCTCGTTGCTATATTGATACTTTGCTGTGTCCTTGTTCAATGTCTTCCAATGTGCTGCACATATTGTATCTCTGTATTGACTCCAAAGAGAAAGACATCGATTCATGATACCCATGCTGCAATAATGTTACAGAAAGAAATAGATGAAATAATGGCCATAGACGAGGGTATCTTCGAAACATCTTCTCTTCTCCTGGAACACACTCCTACTGTTGACGACATGACGTGCATAAAATAGCTATGTGCTTTTATTATTCATTTACGTTTTTGCTTTGGTTTTCGATTGTAGATGGTCAGCTCATGCTAACAGGAGGGTTTGTTAACCCGTTGCGTGCGTCCGTCGGCCAACGGCCGTCGCGAGCACTACCTCTGTAGTGCTGCGAACGTCCGTTGGCCGACGCGGCCCTGCCTACTCCGCTAAACCGCCGCACCGCGGCGGAATTGCCGCCGCGGTTAAGCGGTTAATACTGAGGGGCCCTCTTGTCTGTATATTTTAGCATTTGCAAAACCATCTTGTAATCTGGACGCCATTTTGTATTATAATCGAAACTGCTGCTTGGTTATTTTCAAGAAATGGTCCTTGGTAAGTTTCATTTCCCAAGGTTGAGCTTTTTCTTCTGTAATTGCAAGTGTCCTCATTAGTGCATGCCTTTCTTGTTAGATGGAGCCCTTCTCCCACCTGTCTGGTAGGTAGGATAGGCCAGACGACCTTGGGAAGTAGATAGCCTGTGCCCGGCTGCAGAATCGAAACTTATGTTCTGTACCCCCATTGTATTACGACACCTGCTAGTGTTTTTCCATAGTAGGCGGGCCTTTGTGGATTTCGCAACATACATAATGTAATTGTATGCTTACAGGGTTCAGTCCCTCGACAGCCATCCCAGGAGGCTGGTCAGACTGGGCTCCGCTGCAGTGTATTGATCAATAAATAATTTGGTTTGTATTCTCTACTGTCTGAACGACTCTTCATTTGTAGGAAGGCAGAGAAGGTGGTCTGGAGTGACCCGGGTGGCCCTTTTCGGGTCACTTCCTTCACTCCCCGCTCACTCATCCACCTTTTCCACTGCACACACCCACCACTCACCCTGCACCCAGGCACCACTCAATGTGTACCCAGAGACCACTTATCCTGCACTGACCCACCTCTCACCTTGCACACTCACACATCACTAAAGCTGACCGATCATTCTGCACTCAAACCACTTCCCTTGCACACTCCTGAACCACTCACCCAGCACTCACACACTGCTTACGTACCTTCACAACACCCACCCTGCATGCACACTGCTCACTTTGCACACTCATACACTGATCATCCTCTACAAACACACCCCTCCCCTGCACACTCCCATATCTCTCACTCTGCACAGTCACAAATCCTGGACACGTACACTCAAATTACTCTCACACACTTCACACCCTCCACCTACACAATGCTCACCCGGCACTGAACCACCTCTCGCTCACAACATACACCCTGCACTCTCACTGATCAAATACCTCTCACCCTCCTTGTACACGACAATGTGAAGAACCGTAGCGGCCATTCATACATTTTGCCTGCTGCTTTTAAATAAAGTTATGGAGCACGGTATTCAATAAGCTTTGTGGATATTTTCTTATTGGCAAGATACATACGAAAAGGTTCTCTGAGCCCATAACCACAATAGATCATTGTTACCAGGCAGACGACCAGAGCAGTTCTCATCCTATGTGGCATATTTCAAAAGCCTTATTCTCCTGCCGTGGCACTACCGGTCCCGCGACTTTATCTATCCAGCGGAGGATCCTGCTCAGGTACCACTACATTGAGTGGTGTTGATCCTGCCCACTATTGTGACTGAGCCACAATTGATTAATACCAGTTCACAGCCCTTCGTCTCTCACACGGGGTGCTCGACCGAGTCCCCGTGTGAGTATTAATTTCTTCTTTCTCATTTCACGGGTGTCTCACACTTTATGTGCCTCTCACGCGGCTGTAATACTACCATCAGATTGTCCCTTACCCCTTGGTCCTGAGGAGACCCACATTGCAAGAGGGTCGAAACGTCGTCGACTCGATTGATAGCGAACCATTTTAAATAGCTCTGACTATTGTACACAGAGGCTATAATTATTATCAATTCATGTTGTGGTCGTTGTCTTTTTCAATAATTGTGGAAACCAAGTTCTGTATATATCACATGTCTGTTCACAATGTATTAGATGGTTTCATTTGCTTGGGACATATAATCACTATTGTGGTTCTTCTCGGTCGGTGTATGTATTGTTTTTGAATTATAAAAATTTGGATAAAAAAGAATTATTATGAACACCAAGTCTGCGAGGCTCTCTTTTTCTGACATCCTTAACCCCAAATGATTGCGATTGTGCATTTTTAATTACCAGTATAGATTTATTGTATTCCCGCTAGAACCGTTGTTTTCGGATACACATAACCACAATAGAAGCACTTGCTTAATTTGTAGAAGGTGTTCTGGATTCCTATGGAACACTTAACATGCAAACTATGAGGTTTGCCCTCTCCTGAACAGATTCACGCCATCCAGACCCAGGGGCAGAGTGTCATCTAGGGGGGTGGGAGGGTGGGGGTAATAATTTACCAGTGAGGAAAACAGGGACACAATTGAAAATTATGTTAGGAGTGGGAAATTTTCAAAAGAATCCAGGGACTTTAATGTGAAACGTAAGTTATAGGAAGTCGCACGTTATGGAGCGACATTAAAAAGTCCACAGAAGATGAAACGTTTTCTGGGTTAATAGAAAAGCAATTGTTAACGACTTTCGTTTGAGATTAACGCAAATGATTAGAAAGGATGTGATGCCAATAAAAAAATCTGATAAAGTAACATGCTACAGGTACATGAATATGAAACAAATCGTATGTATGTTACCAGGTTCTCTACACCTCAGTGATCTAAGGCAGGCTCCGACAGTATCAGGAAAGGGAAAGGCCATGAGATACACTAGTAGTGGCTAAGTTGCCCCCCTTCATTTAAACCTCCTCCTATCTCGCCTTCATTTGTACTATTCTGTCCACCTCGCACTTCTTTCATACCTACCACATCGTCTCCATGTTGCACATGTAACACAATTTCCCACATTCACTCCATACCACTACCACAGCCAAGTTCCTGTCCAGACGCCCCCCACCCCAAAGTGCCCACTCGTTCCCAAATATCCTGTCTACCCCAGACAGTGTTGCCCAGTATATATTCTTCTGCAACATGTCCGGTAAGCAAGCTCCTACCACTAGTCCGGTGTGCAAGCTTCTGCAAGTACCAGAAACCGTGCTCACTTCCTCCCCATATACTAGTCCACTCCTGCAAACAAACTGCTGCTGAATCGCTTCCCATTGCACTTATGCAGCCTACCCACTCCTTGTGTACTCTTGGCCAGCTTAAGTTCCTGCCCAACTAAACCCCGTTCAAAGTATACTTTTTCAGACCCCGAATATTCTCTGACCTGGGGTTTCTACATCCCTCCCAATGATTTCTGCTAACTTTCCACACTCACCAAAGAGGACCTGCACACAGCTCAGAGGAGCACTGAGTCACGACCCAGCAACAGGATTAGTAGAAAAATTTGCCTGGGTCACCTGTTTCCAGGCTTAGACTGATGGCGGAAATGTACAAGCACATTGTACCCCAGCAGGCTGTTTTCCCCGTGGTACCGAAATGAATGGGACCATTGTCAAAGCACGGGCTGCTGCTGCAATGATGATGAGGCAGAGGGAAGGGAGGAAAACTAGAAGCGAAACCTAGAACACAGACTGATCTCACGGCCGGGTGTCCAAGGCACTGTTCGGCCAGTGAGCGATCATGCAGTAGATAAGTCACCACTACGACCATCGCCCTTCCACCTCCCTTCTTTTACTACCCCCTCTACTTGATCAGTCAATCAATCAATTAATCATTCAGCATTTGTATAGCACAACACTGTCACTCCTAGGGGTATCTGGGCACTGAGGGTGCGGTGTCTCTGTAGAAAAGCAAGGTCTTTAGTTTCTTTCTGAAGTCCGCAAGGGAGGGTGCTGTTCGGAGGTTTAGGGGCAGGTTGTTCCAGGTCTTGACAGCGATGTAGGAGAAGGAGCGACCACTGCTGTTACAGATGCAGGGTGTGTGTGCGAGGGCTAGAGAGGAGGGGCGCAGGTGTCTAGAAAATTGATGGAAGTTCAGTTCATGGTTGATGTATGGGATCTGTTATATCCTGCCTATGTACTAACGTTACTCCTATGTTACCAAGCTCCTAGCTGCTCAGCCAGTGTGAGTGTTCGGAGTGGAATTTTGGTGTGATGGAGATGTTTGGAATGTTTGGGTGTCTGTGTGGTGAGGTGTGACAGTTGAAGATGGGCTGAGCAGCAGGCAGGCTGCTCCTAGTGGGGCTCCTTCACATGGAAACCCAACTTGTAACTCAAGACCTAATAAAGAAACTACATTGATACTCCTCGGCTACGTCTCGTACATCACAACATATTTTTGGCGCCGATCTGGAGACACTCATGCTTTACAATTGGTCTTAATGAAGATAAAGATGACATGGTAAAGAAGTCTTTACAGCTGAAGGATCCTACTGAAACTACAGATGCTGACAGCGCAAAGTACATTTCCAGGAGGAAGATATTTACAGACGCCCAGATAAGAAAGCAGAGAAACTGGAGTACCACGCCTCGCAGCCCCACCAGTGTCCTCAACAGCGGACAGCCCCAGTCTAGGTGTGCTGCACTTATGCACATCATATGGAATTTACACTTTCACGGCAAGCTACACCATTCGGGTATACGCTTAGTACAATAAGACTTTATAGCTCCTTAAGCTCTACAAGAAACATCTTGCCAGAGCCGTAGTGCTTTTCATATTGCCTCCTGAAATTGTCTGCCTCTAATGCATCGGAGTGATAAAGAAATGAATGGCTACACAGAAGCGGCATACGTATGCATTTTTATTTCTTTACAGGTGAGCGGTCTAATGCTGTGTTTCTGTCGCAGCTAGATTCCATTTCAGCATGTGGTCACTCATGAGTAAATTGCTTTGTATTTACAAGTCAGCAAATTTGTTTTTGCGTTCAATTTATTATTGGTGCACCATTAGTACTATGACCGTTTGGCACAATGGTTATTGACATTTGAATTACCGTGTGTATCCCGCGTGGAGCTTACCTTAGGCATGGAGACGCTTAGAGTAGCTGTAAGATCGTCTGTGACATTGTCCTTTCTGCATGGCTTCCGAGCTGCTGTGGGATGCTTTGCATCAAGCTCCAACCCTGAGCCATGCAGCGCTTGTCACGTATGCATGCCGCCATCTTTGTTTTGCAAGATGCACACAAATCCTGAAATGTATTATGCCTGTGATTCTCAACCGCTGTGGCCCAGAGATCATCGCTTTGAACAACAGGTCGAACTAACCAAAGGTCTTAATTAGATATGTTGGTGGTCATCATCATACTGTTAGGTCTGTTTCACCAGTATCCACTGGAGCAGCGGTTTATTTGGTTTGCATTCTTCATTCAAGTGGAGCGTTCACAACACAGGATACAGTGACCAGTTAGACTCAAATTTAGCTAGAAACCCTCTTACTTCATACAGAGTTGTCTCTACGTCCTCTCGAGGACTGTTCAAGCGTCCAATCAACAGTTGAACACTTCTTACTTAGATATAATCCCAAAGAAACTCTTATTTGCAGATAAAAATGTTGTTTTAAGAAAGGAATTTTCAGATTTAGGAAAAATTTGCATTTAATTGTTGAATCTAATTTTATGGATCCCATGGACTGTTTTCTAGCAATCAACAAGACATTACCTCAAGGGGGCGTGGCCACACCAGCGACCAAGATGGCAGTCTGACTGTGAAGCTCTGGCAGCAATGGCCCCAAAACTACAAGTTTCCTAACCCTTCACACAATCTAGCCCCATCCTTTAAGTGGGAAATGCAACTTTGAGAGCCTCTACACCTTTTGATGGTGTTGATGCAGCGGCTGCAGCCTTCCTAGCTCCCTGAATGAAGATTGCCATCCTTGGCCCTGCACTCCCTTGAAGGCCCCGTGGTGACAGGGGCCACAGGTGAGCCTGAGGCAGAGGTTGCCGAGCTTACCACAGGCCATGCTGCTCTCCCGGCACTCTCACTGGTTGAGACGAGGCTGCCGTAATTAATCTTGGCAATACTCATTCCCAGGACCAGAGTTTCCTGCCCTAATGCTGCTGCCACCCCTGCTGTCCTGAGTACAGAAGGGGTCACGTGGTTGCGGCCTGGGATCCATCGCCTCAGGTCTCTTCGGCCCATGGTGAGTGCGGCTCTCTGCCTGGATCGGGACAGCCTAGCCCACTTCAGGGCCCCGCGATGCAAGGACTCACTTCTGCCAGACTACTCCTCCTACACGGCCTGCTTTATATCCCCCATGGAGCATCAGCCTGGGAGACTCATTCGGTTGTGGCTGGCTACAGGCGCCACAGTGGAGCCTGGAGTGCGAGCTGCCGGGCCACGTGAGGCCCATACGATCATCTCTGACCTCTGCTGACAGTGGTTTGAACCCATGCCCGCCCCAGCTCGAATCGCCTGCATCATTGCCAATGCTGCCGCAGCATCCACAGTGCCAGCGGGAGACCGCATGATTCGGCATTGAATTCTATACGCCGGGAGCCCTGCAGCAATTGGTAAGTGAGGCATCCAGAATGCACCGGTGCTTCCAGACTTCATTTTTACTGCCCCAAAATACTTGGATATTACTTCCATTGGCCCTTCAGCTTCCATCTGGGCCGCTTTTCCTGCACGCAACACACCCGGTTGGGGCCCTCCAGCCGCCGAATGCTCCCCATTACCGGCACAGGGAAACATCATATGGCGAGAGGGGGGTGGTCGGGCATGATAACTATACATCTCTCATAGGCATCTGACAACACTGCCCTACATTTCCAACCAACCCACTTCAGTGCCTCTACCCCAAAAGAATGCTTTGCACCCCACTTCATGTTGTGCACCCTCATTCGACCACTGTCTTGTCTGCGCTGTGGCTCCATTCTCTGCCTCTTAACTGGACAGGTGCCCTGCCTCCCGCCCCAGTACGGGGGATCCTGATTTTGCCTTGGGCCATCATCCTCAACAGCACTTGGTCAACTGTCCTGCCTCTGGATGGCGCCCACCTCTGTTACACCTTCTGTGACTTCGTCATGGGCTGCGGTGACCTTAAACAGTGCAAAATTGCTCTTTGAGCAGGCAAAACCAGCCAGGCTCCAAGGCTTGCCTCCAGACACAGATGATGGCCCTGACAGAGATAATGGTTCTGAAGCAGCGCACGGCTGCCATCATGGCCCAGCTATGCACGGGATTCCGCTCTATTGACACCAGATTTGATGAGCTCACCTGCAGACTAGACTGCATGGGTGAATGAATGAATAGACAAACTACAAGACTAGACAGCGTGGAAGAGCATTTCTCTGTTCTGGAGACGCGACAACAACAACTGCAAAATGCCTGGAGAAGGTGGAGCGTCTGCTCAAGATGGTTGCAACCAAAAATGAAGATCTCGAGGCATGCTCGGGCCGTAACAACCTTTGCATCATGGGCATTGCCGATGACAGACATGGGCCGTCTTGATACGTTTGTTTAACCTCTTCTGGCAGAACTGTTTGACCGCCAAAGCATCACATCAACCTTTGTGGTAGAACAAGCGCATCACTCTCTGGGCCCCAGGCGGCCTTCCGGCTATAATTGCGCACCTACTTAACTAAAGGGATAGAGACACTGCCCTTCGACTGGCCCGTGAACGAGGCCCTCTACAGTTTTAACGCTCCGCCATTTCCCTCTTCCCTGACTTCACTATGACTACACATATTTGCCGATGTAGAAAACTTTCTCAGCAAAAAAGGCCTTAAATATGCTAATCTCTACCAGGCCAGACTAAGGGTTGAGGTGAACTGCAAATCACAGATTTCTGACACCCCGGCGAAGGCTGCGGAGTTTTGCAAACAACATGGTGTGGATAAGTTTAACTCTCACCGTACTACCCCTAAACACTCAACTCATGCTCCATCAACACAACTCACCATGGATCAACAACCACCAGACAGCTATTTTTCGCCCCCAATAGCGGAGCTGTTCTCACAGCTGCATTGACTAGATATTCTCTTTTCGCATCTACCACTTTCAATACTCATTGACTCGCTGCAGTATCATGCCCACAGATGCTATCCACTCCGATTTCTCTTTTTGTAACCTGTTATCTTCTAACTTTCGCAGGCATACCATTTCAGAAGGGTCTCACCAGCCGTAGTGTTGCCTCTCCCTTGAGGGGTATACCACAATGCAATCTGTTAGGGTTTCTGTTGTTACAAATATGGCGGGGATTCACTGGATGGCATGTCGTCTGGTGTGGGTGGGAAATGTTTGTTCAATTTAAGTTTGTTTGTTTACAGATGCCCATCTGGTATGTATCACCCTTATGTCTACCGCTGCAATCACACTACTACATTTACACTCTCGATGCCTTATACAGGGTAAGCCTGACAGGGGCCTTAACATGGTACATCCGTGGCCTCAACAATCCACGCAAGAGAAAGCAGGTACTCTCTTACTTAACACACCATGGGGTCAAGATAGCTTTTTTACAGGAGAAGCACCTCCCGCTCCATGAGACATACACATTTGCATCCTCCTGGGGGACCCACTGCTTTTTTTCATGCTACAGCTTGTATTCACGCTGGGGGTGTACATTAATCCATATAAGTGTAACCTTTACCCTTACCACTAGCTTTATCTGCCCGAATGGTATATACGTCCTGGTAGCCGGTACACTGGCCACGTGTACCATTTTACTGGTTAATCTCTATGCCCCAACTGTAGATGACCCAGATTTTTACCGGGGGTTTCCACATTAATGGGCAATATTGGACCCGGGCTAATGCTTTTAGGGGGCGACCTGAATATGGTACATAACCTCCTGACAGACTCCACCAATTTGCAGCCCCAGAGCCAACCCCGGGCCCTGCGTGTATGGCACAACATCATAGACACCTACATCTTACATGACATCTGGCCCCTGCGACACTCCATCTCTTCTAAATACACTTTCAATTCTGCTCCCCATGGGGTGCGGACTTGGCTTGACTACTGGCTTGCCTCGGTGAACTGACTCAGTGGGCAACTGATGTTGTCACCTACCACGTACACTATCAGACCATGCACCGTTCCGGCTAGTCCTGGACATTTCTTATGTGAACGAGTTGGAGCGCAGATGGTGTTTCCTTTGTAGCGCTCTGCATGGTGAGGTCTTCCGCTCTGAACTCTCAGACTCCATTGCAGATGACTTCACTCTTAATACTGGCTCGGTTACCACACAGGCTAAGCTATGGGAAGCCTTCAAGGCATATATACGTGGAGTCTTTATTTTGAAACATGTCGGAGTTCTGCGAGACAATCGCACCAACCTCACCTGCATTGAGTGTGAGCCTCAGACCTTGAACCGTGCTGACGTTCAATTACACTGTAAACCCCAACTCCACTGCCGTGCTATCCTGTTGAAAGAGTTTCAAGACTTGGACGATAGGAAAACAGCCTATTTGGTTAAATATGTGACTGCCCGGCGCAATGGCGAGGGGGAATGCCCCAGTCGTACACCAGCCTGTCACCTTCATCTCAACAGACTGAGTGCATATATTCCTGCTCTACAGACAGTCGAGGGTGGCCAGATCTCTGCAATGGAGGGTTCATGCGTGAACTACTGCGCTATTATAAACGCTTCTACTAATCTCTCATAACAGGGGATACCATAGCAATAGCGGATTACCTCTCCGAAGTTGCGATGGTGTGGCTTAATGATGTCCACAGGCAATTCTTAAGTGATCGTATATCCTGTGAGGAAATCGTGCAGGCACAAGATGCTCTTGATGGCTCCAAGGCCCCTGGCCTTGACGGACTCTCAGGTGTATTTTACAAGGCATAGAAACACCTTCTCGTGCCACATCTGCTCAATCTTTATGCGGAAGCCCTTGAGAAGGGTGTTCTCACTCCCGCATTGTGAAAAGCGGTCATCACATGTTTAATAAAACCAAGTAAAGACCCCCACCTATGTGGCGTAGGGAATTTGAAAAAACGGGTGAGCTGCGAGGGAAGGGTACTCCCGATGGAAGCTAAGAGGGGGATAAGCTCTCTGGATAAGGCTCGCACCTGGTAAGCTCTAGTGGATGGTAAACAACGTTTACCACGAAATATTTTCCCCACAGGGAATTACAACGCGGTCATTACAACGACCGCGTTGTAATTCCGCATACTATTACTCCGCAAGTCGGAACAACGACTTGCGGAGCGGGGAGAAGGTGTTGGATTTAAAATCCAACACCTTCCGTACTGTCCGCACAGACTGGAGTTGGAATAGTAAATTATACTATTCCAACATCCAGCACCCCCCCTCCGCAAGTCGTTGTTACGACTTGCGGGATAATGGTATGCGGAATTACAACGCGGTCGTTGTAACGACCGCGTTGTAATTCCCTCCGGGGAAAAAGACTGCGTGATAACGAGGTATATTCCTAGTGGATAGCTTCAAGGACCCGGAACTCAATTCCCAGGTGGGTACACCCATGGGATCTCATGGACCGTCCACACACTAGAGCTTATCAATATGGCAGGAGCGTTTGAGCCATTCCATGATTCCTGTTACCCACATACGGGTCAGAACAAAGATAGACACTCTAACACTGCCTGCCCCACTGGTGCTACAGTCAGTATTGCATAGTCCTATAACATATGTCCAGTCTTAAGGCAACTCATGGGGGTTGGGGGGAAAAGAGGTATGTTACTGTTGATTCAATTGGGTAATTTACTGTGCACGATTAAAGACGCCTGATGAAATCTTATACTGTACATCATCTGATATGATGTTAATGTTTGTATGACATATGCAATGTAAAACCCAATAAAACAATTTTACAAAAATAAAAAGTCCCCCACCTACGCACTTCCTACTGCCCGCTTTCTTTACTCAACTGGGATGATAAAATCCTGGCCAAAGTAATTGCGACTAGGCTATCTCTCCTAATGGGACAGGTCATTTTGCCCCTACAAAAAGGCTTTTTTCGCCCACAGATCTGCATCCCTAAACCTACAAACTATTTTTGCTGTCTTGAACAGAATATACCCAGAGGTTCCAGCAGCTGTTGCCCTCCTAGACAATGAAAGGCCTTTGTTTCCCTAGAATGGCCGTTTCTGAAGGCGACACTTGATAAACTAGGCCTCCCCCATGGCTTCACTGCCTTAATTATGCTTCTTTATTTGAGCCCTGTGGCTCATCTCCAGATCAACTGCAAAAAGAACAATTGTTGGAGAAAATGCAGAACAATGTCATACATTCACCCCAGTACAGAGATCTGGGCCTGAATCCATCGTTTTTTTTGCTCACCATGCCATTACAGTTTGAACCCAGCCATATGCAAATCAGTTTTGACCCTGTCCCCAAAGGGAACAGTCCAGCCGAACTGCCAGGCCAGGTCCTCCTTGGACTGGAAACAAGCATCCTAGGACCGGTTTCGGGGTTTCACGCCTCATCAGCCAGGATAGCTTGACTCCAGTGGCATGGAGAGCACGGGACCCACGTCTGGACATACCCATCCTACTTGGGGTGACAAATGCAAAAAGAACAATTGATGGAAAGAATGCAGAACAATGTCATACATTCACCCCAGTGCAGAGATCTGGGCCTAAATCCATCGTTTTTTTGCTCACCATGCCATTCCAGTTTGAACCCAGCCATATGCAAATCAGTCTTGACCCTGTGCCCAATGGGAACAGTCCAGCCCGAGTGCCAGGCCAGGTCCTCCCTGGACTGGAAACAAGTATCCTAGGACCGCTTTCGGAGTTTCAGGATGCTTGTTTCCGGTCCAGGGAGGACCTGGCTTGGCAGTTCGGGCTGGACTGTTCCCATAAGAAACAGGGTCAAGACTGATTTGCATACGGCTACGTCCAAACTGGGGTGGTGTGGTGAGCAAAAGAATGATGGATTAAACCCAGATCCTTGTGACTGGGGGTGAATGTTTGCATTGTCCAGCATTCCGTCCATCAATTGTTTCTTTTGCATACGTCACCCTAAGTGGGAAGAGTATGCCCAGACGTGGGTCCCGTGCTCACTGCACCACTGAATTCAAGCTAGCCTGGCTGATGAAGGGTGATGCCCTGAAACCGGTCCCAGGATGCTTGTTTCCGGTCCAGGGAGGACCTGGCTTGGCAGTTCGGGTTGGACTGTTCCCATAAGGAACAGGGTCAAGACTGATTTGCATATGGCTGGGTCCAAACTGGGGTGGTATGGTGAGCAAAAGAATGATGGATTAAACCCAGATCCTTGTAACTGGGGGTGAATGTTTGCATTGTCCAGCATTCCGTCCATCATTTGTTTCTTTTGCATACGTCACCCTAAGTGGGAAGAGTATGCCCAGACGTGGGTCCCGTGCTCACTGCACCACTGAATTCAAGCTAGCCTGGCTGATGAGGGGTGATGCCCTGAAACCGGTCCCAGGATGCTTGTTTCCGGTCCAGGGAGGACTTGGCTTGGCAGTTCGGGCTAGACTGTTCCCATAAGGAACAGGGCCAAGACTGATTTGCAAATGGCTGGGTCCAAACTGGGGTGGTGTGGTGAGCAAAAGAATGGTGGATTAAACCCAGATCCTTGTGACTGGGGGTGAATGTTTGCATTGTCCAGCATTCCGTCCATCAATTGTTTCTTTTGCATATGTCGCCCTATGTTGGAAGGGTATGCCCAGACGTGGGTCCTGTGCTCACTACACCACTGGATTCAAGCTAGTCTGGCTGATGAAGGGTGATGCCCTGAAACCGGTCCCAGGATGCTTGTTTCCGGTCCAGGGAGGACCTGGCTTGGCAGTTCGGGCTGGACTGTTCCCATAAGGAACAGGGTCAGGACTGATTTGCATATGGCTGGGTCCAAACTGGGGTGGTGTGGTGAGCAAAAGAATGATGGATTAAACCCAGATCCTTGTCACTGGGGGTGAATGTTTGCATTGTCCAGCATTCCGTCCATCAATTGTTTCTTTTGCATATGTCGCCCTAAGTGGGAAGGGTATGCCCAGACGTGGGTCCCGTGCTCACTACCCCACTGGATTCAAGCTAGCCTGGCTGATGAAGGGTGATGCCCTGAAACCAGTCCCAGGATGCTTGTTTCCGGTCCAGGGAGGACCTGGTTTGGCAGTTCGGGCTGGACTGTTCCCATTAGGAACAAGGTCAAGACTGATTTGCATATGGCTGGGTCCAAACTGGGGTGGTGGGGTGAGGAAAAGAATGATGGATTAAACCCAGATCCTTGTGACTGGGGGTGAATGTTTGCATTGTCCAGCATTCCGTCCATCAATTGTTTCTTTTGCATATGTCACCCTAAGTGGGAAGGGTATGCCCAGACGTGGGTCCCTTGCTCACTACA
This sequence comes from Calotriton arnoldi, assembly GCA_963921515.1. Taxonomy (NCBI): domain Eukaryota; kingdom Metazoa; phylum Chordata; class Amphibia; order Caudata; family Salamandridae; genus Calotriton; species Calotriton arnoldi. Next base: position 2,495,137 of record CAWUFW010001036.1, on the reverse strand, counting down.
CCACTGGATTCAAGCTAGCCTGGCTGATGAAGGGTGATGCCCTGAAACCGGTCCCAGGATGCTTGTTTCCGATCCAGGGACGACCTGGCTTGGCAGTTCGGGCTGGACTGTTCCCATAAGGAACAGGGTCAAGACTGATTTGCTATGGCTGGGTCCAAACTGGGGTGGTGTGGTGAGCAAAAGAATGATGGATTAAATCCAGATCATTGCGACTGGGGGTGAATGTTTGCATTGTCCAGCATTCGGTCCATCAATTGTTTCTTTTGCATATGTCGCCCTAAGTGGGAAGGGTATGCCCAGACGTGGGTTCCGTGCTCACTACACCACTGGATTCAAGCTAGCCTGGCTGATTTTTATAAACGAAGTAGGGTCCTTGTAGGTAATTAGTCCAGTAGTCAGTAGTGTAGATTATGTAGTTTATTCAGTTACAAGTAAGATGGTAAAGGCCCCACCGGGAGCAGCATCCTGCTGCTCAGCCCCACTCATTCCAACTGACCACTCATCCAAACCATGCACTCATGAACATTCTATTACATCACACTCACACAGGCTGAGCAGCAAGGAACTAGGAGACACAGGATATAACACATCTCCTTCCTTCAAAAAACAATAAAAACAACAGGAAGCAAAGTGAAAGAAAATACATATTCACACTTGCTGTACACGTAAGCAACCAATCCTAAATCACGAGGAAAGATCACATTACATCCTTAAAATATTAAAATAAAATTAGGTCACATAAGATAATAAATCATGAAACACTGCATTGCTAGATTTGTAAAGTAAGAGAACATAAGATTATAACATACATGAATAGTCACATTTACATGAAGCATTACATACCTAGAATTGTAAAGGAAATTCATTGCAAACATAGATCTCACATACAAATTACATATATATCTCGCGATGCAAAGGAACACACATAACCACCACACTCCACAATTGTACGCACTACAGAAACACGAAGCGCAGCACGTCAGACTAAGCAAATGAACACACTTGTTCCAGGCAGGATGCAACCTCCACACCCCACCACTGTACGCGCTGCAGAACACTACAACGCACCACGTCAACTAAGCAAAGGAACACACTTGTTCCAGGCAGGATGCAACCTCCACACCCCACCACTGTACGCGCTGCAGAACACTACAATGCACCACATCAACTAAGCAAAGGAACACACTAGTTCCAGGCAGGATGCAACCTCCATATCCCACCACTGTACGCGCTGCAGAAACACTACAGTGCACCACGTCAACTAAGCAAAAGAACACACATGTTCCTGGCAGGATGCCACCTACACACCCCACCACTGTATGGACTGCAGATCACTCAAAGCTGGAAGCAAACTGCACAGTCCCCTCACTTCATGACCAAGGATACATAAAACTCAAACTCACCACAGACTCACGTAAAACGCCCAGAAAAGACAAACAAAGAGGACTCTCAAATAACTTCAAAATTGCTGCATATTGCACCCACTGCAAATTAATTAACAGAGTCTCACATCAGATCCACCCTAAGGACTCCCACACATAGGAAATGACAAGCACCTATAGTTTATAAAACACTCCACCGTGCACACATCCAATACAGAATTGTATGCAACAACTCAAACATAAACCACAGCCAATAAGTATGGCAACAGAATATTCAACGTTGGATTAACAGCAGATAATTAGTATGAATCTGACGGTTGCTTCCAACACTGTGCAACAGTTCGGTGCTCACCCGAACACGCTACCCACAAAACAACTGTATCTGAAAAGTCACCTAGGCTCATAACAGCTTGGCAACACAACAAATTAAAACAACAGAAACAGTCACCGTCGACACGAAACACCCCCCCAAACTTTGCCAGAATCCTGCTGCACCTGCGTGTAGAGTACCTCGTCGGGGATTCACGTTCTCTGTACACTGGATTGCCAGCGTGCCGCACCTGCTCACAAATCCTTATTTAATTCATACGACTGGCAGTATGCACGTCAGCTCTCCGTTACTTGTGTTGCTAGGCAACCGACATGCATGCAACACCGCGTTGACTATCAATCCAGGCGTCGCCAGGTAACCGACGCCGACGCGTCTCTGTGCTCCCCACCAGAATGCTCCTCAACGTGTGACGTCCGTGAACCAGGCATGTCACATATAAAATCAGGCAAGTCAGGCAGATGATAATGATGCATCACTGCGTTTCTTCCGGCTCACGCCCACAATGACAACATTGCTGCTACCATGCCGCAGACTAACGCGTTGCGTGGCAGCACGAACATTCTTCAACACAACGGTTAGTGTCACGAGCGCTTACTTTAAATGAAATTAATATCCACAACATGGTCTTCACACCAGAGAGTCACATCAGAACATTTGCGGCCTTTTGTTCTAAGCTTTCCCTGGGGCCCGACTTACGCCCCCGAACTAATGTCTTTATTTAAATAATAAAGGCAGATAGCACACCAGCGCGCTAAAATGTGTCCTTGAGCCACCCATGTGTCAAAAGTAGATGTAGATGCTGCCGTTGAAGGACTAGCGAAAGCGTCCTTTACGATTTCAAAGATACCAATGTCTCTTGCACACAGTGCTTCCCAGCATTAGAACTACTGCAAACACACTGCCAATTACTCACAGCAGGTAGAACCCAGATCGTACACCGGCCCCATCAGTTTGCTTACATGAACACCTCTTGCCAAACATATTCGCTTGAAATTGATCAGCACAACATGTCCAGTCTTTTAATGTGCACGTTCCAATGCGATGTTGCTGGTTATTTACCAAATATAAGATGACTGCTGCTAAATAACACAGCCGGTTTACTCCTTGTGAAATGTAGTCCCAACATCATCCATGAGGTGCCTACATGACTTCAGATGGCAGACTAAAAGGATAAACACTCAAAACTCACATTCAGTAGGCTGTCTGTAGGCAGGCAGGTTTCAAGCCATTCAAGCCACACCATGTCCAACGCCCAAAACATACTTCTGTAGGCTGTCTGCTGTAGAAGACACCGGTGGGGCTTCCAGGCGTTGCTCAGGCTAATTTTCAGGCTTCTTTACAGACTCTGGCAATCTTCTTTTAGTTGCTTGTGTAATTTCTTGGCTATACACGCGTGGTTCTTTTCAAAATCGTCGCCACTTTTGTAAACAAAGTAGGGTCCTTCTAGGTAATTAGTCCAGTAGCCAGTAGTGTAGATTATGTAGTTTATTCAGTTACAAGTAAGATGGTAAAGGCCCCACCGGGAGCAGCATCCTGCTGCTCAGCCCCACTCATTCCAACTGACCACTCATCCAAACCATGCACTCATGAACATTCTATTACATCACACTCACACAGGCTGAGCAGCAAGGAACTAGGAGACACAGGATATAACACTGATGAAGGGTGATGCCCTGAAACCAGTCCCAGGATGCTTGTTTCCGGTCCAGGGAGGACCTGGCTTGGCAGTTCGGGCTGGACTGTTCCCATAAGGAACAAGGTCAAGACTGATTTGCATAGGGCTGGGTCCAAACTGGGGTGGTGTGGTGAGCAAAAGAATGATGGGTTAAACCCAGATCCTTGTGACTGGAGGTGAATGTTTGCATTGTCCAGCATTCCGTCCATCAATTGTTTCTTTTGCATATGTCGCCCTAAGTGGGAAGGGTATGCCCAGACGTGGGTCCCGTGCTCACTACACCACTGTATTGAAGCTAGCCTGGCTGATGAAGGGTGATGCCCTGAAACCGGTCCCAGGATGCTTGTTTCCGGTCCAGGGAGGACCTGGCTTGGCAGTCCGGGCTGGACTGTTCCCATAAGGAACAGGGTCAAGACTGATTTGCATATGGCTGGGTCCAAACTGGGGTGGTGTGGTGAGCAAAAGAATGATGGATTAAACCCAGATCCTTGTCACTGGGGGTGAATGATTGCATTGTCCAGCATTCCATCCATCAATTGTTTCTTTTTCATATGTTGCCCTAAGTGGGAAGGGTATGCCCAGACGTGGGTCCCGTGCTCACTACACCACTGGATTCAAGCTAGCCTGGCTGATGAAGGGTGATGCCCTGAAACCGGTCCCAGGATGATTGTTTACGGTCCAGGGAGGACCTGGCTTGGCAGTTCGGGCTGGACTGTTCCCATAAGGAACAGGGTCAAGACTGATTTGCATATGGCTGGGTCCAAACTGGGGTGGTGTGGTGAGCAAAAGAATGATGGATTAAACCCAGATCCTTGTGACAGGGGGTGAATGTTTGCATTGTCCAGCATTCCGTCCATCAATTGTTTCTTTTGCATATGTCGCCTTAAGTGGGAAGGGTATGCCCAGACGTGGGTCCCGTGCTCACTACACCACTGGATTCAAGCTAGCCTGGCTGATTTTTATAAACGAAGTAGGGTCCTTGTAGGTAATTAGTCCAGTAGCCAGTAGTGTAGATTATGTAGTTTATTCAGTTACAAGTAAGATGGTAAAGGCCCCACCGGGAGCAGCATCCTGCTGCTCAGCCCCACTCATTCCAACTGACCACTCATCCAAACCATGCACTCATGAACATTCTATTACATCACACTCACACAGGCTGAGCAGCAAGGAACTAGGAGACACAGGATATAACACATCTCCTTCCTTCAAAAAACAATAAAAACAACAGGAAGCAAAGTGAAAGAAAATACATATTCACACTTGCTGTACACGTAAGCAACCAATCCTAAATCACGAGGAAAGATCACATTACATCCTTAAAATATTAAAATAAAATTAGGTCACATAAGATAATAAATCATGAAACACTGCATTGCTAGATTTGTAAAGTAAGAGAACATAAGATTATAACATACATGAATAGTCACATTTACATGAATCATTACATACCTAGAATTGTAAAGGAAATTCATTGCAAACATAGATCTCACATACAAATTACATATATATCTCGCGATGCAAAGGAACACACATAACCACCACACTCCACAATTGAACGCACTACAGAAACACGAAGCGCAGCACGTCAAACTAAGCAAATGAACACACTTGTTCCAGGCAGGATGCAGCCTCCACACCCCACCACTGTACGCGCTGCAGAACACTACAACGCACCACGTCAACTAAGCAAAGGAACACACTTGTTCCAGGCAGGATGCAACCTCCACACCCCACCACTGTACGCGCTGCAGAACACTACAACGCACCACATCAACTAAGCAAAGGAACACACTAGTTCCATGCAGGATGCAACCTCCACATCCCACCACTGTACGCGCTGCAGAAACACTACAGCGCACCACGTCAACTAAGCAAAAGAACACACATGTTCCTGGCAGGATGCCACCTACACACCCCACCACTGTATGGACTGCAGATCACTCAAAGCTGGAAGCAAACTGCACAGTCCCCTCACTTCATGACCAAGGATACATAAAACTCAAACTCACCACAGACTCACGTAAAAACGCCCAGAAAAGACAAACAAAGAGGACTCTCAAATAACTTCAAAATTGCTGCATATTGCACCCACTGCAAATTAATTAACAGAGTCTCACATCAGATCCACCCTAAGGACTCCCACACATAGGAAATGACAAGCACCTATAGTTTATAAAACACTCCACCGTGCACACATCCAATACAGAATTGTATGCAACAACTCAAACATAAACCACAGCCAATAAGTATGGCAACAGAATATTCAACGTTGGATTAACAGTAGATAATTAGTATGAATCTGACGGTTGCTTCCAACACTGTGCAACAGTTCGGTGCTCACCCGAACACGCTACCCACAAAACAACTGTATCTGAAAAGTCACCGAGGCCCATAACAGCTTGGCAACACAACAAATTAAAACAACAGAAGTAGTCACCGTCGACACGAAACACCCCCGCCAAACTTTGCCAGACTCCTGCTGCACCTGCGTGTAGATGACCTCGTCGGGGATTCACGTTCTCTGTACACTGGATTGCCAGCGTGCCGCACCTGCTCACAAATCCTTATTTAATTCATACGACTGGCAGTATGCACGTCAGCTCTCCGTTACTTGCGTTGCTAGGCAACCGACATGCATGCAACACCGCGTTGACTATCAATCCAGGCGTCGCCAGGTAACCGACGCCGACGCGACTCTGTGCTCCCCACCAGAATGCTCTTCAACGTGTGACGTCCGTGAACCTGGCGTGTCACATATAAAATCAGGCAAGTCAGGCAGATGATAATGATGCATCACTGCGTTTCTTCCGGCTCACGCCCACAATGACAACGTTGCTGCTACCATGCCGCAGACTAACGCGTTGCGTGGCAGCACGAACATTCTTCAAGACAACGGTTAGTGTCACGAGCGCTTACTTTAAAAAAAATTAATATCCACAACATGGTCTTCCCACCAGAGAGTCACATCAGAACATTTGCGGCCTTTTGTTCTAAGCTTTCCCTGGGGCCCGACTTACGCCCCCGAACTAATGTCTTTATTTAAATAATAAAGGCAGATAGCACACCAGCGCGCTAAAATGTGTCCTTGAGCCACCCATGTGTCAAAAGTAGATGTAGATGCTGCCGTTGAAGGACTAGCGAAAGCGTCCTTTACGATTTCAAAGATACCAATGTCTCTTGCACACAGTGCTTCCCAGCATTAGAACTACTGCAAACACACTGCCAATTACTCACAGCAGGTAGAACCCAGATCGTACACCGGCCCCATCAGTTTGCTTACATGAACACCTCTTGCCAAACATATTCGCTTGAAATTGATCAGCACAACAGGTCCAGTCTTTTAATGTGCACGTTCCAATGCGATGTTGCTGGTTATTTACCAAATATAAGATGACTGCTGCTAAATAACACAGCCGGTTTACTCCTTGTGAAATGTAGTCCCAACATCATCCATGAGGTGCCTACATGACTTCAGATGGCAGACTAAAAGGATAAACACTCAAAACTCACATTCAGTAGGCTGTCTGTAGGCAGGCAGGTTTCAAGCCATTCAAGCCACACCATGTCCAACGCCCAAAACATACTTCTGTAGGCTGTCTGCTGTAGAAGACACCGGTGGGGCTTCCAGGCGTTGCTCAGGCTAATTTTCAGGCTTCTTTACAGACTCTGGCAATCTTCTTTTAGTTGCTTGTGTAATTTCTTGGCTCTACACGCGTGGTTCTTTTCAAAATCGTCGCCACTTTTGTAAACAAAGTAGGGTCCTTCTAGGTAATTAGTCCAGTAGCCAGTAGTGTAGATTATGTAGTTTATTCAGTTACAAGTAAGATGGTAAAGGCCCCACCGGGAGCAGCATCCTGCTGCTCAGCCCCACTCATTCCAACTGACCACTCATCCAAACCATGCACTCATGAACATTCTATTACATCACACTCACACAGGCTGAGCAGCAAGGAACTAGGAGACACAGGATATAACACTGATGAAGGGTGATGCCCTGAAACCGGTCCCAGGATGCTTGTTTCCGGTCCAGGGAGGACCTGGCTTGGCAGTTCGGGCTGGACTGTTCCCATAAGGAACAAGGTCAAGACTGATTTGCATATGGCTGGGTCCAAACTGGGGTGGTGTGGTGAGCAAAAGAATGATGGATTAAACCCAGATCCTTGTGACTGGAGGTGAATGTTTGCATTGTCCAGCATTCCGTCCATCAATTGTTTCTTTTGCATATGTCGCCCTAAGTGGGAAGGGTATGCCCAGACGTGGGTCCTGTGCTCACTACACCACTGTATTGAAGCTAGCCTGGCTGATGAAGGGTGATGCCCTGAAACCGGTCCCAGGATGCTTGTTTCCGGTCCAGGGAGGACCTGGCTTGGCAGTTCGGGCTGGACTGTTCCCATAAGGAACAGGGTCAAGACTGATTTGCATATGGCTGGGTCCAAACTGGGGTGGTGTGGTGAGCAAAAGAATGATGGATTAAACCCAGATCCTTGTCACTGGGGGTGAATGATTGCATTGTCCAGCATTCCGTCCATCAATTGTTTCTTTTTCATATGTTGCCCTAAGTGGGAAGGGTATGCCAAGACGTGGGTCCCGTGCTCAGTTCACCACTGGATTCAAGCTAGCCTGGCTGATGAAGGGTGATGCCCTGAAACCGGTCCCAGGATGCTTGTTTCCGGTCCAGGGAGCACCTGGCTTAGCAGTTCGGGCTGGACTGTTCCCATAAGAAACAGGGTCAAGACTGATTTGCACATCACTGGGTTCAAACTGGGGTGATGTGGTGAGCAAAAGAATGATGGATTAAACCTAGATCCTTGTGACTGGGGGTGAATGCTTGCATTGTCTAGCATTCCGTCCATCAATTGTTTCTTTTGCATATGTCGCCCTAAGTGGGAAGGGTATGCCCAGACATGGGTCCCATGCTCACTACACCACTGGATTCAAGCTAGCCTGTCTGATGAAGGGTGATGCCCTGAAACCAGTCCCAGGATGCTTGTTTTCGGTCCAGGGAGGACCTGGCTTGGCAGTTCGGGCTGGACTGTTCCCATAAGGAACAGGGTCAAGATCGATTTGCATATGGCTGGGTCCAAACTGGGGTGTTGTGGTGAGCAAAATAATGATGGATTAAACCCAGATCCTTGTGACTGGGGGTGAATGTTTGCATTGTCCAGCATTCCGTCCATGAATTGTTTCTGTTGCATATGTCACCCTAAGTGGGAAGGGTATGCCCAGACGTGAGTCCCGTGATCACTACACCACTGGATTCAAGCTAGCCTGGCTGATGAAGGGTGATGCCCTGAAACCGGTCCCAGGGTGCTTGTTTCCGGTCCAGGGAGGACCTGGCTTGGCAGTTCGGGCTGGACTGTTCCCATAAGGTACAGATTCAAGACTGATTTGCATATGGCTGGGTCCAAACTGGGGTGGTGTGGTGAGCAAAAGATTGATGGATTAAACCTAGATCCTTGTGACTGGGGGTGAATGTTTGCATTGTCCAGCATTCCGTCCATCAATTGTTTCTTTTGCATATGTCGCCCTAGGTGGGAAGGGTATTCCAGGACGTGGGTCCCGTGCTCACTACACCACTGGATTCAAGCTAGCCTGGCTGATGAAGGGTTTTGCCCTGAAACCAGTCCCAGGATGCCTGTTTCCGGTCCAGGGAGGACCTGGCTTGGCATTTCGGGCTGGACTGTCCCTATAAGGAACAGGGTCAAGACTGATTTGCATATGGCTGGGTCCAAACTGGGGTGGTGTGGTGAGCAAAAAAATGATGGATTAAACCCAGATCCCTGTGACTGGGGGTGAATGTTTGCATTGTCCAGCATTCCGTCCATCAATTGTTTCTGTTGCATACGTCTCCAGGTCAACAGCTCGATTACTGACCCTTTTCATGCTTCCAAGGGGACCCGCTAGGGATGCCCTCTATCACCTCTTCTTTTTATCATAGCCATGGACCCATTAGTGCGCTACTTCCAGGAACGTCACCTCCATCGGGGTCTGCCATTCCTCCTGGTCCCATTATTATTGTCGCTCTATGCGGACGATATATTGCTTTTTCTTCAACACCCCACAGTCAATCTCCCACCGCATATAAGAGAGGTCATCCGCTTTGGCGGCTTCTCAGGCCTTAAAATAAACTTGGCCAAGTCAGAGCTTTTCCCTCTTACAGCCGTTACGAGGCTGGTGCTTCCTGAATACTCAGTCCTGGTGTGCAGATTTCACCAGATACTTTGGCATCACACTTCACAGAGATAAAGAGCAGATAATTTGCCTAAATTATGTCATTGCTATCGATTGGCTGTCCACACAGATAGATTGGGGGATACAACTCCCACTATCACTGGCGGGTTGAGTGACGATCATGAAAATGGTAGTCCTCCCCCTCTTTCTATAACTCTTCCTTAATATATCGATTACGTTGACTAATCACTTCTTCCATATACTCCATAACCTTCTACTATGCCTTATATGGGCTGGGCATAAGCCCCGCATAAAATGGGATACCCTTGTACTCCCTTATGAGCGCTGAGGTTTTGGAGTCCCAGATCTCCAACTCTACTACCTAGCAGCTCAATGCCAGTTAGAATATCACTGGTATCACCCAGATGCACGTATGCCCTATACAAGTTCTGAGAAAGACCAGGCTGGACAAGTACCGCTCCCCTCCCTGCTACCCAAGGATGTTCCCATGTACCCAACTGACATTCACACACTCTACACCATGAGCTGCGCATGGAGGAAACTTCATCGCCTCCTGGGAGGAGAACTCCTTTACTCTCCTGCTATACTCCTGGCTAACAATCCCTGTCTTCCAATTACACAGGAAAAACTGGTCCAACACACCTTATCCAGGTACAACCTACATACTATTGGGGACCTCTTTCCAGATGGCCATGCCTTTGCCCATGCTAATGATCAGGGACGGCTACACGACTAAGGTGGAGGAGCGTCGCCCTACTGCTTTCTCGCAGTGCGAGAAGCAGAAACATAAAATGCTAATAACTTTCAGTTATTACCATTTTATGGTTGGTTGCGGGTGGGCAGGGCTGCTCTGCAAGCAGCCAGGGGAGGAATGGTGTGCCCACTACTGAGGGCGCAATGACTGTTTGGTCGGCCATCTCTGGGGCCCCCCAAACCAGTCATGCGCACTCTGATCTTCATGCAGGCTGCAGTGCAGCCTGCATGGAGAACATAGCCTCCCCGTAAGCCCCTGGCTGGGCGGCGTCCCCATCAATCACAGCGCTGCTTGCAGCGTTGTCATTGGCTTAGGGGAGGGTCAGGAGGGACCTTGCTGCCTGCTTCCTGTTCCTACTGGAGGCAGGAGAGCAGGATCAGGAGCCGAGAAAACACGGGACCCGGCCGGTGAAAGGTAAGTCTATTTTTTTTGTGGTTGTTAAATTAACCCCCCCCTCCCAACGCAACCCCCCACCCCACGCGACCACCCCACCCACAAGACATGCCTACCACGACTGCTAATGATGCAGGGTTCTACAATGCTATGTTTATGGACCACTTCCTCCTGAGGCACCTGCATAATGCTCTACGCTCCCGCATGCCCTCCTATCCCCTTGCTCCAGATTACTTTCCTCCCTTAACATTCATCATTACTGACAGAGCGGGGGTGGGGGGTGGCATGACCTTGGACAACCTCTCCCTGATAAAATCTGGTAATATTGCTGCACGCAGACCAAGCTTTTCGCCATAAACCAAAAACACAAGCTTTTGCATTACAAATTTTTACACCGAGCATATGTCATTCCAATGGTGGAGATTTTTTAATTTAGCGGAGCAAATAAATGATGACATGGAAGGTGGATCTAATCGAAACCGACCTTTCTGCACATTTCAGTAGGAAAAAAATGCTCTAATTTGTGCCACAATTCACTGGAATTCTCATACACAACATCGATACGGTCATAATCAACAGATAGCACAGAAACAATAAAGAATCATTTTGAATCTTTTCAACATTTTTCCTAAAGGGTAGGGAACAAAAGCGAGGGCTATGCTCTCTGAGTTCTAAGGCCCTCATTAGATCTGTGTCAGCGTCGCCAGCGTCTGTCCAACCTCTTTGAGGCACGTTTTAGCCCCCGATTAATTGGCATCCACTCAGTGATCAAATTATACAGATCATGAAATCCATTACATGTTTAAAGACCCCGTCCCTACTCTGTGGCATGTGAATACTTTCATTTGCAATTTTAAAGGCATCTTAGATGGTGTGCAGCCCTTCAAGTGTCTAAGCGTGGTTCACTTGGGATAGATAGTATCAGCAACCCTAGACTGAGATTACAAACATAAAGTAACAAGCATTGGCATAGCCAATAGGTCTCGCCTTTGGGACCTTATAAGTGTTTAGCCATGCAACAGTTGATGTTGTTGCACCAAGGAAATTGTGCTGCATAACTAAATACTTATAAGGTACCAAAAGCGAGACCTATTGGCTATGCCACTGCTTGTTTATATCTTGTTCTATGTACTGTGCCTCACGTCTTTCCTTTTTCTGGCCTCTCCTCTGCTGTCGTTCTTGGTGTATCCCGTCCCCTCTCTTTGACAGTGTCTGTGGCTGTTAACGAGTGTGTGTTTGTGTCTGCCTTGCTCTCTGGGTCTCTTGCTATGTTCTTCTGTTGTTCCCCTCTGTCACTTCTGTTTATTGACTGGAGAGGCCCAGACTTTAGGGGCTCCCGAAAGTGCCCACTAAATATATTCAAACGAAAGCTCAAACATGTTTTGAACAAGGAGCAATGTCACCAAGTTAAACTCATTTTAGACCTAAAGGCACCTTAAGGGAGGCTTAGAATTTGTATTTCTGCTTTGTGGTGCCTGCTTCTCAACATCATCATAACCTACAAACACTCAGTTCTTATCTAATTTGGGCTGATACTAACCTTTTCCGTAAGCATGAATTTTCCAATATTCTGTTGCACATAAAATGTTGTCAAGTCTTTTAGACCCGCTTTATGCAAGCACCTGTCTCCCTATTGTAATAATAACACGGATCCCTTATTGTAAATGTGAGTTTTTTTCCTGTGATCAGGGTTTTAAGTAAAATATGGAAGTGCAAGGACTTACTTTACAGAGCACCTGTTTGCTCCTGAGAAATGCCAAAGCTTGCAGCAGTGCTAAGAAGTGTTTCAAATAGAAGAAGTGCAGGGACTCGGAAGCAGAGCCGACCTGCCCATTACATCACTGCCTGTGATTGCTTGTAACATCCTTCGTAGAGGTCCTCGATGCACGCATTGATTTCCTGCAAACTTTGATGTCTTTAATTGCAAATGGAATGTAATGGATAATGTGCTGCATGGTTAAACACTTATAAGTTCCCAAAGGCGAGATCTATTGGCTATGCCAATGCTTGTTTCTTTAAAGAGCTCAAACTTCCACCTGCATAGTGTCCACGCTGTAGAAAAACTCAAATAAGTAAATAGAAAATGGAGGCTCAGCCACACCATCAAATTATGACCTGCCACCATTCATAATGATGTTTATCGATTTTGGCCCCCATTGGCACAAGAGTTAGGTGGAGAGTATATTGAGTTGAAGTAATACAACTGATAATATTTTGTAATGTTTGCTTTTAAAAAAAATAAGACGTTAATGTGCAACCATGTTATAGGCTACCATATATATATGTATTACAACATATGGATGCTCTTTTCTTTGATGGGCGAACTCGACAATAGTTACCCTTCCTTCAGTCATAGTTGTCAATTGACCCTGGTATGTGGTTCACCCTTATTTTATTCACTTTCTACTTGAAAAAGTGACCACTTCCTTACCTAATGTTCATCCAGTCAGGCTAATACATTTTAATACAGAGCCCTAGTTGAACTAGCTTTTTATTATCTGAGCATTGACACATCATTTTTGTGGAGAGTGAAAGGACCCCAATGACTCTGGCTGTAAAGTTTCGATGAGACTAACCTAGGGCTTCACTAGTGCAAAAAAAATATTTCACTATACGCTGGTGTCCAAAAGCTGTTCAAGAGTGCCCATTTCATGCCAGCTTCTCAGGATACCCACTGTGTCTTTATGTAAAGGAGTTTAATTCAAGTTAATTGCTTATAAGCGCATCTTAAGAAAAGAAATCTGTACTGGACCTGGATTGGACACCCCTACACTTTACAAAAACCATAACCATTGGCTTTGTGTGTGTTACTTTAAATATGTATAGTAGAACCACGTGTAACTAAATACACATTGACACAAATGGAAAAAAAACCTTGAGTATCTCAGGAATCATCTCCAATTAAGAGTTTTATTAATTGTCACAGAGGCTGGCCTCTGAGTTCGATCAGTGGCTACACTAAGTAGTCGTGGCACCGAACCTCGTGTTATCAGGTTGCAAAGGCAACATCAAGGCATATGGCATTTCACGCGCAAATCGTTCCTGTTAAATCAGGGCGCATGAATAATTCAGACTTCCTGGTTTCACATTATTTCTCGTTCCAGACATCAAAATTGGTGTTTATCCCCTTCCACCCTTCCATAAATAATTTTGTTCGTTAGAACCTACCCTCATATTGAGCATTCACTCCAGATTCACACCGGCAATCCTTTAAATAGATGTATGTACATGTTTTATTCCTGTTCCTTATTAGTAGTATTAGCGTTCGTGAATGCATTTTACAGCTCCATTTATTACAGGCTATGGATTACACATACCACTGCTCAATGTGCGCACTGCCGGCGTCGAATTCAAACATTTCTCATTGGTTACATTCCTATTAATAAGAAAATGGCAGGCAGCCTTTGGTCTTACCGCTATTGAGGTTAGGGATGCTTATCGTAAAAAAAAAATCTGAGGTGCTGAGGTAAAATGGCACCGGTACACTGTGGGGATAGAAACAGACAGATGGGCGGGACAATCAGTCCGTTGTAAACACTGCCCTCTTACAAAGCAGTAAGCACTTCTCTTTGGTTCGTAACACGCGGGGAGTGAGAGCCTTACTTTGGCTTGGCAGGCTGCCGGCAGCAGGGGGAGTCGCGCGCGCGCGCCTCAGCAGGGGGGCTGCGCGATTCACTTGCGGGAGCGATAATTGCTACCATATGGTGGCGCTCGCTCCCGCAAGTGAATCTCCAGACGTGCACGCGTTGCCATTGAAGGCAATGGAACGCGTGCACGTTTTTGGCTGAAAAGCCATGGCGATAGCAAAAGGTCTTTTTACCTATGCATCGCATGCGCGCTGCGTAGGCGAGACCTAAAAAATCCCCAGGGGCACCGTGCTTGGTTTTAGAGCAGACAGTGACAAATACATGTCTCCCAAAGGTCTGGCGCTGTGGTCCATTCTCAGGCATGACCACAGAGATGGATTAAGCACGCTCAATTATGCCAAATTAGGAGCGGGAAGGATAAAAACATCTAGAGCTATTGATGTACAGCTCCGCACATCAAACGCTGCTCCTCTCTCATCTGGTTGCAGTTCGCAGTAAATAAGAGGCTCTTTCCTCGACGTTCCTCTGACTAGAAATAATCCGCGGGTGCTTCTCCCGAGGCAGCAGCGTGCTGTAATTGCTGTACGGACGGGAAACGCGCGCTGACGGCGTGCACTGCACCGCTACGTCACCGCGAGGGATACTCCTGACTCCGCTTTAGGACAGCAAACCAGAAGCGCCTCAGTTCTTTTATGCGCCTGGTACGAGTGATGAAAACCGGGAGCCACTTCAGCACGTGCCCGACGTAACCATTTAATTATTTGTTTATTTAGGTGAGTTGTAAAGCCTAACAAGCGCTGAAAGACAAGCACGGCCCGCAGTGCATTTACATCGTTTACCTTACGGGAGCGAGCAGCGAGGCGCGATAATTGCAAACATATTGCGCCGCTGCTCGCTCTCGCAAGGGAATCGCCGTACATGCACGAGTTCCAATAGCAAACAGTGCAAAACATGCACGAGTTTGAAGAAAAGCCTGTAGCGATTCCAAAAGGTCTCAAAAGAAGCGCTTGTGCGCTGCGTAGGCGAGACCTAAAAAGGAAAACCTATACGATTGGGAACTAAGTGGACCTACAACGTGAGAAACCTAAGGTGGAAATGTGTGATACATTGCAACAAAGAAAAAGAATTACAAACTAAGGGGCATATTATCAAGAAACGGCGTTAAAATTATCGCCGCTTTAGCGGCAGAAAACTGCCGCTAATGCGGTGATAATGGGCTTGATAATATGCCCTTGAGAATTCCAATAGAAGCCCATGTTCTGGTGTCAACATGGGCTTCTATTGGAATTCTCAAGGGCATATTATCAAGCCCTTTATCGCCGCTTTAGCGGCAGTTTTCTGCCGCTAAAGCGGCGATAATTTTAACGCCGTTCTTGATAATATGCCACCATGTCCCAAAATATTACCAAAACTCAAGAAACAAACAGCCATTAAACAGCTAAAAAAGACAATTAAATTACCCAAAATTAGAGATATTTTTGTATGGTCAAAAGAGGAGTATCTTTAATAAAGCAAAAGACTTAAAGGCATCCCAAAAATAGCTGATAGGGACTATACAGAGCAATAGGCTGCCAATGGTTTGTCACAGCATTGCCGTATAACAATAATTCCACACTTTTTGAAACCAGGTCAGACTTAAACAGAACAAAATATAAGGCAGTCAATACTGCAGGGATACAAGTTGTTGTTTCACCCCAAAGGTAGACTTGACCAGGGCCATTAGGGCAATGTGTCGCAAGAACAAAAAACCAATACCGGTTTTACTTCACTTTACACCGCGCCAGGTATACACTTTGCCGGCAACCAGGGAATGACTCCAATAGACAATAATGAATAATGGCCCTATCCGACTTATTACCTGAGGGTGATCTACGTCTTACCATGATTTTAAAAAACTGACCAACTTGCCTCAAGGTCATACTTTTAAATGTTAAGGGCATTTCACATTTTATCAAGAGGGAAAAGAAATCTACACTATCTACATAAAGAACAATCAGATATTGCGCTATTGTGGAAGTGCCACTTCTCCCAGTGAGAAACTGACAAATTGAAACGAGATTGCGTGGGACTGGTTCTTGCAAGCAGCTTTACTAATCAATGAACTTATTATTAATACATAAATAATTATGTGAAAATTAGGTAATTAGCTCATAAAAACCATAAACAGAAAAGCATACAGTCAACCAAGGACGCATTACCATTTCTATGAGAAGTAAAAAACATGGTATGAGCGCAATCTTAAAAACACAGTAAGAAAATCTGTCTAACCATAGGAGCAAATGAAAGATACAGTGCTTAAGCCTCACCATCTTCAGGGCATTGTATAACATCATAAAATACAGCGCTTAGGCATCGACTTTTTCAGTGCATCATGTGGATACCTACCCCTCGTCCAAACATAGCAACATGGGTATTATTATACTATGTAGTGCATAGCAAAGCGCTAGATGCCACCAGTTCCCATCGTGGCCCTGGTCTTCTTTTATCTGACTGTGAGATGGGCAGGAACCCATAACATTGTTCGACCAAATTGGGTAACAGATTATTTACAAAAGCAGAAACATTATAAAAACACGGGCTAGGGCACATCCATCTGACCATAACAGCAGATAATGTGTATAGGGCTTGAGCCTTATCTTACTTAACCCACCAAAAGAATCCCACACCCCCATCATAGCATAGCCACGTGTTTATTAAACTATAAAGTGCATAATGCATAACAAGGTGCAAAATGCGACCAGTTCTCCTCCTAAGCCCAGGGGCGAACAGCATGTAGGGTATAAAGACGCCCCCCATAGGTCTTTGGGCCATGTCAGATGGGATAGAGGGTGCAAAATTCTTCTCACTCTCAAGCCTAACACACCCCTAGCAGCCCGTCTTTTAGGACCCCACTATACCCAACTACACCCGGATGTTGGCACCCTTCATGGACAAAGGCAAACTGGGGCCCTGTCTAGAGAGGTCCTTTACAATAATCAGGCCTTCAATAATATCAAGAAACTGCGCCTGTTCAACTGGATGTTTTGAGGGTTTAAAGACGCCACAACCGCTGACCTGCAAGTTCTTATTCCAAATGCTAAAAATTCATTGCGTAGCAGAGCCTTCCAATGCCCCCGGAGGCTTGAACAGAGGCAAACAATGTGCACGAATGTCTCCGTTGTCGGGTGGCATAAACTACACCGCTCATCCTCCAAGTGTCCGCCCTCCTGCCACCTAGGCTTGAAGTCCAGCCAGTTAGAGAACAGCCCACATCTCAGTAGCATAAATTTCCTCTTGATGATCACATAGCATACCGCTTCCAAATATGGCTAGTATGCCGCTACCAAATATGCCTAGTATGCCGCTTCCAAATATGGCTAGTATGCCGCTTCCAAATATGGCTAGTATGCCGCTTCCAAATATGGCTAGTATACCGCTTCCAAATATGGCTAGTATACCGCTTCCAAATATGGCTAGTGTGCCGCTTCCAAATATGGCTAGTATGCCGATTCCAAATATGGCTAGTATGCCGCTTCCAAATATGGCTAGTATACCGCTTCCAAATATGGCTAGTATACCGCTTCCAAATATGGCTAGTGTGCCGCTTCCAAATATGGCTAGTATACCGCTTCCAAATATGGCTAGTATACCGCTTCCAAATATGGCTAGTGTGCCGCTTCCAAATATGGCTAGTATGCCGCTTCCAAATATGGCTAGTATACCGCTTCCAAATATGGCTAGTATACCGCTTCCAAATATGGCTAGTGTGCCGCTTCCAAATATGGCTAGTATGCCGCTTCCAAATATGGCTAGTATGCCGCTTCCAAATATGGCTATTATGCCGCTTCCAAATATGGCTGTTCTTGGTGGGCATGAATAGGAGTTTAACACCAGCCACCCATGTGCTCGCTCGGCTCGTTGCATTTTGTCCTCCAGCCGACATTTCAGCCGGATACATTTGTTGGCTGCTTTTTAAAAACTCACGCCATAACCCACTAAGGGGAAGGTTCTCAATACTGTCCGGCAAATACTTACTTAAGTATCCTTTCTCTCTTTGCAGGTTCATTTCAGTCCAAACATAATGCGCCATGGAGTCCTTAGGAGCGTTCCTCATTTTGTGACAGCGTATTAAGAAGGCCCCTTGTCTGGCTAAAGATTGCTTTGCCAAAGAAAATTTGAGTCTGACTTGCGCAGGTGAAGCCAACCTCAGCAACTGAAAGATCCATTTATAGGTCTGTGTTATAAGCTTATCCAGGAGGTTTGCATCTTCACCAAGCATTATCTCGCCTCCAAGCGATAAAGTCGGGATCAATTTTGACGTTATCACCATAATGAGAGATTTAAGGTAGTGACCCCAGAGGCTTTTCAATAAAGTTAAAAAGGCGAAGTTTAGTGCAGTTGCTTTCCCCCTAATTGCTTCCTTTTGTGGCATATAGGAGGCCCTCAAGTCCGGTTTAACACTCAGGTATGTGATTAAGACTGTTTCTTCTATCAGGGACCCTTTTATTAACCATTTACCCTGGGGATCACGTTTTTGAGAGTCTAAGTGGTGGTAATAAGCGGAACGAGCATGCCGAGAGACGCCATTTTTGTTAGCACTCCAGCTGCTTGAACCACCAGCCACTATATAATGAAGCCCAGCGCGCCGTCCGCGCCCGAACAGGACTTTGGGCCAGGAACCCTGGACCAAATAACTCAAAAATGATCACATACTCTTATCAGCAACTTGTCACTTTAAGGGGGGTTTGTACTAATAAATGCCTTCACTCTATTAACCTAACTGAGGGACACCTAACATGTAAGCACTGTAACTTCCCTCCGCCAGGAAACCCTTCTTCCAGAAACACCAGCCCATCTGAAAAATGTTCCTAATAAACTGAAGGTCCCTACCTCGCCACAGGCTGGACATTTTCTCGCTCCTGGAAGAGGAAAAACCAGGCGCCATGTTCCTAACCGAAATCTGGCTCAATGAGGAGTCAGGACCAGATATCGCCATGACCCTGCCCTTGAGTATTACACAATAGGCAGAGATAGAGACGACAAGAAGGGAGGAGGACTTGCTATTATACTGAAAGCAACATTCACATGCCTGGTCGAACCCTTTCTAATCCCTTCCCGCGAAAGCTTGACATTCGCCATCTTCCTGTCCATCACATTTACTTTCTCTGGAGTCCTTATCTACCGCCCTCTGGCCTTGCAGGCCAATTCATCCAGACCCTTTCAGAGGCCCTTGCCAATCTCGCAAGTTAGGAAGCCCCACTTCACGGTGTTGGGAGATATTAATTTACATCTCGAGGAGCACACAGACGCCCAAGCGGAAGGCTTCCTGGCAGCCATTCAACGCATGCAAAGAGTTCAAAGCCCCACTCATGGAAAGGGGCACATGCTCAATCCCATTTTTTCCAATAATCCACACTTATAGGTCTCAGATCCCCTACCCAGTACCTGGTCTGACCACTTCCTGATCTCGTTGGACCTTTTAACTCCATGCCCATCCGTACCCCTCAAATCATTTACCTGGAAAGCAGCAGCTGGTCCTAGCTAAACCTCGCAGACTGGAAATGCGTCCTAAACAATACCACACCCCTTCTGAGCTCCAAGCCAAACGTTGCCAGTAGTAAGCTTTCCCAATGGATAAACCACTCTTTAAATCTAATCATTCCCAGAAAAACCCTAACTCTTAAAAACAATAAAAAAGACACATTTTCAAGATAGATTGGGCAGCATTTGCTGAATATGAAGTATGATATGCTCTATAGAATCATGGACACTGGTGCAGTCACTAGGAACCAAGGCACGGTTTACGTAATCTGCCACCATGGAATGCATCCATATATTACAAATTATAAATTCTGCGATGGACTCATCTTTGGTAAAAAAAAAAATAATAATTGGCTAATGAAGTTGCACAAAAATATTTTGAAGGTCAGGGGACTTACAGGCACCCTCCCAACACATACAAAGACACAAAATTGAATGCAGTAACGTAGCACATATACATCTTTCCACTGATGGAGAACTAGGCAAGTGAAACATGTCACGCTGGGCAGGTACTCAGTGCTGAGGGAACTGAGAGTGCAATTTCACTGCTAATAAATATGGAGCTCTGATTTTTAAATGGTAGCAACAATCCCTGCACTGAAATGGCAAATAGTTGTTGACAATTGCACCTCAATACAGTGGTATTGGAGCCATGAACTGTCCCCTTTTAGCCAATGTAGGACAAAAAGGTCTTTAAATATCTTAATCACTGTTTCACTATTACACAGAATTCCTTTCCCCTCATTGTTTTCAACATCGTAATCTTATCTGAGTAGTAGTGCAAATTTGCCATAAAACCCTCTAAGACCCTTATTATGAGTGGGTCCAGCAGTATGCATGAGAGGAAATACCTCTCTGACCATAATAGGTTTCCTGATGTCACCGGACCCAGAATTATTAGGTCCGTAAATGTAAGACCTGGTAATTCTGAGCCCTGAGGCACCGGTCCCGAACCATGGAGCAGAGCTATGGGGACAGCAGACAGTTGCTGCTCCTAGCACCTGCCCGCTCCCTTACTCTGCATGCAGGGACAGCAAACTATCCTCCCCCGCCTGATTAGACATTGCCCTGTCCCACCCTCATGCAGAAAGGGCCTTTTAAAAGCACTGATTTGCCAACTTTTCTGAGCAGGTGGTAAATGTACGTGCATTTGGGCTATTATTTCCCCTGTACATGGCAAACACATGCATATTTAGACATACTTTCATAGATCCATCTGTTATTCCTCATTCCTGTGGAACTACCTTGTTATCCCTGGATTTAAGCACAGGGATATCATCCAGAATCAGAAATTCTGGCACGCCAGTATCTCTGCACCTAATTCCGGGGAATTAATAATGAGAGCCTAATGTACTCCTGTTTGAGCCAGGTACCCAAAATAAATTGGTCCTATGAGCCCTCCAGCCAAACTAAATAGTTTTGACCGTCTTTTAACACACGTTCAGGTCTTTGTTGTTGTCTTCCTTCTACAAGGTATCCAGTATTCTCTGGATACCTCTGCAACCCCAGGTTTCTACTTTTGATGTTCCATGCTGGGCTTCCCGGACATCTTCAGAAGCCTGCACATATTCCATTGCTCCATCCTGTCTTCCAGATGTTCCAATTCTGGTCCTATATTTTCACTCTGCCCGAAATTTCCCATCTTATTGCCCTCAATTCTGTCACTAAAGCCTGGATTTATTTTTATCAAGACTTTTTTATCTTTTATTGGCCCTACGCTGGCTACCATGTTTGAAGGCTCAGCCAGTGCTCCTGGCTGGAAATGGGCTAAATTGATCCTGTCACCTCCTGAGCACTAGTGATATCGCTTCCTGCTTCAGGCCATCATTGGGGTGTGCAGCATAACTAGCAATGTGCTTGAAAACCTAAGCACATCTCCCCCTGTGCTTTTAACGTCTCCAGTCGACTCATCTACTTTATAGTGTTTGTGTATGATTATCAGCATAATATCACACAAATTATTTGTGCGGATATTGTTAAGACTCTGCGTAGTACTGCTGCTTTCCTCCTTGCTTCGGTACCCTCTGCTTCTTTTCTGGAGACTCTGGGGTGTTATCAGCACTTAACCTATTTTCAGTTGGCATTAATATCCTAGAGGCTTTGTTCTCCCACAGAGAATGGAATTCCCTCTGGTCATTCCACGTGCATGGGTATAATGGACCATTTTACTGTGCACTGCTTTGTCAAGCCTTCCAAGAAGGTATGAGGAGGAAAGATGGCCACCTCCTCCACATAAATAGTAATGTCACTCTGTCGCGCCCTAACATCATAGTTCGCTCACTCTACAGACAGCTGGAAAGACATTTACAGCACCTCCCCTGTATAGTCACATCACTGTTAAGAGGTCCTTGCACAGATCTCCATGGAGAGACCAGCATTCACGAGACGTCTTGCCTTTCTAGAGGCTTTCAATAGGTTGCCTTCTCTCAGGTGAGTTAGCAACTGTGGCTACCATCTATGCCCACAAGTTTCCTCGATTTGAATGTCCGGACCATTAGCAAAAAGTAAGTATTTTCACCTATGATGCAGCACGATTTTTGAAATCATAATACACAACACATTGTCGTCCAAGGGCACCACTCGGAACATAGGGCTTGGCTGCTAAGTTTTGTTCAATTTGCGAGTGAGACAAAACTTTAATTGCAGTGTGCCTGTGTATGCCAGTGCTCCTCAAATATTATCTTATCTAATTACTTGCCAATCAAATGCCCTCTTCCCAGTGTCTGATCTGCCTTACTCTGTGTCCCTTCCTTGACCCTTTTACCTCTCCCCGCGACCAGCATTTTTTCTGTTCACATTTTTCCAGCTACCCTCCTAGTGGCACTGACCATCTCCCAGTATTCCCTACCCCTACTACAGTGTGACTGCTCTAGTCCCAATGCCATTGTCCCTCTCCCTCTCCCTGTGCCCCAGCTCTCTCTCGGGGCTCTCAGCGACACCCTTAATGGTGTGAGATCGCCGCTAGATGTGGACATAGGGAGCAGCTCCTGCCACTGCTCCAGGGTTGGCAGCTGCTGCTTCTGGCCGGGACATGGATACCAGGCCTACCGCCAGCCTGGAGTGAGCAGTGAAGGCGAGTAGATTGGGGGCAGACGTAGGGCAGAGCAGTGGGTAAGCACCAGGAGAGGAGTATGAGTTAGAGGAGTGAGAGTGTGTGAAGGTGAAGGTGAGAAAGGCTGAGTGAAAGTGTGAGTGGCAACAGTGTGAGAGGACTAATTGCGAGTGATAGGAGTGGGGGAAAAGAGAGTGAGTCAGAGGAGTAAGACTGAAGGGAAAGAGGTATGTGAGTGAGACTTAGAGGAGCAAATGAAGTGTGAGTGTGATTGAGAGGAAAGTGAGCGTACTCTTGGCTGGCCCAGTAGGATCCTAGACAAACCCTGAACCCAGGGAACTTACACTTCGTGTGTGCAAGCTTTTATTCTGGTAACCTGTGCTTAATTTGAGCCAGTGGTTGCAGGTGGCATCTAAAATAGTCATTTGTCTGTATTGTGTAGTTATATTAATCATACAGTTATGGAACTTCAGCCATTTAGTGTGATTCCGTCAGGGTTAAGTTCATGTGACATCACTTACTGGAATGACTTAGGGTCAAAGGTCATATGATATCACTTCCTGTGATGCCTTTAAGGCAGAGGTTATTAAACTTTTTTGCACTAATTTCACCCCCCCCCCTCCCCCCAAGCAAAATGTTTTAAGTCGGGCCCCCCCTCCGAAACTTTATAGCAAAGATTGTTGGAGTGGGAGGTACATGGAGGGGGTAGATTATTAGATCATTTCAGTGGTGCTTTTCTGTAGCTCATAATCCACAATAAATGTAGGACTTCAAAAAGAGCAAACGCATCAAACAAAAACAGAACTGACCATTTGCACTCCTGGGCTCTAAAGCACCTGCAGCTGCTACACAAATGATAGCTGCAGCCCTGGGAAGCAAACTATCTCCTCTTCGATCACCCCTTCCCAATCATGCTGGACCATCACTTCAATCTTGAAACAAGCTGTCTGTCCCTTTCTGAAAAAAATGACCTCCTGCATGCTAAAGGAGGCTTTATGATGCTTTGTGTTAAAAAAAAAAACGCATCTGCCCCTCCCCTCCACCCTGCTGCTTGGGCCCTATTCCGTGTGCAGCTAGGGTGATGTGGACCCTAATTCTAGCAAAGAAAATGGGCCACCACCCCCCTTTTCATAGTTGGTCAGGGTGGAGGGGCTTCTGTGCTGTGAAGCAGAGGAATAGAGAGCTAAAGAAGAAACATGCCTTCTCGCCTGCGACGTGAAAGAAATGTAAACATGTGCAATTGGTTAATCACCAAATGTAAAGGCTGCTTTGGAGGCAGTTTAGTTTTTAATAGATAGTCACTTCAAGCTCCATGGTGAGAAATATTTAATCTTTTTGGGAGATAATATAAAGGGGGTATCAGCGGAGTTCTGTAGCACGTACTTTTAATGGACACTTTAAAAAAATTGCACTAGATACAGGCAGATTAGTTATTACAAAAGTGTATATTTTTAAAGCACTTTTTTTGCTTAAATACTAAGGGGCATATTAGCAAGACCCACGTTAAAATTATCGCCGTTTAGCGGCAGGAAACTGCCGCTAAAACGGCGATAATGGGCTTGCTAATATGCGTTATGGAATTCCAATAGAAGCCCAGGTTAGATGTGCAGGACATCTAACCTGGGCTTCTATTGAATTCTATAACGCATATTAGCAAGCCCATTATCGCCGCTTTAGCGGCAGTTTCCTGCCGCTAAAACGGCGATAATTTTAACGTGGGTCTTGCTAATATGCCCCTAAATTTTGCAGCAGCTTATTTTATACGGTGTAATAAAATGTTAAAATAATGACATATTCACAGTGCTTAGTGCCACAGACTCAGAGACCTCTTAGCACTATATATGAACAAGTCACTTTTCCTCGCTGGCACCAATGAGGATATAATTCTGTGGCTCGCTGGTCACACACATAGACATCTGTAGTGATTACATTCACCAACTGAGGTTTCATAGCTTAAAAGAGTGCATTTCCCATCTGATGGAGCAGGATTTCGCAAAAAAGAAACCTGCTCGAATGAAATACCCCCATAATACATACTAACAGTAAGTAGTAATAGAAAATTAACATGCACCCACAGGAACACAAAGGAAAACTGCTTTGCGGATGCATGCACTAACGTGAGATAACGCATGAAAGAACTAAAACCGTATTTACATTATGCTTTGAAAGAAACAAGAAACAATGCATGGCCACATGTGCATTTCGTAGTTTGCATGTTGCAGCTTGCTTTGAAATTATAAATAATACTGTTTTTGCATAAAGCTATGCTAGGAAAAACGCTAACAGGGAATAGTGCAGAGGTGGGTGGTAAACAGTGAGAACTACATTATCATATAATTAATGAATGTTCATTTTCCATTTGCTATAGTGAGCTGGATGAGACGCCATTTTCCCTTAACTTAGCCGGATAAAGTAGGGGCAGGAGAAACAAGTGAAATTGATCTGACAAAGGCACGCTGAGGCGCTGAGCACAGCAGAAGAAGACCTAGCTTTTTGGCCGTTGCCCGGTGGAGCTACTTGATATCTATAGAGGAGATGGGCTGTGGACTACCCCTTCAGCCGTCACCTACCCAGCCGGACATTGGGCAGACCTTACTTCGTCTCACCGTCGTACTCTCTCTCCTACCCCTTTACTCCACCCACTTTCTCCTTTATGCTCCATTTATCCCTCCTCTTTGCTCTCTAATTGTTTTCTCATTGAGACCTAGCCGCTTGACTGTTGCCCGGTGGAGCTACCTGATAGCTATAGAGGAGATGGGCTGTGGACTTCCCCCTCGGCCGTCACCTACCCAGCCGGACTTTGGGCAGACTCTCCTTCATCTCTCCATCCATCCTATCTCCATCCTTTCTCCCTCCTACACCTTTACCCCACCCCCTTTCCCTTCTAAGCTCCATTTATTTCATCTTCCGACGCTCTTGAAATGTTTTCTTGTAACTGATGTAACTTGTAACTGATGTAATTTTGTGGAACCTTATGTAAAGCGCTCTGATACCTCCGGGTCTAGCCAGCGCTATATAAAACTCAAATAAATAAAAAAAAAGAAGAAGTGTAGGGGGTGAAGGCCAATGTGATGATCGCCTGCCAAGGGATGTGACTGACCGTGGGACAGAAAGACTCCTTCCGCGGACATTGCTTAAAATTATGTGCAAATTGTAACTTGAATTAAATCGTGTGAACGGAAAAATTATGATATCATGGCAATGGGTATAGAACAATGAATATGTTCAAAGTCTGAATGAAGTCACAGTGGTGTGACATACCACCCCCAAAGTCCACCAATCAGCTGTTTAGTTTCGTGAAATGTTTCAACTGATGTGGGACGGACATGTAGGTTTTAGGGTATAACTGGGGTGCCTTTAGGGGTGTGGTTAAGGTTAGGCTGGCTACGGAGAGAGAGAGGGGAGATGCGTCGCTGTCCGTCGGTTTGCAGAGAGGCCTAGCTGTTCCTGTCCTGTCCCGTTCATGTCCCTGTAAATTTATTGTGCCAATAATCATCTCCTCCAGATCTACTTTCAATTTACTCACATTTATACTCTGTGGTTGCGGTTTAAACTTGCATTTTTTTCCAGTTAAGGTGTGTGTGTGTTATTTTATATGCAGTTAACTGGAAGTGAAAATGGCAACAAAATGCAGAATATTTTGTTATTTTTAGCCACAATTTTGACCCCTGTCTTCACACTCACTGACCTGCCACCATGGTACTCAGAATTACAGTCCCCTCAACTTTTATTGTTGCCCTTCAACTGCTAGATGTAAATGAAGAGAGCATGGAAACGCACCAGCTTCCAGGCAGTAGCGGCTGCTAAGGGGCACTAGTTGTGAGGCAAGAAGGGGGGGGGGTTAAGAAAAAAATTAATAGAAAAAAAGGAAAAATTCACATACCTGCAGGCCTCCGTCCTCTTCGGTCGACGCAAGAAACAGGAAGCACACAGTCTCCCAGACTCCCCTAGCCAATCACATCACCAGCATGACAGCAGTGTCGTGATTGGTCTGAGTGCCATGGTTCGGTGCTCAGACAGAGAGTGGGTGGCTGTGCATGTTCTCCACCCAGGCTGTGCAATACAGCTCGGTGGAGAACTGCTAAGTGCGCATGACTGTTTTGCCAGCCCAAGACGGCCGGTTAGATCGTCATGACCACTTAGAAAGTGCCCCCCACTCTGCCCCCTGATCTGTGGGCAGCCCAGCCATGCCCCACCCCTACAGAACCAGTAGTGGGGAAAAAATGATAATAACATAGTGTTATTATCATTTGATCTTTCCTGTGGGGCGACGTTCCTCCGCCTTAGCGAAGGAACTGCCGCTGCTTCCAGGGTATCTTCATTTACAAGTAGATGCAGACTAACCCTGGGCGTAGTACTAAAATTGCACGTAGCACAGTGCAAAAATTGTGCTAATTGACGTAGCGTAGCAGCAAAATCATCAACACCTACAAATGCTTTGATAAAGCAATTTTACATGCTAAAAAGCATATAATCAATTCACAAAAATGAACTGTGAGAATGAAAATATCAGGCAATGAGAGAGGTGATGATTTTGGGGTCCCCCCTAACCTAGGGGGAGGACCAAGCAGATGCCTTGAACACAAAGAGCATATCATGCTGAATGATTCAGTAGTGGTCCCTTCCTCCTAGGTACACAAAAAGAGGGACAGAAGGGCTTTTTTCCTCAAGGTCCAGCACAAATGCCCAAATGCTATTCAAAAACTGAAATACTGTGCTGTTCCTAAACAATCCAGAAAAATGGTAATGCAGGTCACAGTAGTTTTCTACATCCAAATAGATGGGAATCCATTTATTTGGAATGTAATGCCCTCACACACCCCATAGGGTGTCATGCTTCATCATTGGGCTGCTCCTCGTCTGGCCGGCGCTGCAATGCCTGACGGGCTCTTAATGCGGGGCACTTTGGCTGAGATCTTTTTTCCAAGTAGCCGTTTGGTGCCGTGGGGGTGAGGGGTCTAGTGAGTGTAGATGTAAAAATATGTGCTATAAAGTGTGAATTAAAACAGGATAGGGAGTACCAACAAGAACTACTTTAATTGTGGGGTCTCCTACCCTGATTAAAAATAATTGAAAGGCGCAATGCTAAGGTAATGTCTTAGATACGGAGCTCTTCCATGTAATCGGTCAACATGTTTCTTCGCCTTTTTCTATAGTTTTAGAAGCGATTCTTCAGGACCTATGAAAATAAAAGACTATCTACACTATATACATTATGGTGGACCTAAACTAATAGTATATTAAGTATAAATTCATGATCACCGTACCTTACTCTGTCTAGTGGCTAATAGTGTAGGTTCTACCTATTTTGGGAGAAAAACCATGTTAAAAAATACCATGACCAGCCACAAACACATGTTTATCGTGTGCTACTGTATATAGCCTGCTCGTTAATGGCACAACATACATAAGTGAGGTGTCGCAAGGATTAACCCACCATGTGCCAAAAACAAAGTGGTCACTTCAATGCATTCAATTCTTTAGACCAAATTAGTGAAATGTAGTTTGTTCATTACCGCAAGAAATACATAGAACTCACCCAGTCAGAAATGAGTTTTTACTTCATCAATCCCCGGCAGATCAGAACATGAGGAACTTCCCACATCCTAAAGCGGAGTGTAGATGAAATAAATATGGAAGAGAAGAACAATGTATTTAAAAAGGAACAAGAAGGCACCCTCCAGCTTTTCCCAATGTGTTCTGATATCTAACTAACTACACATCGGGCATCCCCTATCATATTTCTCATGTCAAGTGAATGGAATTCCTATATCAGCTCCCAATACAGCTTTGTTATAATAACCGTTCCTGTCCCCCAGATATGTCATCAGGAGATATATTTATTCACAAAGACTATAACCATGGATAACCCATGCCCCCATCCAAAACTTAGCTGGAATCAATACACAATCCCCAAAACGTACGTTGTGTAAATTATCTTTATGAATGGAAAAGGGAAAAGGAGTCTCTCCCATCATGCGCTTTATGTGTGTAGTCTCTGTTGAAGAGGTGTCAGAGGAGTATAATCGCCTCAATCTCTCCCTGAAAAAAGGCATCAAAAGTCCTCCAAAACACAAACGTTCGAGATGGAAAAAGAATAATAAAGGATTCCCCAGTATACTCACAGTTGCGAAATCCGCAACGGATCCTTAGACCTACCCTCAGTTGCCGGGTTCGGTAGGTAAATAAGAGAGTGCCGATTCAGCTATTTATCCCCCTTGTACTTCCGCATTTGTTCCCTAAACCGTGTCAGCTGTGTTGGTATCTCCCGCGTGTGCCGGAAACACCCGAGTTGTTAAATAGTGGCACAGCGGGCGCCATCTTAGAGAAGGCGCGAGTGGTACAAATCACCTAATAGTGTTGATTCCTCGTCCCTATGGGTATACCCAACAAATAACCCTTTAGTCATGTAATAGTGGGAGAAAACTTGTGCCTGTAATTAATCTATCGTAAAAAATTGCGATACCAAAAACGGTTTTAAAATCGATATTTGCCGTTATTTGTCAAAAATATATATATACAGGGTATCCACTTGGATCTATCCCACTTATAAAAAACATGTCATGTTTAACATCCGGTGGGACTAAGTTCAAGATGAAAAATAAAAAGTGGTGATATACTGCCTATGGTTCCTGTGTAAAGGAGTCAGCCATTTTGGATAGGGGTGCCTGGTATGACAAAATGCCTTATATGCTCTTACAAAGAAA
The DNA here is from genome assembly GCA_963921515.1 of Calotriton arnoldi. NCBI lineage: Eukaryota > Metazoa > Chordata > Amphibia > Caudata > Salamandridae > Calotriton > Calotriton arnoldi. The sequence goes on along the minus strand of CAWUFW010001036.1, from coordinate 2,465,544 downwards.
AAATGAGAATGAATATTGGTACAAAGTATTACATATAACCACGCCACCATTTATTACCCATGGTTTTTAGATGATTTAGCCATTCAATGGTGGTATATGTATCCTAGCAAATTGGCAAGAAACTATGTAACACTAGGAGGAGCAGACTACAAAATATAGTATATTGGGGTATGATTAAATTCGTAGTGCGCTCCATGGGATGTTCTCATTCAAACCCAGTGTGTCAGAGGACAGACAATGCACCCATCTCTGTTCTTTATAAAACAAAGCATTCTTACTAATCTTAGAGAAAGTTTCCAGTACTAACCAGCGGAAAGAGTCTGGTGCATGATTGGTGTTGAAAAAATGTGTACACATCTTGGTGTTAACCCTATGGCAACGAAAGTTGCTGCGATGTTCAGTAATCCTCACCTTTACCGGTCGCGTGGTCATCCCTATGTATTTTAGACCACAAGGGCATGTGATCATATAGATGCAATTTGTTGAGTTGTAATTACTGTGTTTGCGCAATTCCCATATAAATGTTTCATCAAATGTTATGGTCTTAGTCACTGTTGTCAAGGCACAAACAGTGCAGGTGCTGCATGGGTAGTGTCCCTGCACTGGAGGTAAATCCCACAGTTGTCTCTGTGTGTTAGTTGGTCGTGTCCGAGGCCTGGTGTGGATCAACCTGTCTTTTAAATTACTCACACGTTTGAAAGCAAAACGTGGTTGTTCGAGAGTCAAATCACCAGTGTTCAATATAGCCCAATGTTTCTTGATAGCCTGCTTTATTCTTACTGAGTCTGGACTAAATGTTGTCACACGTCAATATTTCTGTTACAGTTTTTTGTCTGGGTTCTAGTAAGGCCTCCCTGTTGTTGTTTCTCGCACGTTTTTTTGAGAGGGAAACAAAAAACCCTTTCATGAAGCTTTTGCATTTGACTCATGAGGGACATCTAGTAACGACTAGTGGAACTGCAGCTTGATGTAATAATAATTTCAATGCTTTTGCATTTGACTCGTGAGCGACATCTAGTAATGACTAGTTGAACTGCAGCTCTTTGTAGAATTATTTTGATATTGGATACTATAATATTCACTGCCCACTGCTAATCTCGTCCCATAATGCTTTGCAGGGCCTTTGGTTGGGATTGTATTTTTGCCAATAACTGAGCTTGGGGTGGTCCTAAGAGGATGGGACCACCACCGAATCGTTCAACAAGATGTGCTTTTTGTTTTCAAGGCATCTGCTTGGTTCTCTCCCTAGGTTAGGGAGGATCCCAAAATCATCACCTCTCTCACTGCTTGTTAATTTATTTGTTTTCACTTTTGTGAAATGACTATATGCATTTTAGCATATAAAGACAAAGATACTTATTTTATCTTATCTTGCACTGTGCTGGCAATTATTGCACAGTGCAGACAAGCACACAGCTTCGCACTACGCGAAGTACTTCGCGTAGCTACGTGTAGTGCTACTACGCAAACTACGCCCAGGGTTAATGCAGATGCATTTAATCCCCCCTAGGAATACTGCCACAGACCCCGCATGGGTGGATTATCCATAGGGACTTTGGAGCTGTGCCTCTCCATATGTTTTGAGCTGCCATCCAAGATATAGATTTGGTGCACCGGACGCTTAACAGAAGCCTTCCAGCAACGATGCTGCATAACAACACAATCTTTTTAGAACATCTTTTTAAAAGCAAACTCACTCTGCACATGCAAGCGATGAGCCCATCCTTCCTATAGTGAAAATAATCAGAACTCCCACGCGACCTCTATTTCTTTGTAAAGAGTCACTAAAGCTCTCTGGGGCTGTCCATTGTGTGCATTAATATTCAAGAGCTCCTAGTCACAATAGTATTAATCTTTTTATTGTAATTCTTAGATTGTTTGTATTTTTTTTTAAATGTAAAAAACATATTTTAAAATGTCATTAATTTAAATATGCAGTAATTTCATCTATTAATAAACAGAACCATTCCATCGGTGTACTTCTTCATTTCAGACAATGATATATATAACAAAACAGTTAATGTGTCCCCAAATCAATACAACACAATCATTCTAACCTATCATACCACCACGCATTACCACTCTCTCATCACATGCATTCACCACCACACCTAGATGGCATACACTATAGATAACACAGTAAGAGCAACTTGAAAAATGTCTGTGAAAGTGTTGTAGGCTTGGGCATCACAACAAGCATGTCAACGCACGTTTCCGTGGCAACTCTCAATTTGAAACCACCTTCTTCAGGACCACCCATAAGAGGTTTAAAGGTGAGTGGTTGGGGAATCTGTAAGTAACAAAAAGCAATGTTATCAATGGGAACCCCCGACTATCAATAATTTTCTTATTAATTTCCTTCCTACTATTTTTCTTCTATAGAAGGAAAGACATTAATAAGAAAATTATTAATAGGCAGGGCTTCCATTGTACACAAGAATGTAATGAGAGGGCGAAATTTAGAAACGTCCTTTCACACAGGCACAATCCATTATCCACAGCAGAGTATACTGCGCATGTCTCACAGAAGCACACCATGTCTGCTTAATATTGGGTGACCAGATGTCCCGGATTTCCATGGACAGTCCCTGTTTTCAGAGGACTGTCCTGGTGTCCCGACGCTTTTCTTAATTTTAAATAAATGTCCCGGTTTTCACGACAAAGGTCAGATCTTTTATCCAACCGCACGTGAAAAGTATGTTCTCCTTTCACAGGCACCTACAAAGTCTGAAATAATTTAAGTAATTTATCTGTTTCTGCCTGTCAGGCAACACAGTCCACTGTCTGCTCCCAGCAGAGAGACAGAGTGGGGAGAGAAGGGGGGGTGCAGGGTGGAGGTCAAGCCATAGCTAAGCTAATGGTATGTATATGTAGTCTTGTAAATGTGTGTATACACATTATATATATATATATATATAAATATATATATATACACACACACATACACACACACACACACACACACACATTTACAAGGCTACGCAAATACACGGGACAGGCCAGATATAAAAGTAAGACTAAAGGCTTTAGTACTTCTTATATGTCTGACCTCTCCCGGTTATTGCTCCTCAAAGTCTGGTCACCCTGGTTTAATACGAATATCAACGGACGGGCGTCAAAAAAGCCCCTGTCACCAATTATGAACTCTAGAGAACAGAAGGACGGGATGACAAGACCTCTCCCAGCTCGTTGTAGGCGTTAAACTTCTACTCTTGTCAGAGGCAGGCCTCTGCCAGTCTATCAGCTTTTCACGTTTAATCATTCAACGTGGAAGAATAGATTAAGGAGGTGAAAATGCATTATTATTGATATGATATATGATATGATAGGCTGTTTACATTGCGCACAGCTACTCCTAAGAGTGTCCCTGCATAGAAGTTGCAAGGTTGGCGGAGAAGGAGTTAGGTTTGCACAAAGAACTTAGGGGCATATTAGCAAGAACCTCGTTAAAATTATCGCCGTTTTAGCGGCAGGAAACTGCCGCTAAAACGGCGGTAATGGACTTGCTAATATGCGTTATAGAATTCCAATAGAAGCCCAGGTTAGATGTGCAGGACATCTAACCTGGGCTTCTATTGGAATTCTATAACGCATATTAGCAAGCCCATTATCGCCGTTTTAGCGGCAGTTTCCTGCCGCTAAAACGGCGATAATTTTAACGAGGTTCTTGCTAATATGCCCCCAGGTTTTCAGTTTCTTTTTAAATAGCACTGGATTACTCATGGAAGGCAGCTCCAACGGGATTTGATTCCATGCTGTCGAGCCCAGGAATGTTAGTGATCTTTCTCCTGTTTTGTTTCTGAATCCTAGGGATGCCTGCCAGAAATTTGTTGTGGATCTTAGCTGTCTTGTAGGGTTGTAGAAGTGAAATCTGGTTCTAAGGTAAGTAAGTCCTGTATGATACAGAGCATCATGTACCAATACCAGTGCATTGAACTTGACTCTCTCTCTAATGGGCAGCCAATGGAGTTCTCGCAGGGGTGAACTGATATGCGTTCACCTCGGAACATTTAGCAAAAGCTGAGCAGCCGCATTCTGAATCACTTGAAGTTTATCCATTAGGCACTCCGGTAAGCCCAAGTATGGGGCACTACCGTAGTCAATTCTGTCGTACTATCAGGCAAAGTCAGCTGAATTTTAGGAAAGTAAGAGAAATGTTTCTAACCTTGCCATATGAAAACAGGCATGTAGAGTTTACCATCAGTTTAAAAAAAAAAAAAAAAGCAAGATGGCAAGATCAAACTCCTTTTTGTCCCATTAATTAACATAGACCAGAAAAACTAGATGCGATTTCGAGGCAATTATTAATTTGCACTTTCCAACTTTACTTACAGCGTTTGGTGACCTTTTTCTGTGCAGCGTTGTCATTCATTCCACAGAATACTTTGTATTTATCCTTTGATGCAGTGTGGTGGAAGGGATGGAAGGTAAAAGAGAGGTTGGGTGGGAGAGGGATGGGGTGAGAGAGGGAGGGAGAAGGAGGAAGAGTGGGGGACAGAGGAAGAAAGATGAGGTGAGAGAAATAGGTAGGGAGAGCGGATCAGAGGGTAAGAAAAAGACACAATGAGGGAGAGGGCATGATTGAGATGGAAAGTAATTTGACTATCTTGGGTGCACAGAGGCGAACAGCTTTACTACACACACACCTAACAATCTCCAAAACTGCTTTAAAAAAACGTGCATTTTTGTTCTTATGGGTAATTTGTGGCTACGCCTGGACCCTTCCGTCTGCCTGAATTTCATGGTATTTCAAGAAAATAAGAGTTGTTGCACAGTAGGTATTAAAGCAGACAGTTTGTTGTTTCACGGGCTGTCCCAAAAAGAAAACTTGTTTTTAAGTTTAAAAGATTAAATAAAATAGTCATTGTTTATACATTTTGCACCATTGCATGAATGCAGTTTTTTAAGGGTAACATTAGGAATCAAGTGAAAATATGAGGTGACCGTGCATATGGGTGGAAAACATCAGCCTTGCTTCCGTTTTAGGTCTCGCATAGTGTTGCAGTGCAACGCGCTGCTCGCTTTGCGAGGCATGCAGTATACAGTATAGTGGGGGGAAGCTCCGCCCACTTTCCGAGCATCTTTTTCATTGGCTTAAATTGTAAATCCTGCATTCTCATTGGTTTTGAGCTTGTTAGTCCCTCCTCCTGACAGCCATGTCGTCATTTTTCTCCTTCCATGGCTATCAGCCCCTTTACTTTAAAAACTCTTTTGTTCCCCTGCCTCCCCCCGTTCCCTCCCGCAGTTTGTAACTTCTCTGCCCACCACCACCCTCCCCCCCACTCCCGTTCGTATGTTCTTGGACGCCCACACTTTTATTTACAATGCCATAGGTCTCGCGTAAATACGAGTCCTATTGCATTTGTAAATGCTTGTTTTCTCCTGGGATAGGCTGGGTGAGTTTGCACTATATTTTGCCTGACTTGTCCAGATGGCTATATTACGCATGCGTCCAGCAGCCGCTATACAGACGCTCCTGCGCACAAAGAGGAAGGTGTTTACCAGGGCCCAGGCAGCCGCCCAGTAGAGCAGGAAGAAAAGTGTGCTGCAGTGCCGGCAGGTTTGGGAGGTCGGTCAGATCTGATTCACGGTGGCTTGCGTTTCGGCTTATTTTGGTTAAGTACCTCCCTCGGCGAACCTCCCAGCCTGAGTCAAGAGGGAGCTTTATTTCTCTGGTTCTTGCAAAATACGATTAGTGCCATTATCGGCAACTTCTCCCACCCCCGGTCTGAGCATGCAAGAATGAATAAATACACAAGACAACTTTTGTTATGGGAAAATATTGCTGCAGGTTTATTCCATACAAGAGTATGCAATATGTGGGTTATCTTATGGGCGATCCAAGGGCGGGCAGCTGTGCCAACCTATGCTGCCCCCGCCCGCCTGGTGAGCCAGCACTGTGGGACACGCCGTCAGTGCTACCTTTGGTGATCCTCTTCCGGATCACGTGACACGTTGGTCTCTTCTACTCACGCCCTTTTCAGGGCGGAGCGTAGCAGGGCAAACCCCCGGTTGGTCAGGCCCCCAACCGCCCGAAGGACTAACGGGGCGCCGTCGTGGTTTTCCAGGAACCTGCCCTGAGGCTCCTGGTCTTTGGCTCTGACACCCCTACTGTGCCACGCAGAGGTACCCTTACTGTACCGGTCTGCCGCAGAGGTACCCTTACTGTACCCGTCTGCTTCCAGATCGCCCTGTAACTCCGCCACAGCTCTGGAGGCGGCTCCCGTCGTCGCCAGAGCCCCCCCACAGGCGAGCTATACTGTCACCTACAACCTGCTATTTCCAGTGCCTCCTGCAGGTCAAGCAGGAACAGGTCCATCCCCACCGGAGATAAGTGGACCCCATCATTCTCAAAGTATCCCTCTACTCTGGACTGAATCAGCTCGTACCTGATGAAACCCAGGCCCCTCTGGTCTGTGAACTTACGCATGGTACCATTGACCCTTTTGCGCGAATGTTCCACCGCCCCGCTAGCCCTGGCCCAGCGCCAGTTTCTGCGAGGGATGATTTCCGACCACCAGAGTTCGCATTGACCCATGCGTTTGCTGATTTCACCCAAGTCATACTTCATGGTTTGTAATAGTGCCCTCCTCCCCATGGGAATAAGGTCGTTGCCCCCCAAGTGGATCACCACGATGCTGGGGGGGGCGCCCCCTAGAGCCAACTGTTGCTCCAGTCTGTTCCTGATGCTGCTCCATCTCATTCCAGGGAAGCCCATCCAGACAAACTGCGTTTGTGTAAACCCCGCGTCCAATTCCTGCGTGCAGCCCACTGAGCCATCCTGGCCACGTATGAATGGCCGATCACCCACACTCGGGAACCTGGTGAATAAACGGACGCCACCTTTTACAAACTTGTATAATATCTTGTACGTATCCTACCTTACCCCAATCCTAGAATATTGCCGAATGGGGGGCAGGGGCGTTCACACTGTCCACCCTTGGGCAACCCCAGCGGTGGAAAATTACCTGCTCCGTTAAATTTTTATTTTTTGTTGCTCACTGGACGTGCCAAATGTTCGTTACATAGTAGCCTTTTGTGCTTGACACCTTGTTTCCCCATTTCTTGGGACGGCAGCACACTATGTTGGCTGACAGCGTCACAACCCAGCGGGGCCAATGTGGCTAACCGGGCGGGCATTCGAGCTTAACTGCAGGAACATGTCGCCTACCCTTGGTTCTGGGGTGCACTTACTTCGCCCCGTTGCCCAGACGGCTGCACAAACCCCTTTGATTGCTAAACCCTGGTGAACACCTTAATGGTGTCAAATCTGGTTTGAAACAATATATGTCTTGTACCCACTATTGGAGGCACCTCACCCTTTCGTGCAGTGACAACTTACGCAGCGCACCCCGCTTGCTTAACTGCCGTCGGATCACAAATGCTCAGTATCTACTGTCCATCTCCGACCCTGGATGCTTTAAACCTGCCAAAGTGTCGGAAACCAAGATTCCCAGTTCCCCGTTTAGCTGCAGTACACCTTCAGTGGATCCGCTAGGAGATACCACAAACCGCATTGGTCATGCTAACCTTAAGTACACAATTTTCACCTGGGCGTACCTCTAAATGAGACAGGCTCCACACAGCTGTAAGGCCAGAGACACACATTTATTAAACCTATTTACTGGGTTTTCTCACTTGGCACCCTTCTGGTTGGTGATGCGGAACCTCCTACCCAGCATAAGCTGATCGTCTAGTGTAGGAGAGTAGGATCTGCCTCTTATGTTGCCCCCACTTTTTTTCTGATGTTTACACTGGTTTTTGGCTATAGTCTGGCTGGGTCCCTGCTAATCAGGGCTCCAGCCTCTCTGTTCTCTCTAAACGACTTGGAGTGCACTCTAGGTGCACTAGTGATTGGATACTGTGGTACCTTATGAGTCCTTAGTATATGGTACCTTAGGTACTAAGGGCATAGGTACTTCACAGGCCTACCAGGAGCTGCAGCATGTATTATGCCACCCCTGGGAAGCAGACTAAATCTGACACCACAGGCCTGCTACTGCAGCCTGGGTGAGGTGGTGCTAGCACTCCTCACTGAGATATAGGTTCCCTATATCTCTCCTACACACACATATAAACCTATCAGTCACCCCTAAGGCAGGCCCTATCAATCCTGAGGGCAGGGTGCTTGGCTTCTATGTGAGGGGGTGCCTCTGCCTGAGCAGGGCCCCTCTGCAGCTCTCAGAGCCCATTCTCTGGTGCTGTTTGTGGATGCGGTTAAACCATTTACTTTTAAGTGCATTATATCCTTGCGGTAAAATGCTAACTTTGGAATGGCTGCATCGAAACATGTCGTGTTTGGTGTCAAACATCTTGGAATACTACCCCCCCCACCAGTCCTGGCGGCGGGGGTAGCATTCCACCCTTCTAGAGGGATAGACATGTACCTACTGTGGAAACGCGGTAGAATCCTGCAGAGCCCTGGCATCACAAAATGGATGCCACCAGTCACAGACACTGGGCTGCCCTCCTGCTGATGACCAACACTCGCAGTGGAGGAAGCCCAACAATAGATATCCTGTCCCAAGGGGGTGTGACAACCTCCCAGACAGGGTTTAGTGTATTGGGGCTGGGTGGGTGCACTCTTAGAGTGCTTTGAAGTCCTGCACTGGGGGAGCAGAAGGCTCCTCTGTGCATATGCCAGTTCAAACCAGCTCAGGGGCTACCTGCCCCTGCTCTGGCGCGAAACTGGACAAAGGGAAGTGGGTGTAGCCACCCACTCCCCTGACCCTCCCATAGGTGGGGTCACAGAGCTAGTCCCTCCCTTCCTTACAGTATAAGTTAGGGAACCTTGCCATTGCAAAGTAGATACCCCTGGACAACGCTCTACAAGAAGAATCCCGGACCTTCGACGTTCCACTACCTTTGGAAGACTGAAGAATCTCCCTTGGAGTCAAGGAGTGACTCCCCTGCTTGGCAGGCACCAAAAACTACAAACGACGGTCGCAAACTATGCCGCTCCCGCCGGAGTCCGAAGTCCCTGCAGCCCAAGAAGTGGATTTCCTGACTTCTCAAAGGCCATCGTGAGTCCTCAGCGAAGCTGAGGCCAGTGGACCCCAAGAGTGACGAGGAACCGCGACCCCTGGGTACCGTGCACTATTGTCGAGTGCAACCCCTTCACAACGTCCCACGGACTTGTACTTTGGACCACGTGTGGTCCTAGCTTCCACCAGGAATCCCTCCGAAGATCAGAGGCTTACCACGTCCCGAGTGACTGTGGGCCCCTGTTGAGTGAATCCTCCCGAGGCGTCTTTGCGATCCCTTGCCAGCCAGCTTGTGGGTCCCCAGAAGACTTTCTAAAGAAACCAAAAGGCTCCCCTAGTTGCTCCAGGCCTGCCCTGACTTACCCTCGCTGGGTGAGTCCCACAGACCTTGCTGGTCTGCGCCATTGCCTCTTTGCACTTTCCCCGAGACTTGCTGTTACCAAGGCTTGTTGGCTCCAATCAAGTCGCCGACACCGCAGTAAGCTGCAGACATCGTGGGACACGCCGAATCCAGCTCCTGGTCATCGTCAACGCCTCCTGGACCTCGTGGCTGAAGAGTCAAGGCACCCGCGAACGACCTGAATCTTGCGACGACGGTGGGCATCCATCTTCCTTGCCAAGTGACTTTGAACACTGTCCCCTCTGCTTTCAGGTCTTCCATCTTCTGAATCCAGGCTTGGATTCCTCCGGACACTTCTCCTGTCGCCGCAAGCAGCAAGCCTTCACTGGCTCCCATTGAAAACGACGCTGCGACCCGACACCAAAGAACACCTATGCACCCGGCTCCCCTGGGTGAGGTAACTTCAGCACTACGGTGCTCCTGTGGGTGTGGGCCCTAGAACTACTTACCCTGTAAGTGACTTGATTGTAGCTACCCTAGAAGTGCCCTAAAACTCTTACTTTCCAAGTGCGACTATCGCGCTGACTCGTACATGGTTCGCGTCTGTGTTAGACACACCGCGTCCAACTCCCTTGCAATTCTATCTGTAACCGCGTCCTTCGACTCGTACAAGGACCGATCGGTGTGTTCGCCTCGAACACGCAAGGGACCTTTAACATTGAAATCTCAATCGCGTCTGTTCGCATAGACTCGTACAGGACTCGCACCGGTGCCAGGACACCGCGTCCGTCCCCTGTGGGTCTCCTACAACTACCTGGGGTGGTTCTTGGGGGTCCCTCGATTCTAGATGCCCTAGACCTAGGTCTAGCCAAACTAAGATTGTGATATTCGATTGTGCTAAACTTATTTTGATAACATTTGACTTGTACATATGTTCCTGACTTCTAATCTCATAAAGAGATTAGTAGAGAGTGTTTATTAATAAATACATATATATTTGACATATATACCTGTGTGGTGTCTTTTCATTTGGTGATTCAAGAGATTGTGTGGTAAAACAAGCTGCTTTACATTCCTTCAAGACTTAGCCTGAAGGCTGCTCTCCACAGCTACCACTAGGATAGCTTTCTATAAAGGTTGTCTTAAACCTATCTACCATAAGAGTCGAATTGTTCTGGTGCAAGGTGTCCGCTTTAATTAGTGAACAGCATATACCAGGCCAACTTCTCACATTGGTGGGCAGCGTGTGGGATTCCAGCTTGCTATTGTTTTACCAGAAAATCTCTATTTGAATTACTAACTGAAAACCACTATAGGTACTTAAGGTACATATAAAGTCAAGCTTAGTATCAATAAGTTCTACTGAACTTAGAGCTGTGTGCCAAGGGATAGCACACCCTTTCTACAGCTCAAGCTAGTATCAGTAGGCCACAAACTAGTGTAGGTAGTACAACACTGCACAACACTAGAATGTCCTTAAAGGGTGGAACCAGTGGATCCACTCAGCCTCAGTATAAGGACATGGCTTTCTCTGACTTGAGAGCCATGTGTGTTGAAAGACACCTGAAGCTAGGACAGAGTCCCTCCACACTACACCTGATAGATCTGCTGACAGCAGATGATCTTAGATTGGCTCTAGGAGCTAATAGGTCTGAATCAGGGGGTGGGTCAATTACAGTGTCTGGGTCAGATGATGAAAATCAGAATGACCAAGCCTCTGTGATTGAAGGGCCAGGCTCCAAGGGGCCTGAAAAGGACAGAGGAATTCTCCCTAAGAGAGCTGACAGAGTGGAGGAGAGGCATAGGTCCCCTTCCAGGGAATCTGACCACTCTTATCACTCTGGCAGATAATTTGTCCACCAGAGGAACTCATACTTTCCCATAAGAGAGACCTCCTCTGAAAGAATGTGCAAACTGCTGCAGTATGAGGAAGCAAGAGTTGCCCTCAGAACCAAGCAGTTGGCACTGGATAGAGAAGCCCTGGAGATCCAGAGAGCATCTAGAAGAGAGGGGTTAGAACCCCTTGGTGGCAGCAACAGTGTCCCTAGAGGCAGAGAATCTATTCCAGACCATAGGAACCTGAGCAAGGTTGTTCCTCCCTACCAGAGTGGGGATGATATCCACAAGTGGATAACTGCTATGGAGAGGGCCTGTAGAGTACAGCAAGTCCCCCAAAAGCAGTGGGCAGCAATCTTGTGGCTCTCCTTTTCAGACAAAGGTAGAGACAAGCTCCTCACTGTTAGAGAAGAGGATGCTGATAATTATGAAGTCCTGAAGAGTGCACTGATAGATGGGTTTGGCTTAACCACTGAGCAGTACAGGTTGAAGTTCAGAGACACCCAGAAGGCACAGACTCAGGACTGGACTGACTTTGTAGATTGTGCAACCAAGGCTCTGGAGGGTTGGCTGGTTGGCAGTAGGGTTACTGATTTCAAGGGATTGTATAATCTAATGATGAGAGAACAGATCCTTAATAATTGCCAGAACCAGTAGTTGCATCAATACCTGGTGGAATCAGATCTGACCTCTCCCCAAGAATTGGGAAAGAAGGCAGACAAATGGGTCAGGACCAGGGTAAGGCAGAAACCCCAGAACCAAGGGGGTGACACCAAGAAGCAAGATCCTAAGGGCTCTGAGAAAGGTGGGGATAAGTCAAAAGACCAGAAGTCTTCACAAGGGCTCCAAAAATCTGCGTCTGGTGGGGAGTCACAATCCAAAAGGGAAAAGGCCAAAAGAAGCCCTGGTGCAAATTCTGTAAACAGAAAGGGCACTGGACTTCTGATTGTAACAAGTCCAAAGACCAAACCACCACCACTCCTGCCCCTAAGGCAACTGTTCCCCCTAGCTCAGCTACTGGTGGAGGTGGTACTCAGAATAAGGGTGTAGTAGGGTTGACCCTGGGTTCTGAAGTGGACTCTGACCTAGTCAGAGTGCCCACTCAGGCAATGCTGATTTGTGAGGGAGACCTTAATATGTCCTTCCTAGTAAGTCCCAGTAATCTGGGCAAATACAAACAGCAGCCTGTAATAAATGGCAAACAGGCTTTGGCATTTAGGGACACAGGTGCTAGTGTCACCATGGTGGCAGAGGATCTTGTGGACCCTGGACAGATCATCCTGGGCGAAATGTACCAGGTGACCAACGCAAGCAATGTCAGGACCAACCATAGTCTGGCAGTTGTGAATTTCTCCTGGGGAGGGGTAACTGGCCTCAAGAAGGTTGTAGTCAGTGCAGACCTCCCTGTCGAATGTCTATTGGGCAATGATCTAGAGACTTCAGCCTGGTCTGAAGTAGAGTTATGGACTCATGCTGAGATGTTGGGCATCCCTGCAGAGGTATTTGCTGTGACCAGGTCACAAGCAAGAATGCATAACACTGAACCAGCTCTGGATCCTGGAACAATGGACCAGATGCTTCCCAAGAGGAGGAGCAGTAGGGTAAAGGCAGTGCCTTCCCCTCTGCCTCAGATCACAGATTCACCTCCAGAGGGAGGTGAAGCAGATCCTGAAGAAGGAACTGCCCCAGAGGGACTTGAGCCTGATCAGGTTGTGTTCTTGGGGGCACGGGGCCCTTCTAGGGAAGATCTGAGTAAGGAGCAACAGTGCTGCCCCTCTCTTGAACCCCTCAGACAGCAGGCTGCTGCTGAGGCTGCTGGGAGGGCTAGTGGGTCCCATAAAGTTTATTGGGATGAGGGACTCCTATATTCTGAGGGTAGAGACCCAGCCCCTGGAGCCACCAGGAGGTTGGTAATACCTCAGAAGTTTAGGGGGTTCCTCTTGACCCTAGCACATGACATCCCTTTAGCAGGACACTTGGGCCAAAACAAGACCTGGGACAGGCTTGTTCCACATTTTCATTGGCCACATATGTCAGAGGACACAAAGGAGTTTTGTCGCTCCTATGTCACATGCCAAGCCAGTGGTAAGGCAGGTGGCACCACAAAGGCCCCCCTGATACCACTACCTGTGGTGGGGGTACCCTTTGAAAGGGTAGGGATTGACATTGTTGGTCCCCTTGACCCTCAAACTGCATCTGGGCACAGGTTTATCCTGGTGGTAGTGGATCATGCCACCAGGAACCCAGAAGCAATTCCCCCGAGGACCACCACAGCCCCTGTGGTGGCAAGAGCCCTCATTGGAGTTTTCTCCAGAGTGGGTTTCCCAAAGGAGGTCATCTCTGACAGAGGTACTAACTTCATGTCAGGATATCTGAAAGCAATGTGGAAGGAGTGTGGTGTAACTTATAAGTTCACCACTCCCTATCACCCACAATGCAATGGTTTAGTTGAACGCTTCAACAAAACCCTTAAGGGAATGATTAAAGGACTCCCAGAGAAGCTTAGGCGGAAATGGGACCTTCTTCTTCCCTGCCTGTTGTTTGCATACAGAGAGGTTCCACAGAAGGGGGTTGGTTACAGCCCATTTGAGCTTCTGTTTGGGCATCCTGTGAGAGGTCCATTGTGTTTGGTAAAAGAGGGCTGGGAGTTACCTCTCAAGCCCCCCAAACAAGATGTGATGGACTATGTACTTGGTCTCCGCTCCCGGATGGCTGAGTACATGAAAAAGGCAACCAAAAACCTGGAGGCCAGCCAAGAATTACAAAAAGCTTGGCATGACCAAAAGGCTGTACTGACTGTATACCAGCCAGGACAGAAAGTGTGGGTGTTGGAGCCTGTGGCCCCAGAAGCCCTCCAGGACAAGTGGAGTGGCCCCCATACAATAGTTGAACAGAAGGGAGAAGTCACCTATCTGGTGAATCTTGGAACTCCCAGGAGCCCCCTGAGGGTGCTCCATGTCAACAGATTAAAGCCATATGTTGACAGGGCTGACATGGGCTTGCTCATGGCAACTGATGAGGACCAGGAGGAGGAGAGTGACCCTCCTCCCTGACCTGCTCTCTCAGAACCCTGATGATGGGTCAGTAGATGGTGTTGCTTTGGCAAGCAGCCTCACTGACCATCCGCAAACTGAGTGCAGACAGGTTCTGCAACAGTATAGACATATGTTTAGCCTGACCCCTAGTCAGACTACCTGGTGAACCCATGAGGTGGACACTGGAGACAGTCTGCCTGTCAAGAGTAAAATCTACAGGCAACCTGACCATGTCAGGGACTGTATCAGGACTGAAGTCCAGAAAATGTTGGAGCTAGGTGTAATTGAGCCTTCAGATAGCCCTTGGGCTAGCCCAGTAGTCCTGGTACCCAAACCTCATACCCAGGGTGGTAAGAAAGAAATGAGGTTTTGTGTAGACTACAGAGGCCTCAATGCAGTCACTAGGACTGATGCCTATCCCATACCAAGGGCAGATGAGCTGATTGATACTTTGGCCTCAGCCAAGTATCTAAGTACATTTGACCTAACAGCTGGCTACTGGCAGATCAGATTAGCTGATGATGCAAAAGCCAAAACAGCATTTTCGACCCCTAGTGGGCACTACCACTTTGTGGTGATGCCCTTTGGATTGAAAAATGCACCTGCCACTTTTCAGAGGTTGGTGAATAAAGTTCTGGCAGGGATGGAAACTTATTGCTCAGCTTATCTAGATTATATTGCTGTCTTTAGTTCCTCCTGGCAGGATCACCTGGTCCACCTCAGAAATGTTTTGGAGGCTCTGCAGAAAGCAGGCCTCACTATCAAGGCCACTAAGTGCCAGATAGGGCAGAGTCAGGTTGTGTACCTGGGCCACCTTGTGGGTGGAGGCCAGGTTCAGCCTTTACAGAGCAAAATCCAAACCATAATGGAATGGGTTGCTCCCACCACCCAGACACAGGTGAGAGCCTTCTTAGGCCTGACTGGGTACTATAGGAGGTTTGTCAAGGGATATGGATCTATAGTGACCCCCTTGAATGATCTGACCTCAAAGAAAATGCCAAAAAAGGTTCAGTGGACAGCTAGCTGTCAGAAGGCATTTGAAGACCTAAAGCAGGCCATGTGCACTGCCCCCATCTTACAGAGTCCAGACTACACCAAAAAGTTAATTGTCCAAACAGATGCTTCTGAGCTGGGTGTGGGAGCTGTACTGTCTCAACTGAATGATGAAGGTCAAGACCAGCCAGTAGCTTTTATCAGCAGAAGGCTGACCCCTAGAGAGAAACGTTGGTCAGCTATAGAGAGGGAGGCCTTTGCTGTGGTGTGGGCCCTGAAGAAGCTCAGGCCATACTTGTTTGGCACTCACTTCATAGTTCAGACTGACCACAAGCCCCTCCTATGGCTTAAACAGATGAAAGGTGAAAACCCAAAACTTTTGAGGTGGTCCATTTCCCTACAGGGGATGGACTATACAGTGGAACATAGACCTGGGACCCAACATGCCAATGCAGATGGACTCTCAAGGTATTTCCACTTAGAACACGAAGACTCAACTGGTCAAGGTTAGTTTAGTGTCCCTGCGTTTGGGGGGGGTTGTGTAGGAGAGTAGGATCTGCCTCTTATGTTGCCCCCACTTTTTTTCTGATGTTTACACTGGTTTCTGGCTATAGTCTGGCTGGGTCCCTGCTAATCAGGGCCCCAGCCTCTCTGTTCTCTCTAAACGACTTGGAGTGCACTCTAGGTGCACTAGTGATTGGATACTGTGGTACCTTATGAGTCCCTAGTATATGGTACCTTAGGTACTAAGGGCATAGGTACTTCACAGGCCTACCAGGGGCTGCAGCATGTATTATGCCACCCCTGGGAAGCAGACTAAATCTGACACCACAGGCCTGCTACTGCAGCCTGGGTGAGGTGGTGCTAGCACTCCTCACTGAGATATAGGTTCCCTATATCTCTCCTACACACACATATAAACCTATCAGTCACCCCTAAGGCAGGCCCTATCAATCCTGAAGGCAGGGTGCTTGGCTTCTATGTGAGGGGGTGCCTCTGCCTGAGCAGGGCCCCTCTGCAGCTCTCAGAGTCCATTCTCTGGTGCTGTTTGTGGATGCGGTTAAACCATATACTTTTAAGTGCATTATATCCTCGCGGTAGAATGCTAACTTTGGAATGGCTGCATCGAAACATGTCGTGTTTGGTGTCAAACATCTTGGAATACAGATTCCTGGCGGCGGGGGTAGCATTCCACCCTTCTAGAGGGATAGACATGTACCTACTGTGGAAACGCGGTAGAATCCTGCAGAGCCCTGGCATCACAAAATGGATGCCACCAGTCAAAGACACTGGGCTGCCCTCCTGCTGATGACCAACACTCGCAGTGGAGGAAGCCCAACAGTAGATATCCTGTCCCAAGGGGGTGTGACCACCTCCCAGACAGGGTTTAGTGTATTGGGGCTGGGTGGGTGCACTCTTAGAGTGCTTTGAAGTCCTGCACTGGGGGAGCAGAAGGCTCCTCTGTGCATATGCCAGTTCAAACCAGCTCAGGGGCTACCTGCCCCTGCTCTGGCGCGAAACTGGACAAAGGGAAGTGGGTGTAGCCACCCACTCCCCTGACCCTCCCATAGGTGGGGTCACAGAGCTAGTCCCTCCCTTCCTTACAGTATAAGTTAGGGAACCTTGCCATTGCAAAGTAGATACCCCTGGACGACGCTCTACAAGAAGAATCCCGGGCCTTCGACGTTCCACTACCTTTGGAAGACTGAAGAATCTCCCTTGGAGTCAAGGAGTGACTCCCCTGCTTGGCAGGTACCAAAAACTACAAACAACGGTCGCAAACTACGCCGCTCCCGCCGGAGTCCGAAGTCCCTGCAGCCCAAGAAGTGGATTTCCTGACTTCTCAAAGGCCATCGTGAGTCCCCAGCGAAGCTGAGGCCAGTGGACCCCAAGAGTGACGAGGAACCGCGACCCCTGGGTACCGTGCACTATTGTCGAGTGCAACCCCTTCACAACGTTCCACAGACTTGTGCTTTGGACTACGTGTGGTCCTAGCCTCCAGCAGGAATCCCTCCGAAGATCAGAGGCCTACCACGTCCGGAGTGACCGTGGGCCCCTGTTGAGCGAATCCTACCGAGGCGTCTTTGCGATCCCTTGCCAGCCGGCTTGTGGGTCCCCAGAAGACTTTCTAAATAAACCAAAGGGCTCCTCTGGTTGCTCCAGGCCTGCCCTGACTTACCCTCGCTGAGTGAGTCCCACAGACCTTGCTGGTCTGCGCCATTGCCTCTTTGCACTTTCCCCGAGACTTGCTGTTACCAAGGCTTGTTGGCTCCAATCAAGTCGTTGACACCGCAGTAAGCTGCAGACATTGTGGGACACGCCAAATCCAGCTCCTGGTCATCGTCGACACCTCCTGGACCTCGTGGCTGAAGAGTCAAGGCACCCGCGAACGACCTGAATCTTGCGACGACGGTGGGCATCCATCTTCCTTGCCAAGTGACTTTGAACACTGTCCCCTCTGCTTTCAGGTCTTCCATCTTCTGAATCCAGGCTTGGATTCCTCCGGACACTTCTCCTGTCGCCGCAAGCAGCAAGTCTTCACTGGCTCCCATTGAAAACGACGCCGCGACCCGACACCAAAGAACACCTATGCACCCGGCTCCCCTGGGTGAGGTAACTTCAGCACTACGGTGCTCCTGTGGGTGTGGGCCCTAGAACTACTTACCCTGTAAGTGACTTGCTTGTAGCTACCCTAGAAGTGCCCTAAAACTCTTACTTTCCAAGTGCGACTTTCGCGCTGACTCGTACATGGTTCGCGTCTGTGTTAGACACACCGCGTCCAACTCCCTTGCAATTCTATCTGTAACCGCGTCCTTCGACTCGTACAAGGATCGATCGGTGTGTTCGCCTCGAACACGCAAGGGACCTTTAACATTGAAATCTCAATCGCGTCTGTTCGCATAGACTCGTACAGGACTCGCACCGGTGCCAGGACACCGCGTCCGTCCCCTGTGGGTCTCCTACAACTACCTGGGGTGGTTCTTGGGGGTCCCTCGATTCTAGATGCCCTAGACCTAGGTCTAGCCAAACTAAGATTGTGATATTCGATTGTGCTAAACTTATTTTGATAACATTTGACTTGTACATATGTTCCTGACTTCTAATCTCATAAAGAGATTAGTAGAGAGTGTTTATTAATAAATACATATATATTTGACATATATACCTGTGTGGTGTCTTTTCATTTGGTGATTCAAGAGATTGTGTGGTAAAACAAGCTGCTTTACATTCCTTCAAGACTTAGCCTGAAGGCTGCTCTCCACAGCTACCACTAGGATAGCTTTCTATAAAGGTTGTCTTAAACCTATCTACCATAAGAGTCGAATTGTTCTGGTGCAAGGTGTCCACTTTAATTAGTGAACAGCATATACCAGGCCAACTTCTCACATCTAGCGTTGCCGCCACACCACCTGTGTCCCTCGAATCACCCTCCATCCCCCTGTGCAATAGTCATATTGCTAAGTGGGCAATCAATTCAACATCCCTCCTTTCCTGCCGGACTGTTGCCTGTTCAGATTGATCTGTGGAGGCTGCACCCAGACTTCCCAGGCCGCTTTATTGCTGATAATGTGACCAGTTACCTTCGGGGAATCTCACGCTTGCAACTTGTAACTACAGCGATTGTTTAATTGCAATGATACTGCGTGTCTGAATGAACTATGCACAGGTAATTGGACTCCCACGTGCGCAGTTGTTGTGAACAGCAAAGTGGATGGCCAGGATGTGTTGGGGGACCTCCCCCTACCAGTCTCTGCTGTAGTTTTCCCTTAAACCGAACGGCCCGCTGTAGCTCAGCGGACCGGTGAAATTGTATCCCAAGCCTTCCCATGTGTAGTTCACATGGTGAAAATTGGGGATACTTTTAATACCACTGGTGGGGGGAACAGGTGAAGTGCTGAGCCTACTGCCAGCATCTCCCCTGCTCCGGCAGGGTTTCCTAAGCACCAGTCCCGTACCCTCCTAGTCCACCCTAGGATTTAACAGGGTTGACCCCCCCAACCTGGGATGCGATGGCATGGTAGCCACTGGACCAGTATGTGAGTACTATCAGGGACGTAAGCTATCATCTATCTCCAAAGGAATGGCCAACTGCAGCGCTAAATTGCTCCCCGATAAAATGATCTTCACCAGCAGAAGCGCTCAATCGCTCCCTAATGAATTATCTGCACTGGCAAGTTAGCCTGGCTAGATTATTCCTTGCTGTCCTGTCTGGGTCCATCAAACACTTAAAGAAATTCTTGATTTCTTCTTGTGGTGCTGCAGTCCGCATATGCTATGCTAGGACAGGGTGCACTTGCTCCGTGAACCCCTGCATTCTTGTGTGTCCTTCCTTTATGCCAAGGGATACCTAAGGCAACGTTTCAATTCTGAAGTGCTGGGCTGTGCCAGAACTGTAATGAGTCTTCGCCTACACAAGTCACCCAACAGACAGGTTGGCCCTGGCTACCCTGTGTTCTGGTGCTAGATTTGGAGAGCCTTGCCTTCACTTGCTGCCCCCTGGGAAACACAATTGCCGTGCTCTGGCCGCAACGCAGCGATGCCCTTGTGTAACATCGAACCCCTGGTCAAATAAACGTGACAACTCCAACTACTTAAACCTACACCTTGACCATAGTGCATCCACCAAATATGGACCTGAGAACCCGACTGTTCACTTTTCCACCTATAATGCCTCCACACTGGCTGCACGCCGGATGTCTGATTCCGCGTGGTGCCCTGGGGTGAAATTTATGCATAACTCCTTACCTAAATGAAAATGATTCAAAAGCTTGGCTTCCTATGTGATATAGATGCTTTGTAGTATCACCAGTGCTGTAAAGTGAACAGCTCGGGCCTAACAAAGCGAACACCTGGACCCCCGGAACCAACTGCTCGAAGCGCACAGCACCAACAGCGCCACCCTGTGTCTATTCGTGGTCAAGAACATCATAACTTAAGAAAACACTATGCCCCAGACTTAAAGACCGACCCACTCCTATCACCTTGTCCCCTCTCCTGAGGCAGGGTGGACAATCAAGACTGGTGCGCACGCATTCTTCCCATAGTCCTCTTGCACATTTAAAGGAACTCTTGATACTGTGCAACCATGGGACCTAACGCATTATGGCACCCAAAACGTTCTTGCTTTGATCAAGACATAACAGTATGCTCTATCTTTGCATGGCACCGCCTGGTCAGCCGCCAGGCCACCATTGCAGAAAGATGCACGTGCTGCCACCGCCAGACTTTGGAGCCTCCCCCATAAACCACATAAGCACATACTGCACCCTGAATCACCGGACCAGTTAAAAACACTGGTGCCCTGAGTATTGAGTCAAGCGTGGGAGCCTACAGATCCCCATCCCCCTTGGGCACACAGCCACCTGCGCCCCTGCAAATCTCATCCACATTTGTTTTGCCCACAAATCGGGCCCTTACCCCATACCACCTGGCACAGGTTTGGCTCCACAATCATTTAAAATGTAGTACAGTGGAGCCACGCAAAGGTGTTGAAACGCTATACATGAGTGCCTGTTACATCACCTATTCAGCACAACTATCCTCATGCCCACTGCAAATGAAAGCATGGCTGTCCTTGGAACTGCGCAGCGCAACTCGCTGCTCCAGGTGCAGCCCACCATACGCCAAGTTTAGCAGCCTGTGCAGAATCATGGGCTGAGAAGTCACAGCACCCTCACTGGCTCATGGCCTACTAAGAACCCGGCTTCCCTCTGCGTCTGGTTGCTGCCACTCAGTTCGTAACCTGAACCACCGGCCGGGAGGTATCCGAAAGTAACAAATAACAGAACGAGGAAAAGAGACAGATCCCGAACCTGTGCTCAACTAGCTCCCACATTTCAGTGACACTAGTAAATCTTCACATGTCTGCTTGTTTAACAG
The DNA here is from genome assembly GCA_963921515.1 of Calotriton arnoldi. Lineage (NCBI taxonomy): Eukaryota > Metazoa > Chordata > Amphibia > Caudata > Salamandridae > Calotriton > Calotriton arnoldi. The sequence continues at coordinate 2,444,476 of CAWUFW010001036.1, read as the reverse complement.
TCACTTTTTACGCAAAAGTGCAACGTGCTATTGGTTGACTCTTCACAGTTCTATCTAGCACATACTCGAGCTGAAGGTATCGAGGCGCCTTACATGAGCACCCGTCACGTTATACTATGACTTACGCCACATTACAGGCACAGATAGATCTACGTGACAGTAGGCCCCGCCAATTATTACACAATCTACAAGGCCGCAATGACAATCATCGAGGGGGGTTCACCACAGGGGAACTAGCAAACTGCAGTGCACTCCCTGCTCCGTACATACATAGAAGAGCAGACTAGACACCAGAGTATGAATTACTCTTGTGCAACTTAATGCTTTTTAAATTAAGCCCCTGCTCTCAAACTGGGAGAGGGATAGTGCAGTGGGCACAGTTAACAATGCTTCCATCAGGGACAAACATCTTGCTAACCCGATTTGAGGAGCAAGCACGCTGATGCTGATCATGGGCGGGCCCTTGAAATCCTTTACACTTAACAAAACAGTGGGGTAGGGGCCACCTTATTTATAAGAGGCTGTAGACAATCAACCAGCGCAAGATCCTTGCACAGGTTTGGCACCACACTCCTTTAAACTGTTGGGCAATGAAGCTACGCCAAGGTATAAAAACGCTATACATGAGCGCCAGTTACATTACATATTCAGCACAACTATCCTTATGCTCACCGCAAATGAAAAGCATGGCCTTCAGTGGAAATGTGCTACGCTCACCAATACAGGTGCGTCCCTCCTAATTGCAATGTTTTGCAGCATGTACGGAATCATGGGCTGAGTGGTCACAGCACCCTATCTGGCTCATGGCTTAATAATGACCAGACTTCCCTCCGTGTCTGGTTGCTGCCACACAGTTCTTACCCCGGACCACCGGCCGGAAATTATCAGGAAGAGCAACCCCTAGGGGTATTGTGGTTTCCCACTATCTTGATGGAACGGAAGGAAAAACCTGGTACTCCGTCCCTACCCCAGCCACATTCACCAAACCGAACTCAGCCTACCTCATTCTTTACTGAATCAAAACTGTAACCTTGTGTCTGGCATTCCTTTCTAGCATGGCAAAGCCAGCGAGGACAATCTGCCGCGCCCGACGCCGTAACACAACCTGTGCTGCAACGAACCAACGCATGCATCAACAGGGCCCAAGGCCAGACTGACTTTGGGCGAAAGGAACCTGCATTTGTGTGCCCTAAAAGTGGCTAACCGGCGCTGGGACTCGAACATGGTCCCCACCCATCATTACCGCTCGAACCGCGGGCCACTTACACCCTCCTGAGAGGTCCCATTCTTGACGATGGCACACCATCAACCTCTACGGAGCAACCAGCTTGAAGGACTGTACTTTAAATCAAACCATTGTCAGTCTAGAATAAGTGTTGCTCCCCAAGAATGCACCACTTTCAAACACCCACACGCCATATTACCTAAAGGCTCCTAGAATGGCAAGTAGGAGAACCGGGGGAATGGTTCTCAACCGCGAATGAAAACCTGCATCCAATATGCACTGCTGAAAACGAGCCTCACAGATAGCGCCCCTCCCCTAAGTGTGCCTTGGCACCGGCGGCGATGCTGGCCTAAGCCCGCATGCGTGAAGGCGACCATGGCGCCACCATGCCCCATCAGCTCATAATGCGCCCTAGACGCCAGGGCCCAATTCTGCTCTACTGCTCCAAATACCCTTAACGAGAGGCCCGTCTCCGGTAGAAAACAAGAAAGGCACTCAGAGACCTACACTGGTGTGCCAGCTCACCGGCGCTGCTGTTGGGCTGCCCGATCTATGGTGCACTAGCCATGCCATGGCCGGTCATTCAGGAGTCGGTGATGAGAGAAGTTCCGCCCGCACCTGACCTCCACCCGGCCCGGCTCACCTGCCTGGCTCACATCCTCTCCTTAAAATACTAGTTGGTGCCTGGGCCCCCGTCGAGCTGCAAAGCCACCCAACAAGCCTACGCTCTCTACCAGCTCCCAGCTGTTTGCAAGCTGTAATGTACCTTCCGGCCCCGGTGTCTGCCCCCACACATGAGGGAAACGTGCAGACTAACCAAAGGCACGAAGGGCATGAGCAATTAGGCCAACAGGGCACCGCCCGGAGCAAAACATATGCCCCACTGGATGTATCGAAACACACCGTTTCGGTGGATTGTATGGTTCCACAACACACCGTACAGTACAATCATTCCCTTTCCGTGGTCCAGGACTTTGACATCCTCTTTTAGAACCAAAACTCTATCCTCTTCACTAGAGTCTGTCGTTTTTCACCAAAGTAACATCTCGAATTACATGCCAGAAAATTGGCATAGGAAGCAATATATTTAACTCTCCCACATCTGCAACATGAATTTTTCAGCTTACATTCAAATTCTCTCGAAATAATCCCTGTTTTATTACGATGTTTCTTAAACACTGCATTTGCTTTCGTAAATGAACCAATGGTTGTGCTATCTTCACTTGCATTCCAGCATACTTTAGGATTCAGTACTCAAACCGGCGGAAACATGATACCCGGGTCTCATTAGGAGCTGGCGGGGCGAAATGAGCGAAGTGGTGACCCAGCGCTGCCCCTCTCAACACCCATGAAAACACCCCTGCTGCTCTCAGCCATCTGCTGCGAGCATTGTCCCCTCTCGATGGGCCCCGGCTGGATTGCAGGGACCCACGTGTGAGGCTGCCCCTGATTGACGCTGCACTAGGAAACGCAGGGACACAAACGTGCCAACCTCTGAATTTCTATATTTCGTAACACTAATCTCGTTAATCCGGCGCAGCGGGAGCCTGAGCCCCTCCACCCGGCAGTTCAGCCGAAGCGAGCTCCCACTCCACTCTGGTCAGCGGGACGGTGCCCGGATGTCAGTAGTCGGACGGGACCATCTCCTGTCCACCACCACCGCTGGGGATCCTTCACCCCCATGCGCCCGTGAAACCTACAGGGCCCATGCCATCTATCACCGGGAGCACCGAATTCCAACTACTATGTCGGAGCCGTTCTACAGAGGTGAAAGACTTTGGGTGATGGGGGGGCTGGTAATACCCATCCACTCACCCGAACAGAAACCAACGCCAGACCAGAGCTCCCGGACCCGACCAACGGCATCAAGGGCAGCGGCGTGTCCGGCGCAACAGGGGGACAGTGAACCAACCAAGTTACCCCCTTATAACAACCACGCTCCCTGCCCCACATTGCCGCTCACCGCCACTCGCTTCGCCATATGCACAGGCGAGTCGGCGGTTAGTAGGGTACATGCAGGCCGTGCGCTGCGTGTTTCAGGCCATCCCTCTTACGGGAAGGGGAGGGGGGCTTCATAAAGTCCCCAGGGCGTGTGGTAAGGGGTCCCGACTAACCTTGCACTTCTCCGCCGCAAGATCCGAAATGCAGACGACGACTGCTGAACCCGACCCGACACGACGGCGTGGCTGGCGAACAGAGACCGCCAGGAGGGGCAGGGGCGGCTTATATACCCTCCCCCCACCTGGCGCACCGGAAGGACGCCACAGTGGCGACCTGGCTAGAGGGTTCCACAGAACCCCCCCCCCCAACGACTAGAGCGGGTGGGCGGTGCCCAAAATGGCACTAAAGGGCCGCCTTGCTGAATTGGCCCCCTGCGGGGGCCGCGGACAGCCGCATTGACCGCTCTGCACACCAACGTTTCAGTAGCGCTGTAGCAGAGGACCCTGGCTTCTTTTTACAGAGTTTTAAAGTGCACAGCTCGTTTTGCGGTGATATTGTGACAGAAGCTCATGTTAGTAAAACAACGGGGCATATTAGCAAGACCCACGTTAAAATTATCGCGGTTTTAGCGGCAGGAAACTGCCGCTAAAACGGCGATAATGGGCTTGCTAATATGCGTTATGGAATTCCAATAGAAGCCCAGGTTAGATGTCCTGCATATCTAACCTGGGCTTCTATTGGAATTCTATAACGCATATTAGCAAGCCCATTATCGCCGTTTTAGCGGCAGTTTCCTGCCGCTAAAACGGCGATAATTTTAACGTGGGTCTTGCTAATATGCCCCAACATTTTCTTTTAAAAGGACGAGCTTTGTCTAAAACCGCACATATACTTTAGCCCGCTGCACGCTGGACAACTGTACACAATAAATCTCACATTGGGCAAAAGAGGTTTGACCTGACAGCAGGGCCGGACTGGCCATAGCGGGCACCGGGCGTTTCCCAGGTAGGCCACTAGGGTGGGGTTGGTTTTGGGCCCCTGGGGGGCCGTTTTTAGGTCTCGCCTACGCAGCGCGCATGCGCTGCATAGGAAAGAGACCTCTTGAAATTGATTCGGCTTTGCAGGCAAAAACGTGCACGCGTTGCATTGCTTTCAATGCAACGCGTGCACGTTTGGCGATTCCCTTGCGAGAGCGAGCGGCGCCATATGTTGGCAATTATTGCGCTCGCTCCCGCAAGGGAAACGCTGCCTGCTCTCGGCCGCACTCCCCCTCCCCCCCCTACTTGCGCGAGGCGCGCGCTTGTTTTTTTTTTTAGCTTTGACTGTTGTTTATTGCCGTGAAAACAGAACACTCGCTCGTCGCAACCACTGAAACGCAGCTCTCCATGGGGCAAATTACAGCTGAAGGGTCGAAATACTGGCGTTTCCTGTAAAAGGAAGTTGCCGAGGAGGAAGCTCGGTCGAGGCGTGTCACCAAAACCGACTCGTCCAGTCCGTAGCGTTAAACATAGGAATGTACGACGGAGAAGAGCGTATTTTTAAAGCCAATAAAACGGTGGTGCTTTGAGGCAACTGAATCCTTCCCGGTTAACAAAAAAACAATGCGTTTGCGGTTTGCACACAGCACGCAATGTTGTGCCCACAAACATAGTACCACTCGTTGCAATCTCCCTAGCATTCCATAAAGCTTGACTGTCCACCTCTCTCTCCTGTGGCAAACAAGTATGTCAGTGTTCATTACTCCACCACCAGGAATACATCACTGGCAATAAAGATGGGGTCCACTTTCTGACATGCACAACAGTATTCACCTCACCTGACTCCTGCCCCAGTAGCAGCACCTTCTCTGTGAGGGCAGCACCTGCAGCCAGAGGCGCAACTAGAGCCAAATTTTGCGGAGGGGGGGGCTAGAAAAAAAATTCGGGGGGGGGGGCTAATAGGCAGAGTGGAGATGCAGGGGCTCTAAGAAGGGGGGGGTGAAAAAACAACAAAGCCTCATTAACAAGCAATTGGTCTTTTAAAGACCTGTGAAGTACTCGGGTGCGGCTGTGTGTGTGCCCGGGAAGCTGTCTCAGCCCGGGCTGCCACACACGACGGGGGGGGCTGAAGCCCTTTGAGCCCAATGGGCGTTGCGCGCCTGCCTGCAGCACAGTGGGGCCACAGTCAGCCTACCCATCACCCACTGCACCTGCATCTCGTGGTCAACAAAGCAAGCTACTCCCGTTCCCCTCAATTCGAGCACTGGCATGGAAGGTCAGAGATTGCCATACCAAATAGTTGGGCCTTCCGGTCCGCATGTGCCACACACGCAAACATCAGCCTTGAAGTCCATAAACTAGTCGGTAAGCTTGCTAGAGCTAGTCATTAAAGCAGAGTTTTCCTGGTGGGCTACTGAGCCTACCACTAAAAGCAGGCTGAACCTTCCTGTCTCCCCCCTTATCATTTATGTGGTGATCTGTGCTGTTCCATATTAGCCAGTGCAGTTCTCATATTTTTTGAGGCCCTACGGCAGTATCACCACAGATAGAATCATTGTGAGTTTCTTAATAATCGGCCTCCCCTCCATGCTTACCCCAAAGAAAACTGGTTTGTACGTTTGGAAACTATGTTATTGCAATGGTATGGCTGATGATGCGGCTACCTTTCACAGGAGATGAGGTCCACTAACAATTTAGAACTCACCCAAACACTGCACTCTCATGATTATTCATTTGCTTTGGGTGCCGCAAATGTGTCGAGACACAGGTGAACCCAGAGAATGAGCATTTCCGTGTTGATAGACTCCTTTCAGGACTAGCTCTCGGAGCTTGCTAAGACATTCACACTCAGTGACATGTTGAAGAATTCAGGATCCAACTCCTCCAAGGCAGTGTGCCTGCCAGCCTATACTGACTTGTCATACACTAACTGAAGTTCTCGTACCACAGCAATTGGACTGAACATTAACTTAGAACATTATCTAAAGCAACAAGACCATGTTGCAAAACGTCACTCTTCAAGGCCAGTCCTCTGGGAGATGGACAAAAACAACCTGGCAACACTTTGGTGGCTACTATGCATACCTATCATGGTGACCCACAAAGGCCCCCATTCCAAGTGATGCACTTTTCCCACACTGGTATTTTCGCACCAGTACCATAGGGATTGGTGATTCCGGCATGTGAAATTACATAGCCTGTATCAGTTGTCATCTGTAAAATGGGAAAAATCATTGCAATCGGTATTTTTGAACCAATACCTGCACGTTATTCCCACATTTTGGGCCATTTTCCCCACATACATTTCACAAGGGTTTTGTTCACAAAATGTGCACGGGAAATAGAAAAGCACACAACTCAGAATCCCAATTTGGTAAACCCCGTCGTAGAGGCTCAAATGCATGAAGTGCTCCATATGTGCAAAAGTGACCACTTTGTTAAAGTGTGCAGATCCACCCAAACAACTCTGCCTCACCCAAGGTAAACACTCACCAAGCAAAATGTTCATCCACTTCGCCCTAATAAATCTGACTGCATCACCGATGACATGGACGAAGACAAAGGCACCATCCATGTTACTGGGAAAATGGCACTGCACCAGGTCGCAAAATCCTGCCACAAGGTGCAGGATTTACAGAAACTCCAATTTTTCTATGGGAGCTTGAGCTGCGATCGGTTTCTGACCGCCGTACAAGTTCCCATAGATAAATGGGAGTTTGCGACCGCACCATGTGCATCGTAATTGCGGTTTTGGGACCGCCTACCGGAGGTCGGTCGGTTTAGCAACCGCAGAGATGTCGGTCGGAGGCAACTCCGACCAACAACATAATGAGGCCCTTAATCTCCCTATGCAACAGCATAGCACCTTGTAAAACCATTAAAATGTTTAATCACACCAGATTAATCTGTAGCCCTGCACTCTAAGGCACTTAAAACGTGTTGCTTTAAGCATGGTTGCACTGACTTTCTGCTCTCTTTGCCTGACTGCATTAAGGTAGTGCTGCTGATGTGTGGACATTCTTAGCTGCCAAGTGTCCCCATGGCAAATGTCTCACATTAAGTCAGTCCTGACCTTTTAACAGCCATCATATTGTATCTGAAGAAATGTATCTGAAGAAATGTTGCTGTTAAAATTTTAACTATGGGCTCAAATACTCGAGCATTAAAGTGCAGCTGGGTAAAAAGCCAGAATTAGCTGAAAGTATGACCCATAACAATGGGACACCGTGCTGCTATGAATTGTATTGGTGGGTGGAAAGGCTTGTGTTATGTTTTCACCACTATCCCATGTATATGTGCCAGCGCTCTTTTCACAGGAACCTGTCACTACACCTCTCATTGAATGTTTAAAGCCTGGGGTGTTTGTCAGGTGGCCTACTATCAACACTGACATATTAGAAAGGGGAACAGTGGTGGGAGCACACCGCTTCACCTCCCAGGCAAGGTTCGCCCCAGGCGAACCTTGCAGTAAATGCAGTCTGTTGTTTCTTTGCTTTGCTAAAATATTTTCAAGTGTTCCGCCAGAGTTGGCGCAGATAGTGCTGATCTCTAGACACGTGTTTCTGGTTCTTTAACCGTCATCAGTAGAGATTACAGGCTTCAAGCCCATAACAGTTTGTAAAGCATATTTTACATGCACTGATGTACTGATTTTTCATATACTATTATGGTGCCACAGAATCTGGCATCTGTGCTTTACAACAAAACCAGTGACTTTGTTCACAGAGGCCACTGTAATCAGGGAAAGAGTGGCAGCTGGTGAAATTTGAAAGTGGTGGGGTGAGAACTTCAAGATGTACTTTAAAGGGAAAACATGCATATCTTTACAGATTCAGTTTTCATCTATGTTCGGATTTCCCATTAAGGACTGAAAAACAGCAGTGTAGCTGCACTTCGTTTTCACGTTTTCTTATCGTCCTAACATGGTGAAACAAGCATTGGCATATTTATTTATTTATTTTTATTTATTTATGCGTTTTTATATAGCGCGGACTTTACCCGAGGGTGTCAGAGCGCTTCACAACAGGATCAGCAACATTACATAAGGAGGAGGATACAAATGAGCATAATACAAAGACAAGCGTTACATTGCATGAGGAAAAAGTGACAATTGTGCAAAAACAAACAAACCAAATACAAAAGAGGAATGAGTTCCAATAGGAAAAAGTGACAGATGTGCATGAAACATGGGATACCAAATACAAATGGAGGTATAATACTGCAATAAATGGCAGTCACACATGACACACTGGGAAGGCGCTTCTATAGGCTTGGAGTACAGAATTTCCTATAGTGGAAGAACTTCCTTGAGGTAGTAGAGAGGGCGTGGATTCAACAGGGGGTACATGGGGTACAAAATATATGATACATGGGGTACAAAATACACTAAAGGCAAAATACTGTAATAAGTGGCAGTAACTCGAAGCACACTAAGAAGGCCCTTCTATAGGCTTGGAATACAGAATTCCTATCATGGAAGAGCTTCCTTGAGGTAGTAGAGAGGGCGTGACTTCACAGGGGACTTATAATGGGGGAACACGCACATAAAAACCAACACAACACATAAAATAAGGAATGAACAGACACAAGTACAACTTTATACTGACGAGCGGACTTCCTAGAGGGGCCTAAGACCGAACGTATTAGTTCTGGAAGTGTCTTTGGAATAGAAGAGACTTGAGGTCAGCTTTGAAGATCCGGGTAGAGGAGGTGGCACGGAGCAGTGGGGGAAGCGAGTTCCAGATTCTCACCGCATTGCCCGAGAAGGATTGAGCCATCGATCTTTCCCTTTTGAAGACGGGGGCTCAAGCAGAAGCTTTTCCGCATTGCGAGAAGGGCGAGAGCCACCGGACAATTTCAGTTTATTCGCCAGGTAACGAGGGGAGGACGTGTGTAAGGCTTTGTGTGTGATGCAGGCAGTTTTGTAAATAGATCTTGCCTCGATCGGAAGCCATCGCAGAGAGGACAGGATAGGAGTGATGTGGTCGCTTCGCTTAGACCCTGAAATGAAGCGAGCTGCTGAATGGAGGATGGATTTGAGAGGGGAGAGGTGGGATTTGGGTAGGCCAGTCAGAAGAGAATTGCAGTAATCCAGTCTTGAGAGAACCAGAGATTGAACCAAGGTTTTTAAGTCTTTCTCCGGGAAGAACCGACGGATCCCCCACAGAAGGCGCAGCTGGTACCGTGCATTCTTAGCAATAGAGTTGATGTGGGCGATTAGGTTGAGTCTTTTGTCGAGAATGACACCTAGGGATTTAGCGCTGTCAACAATGATGGGTTTGTTGTTGAGAAGGTTCAGCTGATCCATCCAAGATTGAACAGGAGGAGGTGAGAGAGAGGTAGAGAGGAGGAGGAATTCAGTTTTGGCGGGATTCAGAATGAGTTGGTGAGCAGACATCCAGTTGTGAATAGAGTTGAGGGTAGAATTGAGTAGGGAGAGATCGTGTGCGGAGGACACCTTAAGGTAGATTTGCGTGTCGTCCGCATACAGATGGTAAAGGATCCCAGATTTGCTTAGGAGGTTCCCTAAAGGTTCCAGGTAGAGATTAAACAAGGTGGGTGCCAAGATAGAACCTTGAGGGACGCCTTGACCTACGGCAACAGGAGATGAAAGACTGTTCCCTATCTTGATCATTTGGGATCTGTCCGAGAGGAAAGAGGCAAACCATTTGAGCACTGTGCCATCCAGTCCCATTCTCTGTTGAAGAGTGTTGAGGAGGGTGCTATGATTAACCGTGTCAAAGGCTGCAGAGAGGTCTAGAAGAATCAGAAGACATGAATCCCCAGCGTCGAGTATATGCAGCGCATCGTCAATCACTTGCAGCATGGCTGTTTCAGTGCTGCAGTTTTGGATGAAGCCCGACTGGAAGACGTCGAGGAGGTTATTGTCCATAATATGTGAGGAAAGTTGTTTCGCAACACATTTTTCGGTGATTTTCGACAGAAAAGGGAGGTTGGAGATAGGGCGGAAGTTGTTGAGGTCGTTCGCATCCGCGGCGGGTTTTTTTAGAAGAGGGGTGACCTGACCTGATTTGAGGGTAACTGGGAGGGAGCCTTGACTGAGGAAGAGATTGACTAGCCTGGTCCAGTAAGAGAGAGTATAGGTATAGAAATCGATGGCGATGTCGCTAGGGATGGGGTCGGAGGAATGGTTGGAGGGTTTAGTTTCGCGGATGCATTTGAGGAGGTCATCTTCCGAGATGACGTCAAAGTTCTGCCAGGTGACCAAGGATTTCCGCTCCTCCATGGGGGGGTGGGCGACCTTATCCACCAGAGCTTTGACCTTTTCATCGAAGAATATAGCGAAATCTGCTGCTTTCTTTGAGGAATCCTCAGGCTTAATGGTTGGAGGAGAACAGTTTGGGTTTTTGAAGAGGTCAAAAAGTTTTTTGGGTCTGTTTTTAGCCGAGTCAAGGAGGGATCTGAAATGTGATGCTTTTTCCAGGAAGATGTGATTGTGATATATGGATCTTGCTGAGCGTAAAAGAGAGAGATTAGCGGTGGAAGGAGATTTTCTCCAGTGCTTCTCCAGGAATCTAAGGTTTTTCCTTTCATCGTAGAGCGCTTTATTGAACCAAGGTGCTGAGGGGGTGGGTCTTTTCCTTTTGCTTTGGAGAGGAGCAACAATGTCGATTTCGACTGCTAGTACTGAGAGGCACTGAGAAGTGAGATCGTTGACATCCACGCTAGGGTCTAGTCTAGGAAGTGCCTGCATAGCGGAATCACAAAAAGTGTCAAGATCAATGTTCTTAGTGTTACGGAACCAGGTAGTAGCTCTTTTAGGTTGGCCGAGAGTTATAACGTGCGAGAGGTGAAAGCGGAAGGGAATGAGGAGGTGGTCAGACCAGTCTACATGGATGGGGGGAGCAGTGGTCAGCAGGTCTTCTTTGGATATGACAAGGTCCAGAATAGAGCCCTTAGAATGTGTGGTTTCCGAGCAATGTTGGAGGAGATCATTGGCTGAGAGAAAGGAGGCAAGCTTGTTGGCAGCCGAGTCTTCCAAGGAGCCCCAGTGGAGATTAAAGTCACCCAGGAAGATCTGTCTGTCACTTTGAGAGAGTTGGTCACTGATGAAGTCAGTCAGTTCCTCCACAAAGGAAGAGCAGTAACCAGGCGGGTGGTAGATGGCATGGAATCTAAAGGGTGAGCCGTGATGTATTTGAAGTTCTAGGGAAAGGCATTCGAATGTATGGAAGAGGGTGGTTGGGACCGCTTTAATTTGAAGGGAGTTTCTGAAGATGATAGCGACACCTCCTCCAGTTTTGTCTGCCCTGTCATTTCTGAGGATAGAATAGTCAGTGGGTACCAACAGATCAAACAAAGTATGAGAGGAGTCATTAAACCAGGTCTCAGTGAGGAAGATCATGTCAAGATTTTGGTGAGTGATAGTATCAGAGATTTCCACTTTGTGTTTGACTGCAGATCTGCAGTTGTGGAGCAAACAGTGCAGCTCTGACGCAGATGTTTTGGTGAAGGGGGTGTTAGGGTTGTTCAGGGAGATAGGGATAAGATTCTTGAATGAGGGAGCCCGGCAAGAGGGAGGTTGGTGAGGTCTGACAGAGGAGATGACCTGAATAGGAAACTGCGTAAAATTCTTAGGAGAGGAGGGCGGAGAGGGAGTGACGTTGGTGGTCTTGAGGCTGGCCCGTAAATTGGTGATGTCTGCAGAGGGCAGACTGTGATTGGTTTTATTGGGGTGCGGGAGCAAGGGACTCCTCGGGAGGGTGTTAGGGACAGGGGATAACTTGGCGCTTAAACGTGAGATGGACGCTACCAGCTGGGAGATGGAATAGATGAGAGAATCCAGTTTATTTTCCAGAGAGAGGAGAGCTGAGCATGGAGTGTTAGGTGGCTCGGTGGATAAAGAAGGGAGTGCAGAGGGTGAGGGAGGACGGGGAGGGGTGGGGGAACGAGTAGAGGGCGTTGGTGCAGAAGGTAAGGGAGGACAGGGCGGGCTGGAGGAGCCGGATATGAGATGGAGTGCAGATGGTGAGGGAGGACGGGGCGGGGTGGTGGAATGGGATAAGTGAGGGAGTGCAGAGGGTGAGGGAGGGAGGGAGGGGAGGGGGAATGGGTGGGGGTTGGGGAGCAAGGGAAGAGGGTGAGGAACGATGGTGAACAGAGGGAGTGGAAGGAGAAACAGTGGTGGGAAGAGAAATATTTTTACTGGAGTTGAACAGAGGGGAAGAGAAGAGGGCATACGTCCGAGGAGGAAGTTGAGGAGTAGGAGGGGGATAAAAGAGGGCCGGAGGTAAGGGGAGAAGAGGGGAGACGAGACTGACCCGGGCGGGGTGGGCGGGGGGACAGATGAGGTCCGAATGTGCGTGGATCCGAAAGAAAAGGGGGCTGTAAAGGAGGGGGAGGGCAGGGGGTCCGAGGAGGGCCAGAGGAATGGGGAGAAAGGAGAGGATGGTGCAAGATAGGTACTGTAGGCTATGCAAGGCGAATGTAGGGGGACAGGTACCAGGTGGAGTGGGGGGAATTGACTAGAGGGAAACTGAGGGAGAAGCAAGGGACTGCAACGTCGGAGGGAGAGACGAGGAAGGAATTGTCAGGGAGGGAGATAAGGTTGGGAAGCAAGGGAAGAGGAAGGTGGGGTTGAGGATAGATGGGAGGTGGAAGAGGAGAATTTAGGGTACGGGGGACGGGGAAGAGCGGAAAGGGATGAGGCGAAAGGGGGAGGTAAGGGGGAAGGTAAGGACAGTTGATGGGAAGACCAGGTTGTAAGAGAGGTGAATTAAGAGGGGGGCGGAGGGCAGATTTAGTGGGATTAGGGGGCGGATAAAATGTTGGAGAATCGAGCAGGTGTAGGGTGGGGAGGGGGGTGGAGGCCAGAGGCCGGAAAGATAAGATAGGGGAGGGGCATTTTGGAAGGGGGAAGAGAGGGAGATGAGGGAGCAGTGCCTGGGGGAGCAAAGGGTAGACCTGCGCCTCCCGGGATAGCGGCCTGCTGGAGTATCGGGGGGTCTGGGGGGAGAAAGGGAGAAAGGAGAGGAGTTCAAAGAAGAGTTGGGGGAGATCATAGTTGTGTGGGTTGGACGAAGGGAGTGGAAGAGATGGTCGAAGAGGGAGAGACAGGAGTCTGTCGCTTGAATCATGACGGTGCCATTGTTGTAGAGTGTTATGGTGAGCGAGCCCTTAAAGCTCGTGGAGGGGGAAATTTTTAGTCGCTGTCCATGCGGGATAGGTGAGGAGGAGGAGACGTTGAAGAAATTGAAGAAGCTGGTGGACCAGGAAGGGATGTCATGGGTGAAAAAATTAAGTCATTTTTTAGCTTCCCTAGGTGCCCATTATGGAATTGATCAACAAAGAGGGAATCAGGGAAGTGTTCAATGGTGTTGTGTTTGAACCGTTTTGCTGCTGCTTTGGACAGGTTGGGGGGATAGATGACTTTGAAGCAGTTAACTCCCGACTTAATTCGAATGGAAGCCATGGTAGGGAGAGGAGGGCCACTAGGGTAGCGATGGACCAATAGGTCTCGCCTTTGGGACCTTATAAGTGTTTAGTTATCCAGCACAATATCCTTGGTGCAACAACATCAACTGTTGCATGGCTAAACACTTATAAGGTCCCAAAGGCGAGACCTATTGGCTATGCCAATGCTTGTTGTTACTGGGGGTCGGCAATATCGGCCCCCGGTAACAAAATCGGCCGAAACCGGCCCTCGCAAACTGCTCGGCCGCACTACCCCTCACCCCAGGGGGGGCCGGCTGAGCAGTTTGCCAGGGCCGGTTTCTGTTCCCAGTCCGGCCCTGCCTGACAGAGGCACAATGTAAGCGATGGCTGTTGCTGGCTGCTATTCATAGCACTCCGTTTGCCGTAGCATCTGCCAGTCTGCGCAGTATTTTACATATGGTAAGTTTCTGCCTAGTACAAACCTTGTGGAACAAACAAAAACATGCTTATGGGTGTTATTAATAGTTCACACACAACTTTTAATCAAATGGAATTGTGAAGTTCGCTATGCCTTTAAGTTTCCTGTTTAAATCTGCTGTTTCCTATTCCTATTGCACTGTTTACCTTCCTTCGGACGTGTGCTCAGCTTGCTTCGGCGCCCGTCGTAGCTTCCAATTTATTGCATCTTCCACGTTTCCCACTGTTTGTCTGTCTTGTAAGTTTTATATTAACTTGCAGAGACAGTTCATGTAAAAGGAATTAGATTTTTTTGGGGTTCTAGCAGGCTTGTTGACGAGAGCGGCTTAACTTCATTGTTTTCCTTGCGGTTTATTATGATTATTGGCAATCCTTAATTGCCAAACTAGAAAGTGGAAGCTTTACAATCTGAAGACTAGGATCAGGAATACATATTCGAAGGGTATAAAACTGCACTAACGGTCCCCTTTGCACAGTCTCTGCTTGTTTCCAGGTTTCACACTCACTCAGGTACGTTTCTTATGAGCTTTCATATCAAATGAGTGTTTTCATTCTATTGCTTTTTAATTCCAAAATTAGATTTATTGTCAACGAGTTGCTAAGCTTTCATGGCATTGGCAAGCTCACGTTGCCTCCAGTAGGAACCACATTGCGCAGACGCCACTGTCGTCCCGGCGGCAGCCGTGCAGTGATCAGGGTAGCGTGACAGCAGCTGTAGATGTCTGACTGTTAATTTGCATGTTATGATGCGCAGTTTCTGAACGGTTCGACGACCTTCGATTACTTGGTGCACTCGAAGTTTACTATCCATTAAAGTATTTTTATTACAACATACCCATCAGTTTAATCAACTGTTCTTTTACGATATGTCACAAATGTACAAAAATATTGATATTCTCATTTGCATAACACTTTATTTTAGTAAGTATATCTTCTTGCAGTAATCCCTATTGGTTTACATCTGAAGCTGCAATGCGTAACAGCTGTGTCAGTGGTCCTGTCCATAAACCCATATTGTTGAACGGGATCCAGGGGTAAATATTCAGGGACCAAGTAAGTGACATAAAGAGAGTTTTGAGCTGACTGGTGTCCATAATAGTTGAAGGGCTGGAGCAGTGTTTTTTTACCTCAATAAACAGGTTTTTGTCCATCGAACTTTTAAAAGAATGATATGCTTTTTTGCTAGAAATGTGGAGCAGCATTTGCTAACATTTCTAAAGTAATTACAGATCACAACAGAACACAGCACAATAACATAACAGCAAAGCGAACACACAACTAAAACAACACAGGGCACAACAAGACAGGAAAAACAAATGCCACAAAACAACCACAGTTCAACACAACAATACCACAAAGCAATTATGCAAGACAAAAACATAAACACTACAAAACACATTACCACCACAAAATGCAACAAAAAGAATAAGCACAGATATTCCTGTCACATATCACTGCTACAAATCTGCTTGGAGCTGAGAAAACAGGTTCGAGCCTGACGTCCTGTGATTCAAAAAATCTAAAGATTATGTCCTTGTGCAATGTAACTGGTGGTCATGTAAAGCGCTCCAAGTTTGCGCTATATTAAACTGAAAAATTAGTCTCTTTCAAGTTACATCAAAAGCAGTGATGTATATTTTTTAACCCTGAGGGTAAAAATGGAGAGCCCAATAGGGACCCGTCTCGGCAGCTGCTTCTAAAAACTGCCGGTGCTGAACACGGGCAGGACCTAGCCCACTTAGAGCCCTGTTTATAATCATCATGTGCAAAGAAGCTTCATTCATGGTGAAGCAGGTCTAATTTACTCCTCTCAAAAGCTTTAACATTTTTGAGTATTTCCACTTTGCTTCATTCATCAGATATTTTAAAAGCCCTAACTTGTCAGTCTATGTGCAAGCTTTAACATGTAAAAAGCGCACAGTGTTCTTTTGGTAAAAAAAATGCCTTTGCTCAGATTTCATTTTTTCACCAGTGTGGACTTTAGTGTTTCTTGTGTCAACATGCACTTTTTGTATTGCCTAATATGTCTGCTTTGATTGTGGCTTTTTATACAATTCTGCACATTTTTATTTGCCTTTAAGACTTGTCTAGATAAAAAATCCATTAGCGACACAGCCTTTATTGATCGGGGATAATCTAACATGTGAAGTTACTCTTCCAGTTAGCAAGCAGTATTCTTCACTGTAAACTAGGGCTAAGATTATTCTAGTACACAGCACCAAACCCCTCAGGGCTTTGCCTGCATAGTTCATGTTCTGCTGAGCAGGGTACCATCTCCATGAATCATTATATGAATTATTCTGCTGCCATGCCAGAACATGTGCACATTCACTAGTGGGTACTACACTGAGCTGTATTCAGCGATTCCATTTTAAAGTCATAATGTAGCTGCTGTCTCTGAGGGATGGAAACTCGCAGCATGTTAATTTCTTTCATTTCATTCAACGCCACACAAATCCACGCCATACAATTAAACTCCACACTTTTCCATTCCACACCACATTTCGACAAACAAACCACATAATTCAACTCAACAGCACAATTAAATACCACACCACTTAAATCCAATACACACCACAGAATTCCACATCATGCCACAAAATTCAATAGCATACCACATAATTAAACTACACTACATACCACTCCACAACACAAAATACCAGTTTAATTACACTCCATAACACACAATGCCACTTCACATAATCTAAGTACACTCCTTACCACATAATTGCTATTTACATATTTCCACTGCACACCATGCCACATAATTTCACTACACATAACTCCACTCAACATAACACAATTCCACGGCACACAATTCCAAACCAACCTACATAAATACACTCCACACATCATACATCCACTCCACAACACATTGCTAAAACTCATTGTCATTGACAATGCCGAGACCGATTGGCTTTGGTTAAGTACGAATTAGTTGTGCATTTTGTTACACTACATAATTCTGTATGGAGGGAATCGAGTGACACTACATATTTATGAGGGCGTGTTAAAGCTGTATTTCTGACAAGGCTTTAAATTCATGTCTTAACAGCCCCTTTCAAAACGGAGCTAATACTACAGTATGTTTTTTTAAAATACACTAACACATGCTTCAGATTTTGCTCCTAATTACTCCTTCCTTTCCAGTATGCTCACATTGCTGTCATCAGTAGGTCTTTTTGCCAGTAGAAGATGTAGTGTTCCTGCTTGATCTGTAGTGTGTTGAAAGTATGCAACAGTTCATTGGTGTTCCTATTCGTGTTGAAGCTTTCATGTTGCAGCACCCAGGATAATCTGCTGCATGGCTAAATACTTATAAGGTCCCAAAGGCAAGACCGATTGCATTGAAAATGCTTGTTTGAAGTGACATCATAAGTGTTTGTCTCAGTGCCCGCCCCGATAGATTGGCTGCTTAGAGCACAAATCACAGGCTATTAGTTCAGGGGCCAGACAGCATGGTCCGATACTGTAACCACACGAGGGGCACAGTTGGACACACCCCATGTCAAGCCACAAAAGAGCTGTCACGCCATATAGGGAACCCTCCAATGGCAAGGTCGGTTTCGTTTGCTGCAGCACGAATCACCAATTCAACAAGCATTTGCAATGCAATAGGACTCGCATTTACGTGAGACCTATTGCATTGCAAACTGGAGTGGGGACGGGCGAAAAGGCACAAACAATGAGAGTATGGGGGGCGAGAAGGCACGGACTGCGGGAGGGGGGAGGCACGGGAAGAAAGTAGTGCTCACAATCGAAAAAAACATACTGTGCAACACTCAAAGTAAAGGGGCCAGTAGCCATAGAAGGATACAAATGACGACATTGCCATCATAAGGAGGGTCTAGCAAGCCTAAAACCAATCGGAAGGCAGCATTTAAGACACAAGCCAATGAAAAAGATGGGCGGAGAGTGGGCAGAGCTACCACGGAGCTTCCACTCCATACTGAATACTGCATGCCTCGCAAAGCGAGCAGCGCATGCGCGCTGCCGCTATAGGCTCAACCTAAAAAGTTGACATCCCCCAAAAAATCTCTGATGTTGATTCAAGTGTCAAAGTGGAATAGAGAAAACCATATGTTTTTTCTATTAGATTTCCCACCTGAACACATGCATATTTCTGGAATGAGGCGACATATCTTTGGCTTAAATACAACATAGGAAACAATATTGACAAGGGAGCATGTAAAAAATACAATACCATACCATGCTATACCATTAAAGTTAGTTAAAACACTTTATTGGACAATAACATTTAGTTGAACAAACACATTGCATCATATCGCAGCTGTACAACTTCTCCTATAAAAATCAAAGCCAGCTAGCTTTTAAAAGCAAAATGCAGCACAGTCTCATTACCTAGTCTCGTCATAACTAGAAGTAGCCTTGTGTCCTACGCCGGTTACCCAAAGGCTACATTATATCATACCCTGACCATATCAAAGAAGATTCAAGCTGATGAACCCATTGACTTGTGCAGTAAAAAGAAATCTGGTCTGTTGTTTGCACCTGACATGGCCCTCAAGTGCTTCCTGACCATGCGGGCAATGCACAGGGCCAGTGGTGTCTCGACCACTTGAGTGTCGAATCTATGCCCCCTTTATTTTGTCCCACAATATGTTTCTTATCCTTTCTTCAAAGTTGATTATGAATAGCTATAAAAAATAAAATAAAATGTACTGAGGGCAGCACTAAAACTAGTCCCAGATAATTTGAAATGCAGACACAGCCCTATCAGTGAGGCTTGCTGCTTGCATCAGTCATAATCAGGTCATGAGGCCGGTTACGTCATCAGCACATGCTTTGGAGCTAAGCTCTACTCCCTGATTATGTGGTGGTAAAGTTGGCCCTGGGTGCTGCAAGCTGCTGCTGAAGCCCTGCAGGCCCAAGAGCTTCAGTCAATCAGGGACTGGAGCAACCTCGCCCCACCCTTTCACAACACTTCACCGGGTGGGGTTGGGTCAGCAAGCATCACTGACGCCACTAACCATGTGACGTGTTGTGGAAGGGCGGGGTTGGAAGATGCATGTGGCAAGCTGAATATTGGAGTCTACGAAGTTCATCACCCCAGGTTTTGATGACGCACTGGGCAGCTTCCCACGCTGCAGTCAGACTGTTTCGCTGTTTGGTGACCGACATTTGAGAGGAGTGAATTCTGTGGATCATCATTGAGTCATCTTGAGCGCTCCCTCTGTCCCTCTGGTGTAAAACATGAAGTGCATGATAATGTCACAATTTAATATGGTTTTAAACGGGGGCTGATTGTAATACATATTTTATATCACGTTTTAATCATGTTCCTCTGCTGATAGACCCATACAATGTCATAAAAAGCATATGTAGTCCCTGGCTTCTCTTGTATGCATTAAAACTAATGAGTTAATATGCAACATTTGTAATCCGACCAAAGAAAACAAGCATTTGCAATGCAATAGGTCTCGCATTTGCGAGACTTTGAGCTATTGGCATTGTAAATTACAATGCCTTTTATTTATGTGTTTACAAAATCTGCAAGCGGTGTGTAAACACCCACTTTGTACTTATAGTCCGTGCTTACAAAAAGCAAGGCAGGCAGTAAAAGAGATGCAGTTACTGCCAGCCTTGCTTCTCATACGCAGCCACTATAAGTACAAAGTACAGGTTTACGCAGCGCTTGCAGGTTTTCCAAACACATAAATAAAAGCACTGTCATTTACAATGCCAATAGCTCAAACTCTCACAAATGCGAGACCTATTGCATTGCAAATGCTTGTTTTGGGTTACAGTGACAAAATGTTTGCACTAATTGCCATGTTTTCTCATACTTCATATTTTCAGTGTGATATAATTGATCATTTTAATTTTGACTGACGGATGTGATCATCTAAAAACCCTATTTAACTCTCCCTTTGATATACTTGTCACCTTTGGATATACTGGTCACCCACAGAACTGCAGATGGAATTAAAGTTGGAAAGATAATTGGTACACTGCCTTAGTATAAGGCATTTCGTTTGAGAGTACTGTCTGCTGGGCAGACCTAGCAGATGATGGGTGCAGTGACAGGAGACAGGTTATTTCAGAAAGATAGTGACAGGCACAGGAACTGTACAGAGGGCATTACTGCAAATGATTAAAGGGCAAACTCATTACATTTAGTGGAGGCCTGTGTTAGTGAACAGGCAAAAAAAAAAGTTAACTGACAGAAATTGGACATATTGGGGATTTTCCTGGCACATGACTGGGCATACAGATTGTATCGTCTGGTACAGCCAATCAGTATGCATACAGTTTGGCCCAGAACAGTTTGGCCTGCCACAGAGATAGGACAGCCAATTACATTTGCAGTATTACAGTTAAAATTACTATTATTGAAAAACATTGACCTAAGACCAACGTAGCACCACCTCTGCGATCATACTCAAGCATATCTTCCACCTATTAAGTTGGAGAATCGTTTCCATCTTGGAAATACGTACTAAGTACTCCTACTCAAGACAATAATGCTCGTTCTGGGTTAGCATTATTATGTATTGCCCCCTGGTTTATGTGCTGTTGTAGTATCTATTGCCTTTTAGCTTTTTTTCTATGAAAATTGTACAGGAAAATGCATGATTTCACCTCTTTTTCTTTTTTTTAAGAACCGAATTACAGGGGGATAGCCCAACACCACACCTCTCTGGGGGATGCTGAAGATATTCAGGCTAGGTATTCCGCCCCACCCCTTTCAAAGATCACCAGCTGCCAATGGAGGGGCACGCCCCACAGTTTGAAGGCCTCTGCATTTAAGTCAAAGGGTGTCACGTCGACTACCCCTGGCATATTGGTGAATCGACATCCATGCCCAGCTCCTACTTCTGTCTCAGTTTGCCTTAGCCCCTCAAGAAGAAATGGAGTGATGAACGAGGATGCTTCATTGCGACAGGTCGGTGAGCTAGCCTCAGCTACTGACTCTCTTGGCCACCTTTCTAATCCTCTTCTCATTCTTTTGGTGGAAGTGGGAAGCAGTCTAACGGCTCGAAAGATGTGTTCTTTGGGAATAAACATTAAAACAAAATGTTTGCACACATATACAGGGTCTAACTATAACTTATTATTTTACAAGTAGCCTTCATTTATATCATCTAAGCAGCATTTAACTTGTAGGAAGGGAGGGGTCAGTGATAGAAATGGTCAGTTGTTCATGAGAAATGTGGAAATGATAGATCTGATCTGCATTTCACATTTACTTTTAAAGCAAAAAGGACCACTCTCAAAGCTGACCCACAAGTACCTCATCGGTCCATGTCTTTTCAATAGAGACTTAGGGTGGAGCCAGGACTCTCAAGTCAGGAGGGAGCTCCCTCATTAAAACTTTGAAAGTTTAATGACTATGCAACAGGCAATGACACATACAAAGAGGGGTTGGGTGGATGGGATGGGATGGAGGGGTGGGTAGTAAGTAATATGGATGCAGAGTGTTGGCCTAGGATGGAGCAGGTGAGCATCTGACCAAGAGTCATGGGGGGGGGGCGGGGTGACAGTTGTCCTGTCTGCCTAGATATTCACTTGTGATGGGCTGTGTTCTATTTCTACCTTGCCAAATGCATCATTACTATTTTGTAAATGGCCCTTGTTAAAGGTGGAGTGTATTTTAAATAAATAATGTCGTGCTCGGCTCATTTCAGCCACTCTCTCCATCAAAGATTATACTTAATTAGCCATTTTTAAAACAAAGGCATATAGAACTCCTATGAAAAGCGTCCCACGCTCTGAAACACATGTATTTTCCAACCCCACACTCATATTCTGTAAACTCTCATCCATGCTCTGCACAGTGGCACAATACAAACTCATGCCCCCCCCCCCACCCTGCAGAGTGTGAGGAGTGGTCCCTGAGCCTCCTGTAATTACAGATGTTCATTGACCTTCAGCTGAATGGGGCCCTTTAAGGGTTGGGCAGCCCTCAGCGCACCAAGGGCCTGCGTTATGCGCCTTAATCTGCACACCCTCAGTAGAGCAGTGTACTCCCTTTGCCTATGCCGTCCGCTCCCTGTGTTCACCATATTGGCCTGTTTAGCTGTGCAGTGTCCCCTCCTCATCTTCCTGCGGGTTTTATCAAAGTCATGTTGCATGAAATGTCATGAATCAGTAGGCCCGTTTCTGTTGGTCCCATGGCCTATTCTTGATCCCTATTCAATCTTGAATCCCACTTCTACCTGCTGATCGACACTATCAATCAACCGATTCACCTTTAGCAAGTATTTCATGTGTAACATCTAAAAGAGTCATCGTTCGTAACTTTGCAGGACTCCAGTGGTCTCCATTTTCATACAAATGTTGCCTGTCTTGCAGTGGCAATGCGAGAGGGAGGCCAGATGGATCCTCTGCCCCAGCTCTCTGTCCCGGCCTTGTTTGGGTCCCGCCATTGCATTTGTTGAACGTGGAAAGAGGCAACACAGGAAAACAAGCATTAGGTTTGCATATGTGATTAATAATAAGCTGTTTTTGTTGTAAGTTGTAGCTTGCTAAGTAGTTGTACAATATAAGTTACAGAAAGTCTGTTACAGTGTTATGACTTGTTTATGTACAAACAGGCAATATATTGTGCTGTTACTTGTGGTATAGTGTGGGTAAGTAATAGCAAAATTTAGAAAATTGAAATGCAAGAGGGAAATAATAGAATTAATTTATGGAATAGCAATATTAAGTGTTTAGAGAAGTTATGACAACTGTTGGCCCTGGTGCCACTGCACCTGCTGTGCCATTCAAATCATGACCCTATTGCCTGTAAAGTAACTGCAATTGTGCACTGCCTATTTAGTAGCAAAATATTGCAATATTTGGTGTTTAGAGGAGTTCTGACAACTTTTGGCCCTGTGCCATTACACCTGCAGCTGCATTGAAATCATGGCCCTGGTGCCTGCTAGATAACTGCACTTGTGACTGCCTGTTTAGGAGTAAAATTTAGCAATATTCTGCATTTAGTGGGGTTCCTAGAGCTTTAGGCCCCACTGCACCATTCAAATCAATCCACTTTTAACTGCAAGATAACTGCAATTGTGGCTGCCTGTATAGTAGTAAAATATAGCAATATTTGGTGTATAAAGGAGTTCTGACAACTTTTGGCCCCGATGGCACTGCACCTACTCCACCATTCAAATCATGACCCTGTTGCTTGTAAGGTAGCTGTACTTGTGACTGCCTGTTTAGAAGTAAAATATTGCAATATTTGGTGTTGAGAGGGGTTCCTAGAGCTTTGGGCCCCAGTGTCACTACACCTGCTGCACCATTGAAATCATGACCCTAGTGCCTGCAAGGCAATAGCACTTGTGACTGCTTATTTAATAGTTAAATATAGCAATTCTTGGTGTTTAGAGGAGTTCTGACAACCTTTGGCCCTGGTGCCACTGCACCTGCAGCACCATTGAAATCATGACCCTAGTGCCTGCTAGATAACTGCACTTGTGACTGCCTGTTTAGTAGTAAAATTTAGCAATATTCTGCGTTTAGTGGGGTCCCTAGAGCTTTAGGCCCCACTGCCACTGCACCTACTGCACCATTCAAATCAATCCACTTTTAACTGCAAGATAACTGCAATTGTGGCTGCCTGTTTAGTACTAGTCAAATATAGCAATATTATGTGTTTAGAGTAGTTCTGACAACATATGGGCCCGGTGCCACTGCACCTAATGCACCATTCAAATCGTGACCCTGTTGTCTGCAAGGTAACTGTACTTGTGACTGCCTGTTTAGTAGTAACATATAGCAATATCAGGTGTTTCGTGAGGTGCCTAGAGCTTTGGTCCTGGTGCTACTGCACCTGCTGCACCATTCAAATCATGACCCTATTGCCTGCTAGATAAATGCACTTG
Source organism: Calotriton arnoldi (assembly GCA_963921515.1). Lineage (NCBI taxonomy): Eukaryota > Metazoa > Chordata > Amphibia > Caudata > Salamandridae > Calotriton > Calotriton arnoldi. The sequence continues at coordinate 2,420,624 of CAWUFW010001036.1, read as the reverse complement.
TGACTGTCTTTCTTAGTCGTAAAATTTGGCAATAATCTGGGTTTAGTGGGATCTCTATAGCTTTTGGCCCCAGAGCCACTGCACCTGCTGCACCATTCAAATCAAGTCCTTTTTAACTGCAGGGTAACTGCAATTGTGACTGGCTGGTTCTTAGTCGAATATAGCAATATTATGTGTTTAGAGGAGTTCTGACAATTTTTGGGCCCGGTGCTACTGCACCTGCTGCATCATTCAAATCATGACCCTATTGCCTGTAAGGTAACTGCACTTGTGATTGCCTATTTAGTAGTAAAATATTGCAATATTTGGTGTTTGGTGGGGTGCCTGGTGCTTTTGTTCCTGGTGTCACTGCACTTGCTGCACTATTGAAATCATAACCCTAGTGCTTGCTAGATAACTGCACTTATGACAGCCTGTTTAGTTGTAAAATAGAGCAATATTAAGTTTAGTGGACCCGGTGCCACTGCACCTGCCTCACCATTCAAATCATGACCCTATTGCCTGTAAGGTAACTGCACTTGTGATTGCCTATTTAGTAGTAAAATATTGCAATATTTGGTGTTTAGAGGGGTTCCTAGAGCTTTGGGCCCCAGTGTCATTCCACCTGCTGCACCATTGAAATCATGGCCTTAGTGCCTGCTAGATAACTGCACTTGTTACTGCCTGTTTAGTAGTAGAATTTAGCAATATTCTGGGGCAGATTTACAAGCCCCTTGCGCCACTTTTGCGTCATTTATCCCATGTTAAAAATGACGCAAAAGTGGCGCAAGGGGCTTGTAAATCTGCCCCTCTGAGTTTAGTGGGGCCCCTAGAGCTTTTGGCCCTGGTGCCACTGCACCTGCTGCACCATTCAAATCAAGCCCCTTTGAACTGCAAGATAGCTAAAATTGTGTCTGCCTCTATAGTAGTAAAATATATCAATATTAGGTATTTAGAAGAGTTCTAACAACTTTTGGGCCGGGTGCCACTGCACCCGCTGCACCATTCAAATCGTGACCCTATTGCCTGCTAGATACATGCACTTGTGACTGTCTTGTTTAGTAGTAAAATTTAGCAATATTCTGGGTTTAGAGGGATCCCTAGAGCTTTTGGCCCCAGAGCCACTGCACCTGCTGCACCATTCAAATCAAGTCCCTTTTAACTGCAGAGTAACTGCAATTGTGACTGCCTGTTTGGTAGTCAAATTTAGCAATATTAGAGGGCAGATTTACAAGAAAGTGACGCATCTGTACAGATGCGTCACTTTCCCTGAGCCACCCTTAGAAACCCTTGCGCCACCATAGATGCGCCGTATTTACAATACGGCGCACTATGGCGCAAGGATTGACAGATGCGTCAGAAATTCTGTCGCATCTGTTGGCGGATAAGTCACGCATTGCTGGAGTCGTGTCGCAAGCACCACGCAACTCCAGCAATGCGTGTTGAGGCCTATTCCCACTACACTGCGTCACTACTTACGCCTGCTTCAAGCAGGCGTAAGGTTTTGACGCAGTGGCGTCCTGAAGTGGCGCAGTGAAATCTTGTAGATTTCACTGAGTCCCTTTACGAGGCCTTCCTGCGTGGGAACGCCCACTCCTGCATACATTATACCTGACGCAGGTATAATGTGATGCAGAGCTTTACAACGTGACGCATCTCCCTAGATGCGTCACGTTGTAAATAGGCCGCATTGTTTGCGCCGCTGTTGCGTAAAAAAAGTGATGCAACTGCAGCGCAAAAGTCACGCAAGGGGCTTGTAAATCTGCCCCTAGGTGTTTAGAGGAGTTCTGACAACTTTTTGGCCTGGTGACGCTGCACCTGCTGCACCATTCAAATCATGACCCTAGTGCATGAAAGATAACTGTACTTGTGACTGCCTGTTTAGTTGTAAACTATAGCAATAATCTGTGTTTAGTGGCGTGCCTGGAGCTTTTGGTCTCGGTGCCACTGCACCTGCTGCACTATTGAAATCATGGCCCTAACACTTGCTAGATAACTGCACTTGTTACTGCCTGTTTAGTTGTAAAATATAACAATATTAGGTGTTTAGCTGAGTTATGACAACTTTTGGCCCTAGTGCCACTGCACCTGCTGCACCATTTAAATCAAGTCTCTTTTCACTGCAAGGCAAATGCAATTGTGACTGCCTGTATAGTAGTAAAATATAGTAATATTAGGTGTTTAGAGGAGCTCTGACAACTTTTGGACCAGGTGCCACTACACCTGCTGCACCATTCAAATCATGACCCTGTTGTCTGCAAGGTAACTGCACTTGTGACTGTCTGTTTAGTAGTAAAAGATAGCAATTTTAGGTGTTTAGTGGGGTGCTTAGAGCTTTTGGTTCTGGTGTCACTGCACCTGCTGCTCCATTGAAATCATGACTCTGTTGTCTGCAAGGTAACTGCACTGTGACTCCCTGTTTAGTTTTAAATTTTAGCAATGAAATGGGTTTAGTGGGTTCCCTAGAGCTTTTGGCCCGGTGCCACTGCACCTGCTACACCATTCAAATCAAGTCCCTTTTAACTGCAAGGTAACTGCAATTGTGACTGCCTCTTTAGTACTCTTCAAATATAGCAATATTATGTGTTTAGAGGAGTTCTGACAACTTATGGGCCTGATGCACTTGCTGCAAAATTCAAATCATGGCCTTTTTAGGAGTAAAATATAGCATAACTCTTGAATATTAACTTTATTTTTAACGCACAATGATTATTACAACATTTAGAATATGATCAGAATGACAAAATAGATTACGTTGAAAAAATCAATACGATAATGCCTACAAAGTGCAAAGAAAGGTACTGAGGCATGAATCGGAAATGACACAAACATTCTAAGGCTAAAGCATCTGCTTTGCACAACTAAGTAATAAAAAGTAAGCATTCCAGCATACTGTTAGAAGCTGTCTGCCTTTTCCGTGGGAAGAGATCTTATCTTGACAGTGAATATGGCTTAAACAGTCTGAGTAGCTTTAGTAGAAGTATCGTAAACGCGTGCAGCGAGGGGAAGTTAACAAAAAAAAATTCCACACAAAAGCGTTTAACACAGTAATTCGGTAATGGGAACTAATAAGAGCCCCCTTTTAAGATATATTAAATACAAGAGATGTCACAACACTGTGCAAGCGAAACCTAAAAACACACACAATGACCCTTGCCACACACAGCGAAGAATACGTTTTTTTCCACTAATAACTTTGGTGCTGTTTGATGACAAAACTTTTAAAAATCCACCTCAGCTCCTTCATGAAAAGTCTCACACTGACACGTCAAGTGGGGGTCAAGAAAAAGGGGGTCCAAAAAGTGTGATTTTCCCATGCTAATTCCCATAGTAAACTTTGTTCTCCAATACAGAACAAGCATTTGCAATGCAATAGGTCTCGCATTTACGCAAGTTTAAGCTATTGGCATTGTAAATGGCAATACCTTTTATTTAAGTTTTAAAAACCAAAACATAATTAAAAGGCATTGTCTTTTACTTTTCCAATAGCTCAAACTTGCGTAAATGTCGCAGCCCTCCCCCAGTAGATCAGCTAAAAAGTGCTCCCTGACCACAACAGCTATTAAATCACTGCCGAAAACAAAACAAAAGCAGGAAACATGGAGGAAGTTGCTTGCTCTACCTACTTCAATCAACACTCACACCCAAATTCCTCCGGGTCGCACCTTCCAAGGGCTCTGGCAGTAACAAACTTAGGGAAAAATACAGCGAGTCCAAAGAGACCAATTCCAAGCTTTCGTAGCACAGCTCTACTATGCAGTGAAACTGTAAGTGAACACCCACCGAGTGCTGACACAGAGTTATCCTGCAGTTTCTGTCCTAACTGCGAGCACGGCACCCAGCATCCATAACTACTCTCTGGATGGCCCAGAAAGTCCTCCCCACCAGCGCTGAAGGTGAGCTCTGGTGGCGCTTCACCTCCCCCACCTTCTTCCATGGGGTTCACAGGGCTAGTTGAGGGCTCTCAAACTGCTTAGTATGGGGCATGCTGCGTCTCTTACCTTTGACTGCGCCGGCCCTCTAAGCAGCGCGACCAGCAGCAGGCACTGTCGGCTGGGGCACGCATGACTTGGCCAGCAACTTTCGCCAACGCACCAGGTCCGGCGAACCGATCCCGCAACATCAGCCGGCCCGCACATTATCTGCCTCCCGAAAGTGGCGAAGCCGCTGCACCGAAGAAAAGAAAGACTCGAGTTTTTGAAGAACAAGCATTAAGGAAATAGGATATCAAAAAAAAAAGTTTGGCGAGCTACAGAAAGTAAAAGAAAGTAAAAGAAAGGCATGCGACTCCCATTTGCAAAGTGCGGCGGGAGGACGTCAGATAGGGCAGCAAATGCTGCAAGGAGTGTAAACAAACACCAGCAGTTTACGGAAAGATGACATATGGGCGCCCTTTTAGATTAACAACACTGAGGCACAGTGAACAATGGCGGCCGCAGCCCCCTCTCGCTACGCTTTAATTGAAGTTTAAAAATGGACTGTGTGCCCGTGTTGTTAATCTAAAAGGGCAATTTTGCGGAGGTGTGCAGGTAATTAAAATAAGCACAATAGAAAACCAGCTGAAGCAGCGCACGTCATGCCTGCACGAAAAGAAACTCATTAGAGAAAAGAGTGCTCACAAACTTAAGAACACGTTCTGTGTAACAACCGAAGTAAAGGGGCCAGTCGCCATGGGAGGTAACAATTGAAGATAAGGCGGTACCAGGGAGGGAATAACAAGCCTACTAAGGAATCAGAAGCCAGCACTTACAAAGGACAATGACACAAGCCAATGACAAATATGGGTAGAGAGTGGGCGGGGCTTCTCTTCTATACTCCAGTACACCAAGTCTCGCAGCGCATGCGTGCTGACTCAGGCTCGACCTAATTATGAGGAGAGAACCTCCCCTGGGCCCATCCAGACCATCCTAGAGCAAGTCAGGCTTGCTTTCTTCCCTCGCTGTATTTCTTGGCAAGTATTTCACCCCACCACATACACAGATCTCCCGTCGTCACCGAACATTGGGTCGGTATTTAAACATCTGCCATGGATACTTGTAACGTCGCATTCCAGCCGTTATTATGCTAAGGAAGTGTGCCAATGTTAACGTAATTTGGGTGTTAAATGAGCTAATTAATTAAGGCCCATTTCCTTCCGACTACTCAAACTGCGCCGCAGTTAATACAAATCGAGCCTCCACCTTGCTGCTCTGCTCCCTCTACGCACTTCCCCTCTGCCGGTTGCTTATTTACAGTTTGTTTGTTTGACACAAGAGAATATCATGAGCGCATCATGGAAAAAGTCCAGACTTCTGAGGGACGTGTGTATTGCAATTAGCTTTTCTCAGCATCCAAATGCTGTCAACACCATAAGACCTGGAGAATGCACAGCTTCTGAAACCACGCACCCACACAGAGGGATGGCGAGAAATGTTTGGGGAAGGCGAGAGGGGGGTAATGGAGGAGATATCAAACATGCGAGATGAAAGGTGAATGGGAGAAGGAGCGAGAGAATGACAAGCCGAGAGTGGAATGGAGGTAGAATATGGGTCACGGAGAGAGATCGGCGAGGAAGGGCGACAGAGTGAGGGATTGTTGTGATGAAGGTCCGTGAAGGATAGAGAGGGATTATGTTTGGGATGGTAGACGTTAAATTAGATTATATTTGGGTTCCCTCTGTTCAGTTGGGTTCCCTCGCATGAGTACATTTGGTGTGCATTCTTATTTTAGGCATTCCACCGAGCAGCCAAAGGACAAAAGTGACGCTTACTGAAAAAAATCCTTTATTCAATAATTGGTGGACAGCTGAACATCCCTCTGATTTATCTCCCCGTGGCTCCGTCGACCACGTGCATATGTTCTGTTATGGTATGTTATAGACATTTGTATCGCGCACGGCTACTCAAGAGTGTCCCGGCGCGGAAGCCAAAAAAAAAAAAGGAGAGGAGCTGAAAGGCAACTGCAAATTAGATAAAAAGCAGGGTTTTTAGCTGTTTCCTGAACAACTTAGGGTCCTGAGTATTACGCAACTTGTGGGGAAGGGAATTCCAAGCCTCCGCTGCCTTGTAGGTCAAGGAACTGCCCCCCATTCTTGTGAGGCGGAAACGGGGGATCACCGCCAGGCACTGCGAGGCTGAGCGCAGCTGTCTTCGTGGCACATAAAAGCTAAAACGTTTCCTAAGATAAAGCGGGCCAGATCCGTACAGGGCTGCGTGGGCCAGAGTGAGGGCTTTGAATTTAACTCGTTGGGCCACGGGGAGTCAGTGCAAATCATGCAAATGTTGTTTTATGCTTGATCTTCCCGGGATGTTAAGCAGAGCCCTGGCCGCAGCATTTTGCATTACCTGCAGTTTCTTCAACTGGTACCCTGGCAAGCCAATGTACAGGGCGTTAGCATAATCAATGAGTGTGAGAATCAGGGCGCAGGTAACCATTTCCTTGGCTGCCCTGGGTAACAAGGATAAAAACTTCCCAAGAATTTCAGTGTACCAAAGCACTGTCCTGCTAGTTTCTTTATCTGCATGGAGAACCGGAGATCTTCGTTAAACAAGATCCCCAGATTTTTGACTGGTTGACCCGCAGAATTAGGTAGAGGATAGTCTGCCGGCATAGAGGCTCCATGCAAATGAACCTGCAGCAAATTTTAAGGGGCGCTCTTGACAATATTGTGGCAGAGCTGAGGAGGCAACGTGGGAGTTTTCTCATTACAAGCGGCATGGAATATCGGGTCCCGTGGCATGCGCTGGAAAGGTCAGCTCGTTCCTGCGAGTTTTAGTGAACGTCCAGCTGCGTGTCATGGCACCGGAAACAATCACAGTACTTGAGATAATTATGTGAGAAAAAACTGTTAATTTTTGCGTTAATGCGGATTCGTAACATCACAATGTTATGACTTTCAACCAGAATTACTGCCGTATCTTTTTCTTTATCCACTGTTATCATGTTGTGGCTGAAGCAGGGCGCCGAGCTGCATTTCATTTTAGCTGCTGTTCCAGAGACGTAATCCGATATAAAACAAGTGACGGGCTGCTTCGAAAATGAAAGCGCCATTGCGCGCTGAATGTTGCAGGAAAGCACGTCGTGCCTGCAGTAGTAAAAAGGCATTAAAGAAAGTAGTGCTTACAGACTTAAGTGTAACAAGCGAAGTAAAGGGGCCAGTAGCCATGGGAGGTTACACATGAAGACAAGTTCGCTCTAAGAAGGGACTAAGAAGCCAATTACTGAATCAGAAGCCAGCATTTACAAAGGACAAAGACACAAGCCAATGAAAAATATGGGCAGAGAGTGGGCAGGGCTTATCTTCCATACTCTACTACAGCAGATCGCCAGAGCTGCACATGCGCGCTAGCTCCAGATCGACCTAAAAATGGCTCAACAGAAAAACATAAAATTTGGCACAAAGCTAAAACTTTAGTTAGAAAGCTTGCATTTTAGGTCTGGCGTTAGCCAAGACCTTTTGATTTTAGTAAAAGGCACTGATTAACTTCACTTTAATTTACTGCATTTTGCTCTCTCACTAGGAGCACATCTGCACCCAAGCTAGTTATCTAAGGTGCCAGTGGTTTTGTTTTTAGTTTATAATTACTTTTGTGTTGCCTTTGTGTTTAGAGCCTGATGTTATAGTAGAAAGCTTCTGATGCACATTCCATCTTTATCAGATCCCATCTTCTGCCAATGCTGTTGTAAATTCCTTTGGAGTATTTTGCTTTTTAGACTGTTGTTATTTCACAGCAGATCAGATTGTGTCCATTTGAACCTGTTCAGTATTAAGTTATCCTCTTTTTACTTTTTTTCTTTCTCTGCTCCTTTCTTTTTTCTTTCCTTCCTTCCTTCTTTCTCTCTTTCCTTCTTTGTTTTTTCTTTTCTTCCATCTTTCTCTCTTTCCTTTCTTTCCTTCTTTGTTTTTCTTTCTTTCTTTTTCCTTCTTCCATTTCTGCCTTTCATTCTCATATTCTTTCATTCTTGCCTTCTTCCTCTTTCCTTCTCTGTTTCCTTCTCTAGTTAATTATCTTTTTCTTTCTTTTTTTCTTTCATTCTTGTCATCTTTCTTTCTTGCCTTCTTCCATTCATACCTTCTTTATATTTTCTTTCCTTGTTTCTTTTTTCTTTAATTGTTTCTGTTTTCCTTCTCACTGTCCTTCTCTTTCTTTCTTTTGTCTTTTTCATTCTTTCTCAAGACTTCTTTCATTCTTGCCTTCTTTTATTTCTTCTTTCCTTCTCTTTCTTTCTTTCCTATTCTCTATCCTTCTTTCTTTCCTTATTTCCTTCTTTTCTTATTTCCTTCTTTCTTTCATTCTCTTTCCTTCGCTTTCATTCTCTTACTTTCTGTCTCTTTCTTTCTTTCTCTTGCCGTCTTCCCTTCTTTCTTTGCTCTTTTCTTTTACTTATCTCTTTCCTTCTTTCCGTCTTTCTTTTTTCCTTGCTTTCTTTTCCTTTCCTTCTCTCGTTTTTCCTTCTTTAATTTTTTCTTTCCCTCTTTGTTATCTTTTCCTTCTTTCTTTCATGTCCTTTTTCTTTCTCTCCTTCTTTCTTTCTTTAATAGATTGATTGACTTTTAAGTAGTTCCCTTCAGTGCAAGAGAGAACTATAGTAATGTGTGGTTTTTCGAGGCCACAAAAAATTATTTGCATGTAGCAAATTATTTCATTTTTTAGACATGATTAGGGCCCGGCATATTCCTAAACAATAAGGTTTTGCAAAAACTATGACAAAAAAAACAAATTGCCAGAAGACTGGCGGCCAACACGAGACCTATTGGTTTTGCCAATGCTCATTGAGATGTGTTAAATCCAATCAGCCATTTTAGAGAAATGACCGTTTAAAGAGGGGCTTGGTTTGGGTGTGAAGGGGTTAAAAAGCTAGGTATATCTAGATGTCCAGATATGCTCTGATTGGCACATTTAAAGGAAATAGTGGATCCTGATTAGTTGGCCACAACTTGCTGTTGCAGTCATTACAGGACTCAGGGGCACGGTCTCCAAGTCCTGAAAATAAGTTACAAAAACATGTAAGGCGTCTTGGTGAGCATACCCTGACCACAAGAGTCATGTGGAGGAGGGGAACCCTTTGGGATCCCCCCTTTTATTGGCTGGCTACAATACGGACAACATCTTGTGACAGCTATTAGAGGACTTACAACATGTGTAAAAAAAAAAACAGAAATTCACTGAAAATGAAATAATCATCAATGTGAAATTGTAGTGAGGTGTTGAAATGCAACACGAGTTAATGTTAAAGACCCCAAAACGAATGAAAAATGCCAGTTATAGTTTAGTTAACTAACTATAATTTGTGTCCCCATCATGCACTACTTATGACCTCACATATTACATCACTCATGACATGTTAAATGACATCATTGGTGACATCACTCATGACATGTCAGTCATAGCCTCCGGTCAGACCCTACAGCCAATACGCATCAGGACTAGGACTCAGTGCTTCGGCTCCAGCAAGACCTTGAACCTAATCAGACGCAGGCATCAAGCTTCCACTGTACACAGGTCTAAATTTATCAAACTTTCACGCAAAGCAATCAGGGACATCTTAACGATTTTGGGGGCCCTGGGCCAAATGTATTTTGGGGGGCCCTGTTTGGAATAGCTTTGAATTAATGATCCAGTTTCAGCTTTCATATCCTCTTTCGCCAGGTCATTGACAGTGCACAGGCACACTTGTCCAAATTGTAACTGTGTTTATATCTAATATTCAGGGATAGTGACAATATTGTAACACTGCAGCAGCTCACTACTATTACTATCGCAAATAATCTCCGCGACATCCTACTATTTCTCATATGAGCGGTTCTGTTTTGATCTAAAAGAAACTTTTTTATGGATGTTGATTAAAACATAAACACATTTCCCTGCAAAATGCCTGTAATAGACTCTCACACATCATCCACATTAAAAATAAATTAAAGGAAAATTATTTTTTAAACAATCTGTTGAAGAATTATTCAAGCTCATCAGGGCAAGACTTCCTGCAGAACAGAGCTGGCTCTGTCAGCGGGCCCCCTGAAAGACTGGGGACCTGGGCCAGAGCCCACTTTGGCCATTTCTTAAAACGTCTCTGAATGCAATGCAGCAAGACACCTTGCTGAGTTGTGCTGCGCTTCGTCAATCAATAAATCAAGCACTCAGTAGCTGTGTAGAGCACTACTTGTCACCCGTGATGGTATCCAGGCGTGAAAGGCAGAGGGCAGGAATGTGCCATATTTAACATTATATGGTGCATTCCTGTCCTCTCCTTGCACTGGTGCACAATGTGCTGCTTTGCACCAATGCAGACACCATTGCATCATGCTGCAAGGGTGCCTGCATTGTAGGCAGGATTGTTTTTGTGCAGGAAGGAGCATCTTCCTGCACAAAAACAATCTTCTTTCTAGGTGTGCTGCAGAATGCAGCAAATGTAAAAAGAGGAAAAAACAAGGAGAAATAAACCTATTTCTCCTTGTAATGCCTTCCCTTGGAAGGCATAGCATTTTGATTCATTCGCAGGTTTACCACTCATGGTATATCTGGGAATGTGGCAAAATCCATGGATGGATGCCTGGGAACATCCACACTCCACCCATGGAACACCTCCCTGTGCAGAGTAACTCAAGGCAGCGACTTGCGCTGCTTTGCTGTACTCCAGATTTACCAAGCACCACAGAGCCACGCAAGGTGGCATTGCATTGCTTTGTAAATCTGAATTTAGTGTTGCATTGCCATTGCATTACCAGCAAGGGCAAAGCAACACTATGAAAAATCTGCCCGACAGTTTTCATCCACATATAGGGCACGTTTGACACAGGGCTTAGCTTGTGGCTAGGGCCTGAACCCACCGCTCTGAAAGCTGCCAAATCACACTATGCAAAGACTTTGGACATACAAAGTGGAGGTTGTATGCAAGGCCTGATATCACATCAGACCCTGCATCCAACACACAATAATGGTTGAGCAGTGAGCTTGCCCTATATCCAGGCCCTGCACCCACCCCACCATGACCATCAAACAGCCTACTTGCTCGGCATTCAGCCCTTCATAGCAATGGTGGACCAAAGGGTCTATTATTCAATGATGTTCAGTGGCCAGCTGTCCACACTGCACCAATTGGTTGAATGAATACAATAAAAAGACAATGACATTGATCAAAAGTGCTTCACTTATACAGGTGCATTGTAGTGTTTTGGTGTTTTTTTTTAAAGTTAGCTATACATCACTTCAACTGTTGTGTTTTTTTTCAGTGAATATATCATAGATATCATATATATCTATATGTATATGTGCACAAATTGTTTACAATTTACCTTTGCAAGTTGCCCTACCAGTTTTGTCTGCAGCCTAATGTGTGAGCCCCTTAAAATAACTTCTTCTTCCTTGGGTCAGGAAACAGTTTCCCAAAATGCTGAGTGGAATCAAACGGTGCCAGTCTGTACAGGCTGCATTGAAAAAAATGCACGCCAGAGGCCTTTCGAGCCCAAGGGTTACCCGCCGGCAGTAACCCTCTCCGATATGCATTCACGGCTGCGTGTTGTTTGCACTCACTAAGCCTCGGCCAGCTCTCAAACTCTCACGTTACGCTCTCTCACAATCACACTATCCTTTCATAGATGTACTGTGTCTCCCTTCTCCTCCTATACTCACGCATTATTTCGTCCTTCACTGAATCTCGCCCCACCTACATTCACTGGCGTAGCAAGGGGGGGGCGGAGGGGGCGGTAAAAGGCAGGGACCGCCACGGGCGGCAGAGTGCCTAGCTACGCCACTGCCTACATTCACCCTTTCCTCGTGAACTCACACTCACAACGCCTCGTCAGGGCTTGTAAGCGCTATATAAATGCAATTTAAACACCCGTTTCTTTGGGGCTCACAGTTAATGTCTTCTCTGCCTTTTGCACTCACTCACTATTTTTCCCTGCACTCAAACTCTCTGACTCCTTCTGAACCCCCGCTCCCTTGCCCTGTACTTACATTCACATAGTATTGTACTTCAAAACTCCATCACCTTACGTCATCTGTTTCCGGACTCACCCACAGTTACTCTCTCCACATGTACTCACACTCATTACTTGGGCTATCCCTCCCCGGCAGCCTTGCCCTCTTCATTCTGCACATAAGTTTTCATTTTCCAGCACACACTTTATTCCTCCTTTGCTATAATTCACTCTTTCCTCTGTCCCTGCACGCACAATCTCTCCATCTTCCTACACTCACAACCACACTCGCCTTCTAGACTCTCTACTGCTGTCCGTCTCTTCAGCACTTACTCCCTCACGGCCTCACTCTCTCCATTTTCCTGCGCTCGCGACCACTCATTCACTGCTCCTGAGCTGGCACTCCCTTTCTCTCCTCTCAGTGAAGTCACTCATTCTGCCAACCTTCCGCAGTCTTACCTGCTCCCGGGAGATGCCCGCTGTAGCCACCGTCTTCGTCGACGCCAGACATGCTACCGAGCTGAGGTCACCACCGAAGACCGTGGAGATATCTGGAGGGTCCTAAAATGGTAGGGAGTGCTGAGCCAGTCCTCAAGAAACGGGGGATCCCTGTCTCCAGGACATGGGAACCTGATACTAAGAGAAGGATTCTGGTCCCCAGGTGGGGGGAGGGCTTTTCCCTAACATGGAGAGCTGTATCTCAGAAGAGGAGGCTGTGAGGAGCTCGGTAAGGGAGTACTGGGTTCCTAGTGTTTGATGCCCCCTACTCCTCAGGCAGGGCAGGAGGACCCGGGGAAGGGAGCAGGGGTAGGGAGGGTACTGAAGTTTACGAGGTGACTCGCTGTCGGTCGCTATGTGGACTCCGAGCTCGCGCTGCAATAAGGAAGGCCACGAGGAGGAAGTCAAAGAGGCAGCTGTCTCCAGGGGCGTGCGATGTGTGTGATCGTGTCAGGGAGGTTAATGATTTGTTGTGGTGATCTGCATGGCCCGATAAAGTCAGTTTACGCTGGACACGTGCCCGGGCGTGCCCCTATTACCGTCCTTACCTTGTCTGGCTGGACGGGCGAAGGAAGCACAGAGCAGGACTCGGGGGAGAATGGGTGGAGGGAGGGAGAAAACGGGGGAAGAAAGCGCAAACATCTAGTGAAGCCAGAACAAACAGCTACTGTTTCAATAAGGATTTAGCTGTTGACAAAGGTAAAATAGACGTTCACTAAGTCAGAGCGGACCCACGACAGGCCGATAGCAGAGATGTTAAGGAAGATGCTGTGTTCAAAAGCTCACGAGGACGGGTGCTCCTGTCGCTTCTTATCGTATAGACCCTCAAGGACCCACTGACTTGTCCCAGAATCGATTTGGCACACCCAGTCACCTTACAGGCCTGGTACTGACTATACAGGCCACACCCAGGGGCGAGGTCCTGAGTGGGCCGAGATTGAAAGAGAGCGGTAGAGCTCGAATCTCTAGGCACGCCCGGAAACGGTTAACTAGGCCCCGAAAAGGGTGTAGAGCCGGGTTGGCATAGTACCGACATCGGCAACCCTCCCCAACAACAACGCTAAGTGCCAGTTAGTACACAATGCGTTACAAGAATCAAGCCACACACTGGAAAAACAGTTTGATGCAGGTTTATTTCGTAAATGAAATATTCCAACGTGTTGGGTTAACTTACAGGCGGTCCAAGGGCAGGCGATGAGTAACCTAAGCTGCCCACCGTGACCCGCCTGATGAGCCAAACGGCATTGTGGCCAACCCATTCAGTGCTACCATTTTATTTGGGGAGTTTCTCCCTTAAATACCGTGGACCACCAGTCCATGCTTTTTACTCATGCCTTTTTTTTTAGGGGCAGAGCGTTGCAAGGCAAGCCAACGGTTGCTCAGGCTAACAACCGCTCAAAGGACTAGCCAACCTTTACATCCAGGCTCCTGCCGTGAACACTCCTGGGATTTGGCATACAGCATCCGTGCTGTGTTCATTGAGATGGTGCCCCTATATACCCCTCAGCCTCTGGATCACCCTGTACCTCCGCCTGCAACACAAATAAACATTTAGGGGCCGATTACGATGTCGGGCGGAAAGCCTCCTCCCGACAGTCGGAACCTCCTTGACCGTGTCTAAGCCCTTCCGACCGACTTGGTTAGTTTACAATCCGCCTGACCGATTACGATGTTCTTGTTCAGAAGATAAACTGCACGGTCATTCCGCATTAGTTCCGACCGGCTTTCGGAGTATTCGAGTCGGTCGGAACCGCATCGTACACCCCTATGGCCAGCGTTTCCGACCCCGGGATTACGATGTCGGTTTCCAACAGCCTTTCCGCGTTGGCCTGTCCGACAAGAAAAGGCTGTCAGAAAGTGACATTGGGGGCCCCTGGCAGGGCCCCCTTCATCCTGCAACCTCCGGTTGGGAGCCGAGGGGGTACCTAAGGGACCCCTGTGGTATGCTGCAGTGTCTCCTCTCTATGATGAAACGCTCTGCCAGTATGCTTCCATTCTTGTATGCTCTTGCCTAGGTCATTTAGTAGAATGTTGATATGTCATAGTGCTATCTGTGTATAGAGTTGTTTATACTTGAGGCTGAGCGTCAGTTGATGCTGTGGCCTTGGCTGTTGGATTAGATCTTCTACTAAGAATAAACCTGCATTTAACAACCCTCCTGCATCCAGCGTTTTACTTCAGGAATGCGACACTGGCGTAGTCGGCAGATTTAAGAAGATCTCAACACAGGGACAAGTCCCATTTAAGGAAATCCGGTGAGAGATAACCTTTTTATTGACTTTAAACGCGCATGACATAAAGCGCTAATTCTCTACTATTGACTTTAAACGCGCATGAGATAAAGCGCCAATTTACTACTCCTGCTGAGCTGTGGGTACGCCTTGCTAGTTATAGCTTATTCTTCTGCTTATGTCTTCCAATAAAGCTTAACTAGTCTTGAATGCTCTGTACGAGTTCAACGGAAAAAATTCTTGCTACCGTTCTGCCAAATCTCTTGGTCATTTGGATACCTCTGCTGGTTTATGAACTCCATTACTAATTTCGAGCCGTTGTACAGTCTCGACAGACGGCCTCTACAACTCGCAGCGGGCCCGTCTTGAGCGTTCCAACTGCCTTCTGGTCGCTCGAGCGCGTCCTTTCTCATATGTGACTGCAGTCGAAACGATAATTTGCTTCATCTCATTCCTATCTCACCACCAAGGCTGCCAAGACCAAGTTCAAGAGTTTCTTACCTGCTGCCAGCTCCCTGCGTTTTCAACTGCTTTCTTCTTGACGCTCGTATTGCTGGATTGAAGCGTTCTTCCCGAGCGGCTTTCCTCCTGCTAACACTTCCTGGTTTTCTCTGGGCTGGCAATTGGCTACTTTCAGAAGAAGGCGTGTCCGTGGGCTGGGCTTGGATTTTCACCATCGCTCAGCTCTCCCTGCTATTTTTTTTCTTCATTGCGATGTCACGCTATGGTTTGAGCTTGCATTTTTTATCGTTCCCTCGCGTGTCAATGGCACGCACATTTGCAGCGCATATCCAGATGCTGATCTCTTCAGCTTGATTTCGCTTTGACATTGCTGACACTCTACAACCTGCTTATATCCCTTGTGTGTCTAATCAATGACACACACATTAATGTTACTGTATTTGGAGTTGGACTTTTGCACGACACGCACATTGTTATTATGATAAGGATTTCCTTGCATCGCGTGTCAATTCAATGATACGCACATTTACGTCTTCTTGCGAAGATTTAAGCTGTGCAGACTTATCTAGCTACTGTGATGCGCACAATTTATGGTCTTAAATTTAGTCTACTGCGTACCTTTTGACTTTCAGTCTGCAATTGCGCAAGCACATTAGTGTTTTATACATCTGTGTGTCTTACATTTATGTTCCTGTTTCTCTTGCTTTGTTTATTTTACATTATGCAAAATGTTACTGCAGCTCCTTTTTTCCTTTCCAATCCTGGTGTTCCACCTATAAAATGGCAGAAGTAGAAAAAAGTGTTTGAAAGGTACGCCAGGGTTTGTGGGACTTCCCTCAGTGTGGAAAGGAAGTCATCATTGCTTCTTCATTGTTTGGGCTCTGAGGCGCGAGATGTTTCCGATCATCTACCTGACTTGTCTACTGCAGAAGCAAGTGAGTTGAACGAGTATGAGATCTGCATCAAGAAATTAGACAAGCACTATTTGCCCAAAGTTAGTACCATCTTAGAAAGGTACCATTTTGCAAAAAGAACGCAAAGGGATGATGAGACTGTAGAAGGCTATGTGACTGATCTAAGAAAACTTGCTTCATCATGCAAGTTTGAAAACTTAACTGATGAACGCATCCGTGATCAATTCATGTTTGGGTGCAACATGGAGAAAGTAAGAGAAGAACTTTGGTTGCGTGATGAACCAACACTAGATGAAGTCCTCACTGTTGCCAAAAGAATTGAGCACTCTTTGAAATGTGTTGCTGTTATAAAAAAAGAAAATGAGAAGGATTCCAAAATACAAGTTGTTAAGGTCAAAAACCAAAGATGGAGTGAAAGGGACAGAGAGAAGTTTCACCTTAACAAAGAAGGGTCTAAAGAAAGAATGGTATACCTAAAATGCTATAGGTGTGGTAAGGCTGGTCACCTTGCCAATGACAAGAAGTGCCCAGCGTTGGGTCAAACTTGCACTAAGTGCAAAAGAAAGGGCCATTTCTCTATAGTATGTAAAAGTAAATCTGGTTTTAGAGTCAAGAGGGTTGAAGTTTATGAGGGTGACAACTCTGAAGTAAGTTCTGACGACTTTGAATGTGGGCAAATTGTAATTCAAGTTCAGAATGTTACTGGTAAGAAGTCTTGTCCCTTCGACACTATTACTGTTGAAGGGGAATCCACACGTGTTCTGTTTGATTCAGATGCCAAGATCACAATTGTATCCAATGAATTTTACCTCCCAAAATTGAAAAACAAAGTTAGTCTCCTGAAACCTGACATCACACCCCTGGCTTACGGGGGGAACCCATCAAATTACATGGGTATTTCATTGGCCTTATTGAATACAAAGACAGATATGTATCTGGAAAAAATGTATGTGTCCAAGAAAGGAGACAGTATCATCAGCTGGCTCCACCAGGGTGACTTGGGTGTGTTTCTGGATCCCAATTCTGGCCCTCCCATTCTTATTAAGGACAATGTTTGTACTCCCATTCTTATTAAGGACAAGGTTTATACAGTAGAGAAATCTGGAGAGAATGAATTTCTACATGTTCTTAAAAAGAGTTTCCAAGTGTCTTTAAACATGAATTGGGATGTTTGAAAGGGTACCAACATAAAATTAAGTTAAAGAGTGATGCTATACCTGTATGTTGCAAAGTTAGAAATGTACCTCTTTCTGTGAGAGATGATATGGAAAAAGAAATCTCCAAACTCAAAAGTGGTGGGATAATAGAAGAAGTAGAAGGGACAGAATGGTTTGCTCCAGTAGTCGCTGCCAGGAAGCCCAATGGGGATTTACGCCTTTGTATTGACTTGTGACAACTAAACAAGAATGTAATTGTGGATAGATATCCTCTCCCAAATATTACTGAGTTGCTTATATTACTAGGTGGTGCGAAAGTATTTAGCACAATTGACCTTACCTCCGCATACCATCAAATTGAACTGGAGGAATCCTGCAGAGACTTTACGGCATTCATTACACCCTTTGGCACGTTTAGGTTCATCAGGATGCCTTTTGGCTTAGTTTCAGCCTCATCCGTGTTTCAACGTGCCGTGGAGAATGTCCTAAAAGATCTCGCAGGGGTGTGCATATATCAAGACGATATCCTCATATTTGGTGATAATGTGGAAGAACACGTTGCCTGCCTGAGATCAGTTCAGGGGAAGTTGTGTGCATGCAATCTTACCATAAAAATGGAAAAGTGTAAATTTAGATCTGATTCCATAAACTATCTTGGGCACAACATAACCGGTGATGGGGTTAATCCCAAGAATGACCTAGTAACCACTATCCAGAATATGAGCTCCCCAACCAATAAGGAAGAATTAATGAAGTTCTTGGGCATGGTAGAGTACTATGCTAAGTTCGTCAAGAATTTTGCAGAGCTTACCACAAGCATGAGATGCCTGTTACGTAAGGGTGTGAATTTTGAGTGGTCGGAGCTATGTGAGAGGGAATTTGCTTGTATCAAGAAAAGCTTGAGTGCTGCCCCTTCCCTTCAGAGTTTTGAGCCCAGGGTCAAACACATTCTTACTACTGATGCTAGTGAGAAAGGCTTGGGTGCAGTCCTACAGCAACATGGTCCCTCTGGTATGCGAACTGTCATGTTTCTGTCCCGTAGCTTGAGGGTTGCGGAGACTCGCTATTCTGTTGTGGAGAGGGAATCCCTCTCAGTCTTCTGGGTCATAAAAAAACTGAAGAAATTCCTGTGGGGTGTTGATTTTGAAGTTCGAACAGACCACAAACCCTTGGTGGAGATTTTCAATAAGAAAGGTCTGGATTTGATCTCCAGTCGGATCACCAAATGGGTGATTGGCCTGCAAGAGTATTGCTTTTCGCTTAAATACATTCCCGGCATTAAGAATGGAGTTGCTGATGCATTATCGCGTCTCGTCCCCAAGGAATGTTCTAAGGATGATGACGTGGATGCTGATAATGAGTGGGTGTGTGTGCTAGACCATAGCTTCATCTCGGAAGAGCGATGGCGCGAAGAAATAGCTGTAGATTCCACTCTCATAGAGGTGATGTCAATCGTGCAGAACGGTTGGTCTAGTGTCAAGGCGGGCTCCGATCTGACTAGACCCTTTTGGTATCTACGTTGAGAATGGTCTGTTGTTTTGTGGGACTAGATTAATTCCACCTAATAGTCTCAGAAAAGAATTGGTAGACTTAGCCCATGCTGCCCATGCAGGTCTCACTAAAACTAAAGAAAGGTTGCGTATGTCCTACTGGTGGCCCAGCATGGACAAGCTAGTGGAGCGTGTGGGGCATGACTGTCTCCCTTGCACCATAAGTGACAAGTCAAAATGTCCTCGGGTGCAACCTATGGTTCTCAGGAGGTGCCCTTCGCGTCCTTGGCAAGACATTGCTTTGGACATTTTGGGACCTATTCACAGTGGTGGCTTACAAGTGTTTCTCTTAGTCGTTGTTGACATGTACTCTCGTTGGCCTGAAGTTTTCTTCATATCAATAATCGATTCTGCCCATGTCATTAAGTGTGTGAAGGAGTTATTTTCCAGGGAAGGTGTGCCAGAATCTATTCTTACTGATAATGGGGTGCAACTTATATCAAAGGAGATGGAGGAGTTTCTGTCCTCGAGAGATATAATCCACAAAACTTGTTCCCTTTATCATCCTGAGGCCAACGGAATGGTCGAGAGATTTAACAGGGTACTTAAAGAGACCATTGCCATGGCAAAATCTTCGTCCCGGAAATGGAAGGGTGAAGTCCTTAAGAAAATTGAGGAATATAGAATGACTCCTCATGGCACTACTGGCAAAACTCCTTTTCTACTATTCCGTGGTAGAGTGCCTAACACCTGCCTTGAACCTTCTTGGGTCAACAGATATGAGTTATCCAAGGGTAAGGAAAGTGTTTGTGATGGTAAGGATGTGCAACAGAGGGAAGAATGGAAGGCTGTTGCAAGGAAAAGATATTTTGATACTAAAAGAGCTGAAAAAAAATCAAGGTGAATGTAGGAGATTGGGTCTTAATCTAACGTCCTGGCCTCTTAGGTGGTTCTCCTACTAAGTTCTTTAAACCCATAATGGTTATCAAAGTCTTCAAAAATGCTGTTAAAATTCAAGATCATCGCATATGGAATCTTAACAGAGTTGTGGTTATAAAGGGCAAATTCAATGGGAGGTGTGGTGTAACCTCCCGCAATGACACCACTCCTCTTGGACATCTCACCCCGAATACTGACGGTATGGAAAATATCCGACGTTCATCCAGGGTGATTAAACGTCCTGGTTATCTCAATGATTATGCTTAATTCGTATGTGCTTGTTTTCCATGCATTGTATGTATATAGTTTGTTAAGGAAGGGAGGTGTGTGGTATGCTGCAGTGTCTCCTCTCTATGATGAAACGCTCTGCCAGTATGCTTCCATTCTTGTATGCTCTTGCCTAGGTCATTTAGTAGAATGTTGATATGTCATAGTGCTATCTGTGTATAGAGTTGTTTATACTAGAGGCTGAGCGTCAGTTGATGCTGTGGCCTTGGCTGTTGGATGAGATCTTCTACTAAGGAAAAACCTGCATTTAACAACCCTCCTGCATCCAGCGTTTTACTTCAGGAATGCGATAACCCCCCTGTAAAACTCTGCACTGTGTGGCAGGCACTGTGGGGTGCCCACGACAGGGTGCAGGGTTTTACACACACACCCCATTTCCCCATAGGAGCCTGTGTTGTCGGGCGGAACACAAGCTCCCATAGGAAACAATGGGAATCCGACCAAACAGTGTTCGGTCGCATCGCAATCGGGCAGGCGAAACCGCTGCCTGCGAGTCGGTCGGTCCCGAGTCGGACGGAAAGTTTCCGCCTGACATCGTAATCGGCTCCTTAATATGTTCAGCAAAGTGCAAATGAAATCCTGCCGCCAGCACGCTGAGTATGGGGTACAGTGGGTGACAACGTGTCCAGCGGGGGAACAAAGATGCCGGCACCTGGGTGGGGAGGTATATGTACCTGGCCCCAACCCCCCAAGGTGCCACAAATGACGCTGGGAGAGTGTCGGAAATGGGGGATTCTTGTAGGGTCCCAGCGAGTAGAGTTCGGTGAGTTTGCCAGAATGTGGCACAAAGGGGCAGCCCTCTTACAAGGACTGACTGTGTGCGTCACAGGCAGCAGCATAGTGCCGATATCGGCAACCCTCCCCAACAATTGTAAGTAGCAGTTACTACACAATGCGTTACAAGAATCATGCCACACACAGTTTGGTGGAAAAACAGTTTGCTGCAGGTTTATTTTGAAAATAAAATAGGCCAAGTGGTGGGTTAACTTATGTGCAGTCCAAGGGCAGGCAGGGATGAGTAACCTAAGCTACCCACCTGCCTGATGAGCCAAATGGCACCATGGCCAACCCATTCGGTGCTACCATTTTATGTGGGGAATTTCTCCCTTAAATTCCTTGGACCACCAGTCCATGATTTTTACTCATGCCTTTTTTAGGGGCAGAGCGTTGCAAGGCAAGCCCCCGGTTGCTCAGGCTTACCACCGTACAAAGGACTAGCGGGATGCTGATGTTTACATCCAGTGTCCTGCCGTAAAGACTCCTGGGGTTTGGCATACAGCACCCCTGCTGTGCTCATTGAGATAGTACCCCTATGTACCCATCAGCCTCGGGATCACCCTGTAACTCCACAAACACCTTGGATGTGGCCACTGTCACATCCAAGGCTTCCCCACCAACGCAGACTCCCTACTTACCTGCACCTGCAATTACCAGTGCCTCTTGTGGGACCAAGTCCATATCAACCTCTGACAGGTGTACCCCGTCCTTATCTAAGTACTTGTATTGATTAGTCCATGCCTTATGAAATCAGAGCCCCTCAGATCAATGAACTTTTACATGGTGCTGTTTACCCGCTGGAATGTGCGATGGTATCTCCAGATCTGGCTCCATGCCATCCCTGCGTGGGATTATCGCGGACAGCCCTAACTCACAGTGCCCCATGAATTCACAGATTTCACCCATGAAGGCGAATTACTAAAATGAGAGGTGGGACCCCCCGCCCACTATTCTCTGCTACAGCTTTGTGATCCACACTGCACCGATGCATGCCAGGGAGACCCAGTCATCCTATCCGAGTGAGGGAGAACCCTTCAAAGTGTCTTGAGTATATTTGTTAATAAGTTATTGCTTGCGGTCACCCAATTCAGTTATCTTTACCAGCTACTTCCATTTGTCTGCTTCATCAGCTGACCCATAGAGACCGATTTTAAACTACTGTTCTCTTTGTTAACCACAGTTCCATGTGATATACTCCATTGTGGACTGTATGAAAATTTGTGCCTTTACATTTAGGGAATTGGCTATGCCCTGTGTTTACCCCCACACTTGACAAGGCCCAAAGTTCAGGGTTCGAACTGATAACCCTATGCAGCACCAGCAAGTGAAATAGGGACCCACTGGAGAGGGTCAAAGGGAGGGGACAGAGTAGAGTCTTGTGCCAGCTTGTACCCGCGTTGCTGGAGCTGGCACCTCAGGCATGGCCCTTCCAATGCTAGGAATTTGATCACGTCTCAGAGAATTTAAGATGTGTCATGTTCTTTCGTGGATGCCAGGTGTGCCTCACCAGCCTAAACCAAGGCATGGATGGGTCTAAAACAGGCGGTATGGCCCAAAAAATCCCTAAATGTACCCCTAGTATTCTGCTTCATTTCAAGTTCTTATTGCCTGCAAACCCATCACCGTCTGACTGCGATCTTTAGATGCTGTGTCGCCGTGCTGATGTCCCCACCCTAGTGTACGTAGCCGAGTGTAAAACGTCTGATAAGGTATACCAGAGTGCAGAAAAGTGAATGGAAAAGCTTTTGGATGGGGAGAATGGGAGTAAAACAATATCTACATGCCCTTTCTTAAACTATGGGAATGCCAAATGTTTTCTAATGAATTGCCAGGGTTTGTGCTCTAACCCAGTGCTTCCTAAATCTTTGGATCCACAACACACTTTTCAGAATGACAAACTTACCCAACCCACCTAGCTTTAATGGCGATGACGTGGGCAAATTTGAGCTTAACTGAAGCATCCTGTAACACGCACTCATTTACTGAGAGCGCATTTTCTGTTGAAATGGCCACTAAATTTGCATAGGGAGTTTTATTGATAAAACTAGAGTGAATAAATTAATAATGTGTCAAATCCCGTTTCAGTGAATGTTGGTGTTTTGTGCATTGGCCAGTAAAGTGCCTTGATTTGTTTTGGCTGTATTAAAATCATTGCTTCCCACACACTTCAGGATTACAAGAAATGTGGTTCATTTTTGCTTTCCTGACTGGCGTGTGCCCAGTCCATTCACAGCCATTTCTTTACATTTTCTTTTCTTTCTCAGACTGCAAAATGGATGGATATTGTAAGCACCAATCCCAGTGCTCAAATAAATAAGAATGTAAGCAGATTCTGTCAGGAGACATAGCCTCATATTCGCCCACTGTAGTGTGATCTGAACTGCTATGACTATGCTGAAATGAAGGCCCCGGCAACACTACATGATAGGCTAATCATGTGCACCCTGCTCCATCTTGTGACACACATCCGCTAACTGTGATAACTAATGTGCTCCCTATCCATGGTACTTTGTAGTAAATCAATGATGTTGTCAACAGCAGGGCCTTTGCTGGACTGTGTGAGATTATTCACATTTATGGCACTTTAACCCCAAATGGAGGTCGTCCCACACTATGTGCTAACAAGCCTTGACCCTGGTTACTTAATCCAGAAATGAGACCTAGTTGAATTGGTTTATCCCAGGAATTAATTGCCTCCACCAGAATCAAAGACGTGCCTTGTTTCTAGCTTACTTTCTAGTAACATTTTAATTAATGATACAAAACATTTTACTCAGCATAAGACTGCGCAGTCTTGTTTGTCCATTGCAATCACCCATCCTATGCCCTTTTAAATCACCATCTAACCTACTCGCGCAAGTGGCCATTTGGCTGAAAGCCCAGTGGTGCCTGGAAATGCCATTTGACCCTCAAATCTTCTGCACTTTTGGCAAGCAACACTCACTGTTGCAGATGCCTTAGTACGTGAGCAACCTACTGGCCGCATTGCGCCATCCATTAATTTATCCCACATAGAGGCTCCCGTTAGTTGAAAGTGTGTGAAAATGTCTTGCTAGCATAGCCACAAAAGACCATTATACATTGGTGACTGTCCTCACTATGCAATGTGATGGTCCAACTTCCAGTGCTTAGAAACATGTGACCTTAAGCAATGTATGTCATCATTTAATTGCAATATGCCCATTAATTCCCTAGAGGAATTTCCCACATGCAGTTGAATACTGTGTTGTTCAGCTCACAATCTTCCCAGGCCGTTTGATTGTTAACAATGTGAGTGGTGGGGAGACATTATGTAGGAATCTAAGAGTCACAGAATCATGTCTTGGTGCAGCACACATCTATGAGGGTTCTACTGGACCCCTCTGCCTCACTGTGAGTGACCTAGGTACTTAGTCCAGCTTACTTGAAGCACTTGTATGTGACTCAAGAAGACAACTAGCAACAACTTGACATGCTGCCACTTAGTGAAGATTTCAAGCAGGTGTACCTGGCTCTAGAGAGATATCTAACAATGTTTGGTTGGCCTGGAGCCTTACTATAGATTTCCTGCACTTACTTCTTATTCAAGGGGGACATCTAGTAATGCCTTGAGGTCCTGCAGCTATGCGAAATACCAAACCTATTGACTTTGCCCATTATTAGAGTCAGTACTTTGAGCTCAAGACCACAGCTCAAGGAATAGCTGTTGGCCATTACTGATGAGGAACTCAGCCCAGAGTCGAAGTGACTGGGCTCCTATGGTGGTGATGTGGGCCTTGCATAACTGTAGGAAAGTAGGATCTGCTTCTATGGTTACCCCCACTTTTTGCTTGATGTAATGCTGTTTATGACTAGTCTGACTGGGATCCTGCTAATTAGGACCGGAGTCTCTCTTCTTTCTCCCCTAAATTGTTATGGTAAGTACTTAGGTACATCCCAGAATGGATACTGGGGTACCCTTATCAGTCTCTAGTATATGATACTAAGGTGCCCAGGGCATAGGTACCTCAGAGGTCCCCCATAGGCTGAAGCATGTATTATGCCGCCTATGGGAGACCATTCAAACTATCTCTACAGGCCTGCCATTATAGCCTGTGTAAGCTGGTGCTAGCACCACTTACGAAAGATATAGGTTTCCCTATATCTAAGGTCACTGCACTTAAAACCTACATCACCCCTTACAGCAGGCCTTTTCAATCCTGAAGGCAGGGTGCTCGGTTCTAAGTGTGAGGGTGCCCCTGCAGGAGCAGGACACCCCTACAGCCTTTGGAGTTCATTCTCCTGGGTTGTAAATGAGAGAGCCATATAACATATAGAGGGGCACCGCGTCATTACGCGATGACCATCTCGAAACTGGCTGTAACGAACCCTGTCGTGTTTGGTTTCAAACATGTTGGAATCATACCTCCCACACCGTAAACGGTGTGGGAGGTATGATTCCAAGCACTGTAAAGGCCCTCCGTTAGGTCCTCAGTGCTCCCGGTACCAGTCTTCTTGACCCGGACAGCAAACTATGGCTGTTGCCGACCAGAAACACGATTCTGCCCTCCTGCTGCTCCTCCAAGCTCGAGCAGAGGAAGGCAGAACAATAGACATCCTGTCACAGGGAGGTGTGACCACCTCCCAGACAGGGTTTAGTGTATTGGGGTAGGGTGGGAGCACTTGCCAGCGCCACATAGTCTGCGTGCAGGGCACATTTGGTGCCCTCCATGCATAGTCCAGCTCAAACTAGTTCAGGGAACCGTTGGCTCCCGCCCGGGCATGAAGCTGGACAAAGAACAGGGGAGTGTCCTCCCCCTTGTCCAGCCCCTCCTTAGGGAGGGACCCCTGTATCGTCCCAACCCTTTCCTTAGGGTAATTAAGGGCTTACCTCAGGGTGGGTTCCTAGATTTGTCGTGGGACACGATACAATTCAGACACCACTTCAACTTCGACCATCTGGGCACTCTGGACTTCGCTCTAGGCATCAAGGCTGCAACCGGGAAGACTCCTGCTGCTCCTGATCTCTTCGCTCTGCTTGTTTGCTGCAAAGTCCGTGCCTGTGCTGCATACAGGAACCCGTTCAGGGCCTGTGACATCCAAGGCACCTGAAGGAATCTCCCTTGAAGTGAAGGAGTCACTTCCCTGCATCTGCAGGCACCGCAACCAAGCTGACCAGTCTGCCGATCCTGGGCTTCTACGGACTCTGGAAGGCTCATCAACACAGGTGGTGGTTCTTCACATCCCTCGAGGCCTGCCCTGTCCTCTCACCAAGTTTCAGGCCAGTATCCGTCAATGGAGCCGCAAGAACCAAACCCCTGCGCACCACATCGACTTGTAGTTGCAAAGGCTTGTTGGCTTCCTTCCACCAAGATCTCCAGCGACCAAGATCTTCATCCTCACCACATCACTTGCACCGTGGGCCTGCATCTTTGGTTAGCTGCTTGAGGTCCTCTGCGACTCCAGTGCCTTCGGCCTGTGGGTTCTCTTGAGGGTCACTTTTGAATTCTTTTGGGCTCTTCTGATTGCTCGGGGCCTGCCCTGACTCCCCTGCTTGTGGTGAGTCTCCTGGACCTTGCTGGTACCGACATTGTACCTTCTTCCACCTCCACATTGTTTGCAGTTGCCAAGGCTTGTTGGTGCTCCCGCCGGACACCAACCCGTCAACTCTTGACATCCGACATGGGACAGCTCGTGAATGGCTCCTGGTCTTCCACAGCATCACCTGGTCCTCACAGCAGCAGTTCCAAGGGCACCGTCAACTCTTTCACAACACCCAACATTGGTGGACATTTGTCTTCCGTGCCTCCTGGTCACTTCCAAGTGGCATAGACTCTGTCCCCTCTGCTTTCAGGTACTTCTCAACTTGATTCCACCTTTGGGTTCCACCTGACACTTTCACCTTCTCCAGCAGCGGCATCTTCCTGAAGTCCTCCACTGGGTTCGACGGCGGTTTCCGACGCCACTTCACACCTATGCACCCGGCTCTCCTGGGGCAGGTATCCTGGTTCCTGAGGTATCCACGGGTGGGGAGGCTCTCCAACCTTCTGTCTTCCAAGGGGTTTCTTCAGGGTCCACTGGGAAGGGTCCTTCTTTAAAATTGCAACCGCGATTTACACGTTGATTTGTACGGAGAACGCGGTCGTGTTCCTACACTGCACACAACCTCCGTGGGGCTCCTAGATACTCACCTTGGGTGGTTCCTTGGATCCCCGACACTTCTACGTCCTCTGACTATTGTCTTGACTCGAGTCGTGGTTCGCATACCACTATTTTAGTGTATGGTTTGGTCTCCCACTAGGGACCATGGTGTATTCTGTGCTACTTACCTGTTTCTATTGCAAAGTATTGTATGTATTGTGTATATCTCCAGCTTGGAGATATTTAAATGTGTTAGTGAGTGTCTTATAATAAATACATATTTTTATAAATACACTGTGTGGATCTTTTTCACTTAATCTATACCTATGAGATTATGTTCTGGTAAAACAAGCTGCTTTACACTCCTTCTGGACTAAGCCTGAACGCTGCTCGCCACAGCTACCACTTAGAGAGCTTTCTAAGGTTGTCTAAGACCACTAAAATCACCATAAGGGTTGCCTGGATCAGTGCAAGGTGTCCACTTACATAAGTGTACTTCATATACTGAGCCAGCCTCTCACAATAACCAAAAACACTTTCGCCCTGAAAAGATGCAAAATCACTGTTAAATAACGGGTCGATACAGGTGCTCATGAGAAAATTAATAAGCATCACAATTAACCATGGCCATTCCTTTAAGTGTCTCTGCAGGTGCAGCAGCTGGAGAACACAAGACACAAGCAAATCGTGCAGCATATAAATTGTGCCCCAGATCCATATGAAAAGAAAGAAGCCCGATGGTGTCCTAATAGGAACCTGGAAAGAGCAACAAATTTCAGACCAATATGCGCTCTACTACTCTGTCTATAGGGGCTCATCCGTGCTGGGTCAACTTGATAACCCCTGCTACAAAGGCCCCCAAAACAGACAGCTGTAGTCCTAAACAGGCTTAATGTGACATCATGTCACCAAGCCTGTTGAATGGAAATTGTGCATGACCGAGCTTCAGTCTAGCTGATCAATGGAGTAGTGAGTGTGAGTGTAGAGAGCGACCTCTGTATCTGCAAGCACCCCAGTTACTTTATCAAGTTCTGAATGAATAAACAGCTACAGACTGCTACAAACTGCCCCCAACGGAAACCTGAAGGCGTGCAGCAAAAACGACTCACTGAGGGGTGCAAAGCTTATGTGAGACGAATACTCCCGGCCCGCAGTTAGGGTTGCCACCATTCCAGCTGCCGTACAGTTGTTTGCTTCTGTTCAGAGAAAGAGATTTCAGCTTATATCTGCGGATTCACTTTGCTTCAAAATTTAGAGTATCATGCCTTGATCTGGTCCATTGGCATGTATGGCAGAACTGCTGCCTGCAGTATAAAGCAATGGCATCCAGGACCCTCAAGACGATTGAAATCTGCCCAATGCAGCCACTTGATCGCTTGAGGCAAAACTACTCAGAGAGCCCTGCACGGGCACCATTAGCTTGTGTGAGACGCTGTGTTTCTCTGACTTGCAACTAGGGTAGCCACCATTCCAAAAGAAAATTCCAGTCGTTTGTTCCAGTTTTCAGGTTTTTCAAGGGCCGGACAAGATACTTAAATCATTCTTTATATATAATTGTTTTTCTTCATTCTAAACCTGGCCTTGTTTTGTTTAACTATCAGTCATGGATAGATGTAGGTGCTGAAACCGCCATAGGACTATGGGAAGAAAGATGCCCGATGACTTGCCCTTCGCATATATAATGTCAGCCACAAATGTCCTATTTCATCATTGCAATAGCACAAAACAAGTGCGCCTATCTAACACTGTTTTATTTAAGGGTACACTACAAGAAGGCACCGTTGATAAACTCCATTGCGGATATCAAATTCTGCCTGAGAAGTCGTAAATTCTGCAAGTGCCCTTGGTGCGTGCATGACCTATAGAACCACCGTATACTCACGATCTGACTCCACACAGTGATTAGATGTACTGTC
Source organism: Calotriton arnoldi (assembly GCA_963921515.1). Lineage (NCBI taxonomy): Eukaryota > Metazoa > Chordata > Amphibia > Caudata > Salamandridae > Calotriton > Calotriton arnoldi. The sequence continues at coordinate 2,391,975 of CAWUFW010001036.1, read as the reverse complement.
ATGTGCCATTCTCCTTACGAATTACCCTGAAAGTACAGTAACAGACTCAAATATTTAGCGCCTCCTCCCTTCCTTATGAAACAATGAATTATCTCCCTGCCCATGTGAAAAGAAGACAAATCGCAGGTAGGTTTTCAGTCTTCTTTATTGCATCTGGTCTCCACAGCTCCCCGGCAGCAACTGCCAGAACTGCAGCATTCTATGTCCCACGCAGGGAACACAAAGGAAAAGAATGCAGATGACACGAGATCCCAACACACCCCCCTTCCTTCACATGGAAAACAATAAGATAATGAAAACATTCTTAACAAGCATAGGAGAAATCAAAACAAATAAATTGCAGAGGTGACAGATAAGCAAATAAGACAAGAAAATTCAATATTTAACATAGTCCCGAAATCTAGAAGGAAGAACTCTTGTCCTAGAAGAGGTTGCCCGGGGAATAACCTCCTTGACAGGAATGGAAACCTTTGAACTTTCTCCCATGGGAGGCAGAGTCATGCAAGGAGTGTGAACCCCGAATTTACCTCTTACAAACTCAGCTTTTGACTCTGGCACCACTGAGACAGCACACTTGTTCCAGATCTTCCCATTCTCTAACACAACAACATGTTCTCATACTTCCCTCACTCTAACTGGAGCAGAAAAACGAGAGGGTCCCTTACGAACAAGAACAGGTTTCTTGATTCTCACCCAATCCCCTTGACATACCGGCGATGCCCTGACACAATCTGATGCATACTTGGCTTGAGCAGCAGCCCTGACATCAGCTACCATGCCTAACCTCAGCAGATCCACCTCCTTCCTTGACATCCAATCTTTGTTCAACTTTGAACCAGCAACCCTGCCCCTTAATAAAGTGAAGGGAGACATGCCAGTACTTGAGTGAGGAGTGGGTCTTATTGCCCACAACATGTTAGAGATCCCCTCCTTCCAGTGCAAACCATTGACAAAAGCCAACTGTAACTGATCCTTGAATACACGGTTAAGGCGTTCGACCAGACCGTTACTGCGAGGATGATATAGAGAGGTGAGGATATGCTTGATGCCATGCTCTTTCAGAAATACCTGCATTTCCACAGACACTAACTGAGTCCCGTTATCGGTCACCAACTCCTCAGGAAAACCTTCCCGAAGAAAAACATCCTTGAAGAAATTTATGATCGTTGCAGAGTTTATGCCATCCACAAACCTAACTTCTGGCCACTTAGACATATAGTCGATCAACACCAAGGCATATTTGGGAGAACTACCCATACCACCAAAAGGGCCAGCAACATCGAAGGCCAACTTACACCAAGGTGAGTTTTTCACAGCTATGGGATTGATGGAAGAGGGATAAGTTACCTGAGTTTTGTCACTCAAAACACACGCACTACAATCGCGAACACAGTGTTCAATGGACCTATCAACACCTGGCCACCAGAAATCCTCCCGAACTCTCCGCTTCATGGCACGAATGCCCAGATGATCTTCATGAGCCAGATCCAACACCTTCTTGCGCATGGTCATAGGCACAACTAACAATCCACCTCTACGCAGGATTCCGTCAACAAGGGACAACTCATCACATATTCTTTTGAAAGGAATGAGTTCGGGAGCCAAATCCACATTGTTAGGCCAGCCATGAACCACAAAATCTATTACTTTCCTGATCTCAAGATCTTCAGACAAAGCCAACTTCCAATCAATCTCAGACAGAGCAGCTCCTGTGTCAGCTACCCCACTAACAGCACACACCATTTCCAAATCCTCACCCACAGAGTCACAAGCAGACTCAGAAAGTGGTAACCTGGACAAGCAATCGGCTACATGATTCTTCACACCAACCACGTACTCCAGGCGATAATTAAATTCATTTAACCTGTACTGCCACTTAGCTATACGTGGAGTGGCCCTGCCACCACCCTTGGTGGTAAAAAGATCTACCAGTGGTTTATGGTCGGTCCTCAGAACAAATTCATTCCCCCACAGGAAATTGCGAAAATACTGTACACTCCACCACAAAGCCAGGGCCTCCTTCTCAATTGTAGAATAAGTGCTCTCCGCTCCACGATGTGCCCTAGAGGCAAAAGCAATGGTCTCCTCCCTTTTGTCAGATCTTTTCTGCATAAGTTCAGCCCCAAGACCCACATTGCTCGCATCAGTGGTAACAATGCAGCAATCATTAATATTAAATAACTTAAGTGGGCGTGCTTGCACAATTGCTTCTTTTAATAACTTGAAATCACAAGCACATTGGTCTGACCATATATACTTCACATTCTTCCTTAGAAGCTCACGCAAACACACCGCCCTATCAGAGAAATTGGCCACAAATTTAGCGTAATACTCAACTAGCCCAAGAAAGGAACGAAGCTGGTCTTTGTTTTGTGGTTCAGGTGCATTTCGGATGGCATCAAGAAGTTTAATTTTGGGTTCTACTCCTTTCTCGGAAATGTGATGCCCTAGGTAGTCCACACCTTCTTGGAAAAACCTACACTTGTCTTTTCTCAACGTTAATCCACTAGACTTGACAATGTCCAGTACTTCTCTGACTCTGGAATTGTGCTCTAATTCTGTTTTACCGTAGATCAAAATGTCGTCCTGGAAAAACACGACTCCTGCAGTGTTCTTAAACAAGGTCCTCATGAGACGCTGGAACACTGCAGAAGCCGATGCCAAACCAAACGGCATACGTACATAGCGAAATGCACCTTCAGGTGTCACAAAGGACGTGAGATGTCTTGAGTCCTTACACAATTCTACTTGATGATAAGCAGCGGAAATATCGAGAGAAGAAAAATACCTTGCACCCTCTAGTGTAGACAACATCTCATTGATGTTGGGCAGGGGTTGACGGTCCACCCATATGCAAGAATTTAGGTCGCGCAAGTCCACACACATTCTGAGAGACTTGTCAGCCTTGCGCGCCAAAACAATGGGGGACAACCATTCAGACCCCTCAATGGGCTCAATTACACCCAAGGAACACAACCGCTCAAGTTCCTGTTTGAGCTCACCACGCATACTGAGGGGTACCTTGCGCACTTTAAGTGCAACAGCTTTTGCACCCTCTTCAAAACGATGCGGTGCTGAAAACCCTTGAGTTTACCCAATTCACCATTAAAAAATGTCAGGATACCTTTGAATCCAATCACTCTTAGATAACGATTTTGCAGAAATTGTATGCACAGGGGTAACCACAGGAAGATTGGAGTAATATTGCTTAGCTACGTGTTTAGATAACACCATGTCCGGATGATTGGGATCTAGGATGATGCCCAGCTCACCCTGCTCCTCCCATCCCAATAAATTTGCACCTTCCTTTACAATGTAAACAGTCCCTTGTGCTAAATCCCCTTTGAATTCCAACTTGCCCTCAAACTTGCCTAGAACCTCTACCCTTTTACCACCATAAGCAAAGATTTTTATGTTGGACTGATCAACAGGAATGTCACCCAATCCCTCAAAGTCTTTGGCATTTATGAGGGTAAAAGGAGAACCAGAATCAGCCAGAAATTTTATACTGCTGCCGTTTAAATTTATGGCACACGCAGGGGATTTTCTTTTATGCGGTTCAACAATGGAAGCGATTTCTACCACACCATCCGATTGAGTAGAGGAAGAAGACAACATTAATAATTCATAACTTTCATTATCATTCACAGGGTCAACATACTCTTCCTCAATAGCCTTCACAGTTCTTGATACGTGCCAAATGTCCTTTCTTACCACATTTGAAGCAAGTCTGATTAATAGCAAAGCAAAATTAAAAATTGCCCAGATGAGATCTGCTCCCACATTGGTAACATGAGAAGTCAGGTTTTTCAGGTCTTTCAGATTTCAACTTAGGCAAGCTGGATGCAGATGGAGAACTGTTAGGTACATTTGTGTTAGTTCCTTTAGTAGGTTTACTTGTAGGTTTAGTACTGACTAACTTGACTTCGTTGGACGCAGACCCACTGATCTCTTTCATGCATAGTTGGGAATGCTCAATACTTCTGGCTAAAATGAGAGCAGTTTCTAGATCAGGATCTTCTGAAGCTAAAAGTTTTTCCTGAATCTTTTTATTACAGGTGCGCTCAATTAACTGATCACGGATTATTTCGTCTCTGAACTCTCTGTAATTACAAGTGACAGCTAAAGTTCTGAGAGCCGCTACAAAATCATCAATAGATTCACCAGGAATCTGAGCACGTTGCAAAAATTTGTGACGCTCCAGTACAATGTTTCTCTTGGGATTAAATCTTTTATCCAGAGTTTTAATAAGTGAGGCGTAGACGTCTACAATTAAGGAGCCCCCTTCCTCACCACTACTGACACATGTTCTTACAATTTCTAGAGGTAAAGTCTTTAAAATGGTCCTCCCCTCTGCGCCCAAATTATATACAAGTAAGGCTTTCTTCTTCTTTGAAATAAAAGTGTCCCCTTCAATCGCCTCAAGATAGGCTTCAAATGTCTCCTTCCATGCTGCCAAATAATAGGAGGAGTACCAGGTGACTGCAAAAAGGGAGGTGGTGCCATTACGTGATCCATCTGGTGACCGTGCGTGGGTGAGTTGCTGCCACAAAGATCACCACAAACAAGTAGTTAACTTGCAGATTATGCCACGTATTTTAGTGCCACAATGTAATTAAGAAAAAAAAGAAAATGTGCACATCACTGACGTGGCAATGAGAAGAATGATGTCAAGGTGTGCATGTCACCGTTGTAAATAAGCACATGCAGATGTAACTCGTTAAACTGCTTGGTTTTGCTTTAAGCAGTATGTATACTTTTTTTCAATCAGCATGGAGCTCAATGTTACATAACTTCATACCCAATCCAGCTTTGGATTAAATCCAAAAAGCCACTTTTAATTTGTTCATGTGCAAACAGTCACGACGATGTCCCAGCTTGGAAAAATGACACGATCATGTGCAAGTTGCCACACAACAAAAGCTCAGAATTGAAAGTGACGCGCGCCGGTCTGCGCGCCGGTTGTCACAACAACGAGTAAAGCTTTAGCTGAATACAGCGAGGGGCTGACATGCGCGCTGGTTGCTATGCCAACAGGAGCCCAACGCTGATTCGCACACAACTTGCCACAACAATGGAAGTATAGCGTGACGCGTGCCGACACACGCGCCGGTTGTCACGACAACAAGAACTGTGAACGTCAGAATGACGTGCGTTTGTTCGCGCTTGTTCGCTATCGAGAAACTTGAATTCACACGAAAAAGAGGAAAAACCTCACTCCAAACTTCAGAGAAAGCGCAGTTTGACGGGCGAAGACAATCAGCATCAGGGTCTTCACCGGATAGACCCCAGAGGCGCTGAACCGGTTTTCCTCACTGGAACCAGCAGGGGTGGAACAAAACGTCACCAACCTTTTACAGCAACAAACGGAGGGAAAGCTGGGGACCAGACAACTCGTCGCCAATGAAAAGAAGACAAATCGCAGGTAGGTTTTCAGTCTTCTTTATTGCATCTGGTCTCCACAGCTCCCCGGCAGCAACTGCCAGAACTGCAGCATTCTATGTCCCACGCAGGGAACACAAAGGAAAAGAATGCAGATGACACGAGATCCCAACACCATGTCAATTAAAAGGCCACCAAGCTGTGGCTGGTGAATTGTAACCTAGCACTGAAATAGCTCGATCGTAAATGAATAACTCAGATCACTCGTCTTCGTTCAGCCTAATGTTTGCGAACAGTAAATTAGTGGAGCGGTGCCACTCTGTGACCCTAAAGCCCGTGGGACCCTCGCCTCACGAATTAAGCTTAAATGAAATAACACTTTTTTGTGGATGCTGCATGATGCGGAAACAAACATTTCTCTGCCACCACATGTCCGTAATACTTCCCATACATGCCCACGTTAAAGGTGTATACGACAGCGGTTTGCAAACTTGGCCCATAGTGCCAATATTGGCAACACACCCCACCCACACAACAACAGAGCATGCATGCTGAATAAATAAAAACACAACACAACTTTTGTTTTGGAAAAATATTGCTGCAGGTTTATTCCATACAAAAGTATGCAATCTGGTGGATTATTTTACGGGCGATCCAAGGGCAGGCAGCTGTAACCAACCTATGCTGCCATGCCCGTCTGATGAGCCAAGCACTGTGGAGAACCCAATCAGTGCTACACCTTATGGGGTGATCCTCTTTCAGGATCACGTGACACATTGGTCCCTTATTACTCATGCCCCTTTCAGGGCGGAGCGTAGCAAGGCAAGCCCCCGGTTGTTCAGGCCCACAACCGCCCGAAGGACTAACGGGGCGCTGACGCGGTTTTCCAGGAACCTGCCATGAGGCTCCTGGTATTTGGCTCTGGCACCCCTATTGTGCCGCGCAGAGGTACCCCTCTGTACCCATCTGCTTCCAGATTACCCTGTAACTCCGCCTGCAACACATAAGGAAAACATTACAACATTCCATGAAACTTGCTTGCCACCCCCCACGCCGGGTAAGTGGTAGGGTGGGAGACGGCGTGTCTGGCGCAACAGAGGACGCCAGTATGGCCGGGGGGATGGCATATATGCCCTCCCCTAGTTCCTGTCACGCAGGAAGTGACGCGCCTAGTGTGCCATAGTCACAGGGGGACTCCTCCCTGAGTCCGACATCAGAGGGGCTGGATTGGTGTCCAAATGGCACTAAAGGGGCCGCCCACTTAGGGTGGCCCCCTGCGTGGGCCGCGGGCAGCCGCATAGTGCCAATATTGGCAATACACCCCACCCACACAACAACAGAGCATGCATGCTGAATAAATAAAAACACAACACAACTTTTGTATTGGAAAAATATTGCTGCAGGTTTATTCCATACAAAAGTATGCAATCTGGTGGGTTATCTTACGGGCGATCCAAGGGCAGGCAGCTGTAACTAACCTATGCTGCCATGCCCGCCTGATGAGCCAAGCACTGTGGAGAACCTAATCAGTGCTACACCTTATGGGGTGATCCTCTTTCAGGATCACGTGACACATTGGCCCCTTATTACTCACGCCCCTTTCAGGGCGGAGCGTAGCAAGGCAAGCCCCCGGTTGTTCAGGCCCACAACCGCCCGAAGGACTAACGGGGCGCCGACGCGGTTTTCCAGGAACCTGCCATGAGGCTCCTGGTATTTGTGCCACGCAGAGGTACCCCTCTGTACCCATCTGCTTCCAGATCACCCTGTAACTCCGCCACAGCTCTGGAGGCGGCCCCCGTCGCCGCCAGAGCCCCCCACTAAAACAGCTATACTCTACCTGCAACCTCTCATCTCCAGGGCCTCCTGCAAATCTAAAAGGAATAGATCCATCCCTACTGGTGACAAATGAACCCCATCTTTATCAAAGTACCCTTTCACATTAGCTTGAATCATCTCATGTCTGATGAAACCAAGACCCCTCTGGCTTGTGAACTTACGCATAGAACTATTAACTCTCTTCCTGGAATGTTCATCGGCCTCCTCTGACTTAGCCCCGCGCCACAATCTGCGGGGAATAATCTCAGCCTACCAGAGCTCACATTGACCCATGTATTTACTGATCTCCCCTAAGTCAGCTTTCATGGTTTGTAAAAGAGACCTCCTCCCCAATGCAATGAGGTCGTTGCCCCCTAGGTGTATCACTAAGAAATTGGGGGGAACTCCCCCTTGGGCCACTCTCTGTTACAATCTGTTCATGAGGCTACTCCATCTCATTCCGGGGAAACCCATCCAAACAAACTGTGTTTGTGAAAATCCCTGTGTCCAATTCCGGCGCGCAGCCCACTGTGCCACCCTGGCGACGAATGAGTTCTCGATCACCCATACCCGGAATCCTGGTAAAATAAAGGACACCATTCTTACACTCTGCTTTTTTAATGATCATTGTATTCACGCATGATTTGTCATTAATACACTCAAGTCACTGCACACCATATTTACTATATACAAAATTGCCTTCAAGGGCGGATGTAACGCTTGCAGCAGCGAGACTCCCAACGTCCCACCTTTTTTATACCCTCTGGTTCCATGCCTGCCTTGAACGCAGCCGTGGCCGCCCCGATCCTAAAGGAGTGGCTGGAGTATTTTTTGTCAGGATGAGCAAGACCCGCCCGTGCCAGGCAATCCTTCATTATGCATTCTATCTGAAATTTGGTCAGGGGCCCCTGGTCAGCGTGAATCAAGAAGTAGCCAGGAACATTGGGGCGCAGCGCCATATACTCCTTTACTTGGGCAACTGGGCAGTATCTCTGATCCCCTAGCGGCCTCAATACCACATTGGCCCCCCGCCCTGTCTGATACGTTTTCGACTTTCTGATATGAATAGACAGAGTACCATCCAAGATGACATCCTGTCTGCTTAAGGCGTCGCCGGACCTATCTGTCTTGGACCTGGCCACCAGCTCACTGATTCGGAAAGCCCCAAAGAACGCCAGACAGAATGCTGTCGAGAAGAGTCTGGCCTCAAACTGTGAGTAGGTGACCTGCCCAATTACATCTAACATACCCTGGAGTGTGGGGAAGTCAATGGGCGCCCTGCTGTCTGGAACCTTGACCACCTCCCTGGCCCAACCTTTGAGGGCCGCCTTGATGAGGAAGGACTTGGTGGGGTCCTGACTTCCCTTTAGTTTGGCATCAAGGCTTATTGCTGCCAAATGACCGCATACCCAGGAAGGGCTCCTCCCTTGTTCCTTTGCCCACACTACAAATGACTGCACTCTGTGTTCCAAGGGAAGCGCAACATGGTCCTGGTACTCTGAGAATTTCAAGAAAGTGGTCATGTGGGCTCTGTATTTGTTCATGGTTCCTGGTGCCAGGGAGAGTTCCCCCATTGCTCTCAATCGCTGCTCCACTGCAGAATGCACCACAGGTGTGCTGGAAAGTGGGTCATCTCCGCTCTCGCTGGCTGCCAGGCCTCCCGGAAATGGAGCCACTGAAAACGAGAGAGAGCGTCAGCCGCCACATTCTTGACCCCCTCAATATGCCTCGCCCTAAACTCTACATTGCAGCGCAAGCAGGCCCTGACTAACTCCCTTAGCAAGCACAGCACCAATGGGCACTTGGCTGTCTGCCCATTGATTGCGTGCACCACCGCCATGTTATCAGACCAGAATAGGACCTTTTTGTCAGATAGCGCTTGGGCCATAAATGCAAGGCAATTACAATGGGAAAAAGTTCTAGGACAGTGATGTTTGCTGTGATGTTACGCTTGCGCCAGGCGTTGGGCCACTTCTGTGCACACCATTCGGTATCCATTATTGCGCCGAAGCCCTCTCTGCCCGATGCGTCTGTAAAGAGGCAGAGCTCCGCACTGTCTGCCCAAGGTGGTCATCATGTCCACTAGTCAGTGGACCGCATATGGAGCATACCGAAGCAGGGAGGGATTTGACTCTTTTATTAGACACGTATGGGTTGACTCACACGATGGACATGATGGGCAATGTTGAGGGGGATTTGTTGCCACCCACATTTAAAGGGAGAGGATGCCAATCAATCATTGACTTCATTTTTGTCTCGACCTCACTTTTAAGGAGGGTTAAAAATTTGATATAGAACATAATGTGTTCAGTGACCATAATCCACTCTCCCTAGTGGTACAGTTTCACCAGTCGGTAACAACTAATCAGGAGTGGGGTCGTCACTGGTGGCAGTGGACCAGGGTAGAAGGTTGAGATGGGCCCAGGTTGACCCAATTGCCTTTAATGCCACGTTGTTCCACAGAGGTAAGAAGGATGTCATGGACTGTTTAGATCTGGACGTGGAGGGGGAAGAATTAATTGAGGCTTTTAGGAACATAGCCAAATTGGCCAAGAGTCTTCTTAATATCCCCTCAACTGGGCATACCAGGGACAATCCCAGGTGGTTTGACAATCATTGCTCAAAGGCTCTAAGGGTGCTAAAGGGGGCTCTAAAGCAGACGCCAAGAGATAGGGAACGGGTAGCCGCCTGCCGTGTAAGTTATAAACTGGCGGTTAAGAACTGCAAGAGGAAATTTCAACGGGCAGCATGGGATGAGCTGCTGGAGGCTGCTGCACTGAAGGACTCGGCAGGCTTCTGGAGGATAATTAATAACCCTTGTTTTGCGGAGTTGGATAAGCCAGGGCTAAGTTGCAATATTTTGCCAGACCAATGGCAGCAGCACTTTCAAGGGCTGTATAATTTTCCCCATAGGCAGGTTGATTGGCAGCCCCTAGTTGGGTCCCTCCAGAGCACTTCGGTCTCCTTCTCGTTAGAAGAAGTAACATTGGGCATAGAGGGCCTGACCAGAAATAAGGCTCCAGGGCCGGATGGGATTCCCCAGACCTCTTTTTATGTAATATAGAGGTATGGGCCCCAATACTAACGAGGGTATAAAATGTAGCAATAAGTACATCCATGCCAGTTTCTTGGTCCTCTGCTATTATTTTGCCCATTTTCAAAAAGGTGACAGGGACAGTCCACATTGCTACCGTCCAATCTCCCTGATAGATGTATCGGCGAAGGTTTTAGGGAGGGTGATTTTAAATAGACTGATGGATTGGGCAGAGTCTAAAAACATCGTTACGGAGGTCCAATTTGGGTTTAGACCGGGAAATCCACAGTGGACCAATGCCTTAACCTGTATTTAATAACCGCTAAATATACAATAGCTAGGGCAGGGGCACTATATTTAGCTTTTATGGACCTCACAGCGGCTTTTGACCGGGTAAACCGCAGTAAACTATGGGAAGCTCTGGGTAATCTGGGGTGGACCCATCTTTAATAAATATTCTTCATACACTGCACACTAACACCATAGCGGCGGTGAGATATACTCAGGATGGGAAAGTGACAGACTATTTTAGCTGCTCAAGTGGGGTGAGGCAGGGTTGCATACTAGCGCCTTTTTTATTTACTCTTTATATTAACGGCCTAGATGCTTCCTTGCGAGGTATAAAAGCGGATTTCCCGAGAATAGGTGAACGAGCTGTACCAGTGCTGCTATATGCAGACGAAGCGGTGCTTCTTGCCCGTACCCCTCATGGTCTACAGCTCTTAATTGACAGCTTTGTGAGGTTTATGGAAGATATAGATATGTCTCCTAACCTCACAAAATCGTATGTCATGGAAATGGGGAAAAAGCCAGTAAGATCATACAGTTATACAATAGGCTTGCATATTTTAGCCAAGGTTCCCGCGTTTGCTTATTTGGGTATTTTTTTCGATGGGCACTTGAATTTTAAGCACCTATTAGAAGACAAGTGTGTCGCCCTGGCTAGATCTACAGGGCAGATTTCCAACTTTGTGCACAGATTAGGGTGTTGGACCCCTTCTCTGCTTTTAAAACTGTATGACTCGATCTGTTGTGCAAAGGTCCTGTATGGGAGTGAGGTATGGGGATTTGTCAAGCCCACCAACCTGCAAAAGGTGGAGAATAAATATATGAAGCGGTTATTGAAAGTCCCCCAAAGCACCCCTGCATTCATTGTGCATGAGGAGTTGGGAGTAAAGTATATTTCAGATGCGGTAGCAGTGAAACCCCTACTATTTTGGCTTAAGATTTGGTCAAATGAAGAGGCTGGCCTGACAATGTTGGTTATGAAAGATTGCCTCTCACTAGATCATGCTTTGAAAATTCCCTGGGTAAAATATGTTAGGGACTCCTTTTACATGCTGGGGCGACCTGATTTGTTTATTAAACCGGACTCAATAAGGTGTAAGGATAAGGTTGATATTAAAGCTTTATATATTAAATTTGCTTTAGCACAACGAGAAGAGGTAGAACTGGCTAAACAGACAGTGAGAGACCATGTTCTAACTAAAACCTCTCTGGGTATTGAACCCTATTTGACAATGATCCTGAGTGCGCATGATAGAATTTTAATTTCACGCTTTAGATTAAACCTTTTTCACCACCTTCTGGCGGTACCATCTGGTTTTATTTTAAAACACGAAGACAGAGGGCCCTGTGGCTGCGACAAAAGGTCTCCACAGGACACCCTCCACTTCGTGCTCCTCTGCCCTTACTATGGTTACCAAAGAAAAAGGTTTTTGAAGGGTCTGTTGAGGAAGGCTAGATTCAGACAGGCATGGGTAGCACTGTTGTTTTTAAAACTAGCAACGGATGTTTTTACACTTTTTCTGTGGTAAATTTTTTAAGAAGTGCTTTGAAATCAAGAATCACAAGAGGGGACTGTAGTTTTATATCCTAGTTTTAGATTGATATTATTTATTCGATGGGCTCCTCGTGTCTGTATTAAACTGATGTAAATAGTATTTATACCTATGTAGGAGCTGGATGAAATGTTTTAGGAAATGTTTTACGTACGATTTATTGTGCTCACTCTTTTATGATTTGTGTTCAAATCGAATAAAGATGAAATGATGATGATGATGATGACTGCACTCTGTGTTCCAAGGGAAGCGCAACATGGTCCTGGTACTCTGAGAATTTCAAGAAAGTGGTCATGTGGGCTCTGTATTTGTTCATGGTTCCTGGTGCCAGGGAGCGTTCCCCCATTGCTCTCAATTGCTGCTCCACTGCAGAATGCACCACAGGTGTGCCGGAAAGTGGGTCATCTCCGCTCTCGCTCGCTGCCAGGCCTCCCGGAAACGGAGCCACTGAAAACAAGAGAGAGCGTCAGCCGCCACATTCTTGACCCCCTCAATATGCCTCGCCCTAAACTCTACATTGCAGCGCAAGCAGGCCCTGACTAACTCCCTTAGCAAGCACAGCACCAATGGGCACTTGGCTGTCTGCCCATTGATTGCGTGCACCACCGCCATGTTATCAGACCAGAATAGGACCTTTCTGTCAGATAGTGCTTTGGGCCATAAATGCAAGGCAATTACAATGGGAAAAAGTTCTAGGACAGTGATGTTTGCTGTGATGTTACGCTTGCGCCAGGCGTTGGGCCACTTCTGTGCACACCATTCAGTATCCATTATTGCGCCGAAGCCCTCTCTGCCCGATGCGTCTGTAAAGAGGCAGAGCTCCGCACTGTCTGCCCAAGGTGCCCTCCAGATGACAGTGCCATTGAATAGCACGAGGAACTCATGCCACATTGCCAAGTCCTCTTTCAAACCTTTCCCCAGCCGGACTAGGTGATGCTTCTTGCTTACTTTTACCGTCGCCCTTGCTAGCCTTCTGGCGAACACCCTGCCCGCTGGGATCACTCTAGCTGCGAAGTTCAGCTTTCCCAATAGGCACTGGATGGCACCCAGGGTAGCCTTGTCCTTACCTAGCAAGGCCTGAATGTCCTGACACAGATCCTGCACCTTCTCAGCCGGGAGCCTGGACTCGCCCTTAATCGTGTCCAGCTCAATGCCCACAAACGTGAGAACCTGCGCCGGACCTTCCGTTTTACCAGGCGCCAAGGGAACCCCCAGGTGCCCCGCCAGTTCTTGAAAACTCTGCAACCCTTTGCTACACTCCAGTGAACCTGCGCCCCCCAAAAACAGAAAGTCGTCTAGGTAATTGGTCACTGCCTGCACATCAAATGCCCAGGTAAGCGCCCACTGGAGAAAAGAGCTAAGAGCTTCAAAGTAGGCGCTGGACACAGCGCAACCCATGGGCATGCATCTGTCAAAGAAGAATTCTCCTTTCCCACTTGAACCCAAGGAGGTGTTGGCTCTCCGGATGGATGGGCAACAGGCGGAATGCTGACTCAATGTCCGCTTTCGCCAGCCATGCCCCTCTGCCTGCTCTCCTAACCATGTCAACTGCCATATCTAAGGAGCAGTAGGAGACCGAACACGTCCCCTCCTCCAACCAATGGTTAACTGAGTTGCCCTCCGGATAAGACAAGTGATGGATCAACCGAAAGGCCCCAGGTTCTTTCTTGGGGACCACCCCCAGCGGGGAGATCAAGAAATTCTTTAAAGGAGGCTGATCAAAGGGGCCTGCAACCCTGCCCAGTGTCGATTCCTTCCGCACTTTTTCCCTTACTACTTCAGGTAGCTCTCTGGCTGACTTTAAGTTCTCTGAATCCCTGTCCACTAAGGGGCCTAGGTATGGTATTTTAAAGCCCTCCACAAAGCCTTCTGCTATGAGCCGCCTGTCCTTGGGGTTCGGGTAGTCTCGGAGCAGGGGGAGGAGGTTGGAAATGACAATGGGGGAGGGACCCTTGACCATAATCTCCTTGGCGGCTGACATGCCCTGGGAAGGTGGGCAAGGGGGTCCATGTGTGCTGGAAGGGGGAGGTGCCGGGTGGGGGTGTGATCAGGGAGGGTCTAGATGCCACCAGCGGACTAACTGCCCTGCCGGCCGGCCGGTGTTGGAGGACCTTCCCACTTGTTGTTGCAGGACACAGCTGGGTGATTGGCCCCACACTTGCTGCAGCTATGGGCAAACTTGCACGCTTTGCCCCAAGAACAGGACCCAGCGTTGTACAACCTACACGTGCCTGAGTTGAATCTTTTTCCCCCTTGCTTTTGCCCGCCTCCCTGACCTCTTCGAAAGGGCTGCTTAAAAGTAGCTTTCCCTGCCTGCTTCTGTCCCTTAAAATTGTCCCACCCCTTCTCGCTCTTGCTCACCCCTTCCTTTTGATCAGGAGTGAACTTCCCCATGTGCTCAACCCAGAGCTGAATTTCCTTCTGGTCCCATGTAAGCTCAGGACAGTTAGCCATCCTCTTCCGAAAATCCCGGTCGTAATTGTACCAACCCATCCCCACGCTCTTCTCCGCCTCATTGGTTATGGTGCGAGAGTACTGGAGTAGCGCCGACCCCTGCTCTGGGTATTTCTCCATGATTACAGCGATAAGATGGCGAATGCATCCCCCCAATTTCCAATAGTTTTTTCTGGCCATGCCTTGTATTTCACCTTCTTGTCGTCCTCCTTACCCCCCATCTTCCTGGTATCGACCCCGTCTACACCATGCATCAATAGGGTGAATATATCTATGAACTCCTGTCTCCGAATCCCCTCCTTAGCCGCCAACGGCACCTCCCAAGCCAAGGAGCACCGCCCAGACACCAGTGGTGCCACTGTGATAAGTGGCAGGGATGCCGGTGCCACCGCTGCAGCTGTTTTTGCCGGCTCGATAGGGGGGGTGGGGGTGCTGGCCTCCTGAGGGGCAGCCGGCGGGGCCTCAACTGAGGGGGGGACCACGGGACTGGGGGCGGGTGCGGGAATCGACTGAGGAGCTGGAGACGCCAGCTGCTCTCCCCCAAAACCAGGGGGGGTGCTACTTGGAGCTGCGCCGCTGGGAACCAGTGCAGCTGTTGCCCCCACCCCAGGCCCCTGGCGGGACCCCGATCTCCACGCATCAGCGGCTGCCTCCGGGGCACTTAGCGCACTCACGCTGCTAGCCTGATCTCCCCAGACCTGGGCAATGGATGGCGGCCCCGCTCGCACCGTCACGGGGGGCACTTGCGGGGAGGATGCCATATGGTTATCTAAATGAGCTTGATAGTTCGCCATTAGGTTCAACATGGTGTCCATAACCTTACCCCATTTATCAATGTTCGCACCGCCGACAGCGGGAGTGTCCTGTGTGCTCGCCGGTGCCGCCACGGGCCCTACTTCTTCACGACTGGTCATTACCCTGACCTTCGGTGCCGGAGGGTCCGCCGGAAATTCCTTATTAGTGGGCCTGCGCACCCGTTTGGGCTTGGCAGATCCCGATTCCGCTGGTCCTGCCTGTGGCACACTTGGGGGGTCCGCCACCACCCCGGAGTCCTCCTGCCCTTGGGAATTGAGGATTCCTTGGGCCCATTCTACTCCTTTGGCCTTTGCCATGTCCATAAAGTTCGCTCAGTCTGCCTCCTACGACGTGCTGGGCTGGGACTCGTCCACGCAGCTGATTTGAGAAAACAAGAGGGCGGGGGTTCCTTGGCTGTTCATGTCTCCGTACTGTCGCGCTGACGGCCTTAAACGGATCCTAAGGGGAATAGAGAAACGTAAATACTTGCCCCGCCAATTCCTGAGGGCGCTGCCACACACTGTCCCTATCCCCGGCGCGTGTCCAACCCACGTGTGCCCCGGTACTTACTTCGCTTCTTGATTCTTGACAACCTAGCCTGCTGAGCGGTCAACCATCTAACTAGCGTCTGTTCCCCTTCCTGGAAAGAACAGTGGTTATTGCGGACATTCAATAATGATTTGGTACCACCCAACCCAAACCCATCCCCCCCAGCTTCGGCTGGGCCTGGCGCTAACCAACTCACTGATTCTGAATCGCTTGAGAGGCCCGGTGGCCCTCGTCCGTCCTTCCGATCAGGGCGTGGGGGTCAAATCTTTAGAACCTTGGGGATGAAATGACAAAATGGTTATTTCCCCTAATGGGCATCACCTCATTGGTGCCCCCCCCCCTATTGGCGCACACCAGCATGATATCTCTGCCAGGTACCTCCAGCCAACCTGTGTTTGCCTGCACCATGAGCACCCACACTTGGTTTGTCACCCCCAACTACCCATTCGTTGCCCACTGGGCATGGTTTGTACTGTCTTACTTTCTGCCTTGCCGGTGCTACGTTGCCTGGCTGCCGCGAGCTTCTCCTGGCGCCTCCGAAACGACTGCACCTAACGGAAATCTCTGCAGGGGCAAAGACAACATGTAAGTGTTAAGGGCGTTGACCGAATAATGGTCAGCAGATTCCACCTTTGGCATCCCCGCTCTGGCGCACCAACACTGCCCCAAGCTGCCGCCTAGCAAGGACCGGCGCGCGCCAGGAGCACTGCACTGACGAATGTCCCTCAAAGCCCTTGCCGGTGAACAGGGTGGGAGCGCTAGACCTACTGGCCCCCTTGTGCAGGGACCCCCCGGGCATGGGAGCATGCCAACCAGCCCGAGCGATCGGTAACCCGTGCTTCTAGGGGAGCTCACAAGGTAAATAGCCCACACTTTACTAAACATACGGTGCCATGAAAGACCAGGGATTGAACACCCCATCTTCAGAGAAAGATTCTAAAACCTTAACCATTAGGCCAGAGTGACTCAAAACTTTTACGTCAGAACCACAACCATTGAAACATCAGGATATTCAAACTCAGAACTTTTAGAGTTAGAGACAGAGACCTTACCCACGAGGCCGCAATGATTCTTCATCACACACCCCCGGGCATCGTTACCTGCGGCGTCTCCCCCCCGTGAGCAATCCGCCTGTTCTCATTTTTACTTCACATCTCCCCCCTGCTAGTGACGCACCGGCACCGAGCCGGTGGGGGGGCCGAGGGGGCGCGAGCAAGCAGTCCATCGTCTCCATAACCCCCAGCACGTGCCGATCGGGCGGTGGGCCCCCCCACCTCTCCACCCTTGCATACACCCCACTAGCGGGGATCTGGGCACAAACTCAGTGAGTACGTAAGGAAAAGGAAAACATTACAACGAAAAGTTGAGCGCGCGGGGTCATCCCCCCCTTACGCCGCACTTAACCTTGAAATTGCCTGGAGATACCGGGGGGTGAACCCGGGGCCTCGCGCCGAGCCCTTTGCTCTGTGTATCTGGAAACAACGTTGCAACGTAGCGCATGGTACGATCCAGTAAAAAGGGGGGGCCGTCGTGCAGAGGCATGGTGTCTTGCGATTTGCAATCCACTGCTCTCGTGCCGGGTCGCGCGGTGATATGCAATCAATGGCGCAGTTTGGCTCCGGCAGCGGGCGCCATTATTCCCGCTCCCGCCCCCAGGAGCGCCGGGTATCGAACTGAAAACCCAGGCCGCAACCACTAGGCCACAGCGACGCTCAGGGTGGAAGGCACCAGGGCGGACACCGAGAGCAGGCCTGAGTCATTGGAGGGAGTGGTGCACGACAGCAGAAACAGGAAAGCGAAACCGTTGCTCCACTCCCACTACCCCACACGCCCACAGGAGAACAGTGCGCGCCAGACCCCGCGGCTCGACACAAGCGTTTTCTCCCCACAATGCCTAAGAGAGAGACACCCTAGCCGCCGCCACAAAGCCTCGCCCCAGAGCACAACCTAATCATGTTAGGCACATCGAGGTTGCGTGATCCCGGCAAGCGTGCGCTGGAGCACTCAGGGCCCGGTGCCACTAAGCAGGCCCATGACCCCCCAGCCCGCCGGGAACCTTGAAACCCCCAGCAGGATCCTCGGTTGCTACCCCCAGCAGGCCGCTTACGCCAAGGAGAAAGCGCCTCCAGACAGCGCTCGCCGCACCCCCTGAACGCAAAGGAGGGCACGCGCAAGCCCTGGCCCACCGTAGCGTAGAGGCCCTCCCGCGATCCTCCGCCCAGTGGCCATGCGTCGCCATCCCTGCTTTACTAGGGGCATGGAGCGACGCGCACAACCCCCAACCGAAGACGGACAAAGTGACGGCTGGGTGAATGCTCCCTCACCCCCGGGCATAACCTGTACCCCCTGCTGGCCCGGTTACTGGCCAGCGCCAGCGGCGGCTGGCCGTGCTCACAAAGAGCTCACCCCCCCCCACGGCAGCCCACGCCATGGCCAAGCTGGCCCGCCCGGGAACTGTCCCTGAGACGGGGGGAGTTTAGTGCACTCACTGTGACAAATGTCACGTAGCAGCGCACGGAGCACGACCGAAACAGCGTCGAGCCTCCTGACTCGCTAAATGAACGGCGATGATCGCACGACCCCTCAAGACGGCGTGCCTGGCGCAACAGAGGACGCCAGTATGGCTGGGGGGGGGCATATATGCCCTCCCCTAGTTCCTGTCACGCAGGAAGTGATGCGCCTAGCGTGCCACAGGCACAGGGGGACTCCTCCCTGAGTCCCGACATCAGAGGGGGTGGATTGGTGCCCAAATGGCACTAAAGGGGCCGCCCACTTAGGGTGGCCCCCTGCGTGGGCCGCGGGCAGCCTCATTCCTCAGCATCAGTATATCCAGTGCCATCGCTGTGCGTGCCAATTGACCTGTTTGCCATCTGCCAGGCCACATGCATCAGACCAGACAACCGGCTCCTGTGTCCTCAGCTCATAACTTCCGAGCTACAATCAGGCCTGGCAAAGACATTGCCCTAAATTTATCGGAAGAAAATTTGTATGCAAAGCCGCAGTCTCGTAGTGAGCAGTTACGGCAAAATTCAGCCCTCAAGGCCCGTTATGGGGAACCGATGGCCTTCCACAGTGTAGTTATTCTGAGCTTGGTTAATAATAGAGCCAGGTCCACTTATCAATTACTATATCACGCCTCACCATGTGCGCAGGCGCAGTCGTAACAGACGCCTTGGTGAAGGGTCTCTGGTGCCATTGTTGGCTCCATAAATCTTGTCCGACGGTTTCTCCCAGTATGGAAGCAATACTTGCCGAGTTCAGGCTAACTTAATTTGCCTTTTCCTCATGACATTTGGGAAGAGATTGGTACTGAGATTTTTATATACATCGCAGTTTGGCATGAGTAAGGAAAGTTTTATGAAAATTGCCCCCAAGGAGACAGAATCCGAACCTGCGCGGGGAGACCCCAATGGATTTCTAGTCCATCGCCTTAACCACTTGGCCACAATACCCCACAAATGGGCACGCTGTCTGCATTCCGTACAAGTTATTTCTTCCCATGGTTGCCTACCATTTATATTTACTATTGTGGGGTTTATGGGACGCGAGGTAAAGCACATGCGATGTTCTTGCCCCATGCCACTAGCAGTGTCCAACCCGACCGCACCTGATAACGGCTCGACTTCCCATCCGCAGGAGGTCAGTCATACACACAACAAAATGGCGTAATCACGTTTGCCATGGTGCAAATGTATTTAATATTCCCAAAAGAGGACAAGGCAGGTACAGTGTCATTCCTATTAATTAAACACCAAAATAACCAAAATAGCAAACACGTCGATTTACTTTAAATATCTGGAAATATTGTCCAGGCACAATGTTTATCAACACTTGTATTCTACTCACAACTAACACACTTCCCCACGAGTGCGACATCACATCCACTAATGAATGAAACCTTGCCTCAGAGCTACAGCTCCTGGAAGGAAATGTGAGTGTAAGTAAGTAATTTATTAACCGTACGATTACTTAAAATCTTTACAGTATAAAACACATGATCAACACCCCTCCGCCCTACCTCCCGCCACCCGCACAACCTCCCATCCGTCGAAGTTAAAATACACTGTGCTTGCATGAGCCACAGTTACTGCTTTGTGTCCTTCTTAGCCTACACGCGGGCATTTTAATTGCGCTACCTTTTCCTTAAAAATGAGTTAAAATGTAAGTTCTTCACTATTGTGATGGGAATTTGCTTCTGTTTTTGCTCAGCATTGCACAAAGTCCTATTAGAAGTTCAATAGTTTAATAAAGTCATTGGGGGAGGTGGAGTCATTGCCTGAGTGAGATGGTTCTTACGAGGTGCTAAGGGACCTTTTTGTATATGGGCACCCCGCCCCCATTCGTTGTCCTCTTCGGGCATGCCCAGCAGTACTCCTCCTTATGGGTCAGAGATGGTCAGTGTTATTTTGTGCCCTGATTGCTGTTGTGATGGAGCTGCTGCCCTTGATAGTATTCCAATCGCCTTGATTTTGAAGTTCTTAGTGTGCCCCCTGTTGGGCCCCGCTGCTTCCTTTGTGGTCAAGTTGTCAGTGTGGTAGCCCCTTGTTAAAACTGGGGGTCTCTAGTTGGCAATGGTTTGCACCTTTGTCCAAATACGGACCCTTGCTTCTATTCAGGGTAAGGGGGCTACACTCCTAAAATAACCCCTGCTCAACCCTGTGGTAGCTTGGCACGAGCAGGCAGGCTTATCTCAGAGGCAGTGTGTAAAGCATTTGTGAACACATACAGTAATACAGTGAAAACACTACAGATGGACACCACACAGGTTTATAAAAATAAGTATTCTTTATATAGACTTAACACAAGACCCAAACGACAAAAATCCACAATACTGTAATCACAAATAATCTTAAAAATGGTAGAAATTGCTTAGTTCAAAGTTGATGGTAAATGCGACACGTTTCTCCCAAAGTACCTTAGATGCGGAACGCAAAACAAACAAAAGGGTCGCAGGAAGGGTGATGCATCGGGTCCTTGCTTCGGGGGAGGCGATGCTTCTGTTCCTCAGTGCTTGCGCAAAGTAGGCGATGCGTCTGTTCCTTACCGGAGAGGAGGTGATGCGTCGATCCCTTACGGCGTTCCGGTTACGATGCGACAAGATGGTGCTTCGATGCGTTGCAACGGTCCGGTGCGATGCAAGAAGATGGTGCCCTTGATGCAATGCGACGACGTGAAGGCGATGCCTGCACGCCCGACGGCCGTGCGGCGAACTCTGTAACTTCTGAGCCGCGACATGCCCTGTGACACGCTTCTCCGGTGATGCGACGGCGACCCTTGCGGTGGCGACACGCTTCTCCGGTGATGCGACGACAAACAGCTGCGACGGAGACACGCTTCTTCGGTGATGCGACGGCGACCCTTGCGGTGGCGACACGCTTCTCCCATGATGCGACGGCAACAGCTGCGACGGCGTCACGCTTTTTCTCGTTGAGTCGCGCTTCCAGCTCCCAGCGACACGCAGGCTTCTGCAGGCAGAATTCCCAGCAAGGAAATTCAGGGGGGAGCTGGTAGTGAAGTCTTGTGTCCCTGAGACTTCAGCAGGAGGCAAGCACAGTTCAAGCCCTTGGAGATTCTTCTTCAAGATGATGAAAGTTCAATAAAAGTTCTTTCCACTTTCCTTGGCAATAAAGTAACCACTGCAGGCCAACCCCAGAAAATAGCACACTGGCACAGGGGCAGTCAAATCCTTCAGCTTCCTTGGTTTCTTCTCCTTGGCAAAGGTCCGTCTTGATTCCCAGAAGTGATCTAAAGTCTTGGGGTCTGGGCCCCAATATTTATACTAGTAAATCCTTTGTCCTCTGAAGGCAGAGGGTGCCTGTACCTAGCCAAAACCAGTTCTGTGCAGCTTCTTGGCAGGAGGTGGAGACAGCATTGTTGAAAGCAGACCTGCCCCAGGTAGCTGAAAGGAAATCTCCTCCCCCTACTCTCTATTCTATGAGGGGTCAGGGGAGTGAAAGGACATCCCCGCCCCCTACTCTCTATTCAGCCAAGGTCCTATTCAGCCCAGCCCTGACTCATCAGACTGCTGGAGCCCAAGCCCTCCTGTCACTCACAAACCAGACAAGCAATACACAACCTAGCAGAGGCAGGCTGGATGGTTAGGCAAGAAAATACCTACTTTCTAAAAGTGGTATTTTCAAACACAGAGGGGTCGATTCCGATTCGGGCCGGAAAAAGCACCGACCGACTCGGATCCGGAAATTATACCGACCGACACGTACCTGTGGCGCCCGACACGCCAAGTACGATGCAAGGCGTGCAAAATCCGACCGACACGTACCGAACCCAAGTCGAACGACCGAGCCGCACGGAAAACAGCAATCCGGTCGGAAAAACACGCGAATCCAACCGACCGACACGCACCCGGAACAAATCCGACCGAAACGTACATGCGAACTCCAAACCGCAAAGTACGATGCAAGGCGCGAAAACCACGAGCGAGTCGGACGGAGGACAAGCCGTACGACCGACACGCATACAAAACCGAGTCGAAGTAACACAAAACACCGCGACCGACGCGTACGCAGCATAGAAAACTGCACAAACACAGCGTGAACGAAACGGAGAATACCGTACGAGACAAATGCAGGGTCCGACTCGGTCACAAGAACGTTTCCAACATGCACAGACAGTACAAAGGAAAAATCACACAAAAAAGGCCAAACAAGCAATTACTAAGCCAATAAATACTGGGGGGTGGGGACAGAGAACAAAGACACACCCACAACTCCACCCATATAAAGGACACAAATCACAACCATGATCCTTTGCAAATGCCATTCCACTGCCAGCACCCAAGAGAAAGCAACCACACACCCACAGCTCATCCCTCACACAAGCCACACACCATCAGCACACCAACAAATACCTACCTCACATACACCCAGCAAAACACACACTCACACACCCTCACCTGCACACCAACACACACATCACTCACCATCACCACCCATCACCATGCCCCCCAAGAAGAATCCCAAGTTCCTAGATTGTGAATTGGAAGTCATGGTAGACGAGATCCTCAGGGTAGAGCCACAGCTGTTTGGCACACTGGTCCAACAGACCCCCATCTCCCAGAAAACCAAGATGTGGGAGAGGATCATCAACAGGGTGAACGCACAATCACCATGTCGGCGCACAAAGAGCGACATCCAGAACAGGTGGTATGACGTGCGCAGGAGGGTACGGGACCTGCTCAAGAAAGACTACATCAACAGCCAATACACCGGCAGTGGCCCTCCTGCCAAGCCAATATACCTCAGGCCCTTGGAGGAGAAGGTGCGGGCCATCCTTCCGCCAGTGAGCGTATATGGACTAGAGGACATCCCAGAGCCTGGTGAGTACACAACAAATGTACACAATATACTGCCACAAAACACACACACATCACTGTCAAGGGGAGAGTCAAACCATGCACTCATAGCAATTACACAGCAACCAGAACAGAATCATCCCAAAATGAGTATGTCAGTCAGATAAACACAACACATGCCATCAAAAAGTCACATCCAACTGTGCCATCACATGTACAAACACAACTACAACTACAGCTAGGCAGTGGCACAAATAGAACTAACAAACACATCCAGACATGTAGCCACCACAACAACACCAACACACAGTGAAGACCACTCAAAGGAAGGAATTCTGTGTATGCTGGCCAAGTCAGTGTAGCCAATAGCATCATGGGAGTCGCAGTCACACATATTGCCCCCCCACAACTGTCCCATCAACACCACCATGAACCATGCGCACATCACAGGGAGTGGAGAAGGACTCAAAAGATGGCTGACACTGGCTACTGCTGTGGGGAGCACAAGGCCCTGCTGGCAACTGTGCACCAACAAACAGCAGGACACCACTGACTGACATCCTGAGAGACAACTTCCACTCCCTGCAATGCAAGCACGTACCATGGTGGGATATCTGGCTGGCTGGGTGGGAAGGAGGACTTGCAGCACTGACCATAGTCACAAGCACCTCCCCTCACACCCCCTCAACACAAGCTCCACAGAACCCACCTGGTAGAATGCAATGCCCCCATCCTAACACAAGATCCCACAAAGAACCACCACCCTGGGTTATGTTGTGTGAAGCACAGGGACACTCTTGGGACTCTTAGCCAAACAACTGCCAGGACAACACTCCCAGCCATCCTGTCAGCACAGCCAGCCCACCCCACAGGGAAGCAGAATCAAAAGGAAGGAAGCATGGGCATGCTGGGAAGGGGGGTGGAGGCAATAGCATGATGGGAGTCGTAGTCACTGATATTGGTCACCCCCACAACTGTCCCATCAACACCACCCTGAACCATGCTCACATCACAGGGAGTGGAGAAGGACTCACAAGATGGCTGACACTGGCTACTGCTGTGGGGAGCACAAGGCCCTGCTGGCAACTGTGCACCAACAAACAGCAGGACACCACTGACTGACATCCTGAGAGAC
Organism: Calotriton arnoldi; assembly: GCA_963921515.1. NCBI lineage: Eukaryota > Metazoa > Chordata > Amphibia > Caudata > Salamandridae > Calotriton > Calotriton arnoldi. The sequence goes on along the minus strand of CAWUFW010001036.1, from coordinate 2,367,658 downwards.
AACTTCCACTCCCTGCAATGCAAGCACGTTCCATGGTGGGATAACTGGCTGGCTGGGTGGGTGGGAAGGAGGACTTGCAGCACTGACCATAGTCACAAGCACCTCCCCTCACACACTCCCCAACACAAACTCCACAGAACCCACCTGGTAGAATGCAATGCCCCCATCCTAACACAAGATCCCACAAAGAACCACCACCCTGGGTTATGTTGTGTGAAGCACAGGGACACTCTTGGGACTCTTAGCCAAACAACTGCCAGGACAACACTCCCAGCCATCCTGTCAGCACAGCCAGCCCACCCCACAGGGAAGCAGAGTCAAAAGGAAGGAAGCATGGGCATGCTGGAAAGGGGGGTGGAGGCAATAGCATGATGGGAGTCGTAGTCACAGCTCTATATCCCCCACCACATGGCCCAGCAAGCTCACACTCACGCATGCACATCCCACAGAGAGTGGAAAGGCCCATCAAAGATGTCTGACACTGTTGCTGTGTCGTGGGGAGCACAAGGGCATGCTGGGAACTGCACACCAACCAACAGCAGGACACCACTGTCAGCCATCTTGCCATTGCTCTCACACCCACACACACTGAACTCCCCACAAAAGCAAGTAAGTATGGGAATGCTGGCAAGTGGGGTGGAGGCAATAGCATGATGGGAGTCACAGACATAGCTCACCCCCACAACTGTCCCATCAACACCACCCTGAACCATGCTCACATCACAGGGAGTGGAGAAGGACTCACAAGATGGCTGACACTGGCTACTGCTGTGGGGAGCACAAGGCCCTGCTGGCAACTGTGCACCAACAAACAGCAGGACACCACTGACTGACATCCTGAGAGACAACTTCCACTCCCTGCAATGCAAGCACGTTCCATGGTGGGATAACTGGCTGGCTGGGTGGGTGGGAAGGAGGACTTGTAGCACTGACCATAGTCACAAGCACCTCCCCTCACACACCCCCCAACACAAACTCCACAGAACCCACCTGGTAGAATGCAATGCCCCCCATCCTAACACAAGATCCCACAAAGAACCACCACCCTGGGTTATGTTGTGTGAAGCACAGGGACACTCTTGGGACTTTTAGCCAAACAACTGCCAGGACAACACTCCCAGCCATCCTGTCAGCACAGCCAGCCCACCCCACAGGGAAGCAGAGTCAAAAGGAAGGAAGCATGGGCATGCTGGGAAGGGGGTGGAGGCAATAGCATGATGGGAGTCGTAGTCACTGATATTGGTCACCCCCACAACTGTCCCATCAACACCACCCTGAACCATGCTCACATCACAGGGAGTGGAGAAGGACTCACAAGATGGCTGACACTGGCAACTGCTGTGGGGAGCACAAGGCCCTGCTGGCAACTGTGCACCAACAAACAGCAGGACACCACTGACTGACATCCTGAGAGACAACTTCCACTCCCTGCAATGCAAGCACGTTCCATGGTGGGAAAGCTGGCTGGCTGGGTGGGAAGGAGGACTTGCAGCACTGACCATAGTCACAAGCACCTCCCCTCACACACCCCCCAACACAAACTCCACAGAACCCACCTGGTAGAATGCAATGCCCCCCATCCTAACACAAGATCCCACAAAGAACCACCACCCTGGGTTATGTTGTGTGAAGCACAGGGACACTCTTGGGACTCTTAGCCAAACAACTGCCAGGACAACACTCCCAGCCATCCTGTCAGCACAGCCAGCCCACCCCACAGGGAAGCAGAATCAAAGGAAGGAAGCATGGGCATGCTGGGAAGGGGGTGGAGGCAATAGCATGATGGGAGTCGTAGTCACTGATATTGGTCACCCCCACAACTGTCCCATCAACACCACCCTGAACCATGCTCACATCACAGGGAGTGGAGAAGGACTCACAAGATGGCTGACACTGGCTACTGCTGTGGGGAGTACAAGGCCCTGCTGGCAACTGTGCACCAACAAACAGCAGGACACCACTGACTGACATCCTGAGAGACAACTTCCACTCCCTGCAATGCAAGCACGTTCCATGGTGGGATAACTGGCTGGCTGGGTGGGTGGGAAGGAGGACTTGCAGCACTGACCATAGTCACAAGCACCTCCCCTCACACACACCCAACACAAACTCCACAGAACCCACCTGGTAGAATGCAATGCCCCACATCCTAACACAAGATCCCACAAAGAACCACCACCCTGGGTTATGTTGTGTGAAGCACAGGGACACTCTTGGGACTCTTAGCCAAACAACTGCCAGGACAACACTCCCAGCCATCCTGTCAGCACAGCCAGCCCACCCCACAGGGAAGCAGAGTCAAAAGGAAGGAAGCATGGGCATGCTGGGAAGGGGGTGGAGGCAATAGCATGATGGGAGTCGTAGTCACAGCTCTACATCCCCCACCACATGGCCCAGCAAGCTCACACTCACGCATGCACATCCCACAGAGAGTGGAAAGGCCCATCAAAGATGTCTGACACTGTTGCTGTGTCGTGGGGAGCACAAGGGCATGCTGGGAACTGCACACCAACCAACAGCAGGACACCACTGTCAGCCATCTTGCCATTGCTCTCACACCCACACACACTGAACTCCCCACAAAAGCAAGTAAGTATGGGAATGCTGGCAAGTGGGGTGGAGGCAATAGCATGATGGGAGTCGTAGTCACTGATATTGGTCACCCCCACAACTGTCCCATCAACACCACCCTGAACCATGCTCACATCACAGGAAGTGGAGAAGGACTCACAAGATGGCTGACACTGGCTACTGCTGTGGGGAGCACAAGGCCCTGCTGGCAACTGTGCACCAACAAACAGCAGGACACCACTGACTGACATCCTGAGAGACAACTTCCACTCCCTGCAATGCAAGCACAGTCCATGGTGGGATAACTGACTGGCTGGGTGGGTGGGAAGGAGGGCCGGCTGTCAACTAAACACAACCAATGAAGACCATGTTCACACCCCAAAAATACATAGAAATGCCCAAATAATGCAGGACAATGTGCCACACCAATATCAACCCCTGACTGTGACGACTTAGGACAATGCAATGTACAGGCCCGCACCCAGAGGCACAGTCACAACTGTCATGTGTGTCAACCATTGATGCCTGCAGAAACATAACATACATTGTGTGTGTCTCCCAAAAACAGGTGATGATGGGGACACAGCAGCAGACACTGAGGAGTCCCAGTCCCAGGCTGAAGAGGATGCGGAGCTCACTGGCGTCGTACAGCCTCTGCCCTCCTCGGACGAAGAAGACCAACCTGGCACATCCGGTGCAAGTCTACATGCAGCACCAGCAGGACCACCAGCTGCAGCACCAGCAGGACCACCAGCTGCACCCCCTGCACCCACCCCTCCAACGACTGTCACCACAAATACCATCCCTGCCGACATGGACAGAACAAGGAGCAACACCAGCACAGGGACCCTGGACCAACCTGGGGCCATGGACACCACCACCACCACCAACCCCCAAGGTGGACCAGGGTCATCTGTGCGTGCCACTGCACGCACTGCACATGTCAGCAGGGGTGGTGGGAGGGGTGGGAGACAGAGGTCGCTGCTTGCAGAGGTTGCTGGTGTGCATGATGACCCACAACTGGTACGCATAGCTGATGTGTACCAGTCCAGCACCGGAGACCTCAGCCAGGTAGTGGGGCTCCTCAGAGACATGAAACAGCAGCAGGCTGCCCATCATGCCCGCTTGGACTCTCACATGTCCCACGTGGAGTCACACATGTCCCGCGTGGACTCACACATGTCCCGCGTGGAGTCCAAGTGGGATGCACTGCATGAGATGACGGCGGTGCACAGGGACATTTTACAATGCCGCCGCCAGATGAACAGCAACCAGTCCACACCTCCCTGTGTGCCAACAACATCTGGTGCCGAACAAACTGCAACTGCACAGGGAGGAGGATGACTCTGGCGGAGAGTCCCCTGCACCGCAGCAGCCTGTACTTGAGGGGCCCCCCAAGAAGAGGGGTCATCCGAGGAGGGGCAAGTGAGAGGCCGATGGCCAAGCGCAACTCCCAGGAAGCCTGAACCTGTTCTGGATGTTCACCTTTGTGCACAGACTGTTCACCCTGTTGACTGCAACACTACTCCCACACATTGCATGGGGAGTACAAGTTGGACCAATGTGTCAGACAACTGTGGCCCCGATACTGGGGATTCTGTCTACCAGGACTTTCAATTCACCTAGGAACTTCTGATTGCAAGATTTATGTACAGCACTACCCATCCTATGCACTATTCACACAAATGTATCACAATAAACACACTAATACACCATACTTGCCTCTGTTGTGATTCCAACGTGGGTGCTGTTATGGGGATGATGAACTGCAAAATTACACTGTGTATGCGAACTGCAACAGCAAGGACAACACAGGCATGTGAGTAAAGGCAACGTGACACACATGAGGGAGACACACCACCAGGGCTACACAACACATACACACCTAGGCCATCTGACTCATTGCCTACACTGATGTTGCCAGGGAAGACGGTGCAATGCACAGACACCACACCCATTCCCAGTTGTAGTCAAGTAGCCCACAGGTGCAGTAAGCAAATGGCAGTCAAATGTGTGACCACAGACAACGCACATCACAGAGTGAAGCACAGGTTTATTACACAGTTGCAACATGTCGTAACCACTACAGATGCAAGGTAATCCCACCTGGCAGCGGGCACACAGTCAACAACTGTAGACGGAAGGAAGTCCATGGGTGTGGCGCACATCACCTGTAGGGACACAACAGCTACCAGCCTGGAAGTGCAATCACGTCGTCGGTGGACACAGTTGACCAAACGAATCTGAAAGTACCCTGTGAAGGACAGAAATGACACACAGTCAAAAGCAATGGAGTACAGGACAGAACAGCAAAACTCATGCACAATACATGTTACAAGATACCCACCCAGAACCAAGTTAGCATGTCAACACTGTTGGGGAGTACAGCCCACCTGTAAGCACACATCGCAACACACATCCAGTCAAGTAGCCCATGGACACACTCCAACAGCACCAGAGCACCACCTACACATCATGCCAACTCACATCATTGACATGACACCTCAGGATACTCACATTCAGCTAAAGAAGTTGGTGATGAGCTGTGTGCGGACATCACCCTCATCATCATCATCATCATCGTCACTGGCATCGTGGTCCAGGCCAGGATCCTCCACAGGTGGCGGATGTTGGTCATTGTCATCCTGGATGAGAGGCAACTCCTTCCGCACTGCCAGGTTGTGGAGCATGCAGCAGACGATGATAATCTTGCACACTTTTGCAGGGGCATATGGGAGGGACCCTCCGGTCTTGTCCAGGCAGCGGAAGCGGCTCTTCAGGAGACCAAATGTCCGCTCAATCACTCTCCTGGTCCGACCATGTGCCTCATTGTAGCGCATCTGGGCTGGTGTCACAGGGTTCCTGAGGGGTGTCAGCAACCACGGCATGTTGGGGTATCCCGAGTCACCTACGGACAGACAAGTGCACATTAGCTGACTTGGAAAAGTGGGCGGAATACTACAGATCAGATCACACACAATGGCACAAAGTCAGTACACACCGACAAGCCAGGCACGCTGGTTCTGCATCTGTGCCATCATCCTGGGGATGCGACTACTCCTCATCACAAAGGCATCGTGTGCTGAACCAGGGAAACGGGCACACACGTGTGTGATGGTCATGTCTGCAAGACACACCACCAGTGCATTGACCGAGTGGTAGTGCTTGCGGTTCCTGTAGGCCTGCTCCTGGGCCTGTGGTGGTACCAAAGCCACATGTGTCCCATCAATGGAGCCAATGACATGCGGCATCCTCCCCAGGGCATAAAAGTCACTCTTCACGTCAGTGAGTCGTCGCAGTCTAGGGAAATAGATGTACCGGTTCAGGAATAGCAACATTGCCGCCAAAACATCGCGGAGCACACGGCTCAACAAATTCTGTGACATCCCACCAGCAGTCGCCACAGTATGTTGGAAGGTACCGGTGGCAAAGAAGTGTAGGGCTGCCATCACCTTCACCTTGGGGGTCAGCGCTGTAGGATACGGCCGGCCAGGCTGCAAATGTGGGGACAACTGCACTGCCAAATCCTCAATCAGCTGCCTGGTGAAGCGGTACCGTCGGATGCTGTCCCGTTCCACCATCGTTGCCAGGTCTGGGAATGGTCGATGGACAGCAGGAGCCCTGCAGTGCAGAGGAGAAGTAAGCAAGATTGTCAGTCACCCCACATATGCGGCATTGAACACACTCAATATCCCAACACACATCATTATGAGGCACAACTACATGAAGTGTGCAGTTCCGTAAGGACATGTATGGTACATACATGGCCAACATCTGTCAACACGGTCCAACAGGTGGCATCAATTAGTCCCAGGTTGGCCCATTGGATATCATGAGGCCGTGTCACAGTTCCCATCTCCTGCTGCCGTGTCACAATCACCCCCACAGTGACATGTGAGGACAGATGTGCCCCAGGCACCACAGCTCAACGACAGGTACATTCCCAGGGACCCTGTATTGCCACATGGACACTGGTATTACATGGAGTATCATGTATACACCACAGCAAAACAACCATGACCCCACAGGTAGTGGTCCCACTTGCCACGGCAGGACAGACATGGACGTCTGTGACACACACACGCACAACATCAAAGTCCATGCACACACAACGTGGATGTGGAGACTGTCTCCCATTGTGCACATGAAATCAGAGACATTGTAAACACTACATGCACAAAGACTGTGGAGGACCATCACTATTGTGCCACTGGGACACCCTGGCTCAAACATACCGTCCCACATGGGACTCACGGGGTATGTGACATGACATACACATACACCACCGTGAAATGTGACCATGGCACATGCACAGATATGAACAGTTGCACATCACAGTGGTCATGTACACGTAACACCCAGGATCCTGTCCCCTTGAACAAGTGCACAGCCTGGGGGTGGCTGCCCACAGGTGACACCCACAGGACAACATGTACACCAACATACACACAATAGGAAATGCAGCCTTACATGCCTTATGATAAAGTTTGGACAGGCTGTCGTGATGTAGGTGTGCCCCTCACTCCCTGGGAGCTATCTGTGGCTGGCATATGTCCATCTGAGACAGGCATGCTGACATATGCCAGTCACATGTACAGTGATGCGTTGAACAGCAATGGACCGATCGGTGCCCCCGGCCGGCCCATTGCATTCAATGTGTGCGGGTACGCGTTGTACACCTGTACGCGTTGTACCGCAATGGACCGATCGGTGCCCCCGGCCGGCCCATTGCAGTCAATGTGTGCGGGTACGCGTTGTACCCCTGTACGCGTTGTACCGCAATGGACCGATCGGTGCCCCTACCGGCCCATTGCATTCAATGTGTGCGGGTACGCGTTGTACCCTGTGCACGCGTTGAACTGCAATGGACCGATCGGTGCCCCGGCCGGCCAATTGCATTCAATGTGTGCGGGTATGCGTTGTACCCCTGTACGCGTTGTACCGCAATGGACCGATCGGTGCCCCGGCTGGCCCATTGCATTCAATGTGTGCGGGTACACGTTGTACCCTGTACGCGTTGTACCCATGCACGCGTTGAACTGCAATGGACCGATCGGTGCCCCCGGCCGGCCCATTGCATTCAATGTGTGCGGGTACGCGTTGTACCCCTGTACGCGTTGTAACCGCAATGGACCGATCGGTGCCCCGGCCGGCCCATTGCATTCAATGTGCGGGCACGCGTTGTACCCCTGTACGCGTTGAACTGCAATGGACCGATCGGTGCCCCCGGCCGGCCCATTGCATTCAATGTGTGCGGGTACGCGTTGTACCCCTGTACGCGTTGTACCGCAATGGACCGATCGGTGCCCCCGGCCGGCCCATTGCATTCAATGTGTGCGGGTACGCGTTGTACCCCTGTACGCGTTGTACCGCAATGGACCGATCGGTGCCCCCGGCCGGCCCATTGCATTCAATGTGTGCGGGTACGCGTTGTACCCCTGTACGCAGTTAGTACCGCAATGGACCGATCGGTGCCCCGGCCGGCCCATTGCATTCAATGTGTGCGGGTACGCGTTGTACCCCTGTACGCGTTGAACTGCAATGGACCGATCGGTGCCCCGGCCGGCCCATTGCATTCAATGTGTGCGGGTACGCGTTGTACCCCTGTACGCGTTGTACCGCAATGGACCGATCGGTGCCCCGGCCGCCCATTGCATTCAATGTGTGCGGGTACGCGTTGTACCCCTGTACGCGTTGAACTGCAATGGACCGATCGGTGCCCCCGGCCGGCCCATTGCATTCAATATGTGCGGGTACGGGTTGTACCCCTGTACGCGTTGTACTGCAATGGACCGATCGGTGCCCCGGCCGGCCCATTGCATTAAATGTGTGCGGGTACGCGTTGTACCCCTGTACGCGTTGTACCGCAATGGACCGATCGGTGCCCCGGCCGGCCCATTGCATTCAATGTGTGCGGGTACGCGTTGTACCCCTGTACGCAGTAGTACCGCAATGGACCGATCGGTGCCCCGGCCGGCCCATTGCATTCAATGTGCGCGGGTACGCGTTGTACCCCTGTACGCGTTGTACCGCAATGGACCGATCGGTGCCCCCGGCCGGCCCATTGCATTCAATGTGTGCGGGTACGCGTTGTACTCCTGTACGCCGTTGAACTGCAATGGACCGATCGGTGCCCCCGGCCGGCCCATTGCATTCAATGTGTGCGGGTACGCGTTGTACCCCTGTACGCGTTGTACCGCAATGGACCGATCGGTGCCCCGGCCGGCCCATTGCATTCAATGTGTGCGGGTACGCGTTGTACCTCTGTACGCGTTGTACCGCAATGGACCGATCGGTGCGCACCCATTGACAATGGCCTTGCCTGGCAACGGACGCGTTTTCGAATTTTGAACGAGTCGGTTGCTGGAAAATCAGTTGGTCACCCACAACAATGTTGCAAAATCATGTATGTCATGAAGTTGAAGATTTGAAGGATGCTGTGGGCGTGTTTTGGTGCTGCTATTCCATGGATTGGCCAGATTCAGAAGATGCAAACGACTTGGACCTATCACTTTGGACACAAGGGACAGTATCTGCCTCTCCAGCACATATATATTGCTGGCTGTTCCCCTGAGAGCTCACTTGCCTGCACTACATGCTCCAGGACGACATCTGCCACTGCACTGCTGCTGTCTCTGCCCCTCTGGACCCTGCAATGGCACGTACTGTGGAGAGAGCCCCAGCCTTCAGCCTTGAGGAGAACCAGGCCCTGCTGGACAGCCTACTTCCACAGTACAGCAAGCTGTATGGGACACCAGGGGAGCAGGTGAGTGTTCTGTGCACTGCCTTTCTGAATGTGCATATTGTCTGACTAGCAAGGCTGAAAGTCTGCACGCCACTGGCTAGCAGGCTCACTGAGTAGTTGTCACCCCCATAGTGTGTAGTGACATGCACTGGACAGGTATGGTGCAGTGACAGTGCATTTGAACAAGGTTTTACTTCCCATGCAATGATACCATGTAGTGACGTCTGGCAAACTGTCCATGGGCAGCTTTGCACTGCCTGTGTACATCATGTGCCCCTGTGATTGAGACATGTATATACAACTGTGTCATGCACGGATATGTTGCATGTGTAGTAATGGCCTTTTCACTTTGTCATCCTGACAGGTTAATGCCCATCGGAAGCAGGAGATCTGGAAGGACATCGTCCGGGCTGTCCGGTCCGTGGGGGTCTACAAGCGCCGGATCCGCAACTGCCAGAAGAGGTGTCAGGACCTTCGGGGCTGGACCCGGAGGATTGCACGGGTCCAGCTGAAGCTGTCGCCTCCTCGCAGGAGGGGCGGAACACGGACCCTGACCCCCACATGCTCCAGATCCTGGCGGTGGTGTTTCCAGACCTGGATGGGCAGCTGAAGGCCAGACAGCAGCAAGGAGGGGTGAGTCAAAGACTGCACTGTGAACTCTGTATTACATGCTGTGTGCCCTCCTCTGGCCTGGTTCAACTGCCACAGTGCAGCAGTCATGTTGTCCAGGAGCCATGTCCCTCTATTGTGCACTGCCCACTGCTCATCTGATACCCAGGTGTGGCCCTTACATTCAGGGAATTGTGTCACTTGGGACTGTGTCCTTGCAGTTTGCTTCACTAAAGGTGGGGGACAGCATCTGTTTCCCTAACTCTGTTGTGGGCATCATGGGTGGGTCCATTGTTCACACTACGCCTGTGTTCGGACATGTAATCTTCGTGTTGCTTTGATATGCGGTCCACTTGCTGTGCTGAGCCACCACATGTGTTTGGGGTATGTGGCACACGCCCATGCAGCGGGTGGGAACAATGTTTGGGCCCCAGGAGTGTGCAGATTACGTGTGTCACACATACATAGCCAGCTATCCACTGTCCAGGGCTCATCCCTCATTCATGTGGAGCAGGACAGTCATGCCTACTCCAGGCCATGCAATGCACTCTGTACTCCCACTCCCGTGTATCAGCTGACACATTGTGCGCAGTGATTTGACCCCTCAGGTGTCTGCCTCTGTGTCAGTGTGCTGTGGATTAGTTGCCAGGACTGCTGGGGTGTTTCTTGGTAGGGGCTCAGCATGCCCCTGGAGATGTGACCATAGGAGACGATACTTGTGTGTCACATAGGTGTTTGATCAGCTGCCCGTGCAGACTGGGGTATGCGAATGTGAAGTTCAAGCAGCTGTTCCCCATTCACAGCAGATTGTGAGGGGCTCAGGTTCAGAGGGTAGTGTCACAGGTCTCCCATATGTCCAATAGGTATGACCTGGACAGATGAGGGTTAAGATGATGTGTTGTGTGGGGGATGTACATGTGCACTTGTGCAGCTCCAGGACTTGCATTCCCCATGACCTACTATTGTGACACAGTGCATAGTGTTGTTGTCTGGCTGCCAAGTCATACATCACTGAGACAGTGATGTATGACTTAGCAGTCATGCCTCTGCCATGGCATGTGGCTACTTATTGGTGGTCTTGCAGGGGAGTGACATGTGCTACATGCACACCATTGTGGCGATGGCTATCAGGACATGGGTGCATCATGGTGTCTGTCGCTGGTATGCATCACATGCATTTCCTATTTGACTCTGGGCATCCCTTTCATCCGGAAACCTGTACTGACTCAGTGGCAAGAGCTGTGATGTGTGCATGTCCACATGCCACACCGTGTCCTCTGCACTGTCCAACTACTGTGTACTTGGTGCATGTGTCCACACTGGGGTGTTGCAATCCAACAAACAGACACCAGACAGATGGGTGCAAGGCCATGTGGGATGTGAGTGCCATGGTTGGCATCAGACTGACAATTGGCTTCTCCTGTTCAGTTAGGGCACTTTTAGCAATGTACAACTAATGATGCCAGGGCTTGCTCTGTAATGTGCTGTGCTCACAGTGGTGTGTGCGTTTGGTGCAGGTGACTGATGTCTGTCTGTTTCCCCATTGTTTGCAGATACATCCACGGCCACGGAAGGGGACAGCTCCACGGACCAGGAGGAGCCAGAGAGCCAGACTGGGTCAGCAGCCGAGGAGTGGTCGGAGGGACCCAGTGGCACGGAGGGCGAGGGGAGCCACACCGAGGAGTCCTCAGCACCATCCACCTCAGCTGAGGACCAGAGCAACTCGGAGGATGACTCCCTTATGGAGGCGGGCGTTAGCAGCCACCACACCCCAGCTAGTGTTGCTGTCCCCGCCACCACCAGCACCACCACCGCCCTCCCATCGGCTCCCATTCCCCAGGTCCGTGGAGGCTCCCATGTTCGGGAGCGTGTCTCCTTTGGGCCAGGCACCGCACCCCCTGCCCCTGTGTCCCCTGCTGCCCTGAGTGAGGAGTCTGTGTACCTCCTTCGCCAGCTCCATGTAGGGCAGACAGCCATGCTGAGTGTCCTCCATGCGCACACCGCTCTGTTGACTCAGCTGGTGTCGTTCATGGAGGGCATCTCATCGGGCATGTCTGACCTACAGAGGGGCAATAGGTCCATGGACTCCTCCCTGACGGCAGCAGTGTCCCTCCTCAGACAGTCCCTCACCCCTCCTGCCTCTGCTCCATCCACACTCCCCAGCACCTTACCCGTCCCAAGCACACACACACCGGCACAGGCACACACCAGCACACACACGTCCAGCACACAGACACACACGCCACAAACAAAACGCACACGCACGCACAGTCAGGGGACTGAAACCAGACTCACAGGGGATGGGGCCCTGGTACACACACACGCATCCACGGGCACTGCGCAGTCCTCAGTTGCCTCTCCCTCCAAAACACCCTCCCTTGCCTCACCTGCAACCCCAAAGACCCAGCGCCTCTTCCTCAGTGACCTCGGCCTCTTCCCCTCCGATCCAGCTGCTCCAGCATCCAGGGGGAAGAGGAAGCCCCCACACGGAGCAGAGTGCCCCTCGCCCTCGGACACCCTCCCCCAGGCGCAGACAGACTGAGGCCCCCACCCGCAAGTCCCCCGGAGTGGTAAGAGCAAGACCCCGCCGCCACCCTGCAGCTCAAGCACCAGGTCTCCTTCCTCCATCCCTCAGGCCCCCACTCCACAGGTGCCCCCACCACACCCTGCCCCAGGTTCCCCACCCACAGATATACCATCCCCAAGAGGATCCGGCCTTCTCCCCCTGCCACTTGCTCTCCCGGCACCACACCCCCGCTGCGCTTGTCTGTGCCACTGATGTGGTGAGGGTGTCCTCCCCCTCTGTCCAGCCCACCATGCCTGTTCCCCATTCTCCTCCCCTGGTGGTAGGCACTGCAGTGGAGTCCACTACCACCCTGTCTGACTTGGGCACTGCAGTGGCGGACCTGTCCACTCCATCTGCAGGGTCCACTGCAGTCGTGCCGGCACCCACAACATCTGAGTCATGCCCCCAGTTTTGCCGGCACACACCATGTCAGACACCTCCACTGCAGTTGTCAGTGGCTCTCCAGCACCCACCACCCCTTCCCTGCTTCCTCCTGGTGAGCCCTGATCCTGTCCCTGCGGTGCCTGGCCTACCCCCCCGGTTGCCCCTCCTAGTGGATTGTCCCTAGTTTTGTGCAGGCATGTGTAGGGTGGCATCTGCCACTGTCACCCACTTGTGACTTTGTTGATGGACTAGCCATTGGCCTTTGTTTATTTTCTACCGGACTTCTACTTTTAATGACACATATGCTGAATAAAGCAACTTTCTGTTCTCTAGGGCTTTTGCTTCTGATGTACATGATGTTGATGATGCTAACCATGCCCTTGCTGCAGTGATGGTGATATTTGGTCTCATGATAATGAAGTGTTACTGTGCAGGAACCCATGTGGTCCAGGGGGAATGTGTCCTATCCTGTGGTGTATCCATGTCATCCATAGCAGCATCTGAGGGTGTCATGTGTTCAGTATTTGGCAATGGGATTTCCTACTTAGATTGCCTATTTCACATCTGTGGCTTCCACCCCTGCACATCTGTTGTGCCTGCCATTGTTCAATTCGTCTACTTCCCTGACCGTGTGGCCATCTCCAGTGGACATGCAGGTTTGGGCATCAATGGGGAAGGACTCATCTGTGTTGTCAGTGCAACATTGCTATACAAGTGTGTTGGATCTGTGCTGATGATTCCGTTGGCACTTCCATGACCAGGCTGATGTTACGGGAGCCCTCATTTGGTGCTAATTGTTGATTGTGTGACCAAGTGCTCAGCTGACATGATGGGGCCCTACTGAGGCAACATATGGCACAGCTTTCCTCACACAGGAGTGGAGTCCCCTCATGGCAGTGTGTACTCCTGTGACATTGCCTGCGCCCAAGGTGTGTGTTGTATGTGCATGTCTGTGTGTTCACTTCCGTTTAGCTGTGCATGCTGTGATCCCTAGTGTTGTACCTGTTTGTGATGCTAGCTGAGTTGAGCTATGTTCCCCCAAAGTCTTCTCCCTGGGTTCTCTGTGATGTGGGTGCATGGCACATTACTGGTCATCAGGGTGTCACCCATAGGTGTGTTTGCTGTCAGGGCTGAGTTTGTGTGCAGACGCAGATGGGTCACAGTCAGGTTTCCCTTGGCACTTGTTGTTTGCCCCTGTCATGTGATTTCCAGTTTGTGTTATCTTTCAGTGATTGTGACACGTTGTGTGTGTGACTGCTGGCACTCCTCAGGGTCCGGGCTGCAATGTTGGTTGTTGTCTATGTGTGTTCTTTGTGGGTGACCTTGGCTTCTTCATTGGTGTGTGACTGTGGCTGGGATCCCATTGGTTGGTGTGGTATTGCCGTCATGTCCATGTACAGCGTAGTGTGCAGTGTGTCAGACATTCAGGAGTCTTGTTGAGTGGCCATGTGTGATGTGTTTCTGCACCTTGGTTCCCACCCACCACCCTGGAATAGTCATGGGTGCATGTGCAATGTCACCAGTGCATGTGTACTTCACTGCTGCACATTGTTGGAGGTCGAGGGGTGTGGTGTTGAGTGTGTGCAGATGAGAGTTGTTGCCCGGCTAGGCCCCTGCCTCCATGTTGGCCTTGGCTTACTGGCCATGCTGTTTGATTTGTGCTTGTGTAGGTGTGATGGTAGTTAGTTGCTCAGGACACATGACTGTGGTTCACAGTGTGAACCACATTTAGCTTTGTCATCACAGTGGGATTGTAATGCAGCCCAGGGTCACCACATTGTGGGGGCCCTGGGGGTGGTGCTGTGGTGTGTCTGTGTCTTGCTGTGTCAGTTGCTGTCCCTACGTGCCTGTGTGACATGTGTGATTTGTGCTCCCTCTCATCTGACAATGCCTGCTTGCCCACATAGGGGATTTGGATCCATGAGTTACCTTTGTGTGGCACTGTATGCACATCTGTATGATTGGTATTCAGGTCTCCTCATGTGTTGTGTGGTTGCCTGGGGACACTGGCACCCCCCCTCACCTGTTGTGTATGATGTGCAGTGTGGGTCTGCCTGTTTGTGTTTGTGCATCTGCACCACTGCATTGGCATATCTTGGGTGTGCCATTGGCTGTATGTAGTTTGGTGGGTTTCCCCTGCTGTCCCTGGGACTCCTAGGTCATCGGTCAGCACAATGATCATGGTTTGTGTGTCCCATTGCTGCCATGGTATGGTATCTGTTCACCTCACATCTGCAGTCTCCACAGGGTATCTGCATTTGTGTGCCCATTGGTGCAAATATGTGGGTCTGCATTCTGATGGTCACTTCTGTCATTGTGTCATTGATGATTGTTGACGGTGTCAGCCCCCATGGGTGTTGTTTGTCTGCACATGGCCAAAGGTATGTCTTATTTGCACTGCAGTATTTGGCTCCCCCAATTTATGTTGCAATGGGACACATACACTACTTTGCCACTGATGTGTTTGTTGTTCTGTGACCAGGAATCATCCATGCAGTTTGGCAGTTGCACCTCTTTCTTTGTCAACACTTACCTTTTGGTCACTGTGGTGATGGGGGTTTAGACCCCATTGCCACAATGTTCAAGATGTGCTTCAGCTATGGACCCCACACTTACATTTTGGTCACTGTGGTGATGGGGGTTTAGACTCCATTGCCACAATGTTCAAAATGTGCTTCAGCTATGGACCCCACACTTACCTTTTGTTCACTGTGGTGATGGGGGTTTAGACCCCATTGCCACAATCTTCAAAATGTGCTTCAGCTATGGACCCCACACTTACCTTTTGGTCACTGTGGTGATGGGGGTTTGGACCCCATTGCCACAATGGTCATGGCCTGCTTGCATTGTGGGTGCCACACACATATATGTGTGGCACATGTGCTAGGGGGTCACATTGTATGTTCAAAGTCATGTTCAGTGTTGTAGGCATTTGACACAGTCTACACACGCTTGTCATGGTGTTGGGGGATGTCTTCTTCTTGCATTCCCTAGGTTGTGGTGTGCTGGTTGTGTCATGCATTGTCCATCCTATGAGTGGGGGTGGTAGTAGTGGTTGGCATCCAGCCCCCTGGCTGAGGGTGGTAGTAGTGGTAGGCATCCAGCCCCCCTGGGTGTGGGTGGTAGTAGTGGAAGGCATCCAGCCCCCCCTGGCTGAGGGTGGTAGTAGTGGTAGGCATCCAGCCCCCCCTGGCTAAGGGTGGTGGTAGGCATCCAGCCCCCCTGGCTAAGGGTGGTAGTAGTGGTAGGCATCCAGCCCCCCTGGGTGAGGGTGGTAGTAGTGGTAGGCATCCAGCCCCCTGGCTAAGGGTGGTGGTAGGCATCCAGCCCCCTGGCTAAGGGTGGTGGTAGGCATCCAGCCCCCTGGCTAAGGGTGGTAGTAGTGGTAGGCATCCAGCCCCCTGGCTAAGGGTGGTGGTAGGCATCCAGCCCCCCTGGCTAAGGGTGGTGGTAGGCATCCAGCCCCCCTGGCTAAGGGTGGTAGTAGTGGTAGGCATCCAGCCCCCCTGGCTAAGGGTGGTAGTGGTGGTAGGCATCCAGCCCCCTGGCTAAGGGTGGTAGTAGTGGTAGGCATCCAGCCCCCCTGGGTGAGGGTGGTAGTAGTGGTAGGCATCCAGCCCCCCTGGCTAAGGGTGGTGGTAGGCATCCAGCCCCCCTGGCTGAGGGTGGTAGTAGTGGTAGGCATCCAGCCCCCCTGGCTGAGGGTGGTAGTAGTGGTAGGCATCCAGCCCCCTGGCTAAGGGTGGTAGTAGTGGTAGGCATCCAGCCCCCCTGGCTAAGGGTGGTGGTAGGCATCCAGCCCCCTGGCTAAGGGTGGTAGTAGTGGTAGGCATCCAGCCCCCCTGGCTAAGGATGGTGGTAGGCATCCAGCCCCCCCTGGCTGAGGGTGGTAGTAGTGGTAGGCATCCAGCCCACCCTGGCTCAGGGTGGTAGTAGTGGTAGGCATCCAGCCCCCCCTGGCTCAGGGTGGTAGTAGTGGTAGGCAACCAGCCCCCCTGGCTAAGGGTGGTGGTAGGCATCCAGCCCCCTGGCTAAGGGTGGTAGTAGTGGTAGGCATCCAGCCCCCCTGGCTAAGGGTGGTAGTAGTGGTAGGCATCCAGCCCCCCTGGGTGAGGGTGGTAGTAGTGGTAGGCATCCAGCCCCCTGGCTAAGGGTGGTAGTAGTGGTAGGCATCCAGCCCACCCTGGCTCAGGGTGGTAGTAGTGGTAGGCATCCAGCCCCCCTGGCTCAGGGTGGTAGTAGTGGTAGGCATCCAGCCCCCCTGGCTAAGGGTGGTGGTAGGCATCCAGCCCCCTGGCTAAGGGTGGTAGTAGTGGTAGGCATCCAGCCCCCTGGCTAAGGGTGGTGGTAGGCATCCAGCCCCCCTGGCTAAGGGTGGTAGTAGTGGTAGGCAACCAGCCCCCTGGCTAAGGGTGGTAGTAGTGGTAGGCATCCAGCCCCCCTGGCTAAGGGAGGTAGTAGTGGTAGGCATCCAGCCCCCCTGGCTCAGGGTGGTAGTAGTGGTAGGCATCCAGCCCCCCTGGGTGAGGGTGGTAGTAGTGGTAGGCATCCAGCACCCCTGGCTAAGGGTGGTAGTAGTGGTAGGCATCCTGCCCCCTGGGTAGGGGTGGTGGTGCGCATTCAGGCCCCTGTGTGCATATGTGGCATTGGTGATGGGCATCCCGCCCCTATGGTGCTGCTGTTGCTGGTGTAAGTATATTCTGCATCCCTCTGTGTGTGTGTGATGTGTCGTGTACGTGTTGTATGTGTTTTGTGGTTGGTGTCTGACTTACCTTCTGCGCCGTACGCGTCCGTGCCTGTTCCGGTAGTAAATGTAGAATATTGGTATGATCGGGACGAAGGGATTCATGGTTGGTTCGTGTCGTTCGTCCTTCTCGTTGCTTCGCGTCGTCCTCGTCGCTTCGCCTCGTCCTCGTCGCTGGCGTGTTCGTCTCGTAGCCTTGGATCGTGTTGTGGCGCGAATCGGAGCTTATGTGCGCCTCTCCCGGATGCTTTGACGTGCCGTGCGTAGCGACGGGTTCGGCGCGTACGGAAAGCGCATCGTACTCGTTCGGCCGGACGGAGCTGCATTTTTCCTTCCGTGCGACTCGATTCGGCGTTTCCGGATTCGCCTCGGTCGGGGAACAGGACCTGGTTTGGGTGAGTACGGCTCGGCCGGATTCTGTGCTGTTGTGCGCATCGTACTTACTCGTTCGGTGTGCTGTACGGATCGGTCGGGAAACAGGCTTTCGCATGGCTTTTTTCCCGACCGAATGGTATTGGGTGCGCCTCCGACCGAGATCGGAATCGGCCCCAGAACCAACTTCACTAAAAGATGTATTTTATCATTCTGAGTTCAGGCATACTAAATTCGTTTTTCTACCATGTTCCCTGGGTCAGTTAGGATTATAAAATGTTATAATCAAACTGCCCATTCTGGCCTATGGGGACAGGTAGCCTTGCAATAGTGAAAAACGAAATTGGCTGTAATTCACTATCAGGACATGCCACACACATCAGGGCATGTCCTACCTCTTACTTACAATGCACCCTGCCCTTGGGCCTACCTTAGGGGTGGCTAACATGTAGAAAAGGGAAGTTTTAGGGACTGGTAAGTGGGTGCACTTACCAAGTCAACATGGCCATAGTAGACTGCACACAGGCTCTGCAATGGCAGGCCTGAGTCACATTTTACAAGCTGCTTCTGTGGGTTGCACAATCAGTGCTGCAAGCCCACCAGCAGCATTTGATTTACAGGCCCTGGGCACACATGGTGCACTATACTAGGGTCTGACAAGTAAATCAAATAAGCCAATCGTGGAGTCACTAATCCATATAACAATTTACAATAGGGAGAGCATACGCACTTTAGCACTGATCAGCAGTGGTAAAGTGCCCAGAGTCATAAAACCAACAAAAACAGGTCAGAAAAAATACAGGAGGAAGGCAAAAAGTTCAGGGATGACCCTGCAAAAAGGGCCAAGTCCAACACCCCTTCATTATATAGTATCTTTAGACTGTTTGAGCTGCAGGTGCACCGACTGATTCTGTTCCTGATTGGTGCCTACTCTGTATTCTGTCACCTTTTGCTGGGCATCAAGTGCGAATCTGATTTGATGAATAATTTTTCCTGCTCTGGCAAGTAGGCAGGTGTTTGTTTCTGAGAGGCACCAATCCGAAGCTTCCATGCAGGACCTCATGCCCTTGATCCTTAGGATAGGGCGTAACAGTCGATTGCGATCACTGACCAATTTGGGGCAACAACATAGGAGATGTAACTAGGATTCTTTATGGTAGTTGCATAGCCAACAGGAGACCGCATTGTCTTTTCGGGCCCATGTTGGATTGAAGTCCAAAATCTTGAGGGCAATAAGCCGCATGAACAAGATTTTCCTTCTGACTTGAGCTGAGAGTGTGTCTCGCAGATAAAATTGGGCTTTCCCTGGGATGTACGAACTGTCCAGTGCCAGTGTGTGGGGGTTGTGGCGGAGTGAGGCTCGATCCAATTCGAACGAGATGAACCGGACCTGCTGCTTCACTGCATTAGCCCAAGTGGAATGCGGCATCTCGTGTAAATACATGCTTTCTGCTTCTATTTTCAGGTTTCCTATTGCTTTGCCCAAATTGGTGTACCATGGTGATTCCGCTTCCCTGAAGATCATTTTCAAGTAATATTTAAGGGAGGTGTCGGGGGCTTTAAGCACCCTGATATATTATTTTATTAGGTCCCCCTGTAGTGCCAGGTCTGGTCTTCTGAGTCCCACTTCCAGCCTTAGCCTGGTATTCCTTGCTTGTCTAGGCACCTGCAGCACTAACTTATATGCTTTTGTCTGGGCTGCGATAATAAGTTTCTCTAGAGCTCCTGGGAAGGCTAGATGGCCATAATTAATTGCTGGAATTAATTTTGCCCTGAGTACTATCAGCATAGGCTCTGCTGTTGGACTTGATAGGCGCTGACTTAGACGTCTAAGTGAGAGGATTATTCTATTGATTTTTAGGTTTAGCTCTTTTGTGTGTTTGACTGCTGTGGCCCTCTCTGTTAGCCAAACTCCCAGGTAATTGTAAAATGGTGCTGTCCTTATTCTGTGGTCGCCCAATATCCAGGTCGCTTGCTTTTTATGAGGGTATTTGCCAAATACTATTATCTTTGTCTTGTTCTTGTTTACTAGCAGGCTGTTTTCCTTATTATACACTGCTAGGCTCTTTAGAACTCTCTGGAGTCCCACCCTAGTGTGGTCCATGACCACTGTATCGTCCGCATACTGGAGGGTTGTGAGGCTCACCATACCCAGTCTCGGAGGCACTAAACTGGCATTTTTCAGAGCTTGCCCCAGGTCTGCCATGTGCAAGTTGAATAGTAATGGATGCAGGACGCAGCCCTGATTGAGCCCGGTGTTGGTTTCAACTCTCGATGTTACTGTTGTGTTGCTTAATTTGACCTGGACACATGTTCCTTCATAGAGGGCTATAATCGCTTTTAAAAGTATTGCAGGGATCCCCCAGGATTCGAGTTTTGACCAAAGTCTTCCTCGGTTGACTCTATCAAAGGCAGTAGTATAGTCTATAAAACAGCAAAACAGGGGTGGGTTCTTTTCCTTAACCGCTTGCTTGGAGAGGTAAGACACTGCCAAGATGTTATCCATTGTGGAACTATTTGCCTTGAATCCTGTCTGATGGGGCGGGAGGATTCCGTTGTTGTCCACCCAATCCTTTAAATCCCTCAGTAATAATCATGCATAGACCTTGGCTTCAATATCGAGCAGGTCTATTAGCCTATAATTGGCAGGATTCGAGTAGTCTCCGTTCTTATGTATTGGGAACAAGATTGAGCCTTTCCAGGATTGCGGTAATATTGCTGTAGCATAGGAGTGATTATACAGTGGAGTGAGGATAGGTATGAAGAAAGCTTGGGCAAACCTAAATACTTGGGTGGGAATGCCGTTTGGCCCCAGAGCCCCACCGTTTGGCCCCGGAGCGCCATAGTTTCTTATTACCCTGATGGACCTTGCGATCTCCCCTTCCATGAAGCGGTCAGTTTGGCTGATCACTGTGACTGCATACTGCATGCTCTTAGGCTGGGGTTCAGTATTTTGGGCTGCAGCCTGAATGCTCTTGGTGGTAAAGGGGCCCACCTCGTGTGGTTCACTCGTATACAGTAAATACAAGGAGATGATGGACGGAGTGCTGAAACTTTTCAAACACTCACCTCCAATCACAGATCTGGGATGAATCCATCATCATTCTTTAGCTCACTTCGCTACCCAAGTTCAGACACAGCTATCTGCAAATCAGTCTTGACCCTGTGCCTCATGGGAACAGTCCAGCCCGAACTGCCAAGCCATGTCTTCCCTGGACCGGAAACAAGCATCCTGGGACCGGTTTCGGGGTAACAGCCCTCATCAGCCAGGCTAGCTTGAATCCAGTGGCAAAGTGAGCAAGGGACCCACGTCTGGGCATACCCTGCCAACTTAGGGCGAACAAAGCAAACACAAGGAGATGATGGACGGAGTGCTGAAACTTTTCAAACACTCACCCCCAGTCACAGATCTGGGTTGAATCCATCATCATTCTTTAGCTCACTTCCACACCCCAGTTCAGACACAGCTATATGCAAATCAGTCTTGACCCTGTGCCTCATGGGAACAGTCCAGCCCGAACTGCCAAGGCATGTCTTCCCTGAACCAGAAACAAGCATCTTGGGACCGGTTTCGGGTTAACACCCCTCATCAGCCAGGCTAGCTTGAATCCAGTTGCAAAGTGAGCAAGGGACCCATGTCTGGAAATACCCTGCCAACTTAGGGTGAACAAAGCAAACACAAGGAGATGATGGATGGAGTCCTGAAACTTTTCAAGCACTCACCCCCAGTCACAGATCTGGGTTGAATCCATCATCATTCTTTAGCTCACTTCGCCACCCCAGTTCAGACACAGCTATATGCAAATTAGTCTTGACCCTGTGCCTCATGGGAACAGTCCAGCCCGAACTGCCAAACCTTGTCTTCCCTGGACCAGAAACAAGCATCCTGGGGTGGCGAAGTGAGCTAAAGAACGATGATGGATTCAACCCAGATATGTTACTGGGGGTGAGTGTCTGAAAAGTTTCAGCGCTCCGTCCATCATCTCCTTCTGTCTGCTTTGTTCGCCCTAAGTTGGCAGGGTATGCCCAGGCGTGGGACCCTTGCTCACTTTGCCACTGGACTCAAGCTAGCCTGGCTGATGAGGGGTGCTACCCCTTAACCGGTCCCAGGATGCTTGTTTCCATTTCAGGGAAGACCTGGCTTGGCAGATCGGGCTGGACTGTTCCCATGAGGCACAGGGTCAAGACTGATTTGCATATAGCTGGGTCTGAACTGAGGGGGTGAAGTGAGCTAAAGAACGATGATGGATTCAACCCAGATCTGTGACTGGGGTTGAGTGTCTGTAAAGTTTCAGCACTCCATCCTTCATCTCCTTGTGTTTGCCTCACTTATATCCATCCCTTCACGTACTGTTCCCACACGTTGCCTGCGACACTGTTCTCTTTGGGCAGACTTCGGAAGCTCAGGCTGTTGATGTATCTCCATAGCTTGGAGTTGTCCTTTTCTTTAATTAAGGAGAACACTTTGAGCCAGTTATTTTCCGTACACTGTCTTTTCAACTCCCATACCTTCTTCCTGTATGTTGTTCGCAGGGCCGATATGGGAGTCGCCTGTAACAAGGTATCTCCTTTCTTTTTTGCCTTAATTGCCTTCTTAAGAGCATATTTACATTGTTTCAGGCACTTCGGTGCTCGTGGCTCCTGAGGCGTTTGTTTTAAATTAAGGCTCTTTTTTGTTTGGTGGGCATTTCCCAAGTTCTTCAGTAAGTCCAATATCAACGTTTCCCAGTAGCTTGTGATATTCATTGTCGACCTTATCTGACGGCCCTCTTCCATCGCGGCTACATACTCCAGCAGTCTGTCCCGAGGTTGACGGTCCATTTTAGTCTTTTGAGGGCTTTATGTCGTTCTTCGCCCGTGGTTCTACCAATTGTTTCCTGGGCTTCCGCTGGTTCCAAGGCCAGGTTAAAGGTGGCACGGAGTGGTCTATGGTCACTTTTCTCTCTATCATCTACTACAAAGTCACTCAGCTTGTGGGCCTGCCTCTCATTGATTAGGATGAAATCTATAGTAGATATGTTCCTAAAGGTCGACTAAGGGGACCATGAGGGACAGCTGTTTTTTTTTATTCCATGAGTGGATTGTAACGTAAAGCTTTTGAGGAGAGAGATCAGCGGCCCCGCCTTTTTCCCGGTGCTGGGTGCATCTGGAACGTGGTCCAGTCCTCTCGTATTAAAGTCTCCGGCGATAATTACATTATAGTGTTCAAATTTAATGAGTACTTCTTCCAAAATGCTGGTGAAGGTCTCCATAGCGGATTGTGATTGACACTTTGTTGGCTTAATATACCAGTTAATTAGCAGCAGGCGATAGGGCTGTTGCCTCCTGCCCAGTCCCTCGATTGTCATGACTTGGAGGTCTGGTGTATTTACTTTTATAACTGTGGTTTTAAGTTTGCGGGCATGGCTTAGGAAGACAGATAAGCCACCTGACGGGTGTCCAAAGATGTTCTTTTTAGTCACGGATATATGATGTTCGTAAAAGCCGCCAATTGGGGTCGTTGACTTAGCCCAGGTCTCCTGGAATTACAATATGTCCCCCTTTGCGAGATAGTCTTGCGTAGCCTTGTCACTGGAGCTGTTACTTAACCCTGCGATGTTCCATGAGATAAGGGTTAGTTTCTGTTGTTGAACACTAATTGTTGTTGTTCTTCCTCTATTGTGGTCGCTATGTCTTTGGTTAGGGATACTTTTGCCAGGGATCCTCCATTGGGGCCTGCTCCTGCTGGTTCGTCTGCACTCTACTCTGTGTGTCACTGTAAGAGATGCAGATTTTTATTGGGGTTCTTGGTCGTTCGAGTTTGTCTCTCCCTCCTGAACTATTGTTGATTGTTCCTTTAAGGATCGATATGGGCCCCCACCTATCATTCTTGGGAATAAGAACATGTGGATATTCCGGCAGGCTGAGTGCATGGACTTCTATACTCTAATTTGCGAATTTCTGGGCTTCGCCAAGAACCGCCTGTTGTACTTGCTGTTGGCTGAAGCCGACTAAGGTGAAATCACCATGGGTGTCGCTGTCTAACATTCTGAACTTTACCCACTCTAGATTTTCCAATGTTATCTGTGCCAAGGTGGCGATATGTCCGAATAGACATAGGATGTTGGACCTACTCAGAATATCGTAGGAGCCTTTAGGTGTATACCTAGGGGTAAGCAACACCTCGTGGATTTCTGGATGGTTTTTGAGCTTGGACGTGATCAGTGGTCATCTGTCCTCACCCCTGAGTGAGGCTATAATGGTCTTGAGTTAGAGGGTGGTTGTTAAGGGCTTTTTCCTGTTGTCTGCCTGCTTCCCCGTTTAGCAGTCCAGCCCAGTTTTCCTCTTCATGCCACTCACCCTGGTGGAGTGTGGTGTGTACTGCCGTACTGTGTAAAAGCTCTGGTCTCAGTGGGGCAGATGCCCTGGCTTGTGTGCTGTCGACCTCCTTTGGTGGAGGTGGCCCGGCTGCCTCTTCTTGTATCTTGTCTGTTATTGGCCCTATTGTTTGTGGGCCCTCCCGATACATACTCTGGCGCCGTCGGGCCTCGTTTGCCTTGGTATTTTCGTCTCTTATCGCCTGAGACTTATTTAGCTGTTTAAAAGTAAAGATGGGAAAAAGTGGTCTTGAGTTACTTATGTTCTCTGAGCTACCGGTGTTCAGCATTGCTGGCAATATTGATCTTTTGATTTTCGATTTCTTCAGTTGTTTTTTCTTAGCCCTCCTTGACAAGGTGGCTTCCGCCCCTGCCGCTGCTCCTGCTGTCTTTTCAGTGGGCACCTCGGGAGCTGCTTCTTCATATGGGGCATCGATTTGTATGCTGACTGATAATACCTCAAATGCCCTCTTCCTCTGGGTTTCTGCGGTGTTCGTACTACTGTGCCTTACCTGAGGTTCCTTGCTTTCTGGGCTATTTGAAAGCTGGTCATTTCCAGTGTTGTCTGGTAACGCGTTCTCCCCAGCAGCTGGCTTGGGGATTGTTTGTATTTGTGTTAACGACTCCCCCTTGCCCTTGGCTAGCGCCAGCATGTCCTGCTTTAATACTTCAGGTAACTCAGACCACTTCTCTATGATGTCGGCACAGGAACACGTTCGAGCTAAGACAACTTGGTGAATATCGAGTGTTGACTCTAGCTTTGCCAGCTTGTCATCCTTGTCCGCGAGGTGCTGGGCGATTGATTGCAGTAGATCAATTTGAACTTCCATATTTGTTGACTGCAAATCAGAGCCCTGGCGATTGTGTCTTGTGCTTCTCTTACTGCTTTCAGATTTGGAGCTTCTTGAGGTACCTCTTGCGAGGCGTCATGGCTTAGCCGGCTCCATCCCTCAGCACGGGAATTCCTCACTTCTGCATTCTTTCCGAGAATTTTTGGAGTAGAGTCCAAAGTTCTTTCAACTGTCAGTTCTAATTTTTGTAGGAAGGAGGCGGTAAGATCGTCTGTTCCTGAGGAATTAATCTGCTGGTTTTTACCGGGTGTCAGAGTTAGGGCTGGTCTTGGGGTGGCTGTCGTTGGAAGATTGGTCACATACACCTCCATATCCTTTTCAGTCTACTGATGTATTTCTGCTTTGATCCATTGGGGGCTTTTGGCCTTGGCTGTTGACTTCGGAGAGTTCTCCGGGCTCCCTATTTTTTGTGCGGTGACAGTCTCTCGGGCTCCCACACTAGGATGGCGTCTGCACTGGTCCTTGTTATCCCCTGGGGATCCTCTTGATTCTCTTGATTTAAGTGCGGTCTCTTCCTCGCCTTTCTCTCCTTCCGTGGAGTTGTCCAAAGTAATTATTGAACTGCCTGGGGCTTGAAAGAAGTGTGTTATAAGCTCTTGATGAGGAGCATTTACTTTAGGCTGCTCTTGGGTTTGTAGGAGGGCTGAGCTTCTTGTTAACCTTTTTTGTGCTTACCCTGCGAGCTCATCCTCCACCAAGTCTGTACCCTTGCCGCTTGTCTGCTTCTTTTTAAGCGTCATGTTCATATGATGGGAAAGTTAAATTTAGTGCCCTCTTTCCTTCTGGTTGACTTGTGCCTTCACCTTTGGCCAGAGCACAGGGCCCTCTTGCTGACGCTTGTGGGTGGGGGGTCGCAGGTCGTACTCCGCTCCGCCCTCCCTCCTGCAGTTTTCAACTGAGTGGGGCACACCGGGTCGGCAAGCAGGCTGCACCGGACCTAGCCAGGCCTCCTCCGCAAGTCACCTGGGGCTCACCCTCTGTGGGAGCCTCCTAAAGCTCCCACACCCAGTGTGCTGCTCGGTTTACTAGGCTTGAGAATAAAAGGCGGGGCTGGCGGTTGCTGGTGAGGTTTAATATTTATTATTTGATATTTAATGAAAATTACCGGGCACAGCAGCCTACTGCGAAGAGTCAGTTATTGCAAGTACCTGGCCTTGTGATGAGGCTTCAATTACTGCAGGTGCCCCTTTTGGCATCTCGCTCTTCTCTATCTCCAGGTACACTGCAATGTTGCAGTGTGGCAATGTGGCGAGGTGGCAGGTGGCGAACCGGAAGGCGGGGGGGCTACTACCCGGCAGCAGCAGCACCGCGGTCCTGAAGCTTTCTCCAGTAATGAGGGTGGGTTTTCCTCAATCCTGCCAACGTAGCTGTCTCGATGTCTGGGGCAGGGATGGTGTAAGAGAAACGCTATTGTGGCCTTGCTCTCATCTCCCAACTCTGTGGCCGTGACCGTGCCATGGCCGTGCCATGGCCATGCCATGGCCGTGCCGTCAGGGCTGGTCGGGACGGGGAGGCCAGGGGTGGGCTCCAGGACGGGTCTCAGAAGCGGGCTCAGGCAGCTCACACCAAGGGCTCCACACTCTGCTCACCACCCTCCGCACTCACTCCGCTCACCCGTCCAGTCGTCCGCGGTTCGTTTGCAGCCAATTTGCCGCCTCCTTGCCACCTGCTCCCTGTTCACTGCCCTTGCAGCCCAAACATCTCACTGCACTCGATCGATGGGCCACGCCTCCGGAAGCCATCTGGTGGGAGGACAGTGGTGTAGCAGAGCTTTGTGGACAATTCAGTCTTAGGAGGAAATGTGCCAAACCACTCACAAAGGGATCTGCTGTTGCCTCCCCAAAACGCCCTACGCAGAGTCTGCTCCTTTCAGTCCCTGCCAAAAGGCAAATGACCAACGCCACTGTTTCCCGAGAGGGAGATACCCGGAAGCTCACCTTCTGTTAAAGAAAGTCCAGATGCTGCCTCCCAGCAAAAAAAAGAAGAAGAACCCGACGCTGCCTCTGCTTGCCGTAGTGTCGGTACAAAGACCCCAACTGATGAGATTACCACAAGAATGGATAGACTATTTGGGTCATCGCACAAAGTTTAAAAAGCATCACACTGCAGAAAGTGTGTTGCAAGTTGGGCTCTCTTTCGTACCACAGCAAGCTTCAAAGAATTGCGGGAGAAAACCCATTAAATCATGAACGTTAAAACTTTGGCGACGTAGGAGAAAACAACAAAACAGTTGGACAGTGCCACCCGGTTGCCTAAATACCCCATGGCACCCTTGAGGATAGATCGACAAACAATAGATGCTCAGGCTCTTGGTGTAAAGAAGACCTTGCAGCATATTGCCACCAGAAGAGGGACTTAACCCTTCCTGTAGAGTGTAGACCAACAAGTGACACCAAATGCTGTGGTGCCGTACCTGGCACTCAAACACACAGAAATAAGGACGAGCCTGCAATTTGTCACCACCCGCCCCCTAGCCTGCTAACGCCAATTGCTAATTAACCCTGGGCGGAGTTCGTGGAGTTGCACTACGCGGAACACCGCGAAGTGCATAAAAAACTCTGTTGCACTACGCAGAGCTCCGCGAGCGGCGGAGTATGATAGAAAAATGCAGTTCGCGGTGATTGCACAGTGCCGGATGCTTGTCCGCACTGTGCAATCATTGCGAACGGCACCATGCACAGAGCAAGCTTTCCTTTTCTGCCGCTCGAGTAGATTTTTACTCGAGCGGCAGCTTTCTCAACGCGAACGGGCAGTTTCTCAACGCGAGCGGTCGCGAGCATACGCGACCACTCGCAATGAGAAACCTGACCCCCCCGCGTTGAGAAATCTCGCCGGGATGTTGATTTTCCACACTCGCGCTCGCCAACTTGATGTTGAGGATCGCGACGGAGGAAAAATCTCGCCGGGAGGTTGATTTTCCTCGCTTGCGGTCGCCAACTTGACGTTGACGAACGCGAGCGAGGGAGCGGAGTTTTTCGGAACTCCGCGATCTCCGCTTAACGCAGAGTGCAGAAAACTCTGCAAACTCCGCCAGGCCAGGCTAGGCCTGGGCGGTGAACTCCGCTCCGCTCACGGAGTTTGCAGAGTTTTCTGCACTCCGCATTAAGCGGAGATCGCGGAGTTCCGAAAAACTCCGCTTCACGGTGCGGAGCGGAGTTTTTTTCCTCGCTCGCGTTCGTCAACTTCAAGTTGGCGACCGCGAGCGAGGAAACTCAACCTCCCGGCGAGATTTTTCCTCGTTCGCGATCGTCAACATCAAGTTGGCGAACACGAGCGTGGAAAATCAACATCCCGGCGAGATTTCTCCACGCGGGGGGTCAGGTTTCTCATTGCGAGTGGTCGTGTATGCTCGCGACCGCTCGCGTTGAGAAACTGCCCGTTCGCGCTGAGAAAGCTGCCGCTCGAGTAAAAATCTACTCGAGCGGCAGAAAAGGAAAGCTTGCGCTGTGCATGGTGCCGTTCACAATGATTGCACAGTCCGGACAAGCATCCGGCACTGTGCAATCACCACGAACAGCGGAGCTCTGCGCAGTGTGACGGAGTTTTTTATGCACTTCGCGGTGTTCCGCGTAGTGCAACTCCGCGAACTCCGCCCAGGGTTATTGCTGATACCTTTGCCTGGGCTACCGCTCCTGGGCAATAAACATGCAGCTCAATTTGTTCAGCCCAAGCGCCCGCCATGCATGCCCCTGAAAAGCCCGGAAGCATTAATCAAACAAACAAACATAACCCATCTCAATCGGGGCAAGTCTCGAACTGATGGGCACCTCTCCATCTCATTCGCACACGAACTGAAGCACTTCTGTTCACTTGTCATCACGCTGGAAAACTGCAGCTACTGCCCCACAAAGAGGAGGCTGGGGAGGCCCATACTCACTGAAATTCCAGGAGAATCGGAGCTACCACCGGGCTCGGGCACAACATGACATAACGGCGAGATAAGAACAGAGCATGTCCAGCGGGGGAACAAAGAGGCCGGCACCTGAGTGTGGCAGGTATGAGTACCTGGCCCCAGCCCTCTAGGTGCTGGAAACAATGCAGGGAGAGCGCCAGAAATGGATGGACTCCCGTGGGGGGTCCCAGTGTGTAGAGCGCGGTGAGTGTGGCAGAATGTGGCACTAAAGTACAGCACTCTTACAAGGGCGCACTGTGTGCGCTGTGGGCAGTCGCAGTTTATTTTTGTGGGAATTACCCTCCAGAGGTAGGGCGTGAAAGAGAGAAGAGAATGCAGAGGGGCTGGTTTGAATATTTTTTTCCCGGGCTGCTATAGGTCCCCAGTTCAGCTCTGGGGGGGTGTCCATTTCTGAGTCCTGTATGTCTGGGTGGGCTAGAACGTCTTTTTTACAGTCTCAAAGGTGGCTCTGCAGGCCTAGAGGGTGTTGTATACAGCGGTCGGAGTGCATTAAAAAAAGTAAGGGAACTGTGATGCTATGGACAATGGGGGTGGGGTGAGTAAGCGTGGGGGCGGGGTCAAAGGCCTGGCTAAAAAAACTAAATCTTCTGTATTTTTTTGGGGTCTTTTTTATCTTCAGGTATGTCCATATGGAACAACACACAACTTACAGGTAAAATAAATGAAAGTTAAGTTACTCAGTGCGAAATGCACTATCTGTACTTTATGAAACTTCTATTAGCGAATACACTGCAGAGGTCTGTTTTTGTAACCAGACAGCCACGGAATTGAATCTTGTTTGGAGCAGTGGAGCATAGTCAGGGGCTAACATGGGACCCTGCAGCCCCTGAGGCCCCCAGGGGCCTGTGTTACCCCCCCCCTTTAAAAAGTGCACCCTTCATAGCACAGCTGGTAACTCCTTTCCAATACCACAAACAAAAATCTGTGTCATCAGGAAGTGCCAACTGATTCCATTAATCAATGCCAAGACCAGCTTCCAAGCTCCCTTTACATTTGCAGATTGACCCGTTGTGCACATTTACATTTCTTTCAGGTAAGCAGGCACCCTGGCAAGAAGGGCACCTAGGACCATTGAAAGCCCTTTTATTGTCTATGGCCAGTGTCCATCCCCCAAATCCTGCAGCTGTCCACCTTTGTCAGTAAACAGAATTCCCTAAATCAAATCTTACTGGTCCATGACAGTACTCGTGTAGAAAAATGCCCTTTTTGGCATGGCCACCCTGACGTTTTGCCCTAGTACTGATGCTTTTTGACTGAAAGTGCACTGGGTCCCTGCTAACCAGGTCCCCAGTGGCAGTGCTCTTTCCCTTAAAACAAGGTAAATCTCTAATTGTAACCCAATTAGCAAGGACTTTAGCACCCTTCTCCTTACCTTTCTATTGGGCCTTAGAAGAATCTTGCTTCTTCTGGTCACCTCCACCACCATTGTTTTTCTGCTTAACCCTGGTATGGACCCATTTGTCTGCCTTCTTTCCCAATTCTTGGGGAGAGATCAGATCAGAGTCCACTAGGTACTGGTGAAGTTGTTGATTCTGACAATTATTAAGGATGTTCTCCCTCATCAACAAATTGTACAATCCCTCAAAGTCCTATACCTTGCTTCCATGAAGCCAGCCTTCCAGAGCCTTAATAGCATTGTCTAGACTTGAGTGTGTGCCTTCTGTGTGTCCCTAAACATAACTCTGTACTGTTCAGTAGTTAAACCAAACCCATCTATGAGGGCACTCTTCAAGACTGAGTAATTGTCAGCTTCCTCTTCTCTAACAGTAAGGACCGTGTCTCAACCTTTGTTAGCAAAGGAGAAGCCACAGGATAGCTGCCCACTGCCCCTGAGGGACCCCCTGTACTTTACAGGCCCTCTCCAAAGCTGTGATCCATTTATGAATGTTATCCCCCTCCTGGTAAGGAGTGACTATACTGTGCAGGTTCCTAGTATCAAAGGACGTTTCCCTGACTCTGGGTACACTAGTGCTGCCACCATGGGACTCTAGTCCCAAATTCTTCCTAGCCATCTCTGGACTTCTAGGGTCTCCTTATCAAGGGCCAACTGTTCTTGCTTGAGTCCTACCTTTACCATACACGGCACCCTGCCCACAGGGGTACCTTGGGCCTACCTTTGGGGTGGCTTACATGTAAGAAAATGGAAGATTAGGGTGTGGCAAGTGGGTGCATTTGCCAGGTTGACATGGCAGTTACAAACTGCGCGGAGACACTGCGGTGGCAGGTCTGAGAACCCTTCACAGGGCTGCTTGTGTGGGTGGCACAACCAGTGCTGCAGGCCCACTAGCAGCATTTGATTTGCAGGCCCTGGCACCCTTGGTGCACTTTACTAGGAAATTACTAGTAAATCAAATATGCCAATCATGGAAACACCAATCCATAACACAATTCACAACAGGAGCACTTGCACTTTAACACTGAAAGTGCGCAGAGACACTAAACCAGCAAAAACAGAGTTAAAACCAGGAGGTCAGAAAGCAAAAATACAGGGGGGACACGCCAAAAGATGCCAGGTATAACAATGCCTTTCACCGACTATGAAATCATGTGAACGCATCTGCAATGAAAGAACATTGCAGCGCAAGCAAAACGTTCCCGTTGAAGGTTAAACAGTAGGAACAAAATGCTTAAGGCCTTTAGTTAAGCTAACATAGTAAAACAATCAGTGTACACAGTAAATACATGATTATATGTACACCTACGATTATAGAATAAATGCAAAATATTAATGAATGAATATATGAGTGCATAAGAAAGAAATTCCAGTAAAAGCAGTATAAATCAAAATGCACAAGTTTAAATGTGAACGAGAACTACAATTTGCAACATTATAATGAAAATATTGGAGCACACACCTATATGAATGACTACTTTCTACAGTGAATACACTCAAGCAGTATATTTGGTGCTTCATTTTACATTAATGGGGTTAAGGCACACAGTAAATATATTGTGCAAATACAAGTAAGTATTGCTCTTTGGTGATGCATAGGGGTGGAGCTTAAACTGTGCATCTCCATGAGCATGAGAGAGTGAGTTACTTATAAGTATAATGTTTGGTCAAGGTCATTCAGGTTCAGGGACTGACTAAGAAGAGAGGGAACTCTCCAAGGAACCACAACTGAGTAAGTGGAATTTGAGGACCTAATGGAAAGAACATTAATTAACAGTCCTTTGAGGGGCCGGTGGAATACATTCCATAGCTGTGGGGCAAGGAACAAAAACCTCCACCTTCTGCCTAGCTAAGAAGATTAGAACTGTGGAACAGGGAATAAAAGAAGGGGCCCTGACTCAAAGGGGTGAGAGGAAGCAGACCGTTGAAATTTTGCATGAATGCAGTTGGGTCCAAGCTCATAAAGGGCATGATGTGTTAAGCATAAAGAGTTAAAATAAATCTGCTGTGCCACAGTGAGCATGTGCATTGCACAGTGCTCATTGGAAACACTGGTCTGACCACCATGTTCTGCACTAGTTGCAACCACTGGATCATCCTGGGAGGAAGTCCCAGGCAACATATAGCAGCACATTCAACTCTGGAAATATGCAAATACCGCAGAGCTCACCTGTTCCTCCAAAGGCAACTCCTTGTCAAATTGACAATCACAGTTCTCAACCTTCAAAACTGGGGGCAAAGCACTTCCCCTCTTCTAGGGGCTAAGGGTATGGATCCTCAAGCTATCCCCAAGTGTGCATGAAAGAGTATAGATTCCTCAGTATGGGCCTGTGTTTTGGCTTAGGCTACAGCATACCACCTCGGACCATTGAAAGCCCTTATATTGTCTATGGCCAGTGTCCACCCCCAAATCCTGCAGCTGTCCACCTTTGTCAGTAAACAGAATTCCCTCAATCAAATCTTACTGGTCCATGACAGTACTAGTGTAGGAAAAAGCCCTTTTCGACATGGTCACCCCCACGTTTAGCCCTAGTACTGATGCTTTTTGACTGAAAGTGCACTGGTTGCCTGCTAATCAGGCTCCCAGTGCCAGTGCTCATTCCCTTACAACAAGGTAAATGTCTAATTGTAACCCAATTAACAAGGACTTTAGCACCCCTGTGAGTTCCTAATAAATAGTACTCCTGGTACCCAGGGCATGGGTACTAAAGAGGGTACTATGGGCTGCAGCAGGTATTATGCTACCCAAAGTGACCCACACAAAACAGCATGCAGATTGCCATTGCTGGAAAAAGTGCAAACCATTTTGAAAGCATGACATGGCACACTCCCTGTATGCCAGGACAAGGTACACTGCATATACTATATGTTAGTCACCCTTACAGCAGGCCTTAGAGCCCTAAGGCATGGTGCATTATATTATATGTGAGGGCACATCTGCATGAGCATATAGGCCCCTGTGATGTCTAGTTCCATTACTAGATATTGCAAGTGATAAGGCAGCCATCTTAAGGAAATGTACTGGGCACTGGTCATTACGAGTTACCCCACTGCATGATGGCTGCACTGAAACCAATGGTGTTAATAAATGTGCACTGGTGCCAGTGCTAGATTTATTTTGACATGCACTCAGAGGGCACCTTAGAGGTGCCCCCTGAAAACCTACTAGTCCTATAGTGTGCTGGCTGACTGGTATCTCCCAGCCTAGCACCACAGATGAGGTTCTGACCCCTGTAGGTGAGAGCTTGTGCACTCAGAAGTCAGAAACAATGCCTGCTCCGGTGGAAGGTGATCACACCTCCTCCAGCAGGGTGCCTAGTGAATTAGCAAGTCAAAGCCAGAGGCTTCAAAGCCTCTGCCACCTTTGATATGCGACAACGGCTGCACCCCAGGCCTGGGGTACGCCACCCCCTACCCTGGGACCTATTTGGCACCAGAGCAAGTGGGAAATTAGTTAGTCACAAGGTATGTGACACTTTCAGGCTAGGCACACCTCTATGGTGGGCCATCTGGAGTGGACAGTCGAAGAAGGGTTTCACCATCTTGGATTTGATGAAGCTAGGAACTCTGGGTCAGAATTATGCCCACTCTCCACAGAAAGTGGTGTATAGGGGGTCTAGTCACCCCAGAGCTAAGAAGCCCATCGGCTACTACCCTACACTCCCCTAAACACCCCTAAATTCAGTATTGAAGGGTCTCCCTGACACCAGGAACTCAGATCCGTCTACCTGGGAACCAAAGAACGACTAAAAAGAGCCAACCTCGCACGAACTGTGGACCAGCTCCAAAACTGGTGAAACTAGGAACTCTGGGTCAGAATTATGCCCACTCTCCACAGGAAGTGGTATATAGGGGGTGTAGTCACCCCAGAGGTAAGTAACCCATTGGCTACTACCCTACACTCCCCTAAACACCCCTAAATTCAGTATTGAGGGATCTCCCTGACACCAAGAACCCAGATCTGTCTACTTGGGAACCAAAGAAGGACTAAAAAGAGCCAACCTTATAAGAACTGTGGACCAGCTCCAAAATTAGTGCCAAACCCTGCCTGGCTGCTGTTGTCACGACAGTTGCAAAGACCCGACTCATCCAGAAGCTGGGCATCCTTCTAAACTCTGGCAGGACTGTCCTGTGCTTCAACAACCTCACAGCATCTCCCTTGGTGTGGAGGAGCCACTCCCCTGCAGCTGCAGGCACCAACCGCACTTGTCTGGTGCTCCATCTTGCTGACCACCTCGCCAGGAGGAGGTCACCATGGTTCTAGAAGGTCAGCCCCATCTCTCCAGCGAGTTTCAAGACGCTAGGCCCTCCAGGAGCTCCACAGCACCAATACCCTAGATACTGGAGCATTTGCACAACCAAGGCTTGTTGAGAGTCCAGCCAGGGCACCACCAATGCCAAAACTAATCTAATGACGAGGAACATCAGGATACATGAGGCCTACACCAAGAGTGGCCATGCTGTTATGTTTTCTCTCCCTCTCCAGGTCACCCAAGCCAAGTGAGAGCCTCCAACTCAAGCGACCCGCTTGACAAAACACCTCTGCACCCAAGCCCCACAGCCTGAGTTCAAGTAAACCAATGGTGTCCCCTTACCCCAGAGACCCTCAAGACCCAAGCCCCCATTTGGGTACTGCTGAACTTGTCCCCATGCCCCCCTTTACAGCCTTTCTTCCATTGACTTTAACATGCTGCCCTCAAGGCTACCAACGCAACCAGCACCTTTGCACCCAAACTCACCAGGACAGGTAAAATAGAAATGCTGGTGTTTTTTTTTACCTTGGCGCCTAAGCACCTTAAGTCCCAAAAGGCACCCTCCAGAAATGCTCGCAAGTATATGTATGAAGTGTATGTTTCTCCTATAGGATAATATTACTGCGTTCAAGGCTCATACCTCAAAAAACATCAATTTGCTATATTTTTGCTTTATTATAAAATTCCAATCTCCGAAAGTACTTACCTGGTTCTGATGATATTCGTGCCTAAAATGATATATAAATTAACCCTGGGCGGTGAACTACGCTACGCTCGCGGAATTTGCGAAGTTACGGTAACTTCGCGATTCGCGTAGAACGCGAAGTTACCGTGCACTACGCAATTTGCGGCGTAGCGTAGCTGTTTTTCTTCTTCGCGCGCTCAATATACGTTCTCGCGTGTGCGGTAACGACCTACCGTGATTCTATGTTCGCCGACGCGACTTCCTATCCGTTCGCGGGCGCCACGAGATTTGGAATCCGGCCGCACGATCCCGCGAGAGTGTGCGAAAGCGAACACGTCATTCGGACGCGCGATCTGACTTCCGGCGGCAGTGTTGGTAAGATCACGATCCCGAACACGGAGAAACTACAATCTGGCGAAGAATATATCTCGAGCATCATAAAACCTTCTCGAAAATGATGAATTAGTTCATTTTGCACAAAAAACTCCTCAGGTTGTCATTTAGAGATGTAGTTTGGTGAGCAAGGAGTCCTTTTTCTTTTTTTCCAAGAGGAAGGAAGAGCCCCTGATTCTCAAACTTCCTGTTCCTGTCCAGCAGGCTCCTCCCAGTGTTTTGTCCATGTGCTGTTCACTTTCATTTGGATTTGGAGCTGGAGGATCACTTTTTGTGTCTGTCTGCTGCATCATATCATTGGATTGGATTTGAGGACTCTTGGATTTGAGATTTTACAAGTAAGTTGGAGAATTGGTGTACTTGTTTGTTTGATTGGGGCTTGTTTGTACCTACATTTTTTGGGGGATTTCCATAGTTTTTAAAATGTATTGTTGTGGCCTGTAGTTTCGGCAGGGGCCTAGTTGTTTTTCTTTGATTGGAATTTCAGCCAGTAGGCCCGGACTAGAGCCAGAGGTACCCATGGGTGCATGTTTCTGTGGTGTCTGTTGAATTTAAAGTTTAAACATCATGTAGGCCGGGCATCCATGGATGGCATTGTTTTGAATTGGTAAAAGTGGTTTTTGGGGCGTATTTTATTTTTTGGGTGTTTGTTAAATAAATAGGCCTTTTCAGCCAGTAGGTAACCCTGGGCGTTCAGCTCGCGGACTTTGGGCAAGTCCGCACTGCGCGACTAATGCGGACTTACACTTTTTATCTTCTTCGCGCGCTCAATATACGTTTTCGCGCGCGCGATAACGACTTTTTGTGACGATCGCGATGCCGAACACGCAGAATTTACAATCTGGTGAACAATATCTCTCGAGTATCATAAAACCTTCTCGAAAATGTTGATTTAGTTCATTTTGTACAAAAAACTCCTCAGGTTGTCATTTAGATGTAGTTTGGTGAGCAAGGAGTCATTTCTTTTTGTTTTACAATTTTTTCCAAGAGGTAGCAAGTTGCCCAGAGTCTCCAACTGCCTGGTCCTGTCCTTTGTCTTCACTTTTTTGTTATTTTGGGTGGCCTGGCCATGTGGGTGGCGGCCATTTTGTAAAGCCAGGCATTGTGCTTTTGCCCTAGGCCTGCATTGTCTGTCTTGTGTTCCTTTTCTTGTTGTTCTGGGTGGCCTGGCCATGTGTTGGCGGCCATTTTGTGTGAACAGCCACTGTGCTTTTGCCATAGGCCTCCAAGCTTGCGGCCTAGTGTGCCAGTAGGCCCGGAGGTAGTCATCCTCATGGGTGCATAAAAACTGTTTCTGTGTTGTCTGTTTAATTGTAACATAATTTAGGCCATGGATGGCATTGGATTGATTTGCAAAATGTGGGTTTTGGGGTGGTATTTTATTTTTTGGGTGTTTGTTAAATAAATAGGCCTTTTCAGCCAGTAGGTAACCCTGGGCGTTCAGCTCGCGGACTTTGGGCAAGTCCGCACTGCGCTGACAACGCGGACTTACACTTTTTATCTTCTTGCGCGCTCAATGTACGTTTTCGCTGCGCGATAACGACTTTTGTGACGATCGCGATGCCGAACACGCAGAATTTACAATCTGGCGAACAATATCTCTCGAGCATCATAAAACCTTCTCGAAAATGTTGATTTAGTTCATTTTGCACAAAAAACTCCTCAGGTTGTCATTTAGATGTAGTTTGGTGAGCAAGGAGTCATTTTTTTTGTTTTACAATTTTTTCCAAGAGGTAGCAAGTTGCCCAGAGTCTCCAACTGCCTGGTCCTGTCCTTTGTCTTCACTTTTTTGTTATTTTGGGTGGCCTGGCCATGTGGGCGGCGGCCATTTTGTTAAACCAGCCACTGTGCTTTTGCCATAGGCCTCCAAGCTTGCGTCCCAGTATGCCAGTAGGCCCAGAGGTAGTCACCATGGGTGCATAAAACTGTTTCTGTGTAGTCTGTGGAATGTTGACATCATTTAGGCCATGGATGGCATTGAATTGATTCAATTGAATTGCGAAATGTGGGTTTTTTTTGAGGGTCTGACTATTTCACTTTTTGGGTGTGTTAAATAAATGCCTTTTTTGCGTGTGTACTGTGTAATTATAATTGTGTTGTTGTAGTGGTTGTCTAACTTTCCAAAGTGTTTTTAGCCATGTGGATTTTAGTTTTTGCATTAAAGCTGTGTGTGTTTTATAAGGCATCCTTTGTCTGCCCATATATAGGCCTGCTTGAGTTCATTGTTTGCCGTGCCTTGTGCCTGTGAGTCACCATGTTTCTGGGGGCCATTTTGTTGTGGTAGTTATTAGTGTGCTGTTTTTGCCACATAGGCCTGCGTGTCTTTCCATTGTTCCTCTTGTCTTACTGCTTCCAAATCCATCCCCATTGCCAGCTGCAGCTCCCTGATGCTGCTATATAATACATCCCACGTGATGCACAAATTTAGGCCAAACATGCTCCAGTACATTTTAGTTTTGTTCTTTACTATTCTTATTCTTCCAGAGTGTACACTAGCACTACACAGTAGCCAGGAAAGCCCTGGCCTTGTTGTCAAAGTCTCATAAATGGCTAGACTGTGTGTTGTTGTTCACAGAGTTTCTGAAATTTAATAATTGAGGCCACCACACACTAAGTTCTATATTCTATTTGTTTGATTTGTGCTATGTTTGACTGATGTTCTGGCTTTTTGCTTTTAGGTGCACAAAGACTGAGGAGGAGGTGTGTCTCTCATCTTTGCCTGTTGCACTTCCAGACAGACATCCTGCTGCTGTACACACAACACAACGTGACGTGTGACCTGACCAGACATCTCTGCAACTGAGTGCTGCTGACATCTGAAGAAGATGGGCCCAAAGAAAGCAGGTACCAGGTCCTCCAGTACCAAGAAAGTTGCTATTGAGAAGAAGAAGGAACAGAAGAAGCAAGTGACACTGAAGTCTGGTGTGCCGGCCAATACCTTTTTGGGAAAAAAAAATTGCGCCTGCAGCAGCGGTGTCCGGGGGGCAAGCTGGGGGCAGCACCTCCGCATCAGTGGACCCAACCCACCAACCCAGGCCCAAGCACATGAGTGTGGAAGAGGTAGCCAGCCTAATGGTGGAAAGCAGTGATGCTGAGCCGGAGATAAACTTATCGCTATCTCAAAGTAGTACCCAATCAACGCAGGAGGAAACACAGCAGATAAGTGGTCAACAACAACAGCCGCAACCACCGCCCGCAATAGTAGTTGTTGTTCCTCCTGAAGTAGGGGCAGTTCAGGAAATTGAGCCTCATGCAGAGGTAGAAGAAGAAGCCACTCATTCAGAAGATCCATTGTCTTCCAAATCCCCAGCAAGGAAAAGGAGGGGTAGTCCATCAAGTTCTTCGCCAAGCCCCCTTCTGATGATCTAGATGCCACTTGGAAGCCACAAACTGAGTCTGAGAGGGAGCCACGTTCCAAGACCAAGCTAGGGAAAAGGAAGGTTCCAGAAAGCCTTACACTTATGGAGGTCGATGTAGAACAGCAAGATGATGATGATGATGACGACGAGCCAGTCATCACGAACATCACTCCCGGCCCCGAGGAGATGGAGACCAACATTCTTACCCTATCCAAAATCGCTGCGAGGGATGTAGCACGCATACCTCCACAGGTAACACCAACACGACCTACAGCTTCCATATTTGCATTAGCAAAGGCCCGGCAGCGACCTACATCCAGCACAACCACCACCTCTGTAGGAGTAGGTAGTGGTACAGCAGCACAGAGTCAAATTCAACACACACCCTACAGATCATCCGGCATTGGAAGTGGCACCTCCAGCAGGAGGCCAAAGTTAAGCTCCCCAGTTTGGGACTTCTTTACGGTTAGCGAAAAGGAGGAGAACATTGCTATATGCTCCATTTGTAATACCTCTGTTAGTCGTGGTAAGCTTGGTACAAACTATGGTACCGGAGGCCAAATGACCCATCTGAAAAAACACCACTTGATCAGCCTGGAGGACCACCTTCGCGCCAGAAAAAAAACTGCAACCATTGGTGTTGGTGGGGATAAAGGAGTAGAAGAAGAAGATCCGATCACGGTGGAAGAGGAAGGACAGGGAGACATTCTCTCTGGTAGTGGTACACAAGGTGTCCCTGACCCCAGCAGTGCAGTCTTAACGTTGCACACATCTTCAGCAACATCTCAGTGGCACAAGAGTAAGAGTCAGCCGGAGACACCAAGAAGTACCAGGTCCGCACTACCAAAAAGTGCGTTGAGCCTAAGAGAAAGGAAAACCATGCAGCCTACCATTATCAGCATGTTTGGGGGTGAGGGGCAGTACGAACGCAACCACCCAATAGCACGTTTGTACAATGCGAAGCTGGCTAAAATGTTAGCACTGGACCTTCTCCCTTTTTCTTTTGTTGAAGGGGTGGGTTTTGTGGAATTTGTGTCAACCATCTGCCCAAAATGGCATGTTCCCAGCCGCTACTATTTTGCCAGAGTTGCAGTTCCAGCACTACATCACGACGTGCTGGAATTGCTAGGAAAGGCCTTGAAGCAGAGTGCTGTTCACAGTATCCACCTGACTACAGACATGTGGACCAGTTGCCAAGCCACAGATTACATGTGCATCACTGCACACTGGATCTGTTTTGCGGGGTTAGAGAACAGGTATCTGCTGGTGTTGATACTGCAGAGATTTTTCATGCCACTCGCAAACATGCAACTGTAGCCATGTTTGCCATGGAAAAATCTCATACTGCTGCAAACATTTTGGAAGAATTTAACACCAAGGTCTTTGAGTGGCTGCGCCCAAGAGGGCTTACGATTGGTTTTGTTGCCACGGACAACGGCAGTAATGTAGTTTTGGCCATGCGCAATGGTGGCTATTTCAGGGTCCCGTGTTTGGCACACTGCATTAACATTGTTGTTCAAGACTTTTTGAAAAATGAATCCAAAGTCAGCAACTTACTGGTCACCTGCAGAAGAATATGCACACATTTCAACCATTCTTTTAAAGCCCGGAAGCAGCTGAGGGTCATTCAACGTGAGCATAAAATGCCAGTCAAAGCGCTCATCCAGGAGGTGCCAACACGTTGGAACTCAACTTATTACATGCTTGATCGTCTGTTTGAACTGTACATACCACTCAATGCTTATGTCATGCAAAGATTAGGGGAACCTACTGTGAAAGGCATGACCGTTGAGATGGCTCAATGTTATGTTATGTTATGTTAATTAGAGCTTCTAAAGCGCATATCACCAACTGGTCTCTAAGCGCTGTGAGAGAAGGCACCATAGCAGCTCTACTGAGTAGTGCGCCCTAACTTAGGCCAAGATTGTGCCCCAGGCTTCTATGAAGAGGATGGTTTTTTATTTTTTCCTAAAAGGGAGAAGTGCTGGTTCTTTGCGGAGGCCTTCCGGCAACTTATTCCAGAGCTGGGGAATCAATGTAGAGAAAGCTCTGCCCCCCTTGGAGGAGCTCAGGAAGCGAGCACAGGATAATAACCCAGCATCTGAAGACCGAAGGGAGCGCCCTGGTACATAAGTTACCAAGCGTTCTTTAATATATGCTGGGGCCTGTCCATGGATTGCTTTATGGGCTACATAGTCAATGGGACCTCATTAAATGCCTGACTGAGATGCTACTTCCTTTTGAGATCTTCGCACGTGAAGTCAGCAGGGAGGACTGTACTATGGGCCAAGCTATCCCATTGTTGCACATGCTAGAGCAACAGCTGAAGGATGTGTCTGAAACGTACGCAGGTGTGGATGACAAACAAGACGCATATCATTTGGCGGAGACCTTAGCCGCTCGCTTATCGGAAAATACAAGGATTAAAAATAAAATTTTGTCACAACCACATTACATTAGTGCCACAATTTTGGATCCACGGTACAAAGTATTTCTGAACAGCAAGGCAGTAATTCCTTTTTCGGAAGTGGATGTTGCCAACTACAAAACTTTGATAGCTAAGGAAGCCACTATTTTCGAAAGAGAACGGCTGTTAATTACAGGCCCCCACCCCAGGCCATAACCAGTACTACA
This sequence comes from Calotriton arnoldi, assembly GCA_963921515.1. Lineage (NCBI taxonomy): Eukaryota > Metazoa > Chordata > Amphibia > Caudata > Salamandridae > Calotriton > Calotriton arnoldi. The sequence goes on along the minus strand of CAWUFW010001036.1, from coordinate 2,325,830 downwards.
GGGCATCCAGAGTCAAGTTCTACTTCGGAGCCTGAGGGCAGTGCATTTGCCTCCCAGCAGTCACCTACACCAACAATAACATCAAGAACAGGATCATCCACCACACAATGTGCAACTGATTGGTTTCTACAGCAGGGGTATGGTAAGTCCAGTGCTGATGCAAAGGCAAAACAGACCGAGCACATCGGAGCACCCCTGAACATTGAGCGGATGGTCCAGGCCTATCTGGATGACCCAACAGAGGTCTTCATGGATCGAAACCCATTGGTGTATTGGTATGGGAAAAGAAGCCAATGGACAGTGCTCAGCAGGCTGGCAATAAAGTATCTGGCTTCCCCTGTCGCAAGTGTCTCTTCTGAGCGTGTTTTCAGTGCGGCTGGTGCCATTGTAACTTCGAAAAGGACCAGTCTCTCGGCCCAAAGCGTGGAGAGGTTAACCATGATCAAAATGAATCAGCACTTTATACCACCGGATTACAAAATACGTGAATCACAGCAGGAAGAGGAGAGCGACTTGGATGACGTAAATAGTGCGTTACAGGACCTACTTCTGTCTGAACCACCAGAGTTTGAGGACGAGCTCCTCTTCCCTGACAACTAGGCTTTCAAATTGTTACTTTCTTCCTTCCTTTATGTGTCTGTGTATCTGTCTTTCTGGTTCAAATCACAACAAATCCATCACCACCGTCTTCTCTTTTTATTTCCCTATTGGAGTTGGATGTCTGTGCATTTAACTGTCCACTCTTCAAAGTCCTGCTTCATCTTCCTGTCTCGCACAAGTACATTTCCATCAAGCCAGACATTAGTACAAGAAATGTTGCCTTTACCAGTCCCGCCTCCATAAGAAGTGAAACGTGACTATAGCTATCCTCCGTTTTGTTTTCGAGCCGAAACTCATCAGTGTCCGAAGGCTACATCCTCAGCAGGCATCCAAAGGTCCTCACTGTCAGGACAGAAGGTACTTGGCAGAGAAAGACAAGAGACTCTTCGAAGAAACTTGCTGACATTTGTGCAAACTCAAATGACCATCAATGAGCGCTACCCAGGCCGCGGCCCATCATCACAGTGCTGACCATGGGAAGCAACTTAAACTGTGACAAAGTGCCACAGAAGAATAAGACGAAAACCGAAACAGCGACTAACACTCAAAATGAATGTGGACTGGAGTAATGATGAGGCCACTGCCCCGTAAAAAAAAATAACAACTGTCAGAACTAGGCATCTGATGATCTGACAGCCAAAGAGAAGAGCAAGACAGGTAATGATGGAATGCATTGGATGCTTGCAGACTCTGAGCGATTGCTGTTGTTTGTTGTTGATGTTGTGCATGAAGTCGAACTCTACTCTACTAGTTAATCTACAAAGTGACTCAAGTCAGTGACAGTCAATGTTTCCCTTCTTGTTGTTTAATAACCAAATTGTACTCCTACTACTGTAGGTGCAGGCCAATATCTGTTGCAATTTTTTAATATGGAATATGGACTTAATCGGAGTCACTACAGACTGAGTTGTAGTTGGACAACACGTACCACACCATGATGATGACCATACTATCTTTGCACGCAGTCATTCAGTTGGATCGGAGATGATTCAAGGAATAACTGCATTTCATGAAGTGGCATAAGGTAAACATAAACACAACAATTCAACAAGAAAGTAAACACAGCAGACCTACATGTCCATGTAGTGGTGTGTAGTCGAGTGTAGTGATGACTCACAGCGGCGCATTGATTTTGTCACTTAATTAGGAAAATGCTAAGTTGCTGTGTATGCCTTTTGTCTGGCTATGTCAAAAATTAAGGTAAATGGAGGTTAGGTCACGGGCTGGTGCTGTGGTGGGCCTGTTCTGTCCTGTTGTTGTTGTAGCTTAATGCTGTAAACAGAATCTACACGATATATCCAAGCCGCCTCACTCTGAAAGTGTTCTCTCTTCTCTTCTTGGACTCCACCGTAATTGATGTTTTTTTTATTCATTGATTTTTCAATACCCCTTTTGTTTTTCCATCTAGACGTTACAGGCCGGCCTTTACCCTGTGCTTGCTATACTGGGAGACACAACTCACATTTACCTTACCAATCGGCATCAGGAAGGCCACCAAGATTGATGTGCGGAGCGTCCATGGAAGATAGGACCAAGAGGAAGGACGAGATTCCACTCCACAATTTGAGCATGATAATACAGTAACTTTAGTATCATTCATCATTCATCTTTTAATTAATTTGAATCCTTTTTTCTCTTCAATCATTAGGACTGTGTGTTGTGTGTTTGTTTGCTAATTGATCCCTACAACTGTGTTTTCTTTTAATTGTCTTTGCTATCTTTACAAGTAAGTTACGTACAACATGGAATTTGGGTCTCTGAGGGCATATTACAGGCAAGGCAAATTGCATAGAATATACTGCTGCCCTGTACTGTCTAATTGTCTAGTAGGAGTTATTAAGTACTACTCATTAACCATCAAGTTATCTTCATCATCATGCATGCATTTCCCTTTTCTCCCTTTATAGATTTTTTGTATAAGATCATGGTCGTCTGCCAAGATTGCGCTTTGCTTTTGTTGTCCATGCGTACTGTTTTTCATTCTCAAACCTTTCCCCAAACCCCCTTCCCATCCATTCATCAAACCCTAACCCTCTTCCCCGGGCTGTGATTTATATTGAGGTGTGATGTGACTACATAAAATGTACACCAATTGATCACACGCTTGCTGGGGCAGATGTGGTGAAAGCAACACTAATTCAATTGCAAGGCAGGGCGAGGAGCTTCTTCTGCTTGCAATGCCCACCCATGCTCAGTCTATGTGCAAGCCGTCACCGGCTAATAGTAGTACATCATAATTAATTGCCGTCATTGATTGGATTAATCATCAATCTCCTACCACACAGCAGTAAAGGTTACGAATTACGATTGTGTTAAGTTAAGTGACTCAATCGACACAACTACAGTTTGTAACTTCTTGTACTAGGCTGTCCCCGCCACCATTATGTTTAATTTGACTTTAGCAGTTGCAACTGCAATATTGTTTGTTTGGCAGTCTTCTTCTGTACTGTATTTTACTTCGTTCTACTACTCCTCCCACAGTCGCTCTCAGGAAAGTGACTGTCTCTTTTTTAATTTTTTAGCAAATGCTACTGCCAGTGTCTACTCTACTACTACCACCACAACCATGGCATCTTCTACATTCTCTCTGGAAACCATGCAGCCATCGCTGTGCCGAACGTAATCATCAATCACAGGTAAGATAAGTTTGGTGGGAGGTATAAATGGACTAGGAGGAGAGACTGACAGTACTAGTAGGACAAATAACTCAGTGAGGGGTACCGCATCTATCTGTTTGTGTTACATCATCGTCGGCAGATTATTTAAATCAAACACTGGCTGCGGCCCTGCAGCAGCAAGGAAACCAATGTGACGTTAATTCGTAAAACAGTAACCCCCCACAAAACATTAACATTGTATGTTTAAGTATAAATATAATTTATTACCCTAACAAAAATAAACTATCCCACACCTGACCCACCCTTCTCCTTAACCCCAACAAATGTCCAAAACGAAAAAGTCCAAAGAATGTTCCAGAAACCCCAACGCCCAATTCCCACCCACCAAAACAAGGAATAAAAAGGGGCAAATCAACAGGGTCCTCGATGTTACATTCGGCGGGCTTTGAGGTGTTTGTCCACCATGATTTTGACCCGCTCCTCCATTTGCTCCTCTAGACGTGCCATCCGGAGGAGAATCTTCTTGCGAAATGCCCTGCAGTGGCATCCAGGGTGGGGGACAGCAGTGCTGGCTGCTAGTGAATTGTGGCGGCGGCGGGCGACTACCAGACCGCGGCGCCGTACCGCTGGAGTTGTGGCCTGGCTGGGGCCCGGGGCATCGGACGAGGCTGCAGCTGCTGCTGCCGCCTCCTCCTCCTCCGCCTGAGCCACCAGCCGCCGGTACTCCTGGCATATGGCCTCCAGTTTCCGGCGCCGGGCCCTGGCTGCCAACTCCTTCTGCGATGGTTTGTCTTGGGAAGGAGTACCATCTATATCAAGAAAGAAAAAATATATTGTTGTAACCAGTACTCTTAGCTAAACAGTAACACAAAATTAATTCAACACATAATGGCACAGTAGCACTAGCAAGAAGCACAGTACATAACATTTGTGGTAATAATCTATCTATCCTCCCACTTCCTCGGCCTAAAACATTTGTGGGAGTTTCAGGCATTATTCTAGCACTATGGACTCCAACCAGTACACAGTACACCAGTGTTCTTCTTTTCTCTAGTTTAGCGAAATGACATAACCTGGTTGTAGCCGGCATTGCCAGCTCGGTCATCTATGCTTGCACCCAAGACAAACATACGAGTCATGACGCAGACTCACGTTAGTTGGATTTACTACTGTTTGCAGGTGGGGAAGCTCGTATTTTTCTATTACGGGTGGCACTGGCCATACTCTCTCTGTTACATGGAGGGCAATTGCTCAATTATTTCACAGTGCCTTGGCTACTACAAAAAGGCAGATTATATATCTGATCCAATGATCGTTGCTTTTATATGGGACAACGACATAAGGTCAGTAGCGGTCGGTGGTGGGACTCGGGGAGTTCGGCCGGGCGGTGACGTGGGTAGGGGCAGGATGGGGGTAGTAAACTATGGATTACGGCCAATTACAGGTAAGTAAACATATAAATAAATGAAACTAATTTTGTTGCGCACACTGCATCGCATTTGGCGGTGCAGTGCGCACAATGAAATTCGCTTTATTTATTTGTATGTTTACAGTAAAGTTACCTGTATTTGCCCGCGTAATACATTGTTTACTACTACCCCCACCCTGCCCCTCCCCACATCGGCTTTGCTACTCTGGCGCGGTTTCTTTTACATTCCCTAAAACTGTGCATCCCGTGACAGTCTCCACCTATGCTGTCTATGATGAATACATACAGGCATCCATCCATTCTAAATAAATGTCAATCATTCTTCTTAATCTCTCCACCAACCTTACTTTGTTTCACCAACAACAACGCATGCGTCCACTCACTCCGTTGCTTGCCTTGGCTTTGAGTTTCACCCAAACACCGCTGATGATTCTTGCTATCCACAGTATCCACCCATACTGTGTCGCCCACCCAGGCAGGCATCCATTCTTCTTTCACCTTCTTCCACCCATCCTTCAACAACACATGCATCTGATTCCTATCAGCCACCTATCCATGCTTCCAACGTATCCTTCTCTGCCAGTCATCATATTAAATCTCGCCCGCCCTTCCTCCTTCAACCCTTCTTTCCCTTTTTGTTCAACACATCCATCAAGGTCATCTGATCTGACTTTTAGTCTCCTCCATAAAACTTTCACAGCTGAGTTGGAGTCAGATATAAGAGTTGGTTAATCAAGTCACGCTGGTAATGCTATTGCTACTGCATTGCTCATGCTAAGTAAAGGGTGTCTTCTTTAACCGTTGTATAATGTTCACTACAACTTCATACCTAATAATAAGTCTCAACAACAGTACAGTGAGTGAAGTCCACACACCCTTCCAGCTAGTGCAATGTCAATAAGTCATGAATATAACTTACCACCGCCCGCCACAGCTGCTGGCTCCCCCCCTGTAGCTCCTGCAGGTGCCGCATCTTCTCCTGCCCCCTCCGGAAGGCTCGAATCGCCGGTGGCCCCGCCGCCACTGGTGGTTGCTAGTCCGCCTAGATAAAAACATGACACATTTTTAGATGCCTGTACACCTCCCCCTATTTATTCTTTTTCATTAACAAGATTGAAAAAAAGTTAATACATACATATTATTATAAATCACATTCAATAGTCCAAATCGGGTACTAGAGTACAGTCAGTAGACACTAGTAGTGTTATGGTCCCTAGGGTCATTATTATACTATACTCTACTCTTTGCAAAGTTAGCCTGAGCCATGCAACCATTTTCCGCTTCATGTCTTTTGCGCATGTTACCTCGCAGCTTGTTGCGCAGTAACAGTAAGACGCCTTTTGAGCCCACATGAGCACATACAGCTACTGTCTGAGCGTTGCGTACAAGAGGTCGAAAAACAAGCCACTTTGTTATGGAGTTCGGTTAGTCCGTATTGCTTAGCCATAGGTAACATGTTACACTTTTTGGGCAGGACTGAGAAATGCTTGCATTATACTATAATAACACGCACCATTTTTCTCAGGCAGAGGATTCCCTTCTACGAACCAGAGATTTGCAGAGCTTATGAATGATGCATGTAACCAGTAATTCTACGTTCTACGGTGAGGAGTCGCCCAGAATTCGCACAGATCTTTTGTCTTATATATCATCAATGATCATGCACTTGTTGCAAGTGCAACACTGTTTATTGTTTTAATCTTATGCATTTTGCTGTTGGAGCTGGCTGGAGTACACTGAATTTTATAGAACATACATACAGAGCTTGTTAGTTGAAAAATAAACCTTTTGAACTTACACATAGACTCTGTGGTATTATGTGTGGTGGTGGTGGTGGACTTACACGAGTGAGTGAGCGAAAGGGTGTTATGTTCTGGGTTGTGTAATCATAATCATTGGGTATCTTCGGGTGGGGGTTCGGGGACCTAATGAGACACTATAGCTAGTCGTTCAGGGGATTGTGGGTTCACTTCTGACTGAGGTGTGAGGAACGTCCAAGTTCCAAACTCGCATCACCAACATCCTATTTCATTGTGCATAGTTCTGCATGGGGCTGTGCATAATCCAAGTAGTATGTACTATATCCTATCAAAAATAGTCAAATATCTGGTTGGGCATTTTGTTTGTGGTAATTGTCAAAGCCTCAAGATTAAGAAGCCTAGAAGAGGACAACCGAAAGGACTGGACTCAGTGGCTAGAGCTATTAGTATTGGTCAATCTGAGTTTTATACAAAACCGTACAATAAAGAGTGGCAATGCAAACTGGGCAAGCTTAGCGACAGACTAATATTAGTAGTACAGAGTACAGACATTCATAGCAGAGGCAGTTAGAACTTAGAGGCAGGGATAACCAGAATTTAGAAACAGATAGTCAAGTCAAGATCAAAGAATCTTTTGTAAAAAATAGAATTAGGGAGTGGAGCCAGAATTAATAGTTCTGAAAAAATAAGGTGCAGTAAAAGTTTGGGCAATATAATTGTTAATATTAACCACTGGAGGACTTACTGGGACCAGCAGCAGGGCCCTCGGTAGAGGAGCGGTCCTCTGGTGGTTGTCCCGCCGAATCTGACCCCGTCTTCTTGCCCCTGGGTGCTGCACATCAGTGATCATGTAAGATATAATAAAGAAAAAGAAAGACACAAACATTAATGATTGCTGTGAAACAAATAAATTATCTAAAAAAAACGCTCAAAAAACGTTTTAGGAAACAAAAATTGCAATAGAATTGACCTATCTAATCCGATCGACTACTGCCTTGCGGGATTCACGGACAGTCTATTTGGGAACACTAATTCAGTGTTCCATTCTGATTGATTCAAATAAAATCCAGAACACTAACTAAGCCTAAGTACCACCTGACCTAGCCCACCTATTCCAGGCGGGCCAATTGTTCATTAAGCCTGCATTTCCATTTTTTATTGACATCAAAAATGCATAGATGAGAAGGAGGACACATGCATAAAGTGCATAATGCATACACCAAATTGTTGGTTGGTTGCGTCTGATGTTCTGCAGCTGACTGACACTGCTAAGCTAAGCTTACCAGTACCACTCACTAAACAAACTACAAAAGGTTCTAAGGACTGGGGTAAGCAGCACTCAGTGACAGAGGATGCGTCACGCAGACCGCTCAAAAATTATCAACTAATAGTAACTAAACCTAGTATCAAATGCATCCACCACTATTTGACAGGAGGACAAAGGAAGGACTACAGTCTCTCTAGCAATAGCATTACCTAACTGAAGTTCTCTAAAGTAAACTCTTACATAATGACAAGCGAGCGCAAAGTTGCAAAAAGTAAGAGTACCGCCCAGCACATGTGTCCTACAATCACAGGAGATTTTGAAACGTAATTTACCTGCAATGTAAGCAGCAGTATTCTTGTTATTTGTAAAAAATATAATCACAGATCACAATACTTATACTACTATATATATATTGGCTACTCACCAAGCCCCACGACCTCGACACCTAGCAGGTCCAACAGGTCCTGCTCCCGGTCAAGGATGTCTGACCACCGGTGGGCCAGCTGGTTATGGGTGCGCCGGACCTCGGAGCAGCGAAACACTGCCCGACGCACCTTCGCCCACCGGCGGTGGCAGCTCCTGGGTCGGGTACCCGGAGCCTGGCCTGCCGCCTGCTGCCAAGTTCAAGGGGAGGTGGCGCTGAATAAAAAAAACAAGGGCGGCCACCTCCGCCTCATTAAACAGCTGGCGGGCTTGCACCCCTGCAGGGCGCAGTCTGCCGCAAGGCAGGCGGCGATTGGGCGCACGCGCCTTGCCCTTTGAGCCGCTGCTGCTACCCTTCGCCATGGTTCTGGGGTGGGAGGAGGTGAAAAAGAAAAGTTAGAAGGGAAAAAGAAAGTTAGGGGAAGAAGTAGGAGCTTAAAGAAGAAAGTTGTATATAAAACAGTCGAAAAGTAAAAAAAACACAGTAAAAAGTAGAAAAAAATGCAAAATATAGACTTAAGCAGAGAGTGAGATAGATAAGAAATAAAGAAAAATTGAAAAACAGTGTAAAAAACTAAGGATTGGAAAGATTGAGGGAGGATAGAAAAGCAGGCCCAGAACCATAGCATAGAGTGGTAAAACAAGATGGCCGCGCCCATCGCGACCGCGTGGGTAAGTTCGCGCGATATTTGTCCCCGAGCACGCAAAAAACGTCACGAACACGTACAACGCGTTCCCGAACAAGGAATGCGCAGCGCGAGCACGCTATACGCGACTCGGAACAGGAAATAAGGGATCGCGAACGGGCGGGACAAGTGAAAAACAAAATGGCCGCGCCCATAGGCGACCGCATGGGTAAGTTCGCGCCCCCGAGCACGCAAACAGCGTCCCGAGCAACCACAACGCGTTCCCGAGCAAGAAAAACGCATCGCGAACGGGCGCGGCAAGCAGCTACGTGCGCTCGCGAAGCTACGCGTAGCTCGCGTAGCGCCCCGACGTCTTCGCGTAGCTTCGTGTAGCGCGATTACGCGAACTACGCCCAGGCTTAATATAAATCTGTGTTATTTTTCTAAATTGGTCTCGAATTTCTTCTTGAGTGTGTGTCTCATTTATTGAGTCTGAGTGTGCAACAAATGCTTAACACTGCCCTCTGATAAGCCTAAACTGCTCGACCACACTACCACAAATAGAGCACTTGGGATTATTAATTTAAACCATGTAAACCAATAAGGGTCATCTATACTTTTTTCATGGTGTGCCCTTACATTGGTACTACCACATATAAAGCCAGCTTCCTACAACTAGTCCAAACTAGATTCCAAAATCAGATCGTACTAGTTGAAACCAGCTCCACGAGAGCCAGGTTAAGGTGAAAATCCTGCACACATCTCCTTCTCCTTGTTGGTCACTGCCCAGAGCTTTGGAAAGAACATCACCCACTGTTTGGAAAGTGGAATACTATTAACCCGCTAAAAGTGAATATATATATCCTGTGATCAAGGCCACTCTGTTGGCCGAAACGCGTCATGTTCGAGTTTTGCACTTGTTTGGAACAATAAATATGCTACTGCGGCCGGCAGTATCAGCATAGAAGCAGTTGTCCGTCTCTCCTTTCGGTGCCGGAATGCACCTTTGAGTGGTAATTGGATATATATATATATACATACCTATATATATATATATATATATATATATATATATATATATATACATATACATATATATATATACATACATATATATACATATATACATATATATATACATACATACATATATATATATATATATATATATTACCTACTGGCGGTTGCCAGTAGGTAGTTATAGTCAGGACCTCGTTTCTATTCAAAAAGCGTTTTTTGTTTTCCCAATAACTTTGGCGTTGTTTGACGAATCTTCGCGAAATTTTCAAAACTAGTGGCCCGCCCCGGTCAGCTTCTGTCTTGAAAGTTTCGGGGTGATTCGTGAAGCGTGGGCCGAGAAAAAAGGGGGGTCCCAAAACGCGTTTTCCCCATGTTAATTTCCATAGGAAACTTTAGACAAAGCTACAGCCCGAACTGCTGAACGAAATTACACCAAATTTGGCAAAAAGGTAGCCCTTGGTTCAGAAAGAGCCCTTTTTGTTAAATGGTGTAAATCCGTTCAGTAGTTGCTGAGAAATTAAAGAAAGAAAAAATTTATATATCTGAGCACCGAGGAGGGTTCGCGAACCCTACCGAGCACGAGCTTCGTTCTAATTGGCTGCCAACACTCCAAACCAGGAACTGTTGGCAGCCATTTTGTGACTCGGTTACCGAGTCAGAAGAAAACTGTGCAAAAAAGGATGAAAAAGAATAAAAGGGGGCAGGGTAGGAACACCCTGATCCCCTAGGCCTGCTCAGGGGGTCCCACAAGGACCCCCAGGGCCCCCAAAAATATATATATTTTTTTTTTTAATTTGAAGTCGCGCTGGGTGCGCGACTCCGGGCGAGAATTTTTTTTTAAAAACGGAGGGCTGGTTTATTAAATAAGGGGGGGCCTCGGGGACCGCCACCTCCCCGGGGCTTATGTTAATTGGGTGAGGGGGCCTCAGGGCCCCCCAAGCCCCGGGGACCACCACCTCCCCGGGGCTTTAAATGATAAATAGTGTGTGGGGGGCTCAATCCCCCCCACACTGCCCCAGGGACTACCACCTCCCCGGGGCACTAAAAATTGGAATTCCCCGGGGACCACCACCTCGCCGGGGCTTTAGAAATTTTGGGAGGGGGTCGCCCGGCCCCCCTCCAGGAGCCCTTGGTGGCCCTGGGGACCGCCACCCCCCAGGGCCGGCTCCTGCAATGTCCTGGGGTGCCCACCCCCGGGACATTGCTGTTTGCAATGACAGGGCGGGAGCCATGCGGCTCCCGCCCTGTCATTGCAAACGCTGATTTGCTTGATTAAAGCGAGAGCAGGAAAACCTGCTCTCGCTTCAATGAAGCAAAGCAGGATTGCTTTTGGGCAAGGGGAGCTGCATGTTAGGAGCTCCCCTTGCTCAAAAGCAATGCCGGCTACCGCAGGAGGCGAGGAGCCGGCGGGACCGTGGGGGCATTGGGGCTACCCCCAAGGTCCCCAACGTGAGGCCATGACCCGGGGGATGGGGTCCCCGGGGCCAAAAATGGCCTGGGAGGAGGGCCACTCGGCCCCTCTCCCTTTTAAAAAAATAAATAAATAAATGATTTGGGCATGCCCCGGGGGATGGGGTTTCCGGGGCGTATATAAATTCATGGAAGTGTACGGGTTTTTTTGGGCCAAAGTTTGGAGTTGCGACCCGAGCGCGGCGCTCACCGCGGGCCCCTAGTGTGAACGCGATGGGTGCGCGGCTCTCAGCGTGGCCCCCTAGTGTGAATGCGATGAGTGCGCGGCTCTCAGCGTGGCCCGCTAGTGTGAACGCGATGGGTGCGCGGTTTCTAAAGTCGTGTTGGGTGCGCGACTCCAAGCAAAAATAATTAAGATTTTTTTTTTCTAAAGCGTGGTTATATGCTGGGTTATTGGGTGGCTCTAAAAAGAGCCCTTGTTTTGATTGGGAGATTGTTGTAGCTACATGTAAGTGCGGATGCAGAGCTTCAGGTTGATGAGAAACATTCTGTTGCCTTGATCAGTGAAGTGTACTCCATCACTTCTGTAGATGCCATCCATATGGAAACGTAGATTGTTGTTATAGATGGAGCCCATCCTATGGTCTCTGAGGTAAGCGGAAACAGCTTTATTGACATTTTTTCTAGCTTTCCCAATCTGTGGACAGAATTGATTGGACCACTTCCATTTCTGTCTTTGGCATATGTTAGAGTATACAAAGATAGTTTGGGGGAAAAGCAACATCAATTCTGCAAAGGTGTCCTTCATTAGCATTTCCAGACCTACCCCAGTCAATGTGCCTAGGTCATTGCCACCACAGTGCACAATCATGAGGTCAGGGGGTTGGAGATGCAAAAAGGTTTTAACCAAAGGCATCAATTGGTGCCACTTTAATCCTCTCTGTCCAATCCATTTAATGTGTACATTTTGCAAAGCTAGGTCTTTGTCAATACCTCTGTGTTCAGCATACCTTTTGCACCAGAAAACATAGCTGTGCCCAACAATCCACACTGTAAGCATCTTGAAGTGATGTCTGGAAGTAATGAAGAGATGTCTGTAGCTGAGGTTGTCAGTTGGTTGAATGAGAGTTATGTAAAATGGTGGACAAGATGTTGTTTTAAAAAAAAGAAGAGAATTGATTGGCTGTTTAAGAACATTCTAAATTTAAAAATAGGGTGCATTTTTCTTTTTTTTTTAAAGTATTTTTGTTATTGGTTAGTAAAAAATGTTTGAAAAGTACAACAGAAAGGATTAGATCATATTTTGCAAAGTCAACCACACCTGCTGTTTGTATTTGCAACATTGTGTGGTGAACTTGAAAATATGGTGAACTTGTGACCTGTGAGTTCAGTTGAATGTTCCATGAACTGTTGCTATGGAAACTGGTATTAAGCAGAATGGGGGTAGAGTTAAAACTTAACTGTGCTTTTAAAATGTGAAATTGTAATTTATATATGTCATATTTTTTTCAATGATTTTTCCTAAGTCAGTTCTATCTTTAGAAGTGGTGTTTAATTAAAAAATAGTGTTGCATTTATTTCCTATATCTTTTTGAACTCCCATCCGAATTCGCTACTCCATCGCGGTGGTGCACAATGGGGTCGCAACTTCTAAAACAATGTAGAAACAGTTTGGGCACCTTCAGAAGTCAGTTGCTAAGGGTTATTATGTGAAACCAATAGAAATGTGTTTTACAATTTGAAAAAATCAGGGAAGCAATGTGATTTGTTACGTATGTGTATTTGTGTGGAGAAAGAGAGGGAAACCTTGCCATTACTGGTTTTACCTTGCTGAGTCTGGTGCATTATATTGATTGTGTGTAAAAGAAAATCCTGTCAGAGTTTATGAGATTTTAAATTCAACACATTTATATGCAAGGTGAGTTATAAATTTGTGAGGATTATTTTTAAAATTTTAACATTATTCAAAAACTGTGTTGTTTGAAATATATTATTAAATGTAGAGATGTATATTGTAGTTTGTTTCATTGTACTTAAATGTTGTTTAAAAAAGAGTCTGTACAGTAATATGTGTATTTTTTTAAGATGACTACTGATGTTCATATAAGATGTTATTAATTAGGTTTGTTTTTTAAGTCTGTACAAAGGTATAGTTGAATGATGCCGACATAATGTTAGATAGTTGGTTGAACATGCAGCACAAATGTGTAGTTTGAAAGATGTTCATATAAGGTGTTATTACTTAAGTTTCTTTTTTCTAGTCAGGAATAAGGTATACTTAAATGATGCCACGTAATTTTACAGAAAAAGATGAAGATGGAGCATAAAATAGTGGTATAAACATTGGAGACATAAGGTGTTGTTAATTAGGCTTATTTTTTCTAGTCTGAACAAAGGTATAGTTGAATGATGCCACATAATTTTAGATACAAAGGTGAAGATGTAGAATAAAAGTGTGGTTTTAAAAATGTACATAAAAGGTGTTGTTAATTAGCCTTCTTTTTTAAGTCTGTTGAGAGGTATAGTTTAATGATGTCGCATATTTGTAGATAGAATGGTGAAGATGTAGCTCAAAAATAAACCACCACATATTACCCTTGCAGGCATGTTGTACTTATCTACTTAACTAGATAATATGTAATGACTCATCTATGTGTTCAGATTGTATTTATACAGTTATATGTATGCTTAGTGAACTATTGAGAGGCTGTCTGACCGATTAGAGGAGTGCAAAGGTAGTGACTGGGTGATTTTAAAACTACATGAGTAATGATTGACTGATTTCATACTCTGCAATCACCCAGTACAGCGCCTTGAGACCCTCACGGGTGAGTAGCACGCTTTATAAACCCCCTGATTGATTGATTGATTGACCCAGTTAGTATCCAAGCACTCATGAAATCACTCTGCCACTACCCAAGCACTTATGAAATCACCCAGGCACTACCCAAGCACTCTCCCAATCACCCAAGCACTACCCATGTACTCATGCAATAACCCAAGCATTACCCATGCACTTATGCAATCACACATGCAGTACCCATACAATCCTCTAATCGCCTAGACATTACTCATTCACACCTTCAATTACCCAGGTAGTACCCATGCAGTCCAGCAATCACCCTGTCACTCCCCATGCAGTCCTCCAATCACCCACCCAGTACCATGTACTTATCCAATCACTCCGCCAATAGCCCAAGCACTTATAAATTCACCATGCACTCTCCTTGCAGTACTCTAATCATCCAGTCAGTACCCATGTACTCATGCAATGACCCAGGCAGTAACTATGCACTGCTACAATCACCTGTGCACTAGCCATACAATCCTCTAATCGCCTAGACACTACTCATTCACACCTTCAATTACCCAGGTAGTACCCATGCAGTCCAGAAATCACCCTGTCACTCCCCATGCCCTCCTCCAATCACCCAGCCAGTACCATGTACTTATCCAATCACTCCGCCAATACCCAAGCACTTATAAATTCACCATGCACTCTCCTTGCAGTACTCTAATCATCCAGTCAGTACCCATGTACTCATGCAATGACCCAGGCAGTAACCATGCACTGCTACAATCACCTGTGCACTACCCATACAATCCTCTAACCGCCTAGACACTGCTCATTCACACCTTCAATTACCCAGGTAGTACCCATGCAGTCCAGCAATCACCCTGTCACTCCCCATGCATTCCTCCAATGACCCAGCCAGTACCATGTACTTATCCAATCACTCCGCCAATACCCAAGCACTTATAAATTCACCATGCACTCTCCTTGCAGTACTCTAATCATCCAGTCAGTACCCATGTACTCATGCAATGACCCAGGCAGTAACCATGCACTGCTACAATCACCTGTGCACTACCCATACAATCCTCTAACCGCCTAGACACTGCTCATTCACACCTTCAATTACCCAGGTAGTACCCATGCAGTCCAGCAATCACCCTGTCACTCCCCATGCACTCCTCCAATCACCCAGCCAGTACCATGTACTTATCCAATCACTCCGCCAATACCCAAGCACTTATAAATTCACCATGCACTCTCCTTGCAGTACTCTAATCATCCAGTCAGTACCCATGTACTCATGCAATGACCCAGGCAGTAACCATGCACTGCTACAATCACCTGTGCACTACCCATACAATCCTCTAACCGCCTAGACACTGCTCATTCACACCTTCAATTACCCAGGTAGTACCCATGCAGTCCAGCAATCACCCTGTCACTCCCCATGCACTCCTCCAATCACCCAGCCAGTACCATGTACTTATCCAATCACTGCGCCAATACCCAAGCACTTATAAATTCACCATGCACTCTCCTTGCAGTACTCTAATCATCCAGTCAGTACCCATGTACTCATGCAATGACCCAGGCAGTAACCATGCACTGCTACAATCACCTGTGCACTACCCATACAATCCTCTAACCGCCTAGACACTGCTCATTCACACCTTCAATTACCCAGGTAGTACCCATGCAGTCCAGCAATCACCCTGTCACTCCCCATGCACTCCTCCAATCACCCAGCCAGTACCATGTACTTATCCAATCACTCTGCCAATACCCAAGCACTTATAAATTCACCATGCACTCTCCTTGCAGTACTCTAATCATCCAGTCAGTACCCATGTACTCATGCAATGACCCAGGCAGTAACCATGCACTGCTACAATCACCTGTGCACTACCCATACAATCCTCTAATCGCCTAGACACTACTCATTCACACCTTCAATTACCCAGGTAGTACTCATGCAGTCCAGCAATCACCCTGTCACTCCCCATGCACTCCTCCAATCACCCAGCCAGTACCATGTACTTATCCAATCACTCTGCCAATACCCAAGCACTTATAAATTCACCATGCACTCTCCTTGCAGTACTCTAATCATCCAGTCAGTACCCATGTACTCATGCAATGACCCAGGCAGTAACCATGCACTGCTACAATCACCTCTGCACTACCCATACAATCCTCTAATCGCCTAGACACTGCTCATTCACACCTTCAATTACCCAGGTAGTACCCATGCAGTCCAGCAATCACCCTGTCACTCCCCATGCACTCCTCCAATCACCCAGCCAGTACCATGTACTTATCCAATCACTCTGCCAATACCCAAGCACTTATAAATTCACCATGCACTCTCCTTGCAGTACTGTAATCATCCAGTCAGTACCCATGTACTCATGCAATGACCCAGGCAGTAACCATGCACTGCTACAATCACCTGTGCACTACCCATACAATCCTCTAATCGCCAAGAGACTACTCATTCACACCTTCAATTACCCAGGTAGTACCCATGCAGTCCAGCAATCACCCTGTCACTACCCATGCATTCCTCCAATCACCCAGCCAGTACCATGTACTTATCCAATCACTCCGCCAATACCCAAGCACTTATAAATTCACCATGCACTCTCCTTGCAGTACTCTAATCATCCAGTCAGTACCCATGTACTCATGCAATGACCCAGGCAGTAACCATGCACTGCTACAATCACCTGTGCACTACCCATACAATCCTCTAACCGCCTAGACACTACTCATTCACACCTTCAATTACCCAGGTAGTACCCATGCAGTCCAGCAATCACCCTGTCACTACCCATGCACTCCTCCAATCATGCAGGCATTACCCATGCACTCATACAAGCACCTATGTAGTACTGATGCACTTATGCAATCACCCAGGCATTACCCATGCACTCGTCCAATCAGACAGGTACTATCCATACACTCATACAAGCACATATGTACTACTGATGCACTCATGCAATCACCCTGGCACTACCCATGCAGTCTTCCAATCACTCAACCACTTCCTATGTACTCATGCAATAACCCAGGCACTACTGATACACTCATGCAATCACCCAATCACTACTGATACAGTATTCCAATCACCCAAGCACCACTTATATACTAATGCAAACACCCAGGCATTACTTATGCACTCATGCAATAATCCAGGCATTACCCATGCACATGTCCTATTATACAGGCACTACTCATGCACTCATGCAACCACCCAGGTATTACCCATGCACTCGTCCAGTCACGCAGGCACTACCCATGCACTCATGCAATCACTCAGGCACTACCCATGCACTCATGCAACCATCCACGCATTACCCATGCACTCGTCCAATCATGCAGGCGCTACCAATGCACTCATGCAATCAGCCAGGCATTACCCATGCACTTGTTCAATCACGAAGGGACTACCCATGCACTCATGCAATCACCCAGGCACTACCAATGCACTCGTCCAATCACACAGGCACTAGTGATGCACTCATGCAATCACTTATGCACCACCCAGGCACTCTTTCAATCACTCAAGCTCTACATATGCACTCATGCAATCATCCAGGCATTACCATACACTTATTGCTCTTTTTTTAACAGAGTAGGTGGTTCTAAACAGAACCGTTTTTACTTCTTTTTCAATTTTATAATATTTTTGTGTTTTTTTTAAAACTATTTTGTAATTTTTTTGGGTGTTTTTTAAAAATAACAAAACAAACTGTCCAACTTTGTAATCATACTGTCATTGCAAGAAAAAATGCAAAAAAAAAAAAATTTAACAAGAGTGGTTTCTTGCAGCAGAAACCACAGCATCGACAGACTGCTCGCCGTAACATACTACAGCCTTGCACTTGATGCAGTGCTGTTCTAGGTTTTGCAAACTCTGGACGGATGTCAAGTCCACGGTTCGCTCCTGAGGTGCTCGGTCCAGCAGCCTGGTCATCTTGCTGCACAGCTTCCTGGGCGGGACGATGTTGCTCGCGGGCCAGATGTCGAGGATGCTGTGTCTACAGGTGCTTCATCATACTAGATGTCCCACAGGAATACTTTTTTTCACTTACCCGTGAGAGCACCCTCGAACATAGAGTGCAGCTTACTTTTCTTGCATTTACCTTCTTTTCCCCCTCAGGAATTGTAAAGAAGGTCCAAACAACAGACTCCTTCCTCTTCTTGACAGCTTCCTCCAACTCTTCTTCTTCTGTTGCCAAGTAGAAGAAGCCATTTTTCAGTTGTTGCCAAAAACACAAAAAAATGTACAACCCAGATAAAAAACACAACAGGTGTGTCTCCTAGGATGCAGTTAAAGGAATGAAAAAAAAGGGAGGCGGTCCTTCACAATCTAGAAACAAAACCTTGTAAACCAATGAAATGCTTTCTTTTGAAATCACGTGGGGTTCGCGCACAAGGAGCGCAACCGGCGCGCACCCGGCGCGACTTCAGGAAAATGTATTTAACAATAATATAACTTTATTCAAATTAGAAATATATGAATTTTATAATTGCTTTAGATAATCTCTTCCTTTAAAACACATATTAAAGTTATATACATATACTTTTAAAACATAAATATTTTACGGGAGTCGCGCACCCGGCCGACCACATACGTACGTGACGTTACGCGGGGCCGGACACCGCGCACCCGCCGCATACCACACGTGCATCCATCGCGAAGCTCGGAAAATATACTTAACACTAATATACCTTTATTGCAATTACAAATATATGCTCTTTGTAATTAGTTTATATAATCTCTTGCTTTAATACACATATTATAGTTATATACATATACTTTTAAAATATAAACATTTTACGGGAGTCGCGCACCCGGCGCGACCACATACGTACGTGACATTACGCGGGGCCGGACACCACGTACCCGTCGCATACCAAACGCGCATCCTCCACGACTTTACCAATATGGCGGCTTGAATCCGCGCACGCACCAAGATAGGTACACGATCGGTACGCAACTCCACTTTTTTGCAAAAAAAAATATATATATATATTTTAGAAAAGAAAACCATTATATTATTTTTACAACAAATAAAAAGCTATGTAAAAATATTTTTACATATAACAGTTACAAAACTTCATTTAAAAAACCTTTGAAATTCACTGAAAAAACCATAGGTTTCAGGGACGTTATAGTTAGAAATTAGCATTTAAAAAACCTTAGAAATTCACTGAAAAAACCAAAGGTTTCAGGAACGTTATAGTTAGAAATTAGCATTTAAAAACCTTTGAAATTCACTGAAAAAACCATAGGTTTCAGGGACGTAATAGTTAGAAATTAGCATTTAAAAAACCTTTGAAATTCACTGAAAAAACCATGGGTGAAGATTGCCCATAAATGAGTGGCTTTAATTGTCTAAGTTCTAAAATTGCTTTTGCAGCTACCTCAGTTGTTGTAAAGGTTTAATGTTGGTCCTATTTTTAACAGCGTCACTTTTATAATGATGTTATCTATAGAATAATGTCCCTTAAACTGTACAATTTAAAAATACTTATTGCGGATCACCAAGAATTTTTATGGCACAAGGCTGCAGGAAGGGCTCTTTTTTAGGTCTCGCCTAGGCAGCCCATGTGCTGTCTTGTTCGAGACATGCTGTATCTACTATGAGGTCTTTTATCACTGCGCAGACAGATGTGGTACAGACCAAAAGAGGGCAGAAATGCGTACTTGTTTATTTCTGTAGATCAGTTCCCCTTTGCAGACCCAATTGCTTCTCCGTGTGACGTCACGTTCCCCGCTTTGTTCTGCCTTGCCTTCTCCCTCGCGTTGTTTGTGGAATTGGTCACACGCCGTTCAAGGTTTGCCCCCGCCGCTCTCCCTCCCATCACCCCCGCCGTTTATTGCTTATTTAAAAGCAGACAGGGGCACCAACATTAAGCATGCGTATTTGTTGGCAGTTCCTATGCATTTCTCATCCGACCTCTACATTCCCTACAACAGGGGGGAAGACGGTATTCCTGTCAGGGAGCTACATAAAAGAGGTACGCCGCGTAAAGTGCCGAGCTCAACTTCTTTTACGCCTTGCTTTATGTTTAGGCTGTAGCCAATGTCTGACAACATAATTTCAGCCAGTCTGAGCCTGCGCTGTTACCTGAGGGAGGGCAAAAAATAAAACCACCGTGCTTTGAAGCTTTAGTTGTGCAAGCACACACGTCTGATAGAGGTTCGCAGTGGCCTGGGCCGGGGGGCGATAGCCTCGTGGATGGGAGGACGCAAGTGTAGTGCAGTCATTGCCCTGCTTTGAACTTTTCTCTACTCACGGTCAGTTTTTTTCGAAACCTTCTCTGCTACTATTGTCAGGTTGCCAGACAAGCAAAGCTTCGCTGGGTTTTCCCTTCCTTCATCTGTAGGAGAAACCACACGTTCCATTGCACACTGTGTTCTTTTGTTTTTCAATTTTAGATAATCCTTGAAGCCAGGAAATAGTAAAAGTGCTATTTCTGTTCTTGGGTTGTCAGGCAAAGAGCATATGACAAGATGGGGATATGGGGGGTGTGGAGGTTATGGTGAGCCAATAGAATGCTTTTTGGCTTTATTTGTTTGTTGGTGAAGGTTGTTAGAACACGTGTGTTGCAATATGTTAAACTACATGAAACACCCATAAGATTCATAAGATGTAAGAGTAACGTTGCGTTACCGATTCAGACCTTGGTCTTTGTTTTTGTTTTTCTAGCCAGTTAGCGATGCACATAATGTCATGCTGGGAAATGGGCCTGGTCTACCACTACTTTCATAGCGTTTGGCGAGGCGACAGGATGGATAACCGTTATTGCAATTCTTATTTACTTACAGACTGATTTACCTGTTACCTCTCATTGGAGTGCTACTAAAGAGTTAACATTAATTTTCCGTCTTCTCCACTAACCTGAAGCACCTCATGTTTTACTGTTTGCCTCATGTCGCCTCTTTGTGCTTATTGGTCCACTCTCTTTTTTGTGTGGATGTGCAGTTCATTCTATTTATGGGATACTCTGAACATGTTTGTACGTTAGTGAGCACAGGAGGCACTCACTCAGTAGGACTTGCAGCACGTGTTTTGTTGAAGGCAGGACAAATATTGCAAGATGCTGCAAGTGCGGGGCTTGAAACAGGAAAGATTGTAGCCTGCCCTTGAGAAGAGGGGGTGCAGCATATGATTATTTTATATTCTTCTTTCTCTTCAAGCACGCTCAGCATACTCCTTGCAGGAGATGCTACTTCGCACTATTACCCATGCCCCTAAGTAACATGCTTCATGATCAATAGTTACTCAATACTGCCATCCAAAAATACACTATGGGGCTCTATGCAAAATCGAGACATGCTACTTTTTAATTAAATTGCCCGCTTTGTGTATATTTTCCAAATTTGAGACTAGAGCCTGTGGTTTCTCTTGGTTAATCTGTTTTGCCTAACAACTCCCCGCCATGTTCTAAGGAGAACGAGTTCCTTTTCAAGATGGGCGCTGTATTCTTCTCCAGTATTGATTGCGTTGTTTTTATTCTTTACATCTCATCAGCTTGCTTTACAATTGCATTTTACAGTTTGTTTCGGCGTGTGCACTCTAGCAGCTACAAGCATGTAATAAATGTATTTATTTATTGGACATTGTGTGTGTAGATTAATATGCCAACCTATTACCACCTTTCCTGGGGCTGCTATGAGGCAGATGCTGCTGTTGTGGATACTCCTGATCACCTTTTCTTCAGTCACTTCACTGCATGCATTAGATTGTGAGCCATGCAGGTCCCTTTCCAGCCAGTGATCCCCAAAGTAATTTATTAGCTCAAGCTTAGGCAGCACAAGCTATATTCACTCTGTGGGCTTACAGAACACCACCTGAAGTAACAATGGATGTTGTAGCACCCAGGATAATGTGATGCATACCTAAACACTAATAAGGTCCCAAAGATAAGACCTATTGGCTATGCCAATGCTTGTTTACTAAACTGTTCAGAATTCCTTTCTGATAAATGAAGGAGCTCCCATGTCATCATGAGGTAGAGGAGACCCATCAATTTCAGCATCATCCCTGCTACAAAAGCCCTCAAGAGGCAGCAAGAGTCGAGCAGGCAGGCCCTAACTTTCACACTTCCAAGACTCTTACACCGTCAGCTCAAAGGGTTCTCTTCTTCCTCAGGTAATGTCATAGAGGAGGAGGAAAGGATAGCTCCAACACAGTGGCATATAGGCAGGGTTAGACTGGGACAAAAAACTGGCCCAGGCACCAAATTAAAAGTGACCCCATTAGCGACCCAGATTGCTAAAAGAGTGGCCTACCTTTGCAAACCAGGGCAGTTTTGAACTTGTAAAGACTCGCTGTATAAGTGTTTTGCAAGATATGGTGACTGCATGAATTTGTGTTTGCTACAGGCAATTTTTGTGATAATACAGAGGAAACACCGCCCACAAGACTATAAAACAGGCCCTCAAACAGCCAAAAAACGACCCGCACACTCACCTGTCAGACTAGGTTTATGGGCACTGCCAGAATGTCCTACAGGCCAGTCCGGCCCGCATATAGGGTTGGTGGTGTAGTGGGATCACTGCTCACTTGTAATAAATTAAGACAAGTGCTTAGTGACATAATTATCTAATTACAAGCATGTGCTGAGTTAACACCGCACCTGTGATAAGAGAATAAAGTCCTAGGATATATAAAGAGAGAACAGGCTTCAACTTATTATACAGCCATAATCTATTTTAAGTAAATACCACTGAAAGGGGTTAGGGAACAAAAGGAGGACTTGTCTAACCAACTGCAAGCAGTAGCATCTAAGGCTATAAGAGTAGAGGATGGACAGTACTATATATGTACCATTTGTGCTGCTAAATTCTAGATGAAGTGTTACGAGGCAAGTGCCGTCATAGACAGAACTACAGAATTTTTCCAGCAGACAATACATTTTT
Source organism: Calotriton arnoldi (assembly GCA_963921515.1). NCBI lineage: Eukaryota > Metazoa > Chordata > Amphibia > Caudata > Salamandridae > Calotriton > Calotriton arnoldi. The sequence continues at coordinate 2,302,945 of CAWUFW010001036.1, read as the reverse complement.
TTTCTAATCTACTCATAGCCAGTACCAAACAGGGCCAGCCTTGACAGCCTGCCACTCTGGAACATGCATAGCTTTAGGGCGGTGTATGGGGTGGAGAAACCAGGAGCAGCTGGTGTCAAGGAAAAGTGGCGGGGCAGGGCAGCGCCGGGGATGACGACAATAACAACACATGGGAAAAAAAGAACTTACCAGCATCCCGCCGCATCGCCGCACTTCTGACTCCACTGCAGCAGAGGCTGAGGCCCCCGGACACTTCTACGGCCAATCCAGACGTTGCTGTCATGCTGTTGGCAGTATGAGAGAAGCGCCGAGATTGGCATGCACTCCCACGGGGACTAGGAGCCGGTGCCTGCTGTCTCCAACCCGGCAATTCAGCTCGGGTTGGAGACATCGCAGTGGCAATGTCGGTTTGGCCTTCCTAAGACGGCCGGCCAAACCCACATGAACTCTTAGCAGCAGGGCCGACCACTCCTTCTATGCCCGTCATCACGATGGCACCGCCCCCTAGACTTGGCCTTATGAAGAAAAATAAAATGATGATAAACCTGTGCTATTGTCATTTTACTTTACAAGTTTTGCATCTGCTTACAGGAGGGACGAGGCTCCTCTGCCCTAATGGTGGAGCCGCCACTGGGAACAACCTCCTAATAATTACTTAGCAGGTCTTGGCCTAGCCTTTTCAGTCAGATCAGGTGTCTGCAGCAAAAGTGACATTTAGTCAGTGTTGCTGCAGATCAGGTGGAGGTGGGCAAGCCAACACATTAACAGGGAGAGTTGAACCATTGTTAAGGTTTGGTTCTAAAAGCCTATGCACGACCGAGATATGAAAATATTTGGCATGTAAATCATGCAACAAACATCATGGAAAAATATGATAAAGCTGCTTTAAAAAACGTGTGTTTCTTTACCCTGCGGCAGTGGTTCACCTTAGTAATTTAGATTATATCATTGGAGACACCGAGAGGCATTTATTAAAAGTTGTAGTTTTAAAACATAAACTCACAAATATTCATTTCTCCACCCTGCCCTGACGACAATGCTTCAAGTGAAATCAGAGGCAAGCCATTTGCCAAGTGTGCCCCATATGTGGCCCAGATTCTCATTATAGATGGAGCAACATTATAGTCTATTAAAGGCTAAACGTTTTTGAACAGCACACTTCCTGAACTCACACATTTGAAGGTTACTCATTTGTAATAATGAAGAAAAAGGAGGTTCGATGAAGTAAAATATATGCCTAGGATCACACAATTTGTTCAAGCACGGAAGCTGGGACGGCTCCATACATTCTGGTTTCACATTGTACAACTAAGCTGTTAGATGGGTATCACATTCTCTCGCCCATCTTGATTCACTGATTTGTCATTATTTCTTGGCGCATTAGGTTAGAATGTGGAGACAGGCAGGCGCCACATGAAAGCTCGGATTGTTTTAGGCTCTAAGGTCCCAGAGGGCTTTGAGAGGAGCCACAGCCAGGCATGTGGCTTTAGATTTCAGCAACTCACCCATCTCTAAGACTGGGCCTGGGATTGCAGAGTGAGTCAAGAAGATGTGTATGATGCACACGCAGGGTCAAGGGCATGGATCTGATTGGACCCATGCCAGTCACTCACTCTACAACAGTGTGCCACCTGCAGTGCATTAAGTGTGTCCGGTCCTGCCATGTCTCAGATGCGGCAGTAGGCAGTAATGAAAGACTTTGAAATGGGTCCCTATCCGGTCCTAAACTCATGCCATTTACAGGCAAAAACAATGATCTCCTAACAACAGTACAACAGCAATAAATGTTTACAACTGTAGCAAGCCTTGATGTAATCCATAACAGTGATGCAACATCTGTTTACATTACATTTGAACTTCAATCAATCAAACAGCATCTGTGAAGCGCAGCTCTGTCACCCCTAGAGGCATCTGGGCGCTGTGTCTCTGTCGAAGAGCCAGGTCTTGAGTCTCTTTCTGAAGTCTGCCAGCGAGGAGGCTGTGCGGAGCTGGAGGGGCAGATTGTTCCAGGTCTTGGCAGCAATGTAGTTGAAGGCGCAGCCACCACTGCGGCTGCGACAGATGCGGGGTGTGCGTGCGAGGGCGAGTGAAGAGGAGCATAGGTGTCTGGAGGGTTGGTTCACCTTGCATCCCCTAATAGTGATTGTTTTTTTTCTCCATATGTTGAGTTTCTGGGGTTTTTCCATGCAGCATATGACTCTGCTATGTGAACCAAGTCGCTTCTAGAGGTCTGGGTGAGTTTCGGTTGTGGGTGAGTGTTCACGATGGGACACGAGAGCTCTGGAGAGGAGTCCAATGGTAGTGTGAATTTCTCAGTGTTAGTGTGTCATAAAGGCCTATTTTCTGTGGTCATTCTAAACCTGGTATGGACTTGCGCTAGCCTGCTCTCCTGGGCCTCTCTGCCCTACATTGCTCTGAGAGGAACTGGACTAGAGTGGACATCTTCCAAGCTATCCTACTGAGGCCCTTCACTGACTGGCCTTACTTTTCCACATAAACCCTATCCATTACAGCAGTCCAGTGGCACCAACCCTCCCTAGCCTTTTTAGTTGGATACACCTTGTTGCTTATTGGGAACTCTCAGACTTGCACCTCTTGACCTTCTTGCCTAAGCTTTGCCCCTGCACTCTGGCCTTTCCCTGGTAGGCCGCAGGCTAGAGGGGTGCCTTCAGAGCAGGAGCCATGATCGCCCCATTCTAGTCATGACCTCCTAAAGTGTGGAACTATTTTGCTTAGTTAGGGAGTGTTGAGGAGGCAGCAGTTACAGCAGGACATAAAAGAGCCCGGTCTACAATACCCTGACCTTAGAGGAGAAAGCTCCTCACTGGTCTAAGGTTGCCTCACTCCCATTCAACCTTCAGAGGTGCACTAGGAAGACACGTTGCAAGAGTCGGAGAAGAACCAGACTTCCAGTGCCCCCGGGCCCTCCTGAACACAGCAGACACTGATGCTGGTTAACAACAAGAATTCGGACTTTGGAATCTGTAATGTCCCCAGGAGTGGCTTAGGCTTCTAGATCTTTGCAGCTGACAGGGGCGCCTGGCAAACTGGATTGAACTTTTCTTTTCTTTTTTTAATTTGTTTACAATTTAATGAATAGGATTGCGTTTTAGTGCCGCATGGGGTAAAACAAGCTGCTGCTAGGCAACAATTCTAAACTCTGTCGGGCATTGACAAGCGTGTATGTTTTTTCAGATAACTGAGAGGACAAGGTTGCTATTGTCTTATCTTGAATTCAAGGAATATATGAAATGCATAACTGGCAAGCATTTTGGTGACTTTACTTCCTCCCACAAGCTGCGGGGTAATGTTGCAGGCCCTACATCTTGTGCCACATTGTTTTAGGTCGGGCTAATGCCTGCTTTAGCAATTTTCCAGAGCTCACGTCACCACAATTACAAAGAAAAAACAAGCACTTGCAAAGCAACTAGGTCTGAGTTTTGTGTGCAAAACACATAAGCATCTTAAAGTAGACAAGAAACGAAAGTCAGACTACATTCAAGACTTCCTTGCCTTTGATACAGTCGTGTTTTTTTTAAATTCCATTTCAAATAAAGGTTGGGCGGAAAAAGAGCCTTAGTTATAGCTTTTTTTGTTGTTATGCTATAAAAAGAAAGAAAGGACTATAAAGAAGGTTCTCCTGCTACTGACCTTTTTTGACATAGAAACAAAAAGACGGTGTTGAAGGCAAGAGAGCCTTCAGTATAGCCTGACGTTTGCTTGTATAAAATGAAAACATACATGTGCTAACAGGAGCCGACAGAGCGGGCTATGACTTTAAAATAGTCCTTTATACAGTTCAGTTCAATGCAAGCACGCAAGTGGAGGCAGCAAGATAAACCCAAACAGCCTATAGTATCAAGTGAGAGATAAATACTCCACTGGGCTGAGCCAAGATATGATTGCTAATGCCTCAAGCCAGTGTCTGAAAGAGGCTGGTTGATGAAGGTCACTGGCTGCAAGGGGTAAACCCATATTCCACCTTACGTGTATTTGTAAGCAAATATGTCAGCGCTGTCAAGCTTAACAAGCATTGGCATAGCCAATAGGTCTCGCTTTTGGGACCTTATAAGTATTTAGTTATGCAGCACAATATCCTTGGTGCTACAACATCAACTGTTGCATGGCTAAACACTTATAACGTCCCAAAGGCGAGACCTGTTGCCTATGCCAATGCTTGTTTTTAAAGCTATAAACGTTATTTAAAAAAAATAGCTACGGCACTGGGAGGTAAAAATAAAAGTGTTCACATTGCTTTTTTTTAAATAGCTTTTAGCCATGCTTCACAGCAGCCATGATGCTCTACAGCATGGCTAATAGATACTGGCAGAGCCAATGGCTCTCACATAGACAAGGTCTTTGGTCGACTGCATGCACTAGAAGTACTAAATAACAACTGCACAATAAAGCGTTTTTAAAGGAAACCTACAATTGGTATTTTTCAAGAACTAGGCAGGTCCCTTGCATCCTCACAGCGAAGCACCAAAGCCATACTTACTTAGCAGGCACTATACACTCAACAGCTCTGTCCAGCACCACGCAAAAATGCCAGAATAAACATACTATGCCTAAACCATGATACGTATATGCATGCCAGCATATATATACATTAGCAGCACAACAATGCATCATAGCTACCTTCCTGAATTGTGATGCACACAGAGCACGGATGGTTACCTATAAGGTACTATCTACACATAGTTGTGCGTTATATGCAATATAATATAATATGAAATGTTATGTTTAAACCTGACATTTTCACCCAACTATAACTTTAGCCTTTGTTTTTTTAAGTGAATACATAAATATTAACATAAAGTAATATCATAGAAATAAGGTGACAGTTTACCACCACGCACGTCTTTCCAATGATTGCTGTGATCCCCACAGTGTTCATAAAGGGGGGGGGGAGGGGAGATATGTTACGAGTCTAGCGCTAGTGTTGTCAGGAAGTGATAGATAACCTCTCTTCGGTGCCCTTATGGCTTACGGCAAATGTATCAGGAGGGCAGTGACAAACTTGGGGTATACCATGAGTAAGATGTTAGTAAGGGATTGGAAGCCTATAACCATGTACCCTTTAGTTGCACTGGCTGAACGAATTAACTTAACATGTTGAGCCCTTATTAATGAGAGCACGACAGCGAGCTCTTGACAATGGGTTTTCAGAGGAAGCTTTAAACCACTGTCGGCCGGCAGTCAGCATTAATTATCTGTGCCGAATCTCAACGGTGGCTGCCTGTAGTGGCTATCAATAACCGGCTTCTAATTAAGGGTCGCTCTCATGGCTTGCATCGAGAAATGTCGGTGGTCGCTGTATGTGGTGTAAGCTCTGTGTCATATGCTGTCACTGGCGGCTCTCGGTAGTCTTTTTCAGCGATGGTGGCTCAACGTGGAGAGCTAACAGTGGTGTCTGTCAGTGCCAGTGGTGGCTTAATGGCATTCCTCAGCGATGGAAGCTCAATCCGGTAAGGTCCCTGGAATGTTTTTAAGTGTCCTAAGTTGCCACTAGCCTGCGGTTTCAGTTTGAAAGACTGCCATGCCTGAATAAGTAATGTATATCGTACCTTTCCATCAAGCTCTCTTTCCAGGTTAACGAAATCATTGTTCCACACTAGGATGTGCAAGGAAATCTGCTCCGGCACTCAGCTAAGGTGCACATCCTGCTCCAGTACCATGGGGTCCCGCAGACGTCTGTCAATTTTCTTCGCAGACAGGAACTGAGACTGTCACCAAATAAAACAAGCACGCATGCCAAATCGGTTCACATTGGAGTGTCCGTGAAAACAGTAGTAAGACTGAAACCTATGCACAGACAGCGGCGGCCATAGTGGAAAAGAAAATTATACGAGTACGGAGTGAGAAGAGTTACACCCGCACTCCCAAAAGCGATAGTAGCACACCATAAAGTGAAGGAACTGGGCAAATAAATATACTATAGCCATCATGACTTCCAAAAAGAAATAAGGAAGAAAAACTTGGACCTCCCAAAATACTGAAGACGGCCAAGTAGACAAGGGAATTCAAGGAATACAGTAATATGAAAGTGTCGAAAATGATATGTCCGTACTAACGGAAAAGAGAAACCACCTCGAGAGTGTTTAAAAACAAAGCTGAAACAAGCGCAGGCGCCAAAAGATTAAAAAAAAACAAGTTTGAGGAGGAGGCAGCAGGGGGAGGGGAGAGAGGAGGGGGCCTGCGCCTGTTTCCCTTGCGGGAGCGAGCAGGAACCATCTGTTAATTACAAACAGATGGTTTCAAAGCTCGCTCCCACAAGGGAATCGCCAAACGTGCACGCGTTGCCATTCAAAGCAATGCAACGCGTGCACGTTTTTGGGGCCAAAACTGAATCGATTACTAAAGGTCTTTTTCCTACGCAGCGCAGGCGCGCTGCGTAGGCGAGACCTAAAAAGGATGATATAAAAAAATGATTAGCCGTTTTTAGAAGAACCGGCCATTTTATAAGCCGACAATTTATGAGGTTGCCTAGGGCGAGAAGTACTCTTTTAGGTGTTGGTAGAGCAGGTTTAGGCTATTATTGCTAGAACTTATATGTTTAACAGCTGGGTCGTCAGAAGTAATCAAACACAAGGAGATGATGGACGGAGCGCTGAAACTTTTCAGACACTCACCCCCAGTCACAGATCTGGGTTCAATCCATCATCGTTCTTTAGCTCAATTCCCATGAGGCACAGGGTCAAGACTGATTTGCATATAGCTGTGTCTGAACTGGGGTGGCAAAGTGAGGTAAAGAACGATGATGGATTCAACCCAGATCTGTGACTGGGGGTGAGTGTCTGAAAAGTTTCAGCTTTGTTCACCTTAAGTTGGCAGGGTATGCCCAGACGTGGGTTCCATGCTCACTTTGCCACTGGATTCAAGCTAGCCTGGCTGATGAGGGCTGTTAGCCCGAAACTGGTCCCAGGATGCTTGTTTCTGGTCCAGGGAAGACATGGCTTGGCAGTTTGGGTGGACTGTTCCCATGAGGCACAGGGTCAAGACTGATTTGCATATAGCTGTGTCTGAACTGGGGTGGTGAAGTGAGGTAAAGAACGATGATGGATTCAACCCAGATCTGTGACTGGGGTAAGTGTCTGAAAACTTTCAGCGCTCCGTCCATCATCTCCTTGTGTTTGCTTTGTTCGCCCTAAGTTGGCAGGGTATGCCCAGACGTGGGTCCCTTGCTCACTTTGCCACTGGATTCAAGCTAGCCTGGCTGATGAGGGCTGTTAGCCCAAAACCGGTCCCAGGATGCTTGTTTTGGGTCCATTGCTCACTTTGCCACTGGATTCAAGCTAGCCTGGCTGATGAGGGCTGTTAGCCCGAAACCGGTCCTAGGATGCTTGTTTCCGGTCCAGGGAAGACATGGCTTGGCAGTTCGGGCTGGACTGTTCCCATGAGGCACAGGGTCAAGACTGATTTGCATATAGCTGTGTCTGAACTGGGGTGGCGAAGTGAGCTAAAGAACGATGATGGATTCAACCCAGATCTGTGACTGGGGGTGAGTGTCTGAAAAGTTTCAGCGCTCCGTCGATCATCTCCTTGTGTTTGCTTTGTTCGCCCTAAGTTGGCAGGGTATGCCCAGACATGGGTCCCTTGCTCACTTTGCCACTGGATTCAAGCTAGCCTGGCTGACGGGGGCTGTTAGCCCAAAACCGGTCCGAGGATGCTTGTTTCCGGTCCAGGGAAGACATGGCTTGGCAGTTCGGGCTGGACTGTTCCCATGAGGTACAGGGTCAAGACTGATTAGCATATACCTGTGTCTGAACTGGGGTGGCGAAGTGAGCTAAAGAACGATGATGGATGATGGATTCAACCCAGATCTGTGACTGGGGGTGAGTGTCTGAAAAGTTTCAGCGCTCCGTCCATCATCTCCTTGGGTTTGCTTCGTCAGAAGTAATCCCAGCTGCTATCAGAGCAGGAACACCAGCAAAAGCTACTGCTCTAACCACAGCATGGATCACAGTCGCAACCTCAGTAAGAATAACAGCTACAATAGCTTCTATTACAGGAGGAACAGCAGCAACAGGAGTCCCAATAGCTGAGACCATGTGAGGATGGGTGCATAAATACCATATTCTGGGTGTCACATTCAATCTGTCTTTATTTAGATGATTCAGACAACACCACTTCTAGTTCTACGCTTTGTAGGCTGAGTTTATAATTGAAATCTCACATAGATCCTGATCTCAGTGGCGTGTCTCGACATGATTTTTGAGAGGACACACAATGGGCCACACATAAAACTGGGTGGCCACCTACTTCAAGCGATCATGAAAATTCTGTACGTGTGTGTCATATAAATAAATAAATAATATATAATTGGGCACTAGCCGTGAACTGACTAGGATGTTTTGATTTGAATAAAGCACTGCAATTCTTCAAACTTACACGTTGTGGTCCGTACCTGCTGTCTCCGCGTCAGTGGATGTGGTGAGCCAGGATTGTGTTTCCATATATATATATATATATATATATATATATACATTCACTGAAAAACAAAGTTTAAAGTGACATTATAGTTAGGTGTTGAAATAACATAAAAACTAATATTTAAAAAACAAAATAAACTCTGCTTATGACCTAGTTTATTATATCACTCATAATATGCTAAATTACATCATTGATGACATCTGGAGCAGATCTTCTTCAGCACAGGATCCAATAACCTCACGGACAGCACTGAGGGGCCAGGACTCACTCCGTTGGAGACCACCAGCAGGGTGCAATCCAGGTCTAGTTGCTACTGGTCAGCTGGTCACTGCAGGAAAAGGCCTCTTACACCTTATTTTGTCTGTAGCTACACAGGAGATGAATCAACTGAAACTTGTGGTCCACTTCTTAGTCCACTTCTCAGTTCTAAGGACAAGTGGGAGCAAGTCCAGACCTTCATTTCTCCATGCATGTCACAGAGCGCAGGTCTGATCCTCTTTTGCACTTCCACAGATCCAGATGTGTTCTGATGAGCTGTGGGAGAGGTACTACTTTTGTAGGATTCACTAGCCAGTGGGTGGGTATGAATCCTGGACACTCCCAAACAAATGAGAAAAAAGTTCCCATGGGCAATGCTGCCTTCTTTTGCAGCACATCCTGCTAGCCTTACTGCAGACTACCCTACAGTGCACTATTATGAGTAAAATCCATAATGGTAGCACCCTTCTGCCCTTGGAGGTTTCTGATGTCCCAGTCAGGGGAGTGTTTAGGAAAGTTATCAGTCCCCCCCCAAACCCTCCCCTCGTCCCCACCCCCCTCATCCCCACCAAACTGGTTCTGGGACAAGCTCCTCCTTCCACTGGTCTGCAGCCAAGCTGGCTACAGATGGCCCAAGAAACAAAGACCGCAGGTCTCCCTTTAAAACTATGAATGGGCAGACCTCATTGTTATATCTTTAATATGTGATATTTCTACTTAAACATGTTTTCCTTTAAAGCACTGCAGTTGGACTGTTGGGGATGTTCTGCAATTTAAAAAGGGGAGCGGGTGTATGTAGTGCTTAGACTGTCATTACTGGCTGGAAGAGTCATGTGCCGCATCTCCCCATCTACAACTGTTGGTTGTGGACCTGTAATCTTCTATACAGCAAGTGGCGACGACCTGGAGAAACACCTGCTACTTAGCGGCACAGGTGCAGTGTTATCTCCATTGGACCCAGTGTTGCTGATCCGTGTGGGGAAACTATTTTGGAGAATGCAGCACCGCTTCATAAATAGAGGCTGTATCACATCCCAACTGAAGAACCTATGTTTGAATGGACAATGTGACAGCGCAACCTTGGTAAAGTATCAAGGCAACTATTTGGGAGATGTTGTGGCCCTATATGTATTTTCTTACACAGTGCATCATTTGAAACTTACCGCATGGGCTTGCGGTTGCTACTGGCATTATTTAAAGAATGCTGTGTGTGTTCTTTCTTCGTTGCTGGAAGGCATGTCTAGCAGTCCAAATGCGTCAGGATTCTCTGGTTTCTGGCTTCGTCTCCAATGGCATCACTACATGAGGATGCTCACGTTACGCGGGTGAGCAGCGCAGCCATCTTTGTTTGCCTGTTCTGTCACCATAACCAGGCCTGCTGAGAATATACGAGATACGTGAGTATTGATGACGTGCAGTGATGAACGATTTTCTGGGACACGGCTCTGGTGCAGTGCGTGTTCTTTCTTCGTTGATGGCAGGTGTGTCTAGCAGTCCAAATGGGTCAGGATTCTCTCATTTCTGACTTAATCACCCACAGCGTCACTACATGAGGATCCTCACGTTACGCGGGTATGTGGCACGGCCATCTTTGCCTGTTCTGTCACCATAACCAGGCTTGCTGAGAATATACGAGATACGTGAGTCTTGACGATATGCAGTGAGGAACTATTTCCTGGGACACAGCTCGAGACGGTTGGTAAAATGTATATATGTTTTTTGTGGGGGAAAAAGAAATAAAAAGTTTGTTTCTCTTTTTGTGCTTTTGCTGGCATCAGCATTACATTTTGTAGCTGGTCTGCCATCGTGCTGCTTACATTGGGGTGCTATCTTTAACAGGAAAACACTATTGAATATTTCTAACAAAATGCAATTTGTGCCACTAGCAAAATTTCTCCAACAAAAGGGAGACCCACCTATTCCAAGGATGCATTGGAAGGAGGAGTTTTTAATGTACATGAAGGCAATTGATGATGATGACATGTCACAGGAACATAAAAATACATTTTGCTCCATTGCTTGGGTTCAGGGGGACAAGTGGTATTCCGAACCTTACCACAAGTACTTACACAACAAGACAAGGAAGATGAAGATGAGTTCATGGAGGCTTTGATGAGAATTTAGAATAGGTTCAAGCCTACGTTGAGTGTAGCCCTCAATAGATTCAAATTTTATTCAGGGGCTCAGAAAAATGAGGAAACATTTGATGAGTTTCTTACTGCATTACAGGGCCTCTCTGTGCATTGTAGTTTTGGGGTCATGACAGACAGAATGATTAGAGATTAAACAATCGTACATGTGAAAAGTAGGAAAGTCCAGGAACAACTATGGGTTATGGGGGATCCTGAGTTACAGGATGTTATAACCACTGGCAAAGCTCTTGAGCAATCAAAAAGGTGGATGAAATCAGTCATGATACTGAGAAAGGAAATAATGGTGAGTGTGAGAATGTATGTGTGCTGGTCAGTGGCAACTTCAGTACCAATCACCAAGGGAGAAAGTATGATAAACATAACAGCCCGTCATGTTATCGGTGTGGGTGTACAAGTAATTTCGCATCTTCACCTTGCTGTCCTGCTCTAGGAAAGAAGTGCATAAAGTGTGGCAAAATTAGACATTTTGCCCGTGTGTGCAGGGATTTTAAGAAGAACAGTTCTACTCTGAAAACCAAAGTGTCATGCGTGAACGAGGTACGACCTTCAGAAAAAGGGAAATGTGGCTGTGAATGTGATATATAGTGTTATCTCTTATGAGTACAGAAGTGGAAGAAGAGAGAACGGGAGTGAGGAATCCTTTAAAGTGTGTATAATGGATGAGGAGCTTGAGCTTATGGCTGATTCAGGATCTCCCTGGACAATTATCACTAGTGGATATTTTCGGGAGAAGTTTGAGAAACTGTGGAGCGTGGAGGATTTAAAAGAGTCTGACATATTGGCAGAAAGTTTTGATGGTTCTGTCATTGATACTGTGAAGTACATTGAAGTTGATATAAAGTTCAAGGAGAGCAGCACAAGGAAACAATTGTATGTTGCACCGATGGGAGTGAATGTGTTGGGTTGGAAAGACCAATGGAAGTTGGGGATTATATTGAATCCAAAAATCAGAGAGCCGGTGTTAGTGGTTGAGGACTGCAGTGAGAAAGATTGGATTATATCTCAGTTTTCAGAAGTGTTAACAGAAAAGCTTGGAAAATTGGAAGGATACGCTCATAAAATAAAAGGGAAAGTGAATGCCAAACATGTTGTGCAGACTTAGGAATGTACCTTTCAGTGTGAGGGAAGAATTGAAGAAAATGCTGAGGGAGATGGTGGATGAAGGTGTTCTAGAGGATGTTGAATCTTCTGAGTGGGTGTCTCCGATATTTTTGGCCCGCAAGGCGGATAATTAGTTGAGGCTGTGTGTAGACCTCAGGGCGGTTAATGCTAACATTGTAGTGGATTGTCACCCCCTGCCTAATATAAATGAGGTAGTGTGCATGCTGGATGGGGCGAATATTTTCTTCACTCCAGATTTAAGGTCAGCGTACCATCAGATAGAGTTAACTAAAGACTCATGCCACCTTATAGCTTTTCTTACACCGCAGGGGCTATTCTAGTATAAGAGAATGCCTTTTGGATTAGCTTCTGTGGCATCTGTCTTCCAGAGAGCTATGTTCCATTTGTTCAAAGATATGGAAAATTTTGAAGAATGTTTCCCAGATGATGTATTCATAGTTTCCAAAAATGAAAAGAAACATATGGATCATTGTAGGAAAATTTATGGAGTGCTAAAAGAAAATGCCTTGACATTGAAGGAAAAAAGTGTAAATTCTTCTCCAAATATGTGGAGTATCTTGGATACACTGTGGGCCTGATTCACAGAACTAACTTACGTCAAAAACGTAAAGTTAGTACTTTTTGGTATTCACAGAATACACTTACTCATTTTGGTATTCACAGAATGAACTTACTCATTTCGGTATTCACAGAAGTTAGTAGCCCTAACTTTAGGACTCCTAAATGCCTTCTGTGAAAGTTAGTAGCCCTAACTTTAGGACTCCTAAATGCCTTCTGTGAATACCGAAAGTCTTAAAGTTAGGATTTTCTCAGTTAGGAGTAGTAAAGTTAGGACTTTACTACTCCTAAACTGAGAAAATCCTAACTTTAAGACTTTCGGTATTCACAGAAGGCATTTAGGAGTCCTAAAGTTAGGACTACTAACTTCTGTGAATACCGAAATGAGTAAGTTCATTCTGTGAATACCAAAATGAGTAAGTGTATTCTGTGAATACCAAAAGTACTAACTTTACGTTTTTGACGTAAGTTAGTTCTGTGAATCAGGCCCTGTGTCTGGAGAAGGGGTGGTACCCAAGAGGTCACTGGTAGAGGCTATCGCCAAGCTACTCCTCCTGATAATTGTGAAAAAAAATTGTCATTTGCAGAGCTGTGTGAATACTATAGCAAATTCATCAAAGACTTTGCTACTAAAATGGAACCTCTCAGGGAGCTTACAAGGAAAAATACTGGGTTTGTATGGATGGAAGTGTAGCAATCTGCTTTTGAGCAGATTAAAAGGTAAATTGCTGAAGCATCCACATTAAAACCATTACGTATGGGTGTGGAATGTATGGTTGCGGTGGATGCTAGCACGTATGGCATTGGTGGGGTTTTATCTCAGAGGTGTGGAAATGAGATATGGAATGTTACATTTGCCTCCCGCACATTCTCTGACACTGAGAGAGGATATGCAGTAATAGAGAAGGAGTGGTTAGCCTGTATCTGGGGAATGAACATTTTCAAAACTACATTTCCGGTTCACACTTTGTGCTTCGCACAGATCATAGTCCTTTAGGGGCCGATTCCGATGTCGGACGGAACAGAGTCCGTCCGACATCGGACAGGAACTGGAACCGAACAACCTATTGTCGTCGGTTCCAGATCTGCAAGTAGGATGCGACCGAACCCTGTTCGGGCGCAATCCTATACTTAACAATGGGAGCAGGGGGGCGTGGTCAAGACGGCGATCGGGTGAGACGTGCTGCATTTGTCTCCCCGCTCCCATCTGCTCGCCGGGCCATCCATAGCCGCGACAACTGCCCGAAAACCCGACTGCAGTTGTGGGTAAACGGCGAGAGTGCGCGAGCGGCTTTCAAGGCCGAAAGAACCTGCAGAGGCGGTGAAAGGGCCGAGAAAACGGAAGAGTCGGGGCACGAGCAAGATGGCGACCGGGCTCTCCGAGTGACGGAGAAGGGCGCTGGACGCAAGAGCGGCGAAGTGGAGCTCATTTCCGCAGGCCCTCCGATCTGGGACTGGGAACTGGATATCAGAAATAGAGCGGCGACTCGTGATTGAACCGACTGCTGGAGGCCTGGCATCGCGCATTCCTGCTGGGCGGGGTGGTACTTCCCGTATACCGGAGTGAAGACACCCTGGTCCGAGGTGAGAGAAGGAAGCGGGGTAGCCGAGTGCGGAAGTGCGGCAGATCGGAAGCATCCGAGAGTGCCGGGGAATCATATGAGAGTGGTGCTCCCGTTAGTGGTGTAAGGATAAAAGACCGGACCTTGAGCGGAGCCACGCACTGCAACGGGGCGGAGCCCGCCATCCTAGGCCCTGCGACAAGGCAACTCAGGCCTCAGACAGGGCCTCTATGTGCAGTTAAAGATTGGCGGTCTACATAGAGCCCTGCCAGCGGACTTTAAGCGACCCGGAGGGGCCCTCACGGGTTTGTACACAATATTGGAGGGGGCCGGATCAAGTGGTTAGCTCCGTGGAGGAGACGGGGGACTCAGTGCACCTGGCTATAGAGCCCCCGGGACTAAATACTGAGGGCGACGGTGGGGGAGCTCATTGGGACCCACTAGACCAGCAAGATTGACACACCAGAGTGCGGAGAAACAATTGGGAACCGCACTGGAAGGGAAAGAGACTGGCGCTCTGAGCGACCACAAAGGATAACCTTGGGGTGATTGCAAAGAGTCCTGTGGACACCGAGTAGAGCACAGGCATCGGAGGGGACGCAGGGATACAGAGATTGAAAGAGGAGGACTCGACTAGACAAGAACAAGGAAACGAAAAGGCCGACCTGAAACAAAGCAGAGGTTAGAACAGCTACTAGGAAGCGGAGAGTCTGGACCTACTATCGGGCGCTGACCAACCGGGATTATATCCCTGAATCAAAGACAGTTACCACAGAGGAGACGACGGAGGGCACCGAATACAATACATGGTAACCGGGAGGCCTGGGCATTCGCCAGCATGTCTACGGTAAGGGGGAAAAAAGACCAAACTCTAAGGGACATGCTGACCAAACCTCCACCACAGACCAACATGGAAGGACTCACGTCCCCCGGCCCGTCCGTGGGGCAAGAACCCGAACCTAACGAGGCGACGGTTACCCGCGCTTTTCTTGAGTCGCTATTTAACACCCTACGTGAGGACATACAAGCCCTGAAGAGCGACATAGCAGCGGAGTTGAAAGAGGTGAGGAGAGATGTAGATGCGGTGGGCGAAAGAGTTGCGGATATAGAGGAACAAAATCAAGCCCGAGAGGAGGAGGTGGAACAACTACAACAAGAAGTATTAAGGCTCAGGGCACAACAAATTGACCTACAGGCGCACACAGAAGATTTGGAAAATAGGTCGCGTCGGAACACCATTCGCCTTAAAGGGGTTCCATCCAAAGAAGAGGGAGCGGACATCATTCAATACTTGCAAGAACTGTTCCGATACATCCTAGAGGTCCCTCAGGACTTTGAAATCAAAATCGATCGAGCACATATGGTGGGTCTGCAACGAAGAGCACCAGCGCCTCCCCCGGACATTTTAGCCTTTCTGCCGGATTTCCAACTGAAAGAATTGATTCTCCGCAAGGCACGGGATAAGCAACCTCTTAAATATAAAGACCACCCTATTGCATTGTTTCAAGACCTCGCCACCATAACTCTGCAGAAGAGGAGAGCATTCCAGCCTGCGACGTCATATCTTCGGAGCCAGGGAATAGCATACGCCTGGGGGCATCCGTTCAGGCTAATATTCAAATGGCAGGATACTCTACACCAACTTTGATCTCTGCAGGAGGTTTGCCGGATTCTGGGGATCGAATACACAGAACAGGAAGATTTGAGAGATCGGGACCGGACGGCACACCCAGGGAGATGGCAGAAGGTTGGAAAGGGCCACATTAAAGAATGGGTCGGGAAACCGGATCCCTCTACGATCGCACAAGAGAAACAAGCTGTACTGGCCTCTTTGACCAAGGACAAGACAAACTCGGACAGCGATTAAGGGGTGAACAGGCAGATAAGTACAATGCTTATGGCCTGGTGGGTGTAAGGGAGGGAATTCCCCGGAGCAGGGAGGCCCGAGCGTGTTAGACCACCTCATGAACCCAGACCTTTTCTTCACCAAGGACACGTGGGAGTGGACCAAGGGTCCTGGACTTTGTGGGGTAATGTTGGGTTGTCAGTTGGGGTTAGGGGGGGAGGGAAGGGCCTGGCTGGTCAGACACAAAGGTTCTGGGACCTGTTAGTAGGGATGGAAGGAAGGAGGACAAAGGAAGTGAGGGTCGGAGGGGGTACTATAGGGGTACAGGGCTATCTTAGGTTAGCAAGATCTCTATTTACTTGACATGTTGCATCGTCACTTGAAGGTCCTGACACTTAATGTGAAGGGACTTAACAACCCTACCAAACGGAAGGCAATACTCTCATATCTGGAGAACTCGGAAGCAGATGTGTGCCTCCTTCAGGAGACCCATTTACTATCCAGGGACTGGTACCGGATGCGGTCGAGAGCATTTCCCCAGCAATTCTTCTCGTCCGCAGCAGATAAAAAAGCAGAGGTGGCGATCTTGATTGCTAGCAGATTTCGAAGGGAGGTGAAAAACAAGGTAGCGGAAATTAAAGGGAGGCTTCTGGCATACACAATGCAGGTGGGGGGTCAAAACATAGTGATTAGTTCGGTATATGGACCCAATACGGGTCAGGAGGAGTTTCTGAAACTAGCCCTCGCTGAAGTCCTGAATAGTCAAGCAAGCCTGATGCTCATAGGAGGGGACTTGAATATAGTTATGGATGCGGCTAAGGATAGATCCGGAAGCCGTTATACACAGGGGGGTGAGATCTGACGGGATATGTTGGCTAGATTCCATGGGACTGGTAGATTTATGGCGAGCGACATACCCTCAGTGTTAGAAATGGGGGTCTCTAGTTGGCAAGGGCTTGCACCTTTGTCCAAATAGGGACCCTTCTTCCTAGTCAGGGTAAGGGAGTTACACTCCTAAAATAACCCCTGCTCACCCCCTTGGTAGCTTGGCACGAGCAGTCAGGCTTATCTTAGAGGCAGTGCGTAAAGCATTTGCACATAACTGACAGTAATACAGTGTAAGCACTACAAAAGGACACCACACCAGTTTAGAAAAATATCCAATATTTTTATATACTTAAGACAAGACCAAAAACGATAAAAATCTACAATACAGTACTTAAAAATCTTCAGTTATCAAAATATGCTTTAAAAACAGTTCCTTGATGTCGATAGCTCCGTCCGGGGCTATCACGGCGCCGTGAGCAAACAAATCCAAACAGTTCTGGCTGACCCCGGCGTCGCGAGCCAGCTACAATGTCGGTAAGACCCGCAAACAGTACCTTTTAAAAATGTAGGGTGTCGGCGACATCTCGTTGAGCTTCAGAAAGCACAGCGTCCGCAGGCGTCGGTTCCGGAGGTCGGTGCAGGGGTCGTCGGGGCCCTCGAAGTCACACGCGTTGCAGATCGATCTCCTCTCTGTTGAAGTCAGGAGCTCTGGCGTCGGCAGGCGCCGGGTGCTGCGGTGCGAAGTGCAGCGGTGCGGCGTGCGGTGCCCTCCGGTCGCGGTGCGAGCAGCGGCTCGGTGGCGGCGTCGGTAAGACCAGGGTCGCAGTGCGAGATGAAGGCAGTGCTCGTCACGGTGCTGGCAGGTCACAGTGCAAGCAGCGGCATCGTCGTTGCTGAAGCGCTGTCGTCGGCTGACGAACTGGAGTAAATGGCGCCGGCGTCAGTAGGCCAAGGCTGCGGTGCGGGATGAGGGCGGTGCGTCGTGTAACTTTACGAGCGGTGCCCTCGAACCACGGTGCAAGCAGCAGCGTAGATTTCGGCGTGGAGCGGCGTCGTCGGGAATACCAAGGCATCTTCATGAAGTGAGGCGGTGTGGAGTGCGGTGCCCACAGTTTGCGGTGCGAGCAGCGGCTCAGTGGTGGCATCAGTAGGCGTCGTCGGTGAGACCAGGGTCGCGGTGCGGCGTTGCGGCGGTGCCCTCTGCGGTGCCCAGGCTTTGTCGTGAAGCAAAGCGGTGCGGAGTGGGGTGCCCACAGGTCGAGGTGCGAGCAGCGGCTCGGTGGCGGCGTCAGCAGGCGTCGTCGGTGAGACCAGGGTCGCGGTGCAGCATTGCGGCGGTGCCCTCTGCGGTGCCTTCAGGACACGGAGTCGGCAGCATCGCCGTCGACGTCGTCGAGTTGCTTTTCTTCTGTTGCAGCACAAAACACACAGTCCCCAGTGCTGAGGGCAGAAGAGCTTGAAGTCTTTGTTGTGCCTGAGACTTCTTGAACAGGGGGCAAGCTCTACCTCAAGCCCTTGGAGAAACTCACAAAGTAGATTGCAGAAAGTTCAGTCCAGTCCTTTCACTGCCCAAGACAGAAGCAGCCACTGCAGGCCAACACAGCAAAGCACACAGCAAAGTGGTAGTTCCTCCTCACAGCTTCTCCGGCTCTTCTTCTTGGCAATCTACTTGATCCAAAAGAGTTCTAAAGTTCAGGGGTCTGGGCCCCAATATTTATATCCCAAAATCCTTTGATCCTTTAGGCAGAGAGTGTCTGTGCCCAGCCAGACCCAGTTCTGCCTTCTCTGGTGTGACTTCCTGGCAGGAGGTGGAGACGGCATGGTCAGAGGCAGACCAGGCCCTTTGAGGTGCAAGGAAATCTCCTCCCCCTTCCTCAGTTGCAGCCCAGGTCTATTCAGCCCTTTCCTGACTCACCTAGACTATCTGGAGCCACTCCTGCTCCCCAGCCTTCTGTCATCCAAAACCCAGACAGGCAATCCACATTCCCTCAGAGGCACACAGGATGACTGAGCAAGAAAATACCTACTTTCTAAAAGTGGTATTTTCAAACACAGAATGTGAAAATCACCTTCACTAAAAGATGCATCTTTAGATTCTGAGTTCAGGCATACTAAACTTCATTTTCATACCTAGTTCCCAGGGCCAGTTATGTTTATAAGATGTTATAAACAAACTTCCCATTCTGTCCTATGGGGAACAGGTAGCCTTGCAATAGTGAAAAACGAAATTGGCAGTAATTCACTATCAGGACATGCCACACACACCAGGGCATGTCCTACCTTTCACATACACTGCACCCTGCCCACAGGGGTACTTTGGGCCTACCTTAGGGGTGGCTGACATGTAAGAAAAGGGAAGGTTGGGGCCTGGCAAGTGGGTGCACTTGCCAAGTCGACATGGCAGTACCAGGTTGCGCGCAGACTCTGCAATGGCAGGTCTGAGTTACCTTTTCAGGGCTACTCACGTGGGTGGCACAATCAGTGCTGCAGGCCCACTAGTAGTATTTGATTTACAGGCCCTGAGACACTCAGTGCACTTTACTAGGGACTAACAAGTAAATCAAATATCCAATCATGGAAACACCAATCCGTAACACATTTCACCACAGGAGCACTTGCACTTTACCACTGATCAGCAGTGAGAAAAGTGCGCAGAAACACTAAGCCAGCACAAACAGAGTCAAAACCGGGAGGTCAGAAAGCAAAAACTCAGGGGAAACACGCCAAAAGATGCCAAGTCTAACACTCAGACATTGAAATACTCATTCTACTCCCATGCTCATGGTACGTATGCCCGGTTGGATTATTTTTTAGGCACAAAGGAGTTGGGCAAATTGGTGGCAGACATGAGGCTAGTACCAGCAGCGATATCAGACCATGACGCAGTGATTGCCTCTTTGCGCCTCCCTACACCGCTAAGACATGGCGGGGGTGGAAGCTACGAGAAAGTCTTTTACATAAAGAGGCAGTGTTGACACAAATTAACAAATGCATTAAGGACTATCTAGAGATTAATGACTCCCATGACATTTCTCGGGCAACGCTTTGGGAGGTCATGAAGGCTGTAATACGAGGGGAGATCATCTCAATCACTGCAACAGAGAATAAAGAACGGAAAGAAAAAAGAGACCAGTTATCAGCCCAGGTACAGGAGCTTGAACGAGTGCATAGACGGACAGGGGCACCCAGGGTGTGGAGGCAGCTTAAAGCGGCTAGGATGCAATTAGCGGGGTTGGATCTTGACAGAGCTGAATACGCAGCACTCCGGCTGAAGTACTCCTACTAAATGGGAGGGGTCAGGATGGGAAGAATGCTAGCGAGTAAGCTAAGAGCCCGGACACAAAGACTAGAATCCAGGCCATCATCAATACTAAAGGGGAGGAACTCATGGAAGATGATGACATAGCTTGTACTTTCCGAGACTTTTACGCGGATCTCTATGCAGGGGAGCAGCGATCGATGAGCTTATGTCAAAATACTTAGAGAAGGCCATACATCTAAGTTAGTTCCGGACCAGGCCGCGCTGCTTGATGACCCCATTAGATTAGAAGAAGTGATTGGGGCGATTGCACGCCTTAAGCCCCTGAAATCCCCGGGACCAGATGGGTTTTCAGGAGGGTTTTATAAGGCCTTTTGCCAGGTTCTGGCGCCGGTTTTGACAGGGCTGTTTAATTCCTTTGGGGGCCAGGGGTCGATACCACTGGGAATGCTTTCGGCGGCAATCGTGGTCCTACCCAAGCCCGGAAAAGACAAGAAGGAGTGTGGTTCGTACCGCCCGGTGTCTCTTCTTAATGTGGACTTGAAACTGTTCACAAGCATATTAGCCGCACGGCTGGGTCCCCTGATGCCCGGGATTACTGAACCAGACCAGGCCGGTTTTGTTCAAGGTAGGCAAAGTGGAGACAATACCAAGATAATTTTACATTTGATAGACAAAACGCATAAAATAGGCATGGACGCTCTACTCCTGACGGTTGATGCCGAAAAGGCGTTCGACTGAGTGGATTGGGAATATCTGGATTGGACTTTAATCCACTTCGGTACAGGGGAACGCTTTAGGTCATGGATAGCGGGCTGTTACAACTCTCCAACGTCAACAATTAGGGTGAATGGCGTTTCTTCCAGTCCCTTTCTGATCCAACGGGGGACTAGGCAAGGGTGCCCGTTGTCGCCACTCTTATTCGCCTTATATATTGAACCACTAGCCCAGAGGGTCAGGGATAACCCCTAAATAACAGGGATTCCTTTTGGGGGGGAACAGCATACCATCAGTTTATATGCTGACGATATATTGGCATCACTGGAATCTCCTGAGCGATCGCTGCCGGCCTTCCTGAAGGAACTGGAAAAATTTGGGGAGCTGTCCGGGTTCAGAGTTAACGTCCGGAAATCTCAAATTCTCCATCTGAGGGGATCGGTACTAAATACAGTGGCGATGGGGCCCCATCCGTCGGGCATCCACTTAACGGAATGTATACCCTATCTAGGGCTTGAATTAGCCTTGACAGTGGCACAAACGGTTAAGCTTAACTACGCTAAATTACAGCGACAAATTCCGAAGGAATTAAATAGCTGGAAGCATCACCGCCTATCGCTTCTGGGTCGCGTGGTGGCCATTAAAATGTCCATCTTACCGAAGGCCCTATATTTATTCCAGACGCTACCAACTTCATCGCCTAAAGGTATGCTCCTGAAGTTACAAAAAGATATATCTCACTTTGTCTGGGCAGGCGGACGCCCACGTTTGCAGAGGGAGGTAGGCTACTTGAAACCAGAAGACGGAGGGCCAGGGATTCCTAACCTACTGGAATATTTCAGGGCGACTCAATTAAGATTTCTTGTGGAGTGGAACAGATCGCATTCGGAGAAGCATTGGCTGTTCCAGGAGAGGGCATTAGCAGGGTTACCGTTATGGAAAGTACCTTTCTTGAAGAAGGCAGATAGACCGCAAAGCATGTTAGGATTGCCCGTTATGAGATCACTGCTACAGATATGGGACAAGGTAGCCATCAAAAAAGAGCTCACGACGTTCCTATCCCCTATGACACCGCTCACAGAGAATAGAGAGTTCACACCTGGACTAGACACGCAGGTGTTTGCGGCATGGCAATCTACTTCTTGTAGGGCGGCGGGCCATCTATACGACCTGGACGGAATCATTCCCTTTACACAATTGAAACAAGATTATTCTATACCTGAATCAGAGAGATTTCGATATATGCAAATTAGACACTGGTTACTTCACCCAGATATACAACCAAAGGTCAATCGGAAATTGACCTGATATGAGAAATGGCTGATCTTGAAAACTTCAGATAAAAAACTGATCTCCGAGTTGTATGATATGTTGAGACCATCAGTCCCCCCACACCATACTACTAGTCAGAAAAGATGGGAAAAAGAAATAGGAAGAGAACTATCGAATAAAGAATGGGGAGAAATTTATTATAGGGCTAAACACACGCACGGAACACGGCTAGCAAGGAAACGGCTTTCAAAATAGTCACATATTGGTATTTAACACCACAGCGTCTCAATAAGGGTAACCCAAATTGTAGTCCAACATGCTGGCGGGGGTGCGAAGAAGAGGGAACCTTAGTGCATTTGTTGTGGGAATGTCCCCGTCTATCAGAATACTGGGCCCAAATCTTGGACGAGATAGACCTAAGGTTTTGCACACAGATCCCACGATTCCCGGCCTACGTGGGTCTGGGACTCCCTAATCCATTAACGTTTCCATTGAAATCCCGGAAAGGGAAACAAATGGGGCTAGCCCTCGGAGCAGCTCTCCAAAATGTGTTAACGCATTGGGGGATGCAAGTCACACCCACATATATAGGCTGGTTACATAGATTATGGTACATCTTGGGGATGGAGCGCATGCATGCTTCAATGACAAACTCTGAAGCAACATTCAAAGAGGTGTGGAAATTACTTCTTACCTTACTATCGGCGGAATTTCAGGAAATTACATGCCCGAAGTACCTCCAGGCTCTCAGGTTAACGGATACAAGAGTGCCTCCAGACACACACTGAACTCTGAGACTAGGAAGACAGGGACAGGTTAGATCCAGAACGGACGGGGTCACAGATTCGGGGGGGAGGGAGGGAGGGAAGGGGACTGTTAGAATGTTGTTGTTTCTTGCTTTATTTCTTTGTTTTGGACAAAAGTGTCTTTCATATGAGAAGTACCCCACAAACTTTAAGTGTATAAAAATAGAAGAGAACCGGAAATCGGACATTGTATTAGAGGATATTTGAAAGGTGAGAAGGGAGGGGGCCCAAGGGAATACTGCCATAAGCGAAGGTGTTGCCGACGACATTAATAAATACAGAGCTTACCTTAAGGGAGAGGGCAATCCCACGGGAAGCCGGAACTAGAATTGTAATATATTGGAAGACCTGAGAAACTTGAAATGTACTCAAAGCACATGTGGGGATGTTGATTGTAAAGTGTGTTACTAAAATAATAAAAAGATTTAAACCTAACAATGGAAGCATGCATTCCGAACAGAATGCATGCTCGCATTGTTAACTGCAGAGGTGCAGTTCATCCCTGCACCCCGTGGCAGGCACCGCAAGGTGACTGCCACCAGGTGCAGGGATCAAAAGGGGGGCACCATAGGTGCCCCCTAGGCACCATTCTGTGGCCTCGCACCCATGGGGGCCCTGCTTGGGGCCCCCAAAGACAGGTTCCCACTGCCATCGTACTCCCTCGGCCGGAAAGAGGTGGCCGGGGGAGTACTGAAGGGTTTCCGGATGGTGGACGGGCTCTCCAGGCCCGTCGTAAGTCATCCAGAAAACCGAGTCGGATTCCTTTCCGACCGAGGCCATCAGAATGGCTCGGTTGGAAAGGAATCCGAACGGCACCTTCCAATGTGGGCAGAAGGGCTCCGACCGACGGTCGGAGCCCTTCCTGCCTGCATCGGAATCGGCCCCTAAGTTGGGATTCTCTCTCTGGGAGGTGGATGGAATGCTACTGCGTGCTTTGCAAGGTTGGTATCAAGGTTACATGAGTATTGTTTCACAGTTGAGCATGTGCCAGCCAAAAGTAATGTAATGGCTGACTCTTTATCATGCTTGACCCAAGAAAATACGAAGATGGTGTTGAAGATGTTGGAGTTTATGTGGTTGCCTCTGTTTTTGAGTATATTGCAAACCAATTTAAGGGTATTGAGGAGGAAAGATTTAGGGAGTGAGTAGGAGGTGACAAATTATTGCAAACTGTGAAGAGATATTGAAGGAAGTGACCCGATTAGGGCCACCCGGGTCACTCGCGACCACCTCTCAGCCTTCCTTACAAATGAAGTCGGTCAGACAGTAGAGAATACAACCCAAAGGTATTTATTAGCAATACACTCGAGTGGAGTCCGGTCTGACCAGCCTCCTTAGATTGCTGCAGAGGGACTGACTTCTACCAACAGGGTAACATATAATATACATTTTCAGAATCACTAAAGACACGCCCAGACTGGAATTTTCCACTTGGTAGCTAATTAACAAAATAGCTACAGAAAGATGAGCTACTATCCCGGGACCGGGTACATGCTATCTCAGCGACAAGGTTACTCTGCCTATGCCCTCCGCTCTAAGGGTGGGAGCAGGCCTATCTAGTGAGAAAGGTATGCAATAATAAAACAGTCTATTCATTAGCACAGCGAAGCTCAACCTTGGAGGAATACAAAACAAATATTGCAACTGCTTTCTGCTGAGGTGGACAGAGTGAGACAGAAGTTAGTTTCGATCATGGCTCAAAATGGGGGCTGAACTTAAAATGGTGCCGCGAATGCTAACTTTACATAGTGTAATACACTAGCAAAATTAATGCACACATTTACATTTCAACAGACCCTTCTTTTAGCATGAGCTAACCATAGGAAGTGGAGTAAATAGAGAGTGCAACATAGTATATAGACAACAACTATCTTTAGCATTCAGAACACTCCATGTATTCATCATCAATAGAAGAAGAATCTTCAAATATACCCTCGTCTATCTGTATAAAGCTATCTATCTCCTTCTGAGTCATAATCACAGCAGTAGTATCATGGATGGGCACCTTCTGCTTTGGGGTGAGGAGTGTGATACATTAAGAGCAAGAGGCCGGGAGACATTGTATACAGAGGCAACATGTGAGGAAAATACCAGCGACTACCACCAGGAAAGTGAGGATTTTCCAACCCCAGGACGTGAATATACCCCAGAACCATCCAGAGAGTGTCCAAGTACCATTTTCTTGGTGTATGTCGGATGCAAGCTTATGCAACTTCTGTATGGCGGCATACACATTGGGAGCGTGGTCTGGGATGTATACACAACAGCTACTACCAATGACGCGACAGGCCCCACCCCGATCAGCGAGGATGACGTCTAACACCATCCGGTTTTGTAAAGCAACAAGCCTCGTAGCCTGGAGCTCAGCTGTGATATTCGTCAAAATCCCCGCTGTTGTATTAATAACCCCTTCTACAACTCTTGTGAGTCGACGAATATTAAGGCTGTTGGACATGTGGCCCCAAACGGGTACGATACCTTTCATGGCATCTGTGAACTGTAGCAAAGTGGTATCTGTCTGATCTATATCTTCCGTGTTAATAACCCTTCTAACTCAGGGCAGGTATTCACTCCTACACTGCAATCGATGGTCCTTATGGTAATTGGATGGTGCTATATACACTGGGGGAAGAAGAAAAGAGAGGTAACATATACCTTACAAACCCGTAGGAAGCCAAACAGCAAAGGTGGGTTACTAATCGTACTCAGCGTATATGTGTAATTGCAATTACTCTATCCGACTTTCACCTTCCCTATTCCCTGAACACAGAAACCAGCTGTTGTGTTGACAACTGACACTGGCATCGCTCTGTCCTTAGTAATATTGCGGGTTTGGAAAGATCGGAAATATTCAGTGGCACTGAACCCTTGGAAATCTAACATTTCATTTCGAAGCCATGTTTCGTTCTTTACCTTCTCATATACATTCATGCAAGCTGCTGGAGACAATGTACCAGGGGTCCCTTGTTCGCCCAACCCAGCGGGAGTAAACCCTTGATGGAAACATATATATTCTGTCACAGTGCGAGAGACAGCAATGTCATATTCATAGCAGAGAATCGAAAGTGATAATGCACCATAGTAAACAGTTCAAACCACCCCTTGCAACTTCCAAGATAGGATAATGGCATTGATAATAAAATATCACTCTTATGTTTAACAGAGGGGAGCAGTCCACAGATCCAGCAATTAGTAGCATTGGAAGTATCATGGGCATGATACAACATTTGTAAAAATACATTGTCTGTATAAGTTTTTCGATGTTCTCCTTTGTGAGGAGCTAATGTAACAAACATGTGTTCAGGGGAACAGGTGTTGTCCCAATCAAAGAGTGTACAGGATACTGCTCATCCAGGAAGTAGGATATCCCTAATACTATTATTAGTGCAATAACAACTATTGATGCAAAAACAATTTTACTCTTCGTAGACCAACCACGCTCTGGATGCGGAGGTGAAAGGGCTGCTCTTCCTCAGTAATGGGCTGACCAAACG
Organism: Calotriton arnoldi; assembly: GCA_963921515.1. Classification (NCBI taxonomy): domain Eukaryota; kingdom Metazoa; phylum Chordata; class Amphibia; order Caudata; family Salamandridae; genus Calotriton; species Calotriton arnoldi. The sequence continues at coordinate 2,276,637 of CAWUFW010001036.1, read as the reverse complement.
GATACATTGTAAACAAGGGAGAAAGGAATGCAATGGAACTAATGACAAAAGGGGGGCAAATGTTCCGAGTGTCCTTCTGAGCCTCACTGGTGGACTCCTATTGTTCATCAACGTTGACGCTCTTGAGCACCAGCGGTGGAGCTGCTCAGTCCTAGCTCGGATCCGTATCCCACATTGCAGGGTAATGTACTTTCCTCCTGGGGAGCACACTCAGCTTACCCTGTACAATGTCCGAACAATGCACCAATCTCGCCTCTCCCTAAGCTACTGTTGCCTGACTTGTCGAGTCCATCCCTGCTAATCTGACTTTTCCTTTGGTGCACTGTTCCTCCGTCGGGGCGCAAATTGTACCTAGCTACTCCAGGCACAGAGGGGTCAGGAAAAAGGGGATCAGACACAGAGGGGCCAGTGAAAGAAGACTCTGGAATTGCCTTAATCTCCGGGGGCACTGCCACATTTAGGATCTCATCGGTCTCAGCCTCTGTTTGGGTCCACGTGAGTTGGGCATCCGAAAAGGGAAAAAATTGCGGGACTTTCTCAGACTCGTAGTCCCCGATGCCCTCACGGACCCACTGATCATAGGGTAAAGGTAGAGGCACTCTGCAGCAATGCTGGCAATGAATCCAATTCTTTCGGCCGGTGACCTTGACTGCTGTGCGGGTGGCAAGGAGCACCTGGAATGGTTCCTTCCACCTTGGCTATAGGCTCCTTTTTCTCTGAAAGTTACGGACGAGTACAAAGTCTCCAGGCCGAATGTCGTATCCTGGCCCCTAAGGTACTGGCGGGAGTGAATCCTGGATCTGTTGGTGAATAGAATGCAGACTTTTAGTTAACTCATACAGATAGTCCACCAGCAGAGGATATTCAATTTCTAAAAATCGACGAGGATGCGGGACGCCCCAGACATTTGCCGGGGGTCCAAACACGACCTCGTAGGGTGACAGGCCTGTTCTAGAATGTGCTGTCGTTCGTGTGGACAAAAGGGCTAAGGGTAAAGCATCTGGCCACTGAAAACCTGTGCTTTCCTGAATCTTTGCCAGTTTCAGTTTGAGAGTACCATTGTACTTCTCAACCAAACCTGCGGACTGAGGGTGATTTGCAGCATGAAATTTTTGTTTGATATGGAGTCCCTCACACACCAACTGAATCACTTTAGCGTTGAAGTGTCTTCCATTGTCACTCCAAATCAAACAGGGCAAACCGAAGCGAGGAAAGAACTCCTTTAGGAGTACCTTTGCAGTTGCTATGGCCGTATTTTCTTTTGTGGGGTAAGCCTCAACCCATTTACTGAACGCACAAACAACCACTAACACATATTTCAAGTTGCTGACTCGATCCATCTCTATATAATCTATCTGGAGGACCTCAAAAGGTAAAGTGGGAGGTGCAAAATTACCAGGTGGGGTAGGGGTACCCTTTCCAGGATTGTGCATCTTACACACCATACAGTATTTGACCAAGTGGGTGGCAGTCTTTGGGATATTATCATTTTGCCATACAGGGTCTAACAACTTACAAATACCTTTAGCACTGATATGAGCTGGCCCGTGCGCCATGGTGACTACGGGGAGAACATATGCATCTGGTAGCATCCATCTCTGTTTCTCTGACTTATCAGTCCAACACCCCTCCTCATCCAAACGTGCTGTGGTTTCCTGTCATATTGCTAATTCCTCAATAGTTGCCTCTCTCTGTATCTCCTTGACATTTTCCAGCGTATCCTCAAACATGGTAACTTCCGGCACCCACCTAGCGGGACCTGCTACAAACATTCTTTTCATCTTTGTTTGGGCTGTCTCCTTAGCTATCCAGTCTGCAAATGCGTTCCCCTTACCCACATTGTCAGTAATTGTCTTGTGGGCGCTGCACTTTACTATCACTAATTTTTTTGGGGGAGTGTCAAAGCCGACAAAAGCCTATGTATGAGGGGGCCGTGTTGAATTTTCATCCCATGGGAAGTGAGAAACCCTCTTTCTGCCGAGAGTCATCCAAAATTATGGGTGACTCCAAATGCATACTGACTGTCAGTAGAGATATTGACAGCCAGTCCCTCACTCAACTCACAGGCTCAAATAAAGGTAACGAGCTCTGCAGGTTGGGCCGACTGATAGGGAACTTGTGACGTCTCAACTACCGTGTACAGTGTTGTGATCGCGTATGCAGCAGTTATAGTGCCATCTGGTAGCTTAAAACAAGAGCCATCGACATATAGTTCCCCTTGGGGGTCAGATAAGGGAACGTCAGTCAAGTCTACCCATCCCTTCGTGTCTTCCTCAGTCTGAAAAATACAATCATGTATGTCAATTTCCTCACTCTCAGAAGGGTGGGGTAGTAACGTGGCGGGGTTCAGAGTGGCACATCTTTTAATCGTGACATGTGGTGCAAAGAGAGTTAGCTCATAACCGGTCAGACGTGCACTGGTAAGGTGCTGCATCTTAGTCTTATTCAAAAGGGTATCCACAGCATGGGGAACCATGACTGTGAGATCAGTATCAAGTACAAGTCCAGCCGATTGCCTTATAGAGATGGCCACAGCCGCGACCATTCTTAGACAGTTCGGGAGGACTCTTGCGACAGGGTCAAGAAGAGCAGAAAAATAAGTACACGGCCTTTGCTTACCTCCAAAGGGCTGTGTTAAGACAGAGAGCGCACAGCCAGCCATCTCGTGTACGTACAGCACAAACTGCTTTGCATAGTCGGGCGTACCAAGCACAGGCGCAGAGCAAAGCGCAACTTTGAATTGCTCAAAAGACTGCTGACATTCAGGCATCCAAGGCAAGGGTTCATGCACATCTTTAGTGGTTAGTGCGAGCAGGGGTTTTGTTATTAACGAATAGTTAGGGATCCAGTGCCGACAATAGGAAGTAATGCAAATAAAAGCATGCACATCCTTTTGAGTTAGAGGGATAGACATTTTAACAATGGTACTGATGCGCTCAGGAGTCAATCTCCTACCCTCCTTCGACAGTAGGTGACCTAATTAGGTGACCTCCTGTCGACAATATTGAAATTTGGAAAGGGACACTTTATGTCCGTGGTGTGCCAAATGCAACAACAATTTAACCGTACTGTCTTTGCAACCCTTTTCAGTGTCAGAAGCGATGAGGTCATCTACATATTGGAGCAATACATTACCTGAGGGAAGCGTAAGGGAGTGCAATTGGGCTTTTAAAGCTTGGCTATATATACTAGGGCTCTCAGTATAGCCCTGAGGAGCTCGACAGAATCTAAAACTTCTGCCAGCAAGTGTAAAGCCGAACAAGTGCCTGCTGTCTGGATGGATCGGAATACGGAAGAATGCATTTTTCAGATCAATAACAGAAAAGAATTTAGCAGATGGAGGAATCATCGTCAGAAGACCAGTAATGTCAGGGACCACCGGGAACTGAGGAACCACTATTTTATTAACTTCACGCAGGTCAATCATAAAACGATAAACGTCTGGATGGTCATAAGAGGAACCTGAAGGTGCCCTCTTAAGGATAGGAAGAATAGGGCTATTACACACATTAGCAGTCGTCTCCTCACAACTCCTGACGCAATCAAGTCTAGTATAATTTGCAATAAAGCTCGTTCCCCTGCCTGCTGTATTTTATACTGAGGAATGCGAGGCAAGATAGCATTATCTTTTATTTTAATGGAAACCGAAAGTATCTGCAACAGTCCTACGTCCGTGTCACCTGTTGCCCATAACGTAGGCGGCACGTCCTTAAATTCAGCAGGGAGGGGTGCATCTTTGGACAGGCACTGCTTAGTGCTGACCACATTCGGACCCATTGTCATATAAACACCTTCCGGGGAACAATAAATGGTCGCATGCAACTTCTTTAGTAAGTCTAAACTCATCAAATGTTATCCACAATTAGATGTCAACAACAATGGTGAATCCACAGTAAAAGGACCTATAGTCAGTGTAAGAGGTTTGGAAATGGGGCTCATAACCGGTACACCATAAAATCCTACCGAAACATTATTATGGCCGGACAGAGCTGCCCCAGGGACCAGTGAACGAGAGATAGAGCTATTCATTGCACCTGTATCCATTGTATCTGCTCTAGAAGAAGAAGAAGCCCTGACAGGGGCCAGCTGCTGCCAGGCTAACTCTAATTAGCCTACTGGAGATTCGGGCAGCCACATACCTCAAACTCAGGCATGCCTGCTAACGCCATTGTATCTGCTCTAGAAGAAGTTCTCACACCTCATGAAGGTGAAGCACTGACAGGGGCCAGCTGCTGCCAGGCTAACTCTAATTAACCTACTGGAGATTCGGGCAGACAAAGTCTATTTTTTTTAAAGTTACTTTTCCTAAATATTTACCAAAAACACAACTTCACCAATAAATTGGATTTTTAATAAATAATAAAAATAGTGGATAAATCATTCCAGTAGATTTTCTGAAACCTGGGTTATCAGAAATACTGTTTACTTCTGAACTTGAGTTTTTCTTACAAGACAGCTACAGCCCTCTTCAGTGAATATATCTCTTGGGACTATTCACTGTAGATACATGCCAACACTAAATTATTGCATGTACCATTTTTAGGTCAAGCCTACCAGACATCGCAGTGGTCTGGTTGCAAAAGACATTAGGGCTTACCAAGAGCTTATAGAGGCTTACAATTGATTGCCTTTATTGTCAGTCGCATTTGCATGTTTTTTACTCAATAGGTTTCCTCCTCCCAGCTTGCACATCTTGTATTTGTTCATTCCCTCCGAGTAGATGACTTGCATCATTCCACTGCTCACATTCAGGGAACTACATTTTTTTCAACACTCCCTGGGAGTGCATGTGTTTCTTGCTCTTTCTCCCTCTATTCCTTGTGTGCTGCTTCCCCCCTTTATGCCCCACTCCCAAACCCTGCACGATCCTGGTTATTTCCCACCGCTATTAGTCCATTCCCTTTCCAACAGGCATATCCATGATTTATCCATGCAAAAAAGAGAAAGAGGGAAAACGAGAAGCAAGAAAAACCTATCCACAAAACAAAAGGTGAAAAAAGCAACTAGAAAAGAACTTGTAACAAATGAGTAACAAAGGCCAGCAAAAAATAGTAAAATAATCAAAAACAAACTTGGGGCTTTTAAAAACTACTTGCTCACTCACAAGTGCAAGGTTTTTTTGGGGACGGCTGTGGATCCTGTGATGTGCTGCTCGTCCTCTTTGTGTAGTGCAGTTCAGTCGAGGTTGAGACTTTACAGCAACCTGTCTGACCAGCTAGTCTCTAAATGCAGTGCGAGCCCAGCACTATGAGGCTCCAGCGTCCACAGTGCAGGAGCACAGACCAACTGCTTAACCACTCCCTATATTTTTAATGACTGATCTTGCATTGTGAAGTGTTAGCTTGCACCATCAGGGACAGGCTTCTGGTGCTTGGAGGGGATCTCTGCCCGCTGTCTACAGTACGTCTAGCAGGCTGAAACCTAGATTCCAGCTTCAGAACAGTCTAAAGCTCATGAGGGAAGCGTTGTGCAAGGGTTGAGAGAGCAAGTAAACCTTCACATATACCTCCTCTCCCACTGACACAGCTCCTTTTCCAGTCCCTGAGGTTTGCAGCTGTTTGATGTCAGAGCCTAACTCAATGACAATATTCCCAAAAATCTGGCAGCATTTCTCATGAACGTTAAAGCAAAATCAGGCGCTTGCAGGTCTACAATGATTTATTGCCCCTGCGAGCTCATGTTAATAACCCAACTACTTTGCCACTCGGCTCCTACTCCGAACCTCAACGGTGGCCCTCTTTGTTCCCCATAGACCACTTTTTGATGGAAAAAGGCTGTAGTTCTTTATTGAACATCACGTGATCATTGTTGCATCATTCACTACGCAATCAACAACATAAAGCAACAAATAGACACATGCCATGTATACATCATCAGTCTGTAACTCATGTGGGAGGAGACTTCCCTGTGGGTTTGAGGTTCATCCTGCCACTGACTGTCTGCTGAGCTGAGCAGGCCCTTAGCTGGGTGGCAGGTGCTGTTCCCAATTCAATATACATACGACAGCAGCCGTAGGTTATGTCTCAACCCCTACAAGATGGCTGCCTTAAATTACCGAATGCACAACATAGTTTTGGATCGTCATACACGACGATCTAATAAAAGTATAATACTCTGGAGTGTAAATACGGTTTGCGATTAACAAATACTGTGATTGATATCCAAAGTCTGATCATTTACGCAAAAATTAAAAGCGTAATACACGTTTGATGAATTTTGTAATTTTAATTTTTAATAATCTTCTACATGTGTACGATCGATCGGGCCGTACAGGTGATCGAGGAATCAATTGTTAAACAACAAAACCCCCTGCAGGGACTCAAACTAGATGCCCGTATATGATAGAATTACATATGACTCTGAAAACTTTATAAAACTTGATAGAATGGCCCCCTGTGTTGTAGGCAGCTTTCCTAGTGGAACCTCCTCAGCAACGCAACTCCGCCTACTCTATTAACTTATTGAACAATTGAACCAATTAAAAGAAAGTATTTAAAACGTTCCCGCACAAACAACGCTACCCGTCATGACTCGGAAGCAGTCCGTTGGAGCAGGGAGGCCAAACTGAATAACTCTGGTAAGCACTGTGATAACAAATGCTAAAACTTTACGACCTCATAGGAGAGGGGGTGTTTTAATCTGTTTCCGACAATTTTAAAGGAACTTGAAATAAGCTAAAAGTCTTTTGGTATTACCAAGAAATGGGCGCTCTCTCTTTTTTCTAACTCAAAGTTAAAGATAGATGTTATACTTTGGATAAAAAAGTTCTTTGGTATCCCGGTCAAACACTATCACGTTTGACTCTCTATGGAGAAAATGGGAAGTCTATACTTAAATAAACGATAAGATAGGCGACCTATCATGATTCCTTAACCATAGAAATATTGTGAGTAAATAAAACCGAGACTTGAACATGTTAGAGAATCAATAGTCTCATAGATTTAGGTCATACAAATCAGTATATTTGACGATTTACTTAGAAAACGCGGTTCTTTATATTACCATGAGTGACCAATATTAGGATAGTGCTTAATAAACAATGCAGGAGAAACTCGATCAGTGTATTACTCTTAAAAGACAACGTATCAATAAACTAGAAGCGGTAGCCAGTTTATAGTAGAAATTATATGAATAATTACACCTTAGATTACGTATGGGTTAACAACAGAATATGGTTTTTTATTTACAGATTTTAACTTTACAATATCAACCTTGAGCTACGATTTACTCCAGAGCCAGGTAATTAAAAGCTTGAATGTACTTGAAAATAAATGACATATCGAACATTGCACCTATACGAATGGCAACATGTTCATTATACTGTTTCGTCTAGGTTATAGAGTATCACTAATGATAAATACGCTGATACCAGCCCTGACTGTATGTTACTGGCTCAACTGATTGGTTTGATGCAGTCCAGTTCTTAATAGGTGAGCAAACCAATAGTCCCTATGGGTATAAAGCTACCGAGATGGTTAGTAGAAGATAATGGTTATTAATTAAATTTCTCTCTCTACCCACATCTAGGCTTGTGATATAAACAGCCTTTTTATCTTTTTATCTTTTGAACTGATCGGTGGCTCCAACGAACAATTTTAATATATCAAACATAGTGACTAAAGGTTCGTAACTTACCATGTATATAGAAGAAAGAATGTCTTCTGTAAGAAATATATGGACCTAATAGTCTTTTGATATACTTTTTTTAAATTTCAGATGTGTTTTTCCTCATTGAATAAGGATAAATGCACAGAAATCGAGTAACCACAAATAAATAAGATGCACATACTCGAATAGATGAGTCTATTTTATTAATTTTATTTCATCATATTTTCTCCCCTTTTTTTTTTCTTTATAAACATGGATCATGTGCTAGTCCGCTCTTGTAATTTCTTAAACTATAGGAGGCTATATTATTTGGAGAATACTTTTTGAAAAATTTTGAATGATGTCAATAAATGCTCCTGCGTAAAAAAAAAAAAAAAATTTAAAAAGAAAGCGATCAACAATAGAAGTTCAGCTATTTGTTTTTTGAAGTCTAGTGTTTGTCCTGGAACATGAACTGTTTGCAATATAGGAAAAGTGCCCTTATTGATAATGTTATGACACTAAGTTATGACACCATGTTAAGCATGTTTTTCGATAGAGTGTATATATTTTTTAATTCTAATACAATGTTCTTTGCCACTTAGAAACACTTGTGAAAACTTTTGTCCTGAAGAAGGTGAAGATAAGAATATTCACCGAAACGCTGCGTCGACTGTTTTAGTTTTCCTCTGTTTAAGTATTAATTGAACACCGTTACTTCCTGGGGAAGTATGAGTTTTTAATTGTATGTACTGCAAACATTGTTTTTATCTGCTGAAATACACATATAAAAATATTTTGTTTACAATAAATTTTATAATTTGAGTTTTGAGTTTATGTATTTTTTATTATCATCATCACTCTTGGCACATGAGAACATTATGGCAAAAAAAATGTATTAGTAATAACTGTTTGGGCACATTATCCTTGATTGTCTTTGTTTGTTTCAGAGTCGTTCTAGTACACGATCCATCATCAAATTAGAACTTTGCCAATTTTGGCTTCTAAATAGGGACTCCTATCTTTTTCTCACGCTGTTCCCAGTTCGCCATCGGTCCCCCACTTCATTGGGGCATCCCAAGACGACACTGGGTCACTAAACACCCCTTTCTATCCCTCTCTGGGGAGCCTTATTCCTGCTAAGGTTATTCCTACTCCACTGGCAACTACAACTTTGCCCTGCTCTTCCTTGTTTCAGGTGTGGGTCTTGCTTCAGCTGCCACGATTTTGCGGCTGGGGGATGCTTGCCACCATATGTGCAGTGCCCCCCTGACCTTATTGGCTATTTTGAATCGGGTGACTCTCCTTTCTTTCCACTCCTGCCTCCCCCACCGCATCCACCTTGTTGGGGGCAATTGACGCCAAACGCCATTTTGCTCTCCCATTAGTGTTCCTTGGGCATCGGGCCCAATTGCCCAATTACAGCTCCAGACCCCTCCATTTCCTTGCGTTTTGCTGGGCTGGGGCCTTAACACTTGCTTCTGATGTTATTCTGAATTGCATAACTTCACTAATTAAGACCCTTCATACTTTGAATCAGGATTATTTAAAAAAAACTATTTGTGGCAAATGGCTGCTGCCCCTTGAAGCCTCTGATGCTTGAACTATGTGATTCCACAGTTACCACGCACTCTGAAGGGTCCACACCAGACAGCATTGGCACCGTTGTCGCCTTGACTGATTTCCTGCCAGGACTGCTGCCTCATACATACACTGTTGAGTATTAATGGGGTTACCCCAAAAAAACAACCCGACCTGGGTCAGAATTACAGTACAATAAACAAATGGTCGCAATAGTAACAATATTGCGGAACATAAACAAATGACCGCATTCACAAAACCAAGTTTTTACAAACTGCAATGGATGCAATTTATTGTCATGATAATCGGCAATTAATGCAATTAATTTTCAAAGCATTGATCACTCAAGGCACTGCAGTTGCTCATATGTCTAGAGACATAGATATATTTACAATAAGAGTGCTCTTGGTGTAGGGAAGGTAGGTAGGATTTGTGTTCAGGTGGGTGAGTGAAGGTGATGGACAGGGAAGAGGTGATGTGACATAGAAACATCAATTTCACATAGTGAGACCTTTCCGGCCTATCACAGGTCAAATGTTCCAGAGTACACACATAGCAGTGGAGGATACTCAATATTAAAGATTCAGTCGTCAAGGCTTGTGTGATAGTTTTTAGTCAACGTTTCGACCCCTGAAGAAATATAGGGTGAGTTCAGTCCTCAAGTTGGGGTCTTCATTAGGAGAACCAGAGAAGAGCACCTAAAATCAATTGAACATTACGTATTAAGGCTATGTCAGACTGAAGTGATGCGAATGCTCTAAGTCACAGGGTAAGAAATACCTACTTCGTGTAACAGCGCGTGGACTCAGGCTGTACAATCAAGGTTGATGGGCCCAACCGAGCTCCTAAAGGTCAGAGATAACACAAGATACCAGTATGAATAACTAAATCAATCAGACAACTCAAAGTGTCTAATGGTTTTGCAAATCCAAAACTTACTAAATTCGGGAACCAATGCGGTCAAAAAGTGCGCGCATCACCATCCGTGTATGTAGACTGTGGGTAACCACGTCCCTCGCAGTCATAAGATAAATCTGTCAAGTAAGAGAAGGTGTGGGTGAGGCTGCGCGAAAGAATCAGCATTCTACAATCAAGCTGTAGGTGACACCATACGTCATGCGAAATTAGGCTCAAAGGCAGCAATCTAAAAACAGGTATACCAAAGGGGCGTGCATCTAAACGTACCCTAAAGGAGGGAAAATGTCTTCGCTGAGGCTGTACACAACCGAATGTAGGAAACTGCTGTCAAACCAAAGACTGCTGTTAAGGCAATGATTAAAAAGACTAGCACGACAGAGTCACATCGTAAATCGCCAGGATTAAGTCAATTAACATGGATGGCATCTTCTGACAGTATAAAGTGGATACAACGGGCGTCTCCGTGTGCGATAAGCCTCTGGTTCATATGTGTGGCAAATGTACACCCAAAGGGAAATTAGTTAAGAAAATTGCCGGCGCGCAGGCCGCGCGGAAGGAAACTCGCATATGCGGAGTCACTACGTGAAAGACTGCCAAGAACTTCACTATGTGAAATTGATGTTTCTATGTCACATCACCTCTTCCCTGTCCATCACTTTCACTCACCCACCTGAACACAAATCCTACCTACCCTTCCCTACACCAAGAGCACTCTTATTGTAAATATATCTATGTCTCTAGACATATGAGCAACTGCGTTGCCTTGAGTGATCAATGCTTTGAAAATTAATTGCATTAATTGCCGATTATCATGACAATAAAATTGCATTCATTGCAGTTTGTAAAAACTTGGTTTTGTGAATGTGGCCATTTTGTTTACGTTCCGCAAGATTGTTACTATTGCGACCATTTGTTTATTGCCTCATACATACACAGCAGGATGCTATCAGAGGCACCGTCCACTTTGTCGCCAAAGGGCTGTGTTTGTTTAACAAAACAATCGTTTGATTGTCCATTATGACCTTGAGTTATTAGTCACTGTTCGGATTAGGGCTCAGCTCATATTTATAACTCTCTTTCCTGACGACCTACCTCCTACGTTTTCCCACTTAATGTTCTCTATATGTTGCTCATCTAGCAGCCCCTTGCACACTCTGTGTACACTACATTCTGCCTAAACTATTTGAAACAGTCCAGCCAGGATTTTCCAGAGCTAGACATGCTTACTAACTGGGTTCACCAATCAGTTTAAAACAAAATTGCACAAAACTTTCAAACAGTTGGTTTCATGTCGCCCAGATAAAACTGCTTAAGCATTCTCCTCTGCCTTTTAAAAAGGGACAGCCCAGCAGGACCCATAGCTAGCTCTCTCCCTCTCAAAGACCTAATGAGAGGAGGGGTCTGAGAACAGTGGTCCAATCTGCTTTTCCGCCCCCGTGGGATCAAGCGTCCAAATATTCATCTTAGTTCAGTGCCTTGGACTATAAATCTTAGGGTCACTGCAGACACCTCTCAGTTTCAGACAGGACCCGACCTCCAAACAACTAGGCTGTACATATTTGACATAATGGCTCTAATTTTGGAGGACTGCTTGAGACGTGGACTTACAATATTAACCTGATTGAGGCAGTGATCTAGGGCTTAGACTTCTCAACCACATCGTTAGAGAAATGGGTGTGTCCATGACTTGGTGCTGTGCAGTGCTTAATTTGTAAAATATTAAGTGCCAGGGCTCTGACCGGGAGGCCACTGCAGCTTGCACCACCCATCGCCCTTGTCATTGCTGCCAAAACAACTACTAATCATCCCTCTCGCATGTAAATGCGACAATTCAGATTATTCCAGGTCCCCAAAGCAAAAGGAATGGCTGGGGAGGCAGATATTTGCAATTTTAGTGTATATTGTATTCCTAAACAACCGTTGTTCTGCTCACCTCTAAATTAGATGAGCAGCGCCACCATGTGGTAGACTGTTCTATGTTGGTGTTGACAATTAGGTGCCGGTGCCAAACACTGGAAACCAATTAAGTGCCGGTGCTTAGCACCGGAAAGCCCCGGCTCAAATTAAGCACTGGTGCTGTGCCTCCTTCCTACCGTCTGAGGCCGGGCACAGGCAGTATTTCTGGCATGCCTGGGTTTTTTCTTAGCGCTCTCTCTCCGTGGGCAATACAAGCCAGATCGGGGGAGGTGGATTGGTTGTGTGCTGATTACTAGCATGTCATATTTCTCACGAATTTAGTCATTAAAAACTAGAAAAGTCTGATTTCTTTCTACACGAAGCAAGTACTGCCACGGAAACTCCACACTCAGAAATGGGGGGGGAGGATGTGGACTAGACTGCAGACCTTGGAACTGGGAAACCAAGACTCGAGACTCGGGGCCGACTCCACATCCTGTGATTCTGGGCAAATCACTTAATCTCCCTGTGTCTACCCAAAAAAATAAAAAAATGAATGTGTCCTTGTGTAACGTAACTGGTGCACTTGTAAAGCGCTCCAATACCTTCGGGACGAGTTCGCGCTATATAAATCTGCAAAAAAAATGGCTCAAGTCTGCTTCATGCAAGATTGCTGTTACAGCAAACAAATGATGGACGGAATGCTGACAATGCAAACATTCTCCCCCAGTCAAAAGATCTGGGTTAAATCCATCGTTCTTTTGCCCACTACGCCACCCCAGTTTGGACCCAGCCATATGCAAATCAGTCTTGACCCTGTGCCCCATGGGAACAGTCCAGACCGAACTGCCAGGCCAGGTCCTCTCTGGACCGGAAACAAGCATCCTGGGACCGGTTTCAGGGTATGTCACCCTTCTTCAGCCAGGCTAGCTTGAAGCCAGTGGCGCAGTGAGCAAGGGACCCACGTCTGGGCATACCCATCCCACTTAGGGCGAAAACTGTTACAGCAAACAAATGATGGACGGAATGCTGACAATGCAAACATTCTCCCCCAGTCAAAAGATCTGGGTTAAATCCATCGTTCTTTTGCCCACTACGCCACCCCAGTTTGGACCCAGCCATATGCAAATCAGTCTTGACCCTGTGCCCCATGGGAACAGTCCAGACCGAACTGCCAGGCCAGGTCCTCTCTGGACCGGAAACAAGCATCCTGGGACCGGTTTCAGGGTATGTCACCCTTCTTCAGCCAGGCTAGCTTGAAGCCAGTGGCGCAGTGAGCAAGGGACCCACGTCTGGGCATACCCATCCCACTTAGGCGAAAACTGTTACAGCAAACAAATGATGGACGGAATGCTGACAATGCAAACATTCTCCCCCAGTCAAAAGATCTGGGTTAAATCCATCGTTCTTTTGCCCACTACGCCACCCCAGTTTGGACCCAGCCATATGCAAATCAGTCTTGACCCTGTGCCCCATGGGAACAGTCCAGACCGAACTGCCAGGCCAGGTCCTCTCTGGACCGGAAACAAGCATCCTGGGACCGGTTTCAGGGTATGTCACCCTTCTTCAGCCAGGCTAGCTTGAAGCCAGTGGCGCAGTGAGCAAGGGACCCACGTCTGGGCATACCCATCCCACTTAGGGCGAAAACTGTTACAGCAAACAAATGATGGACGGAATGCTGACAATGCAAACATTCTCCCCCAGTCAAAAGATCTGGGTTAAATCCATTGTTCTTGTGCCCACTACGCCACCCCAGTTTGGACCCAGCCATATGCAAATCAGTCTTGACCCTGTGCCCCATGGGAACAGTCCAGACCGAACTGCCAGGCCAGGTCCTCTCTGGACCGGAAACAAGCATCCTGGGACCGGTTTCAGGGTATGTCACCCTTCTTCAGGAAGGCTAGCTTGAAGCCAGTGGCGCAGTGAGCAAGGGACCCACGTCTGGGCATACCCATCCCACTTAGGGCGAAAACTGTTACAGCAAACAAATGATGGACGGAATGCTGACAATGCAAACATTCTCCCCCAGTCAAAAGATCTGGGTTAAATGAATGAATGAAAGTGGTTTTATATAGCGCGTTACTACCCTAAGGCCTCGTAGCGCTTTGGATATAGCAAACAGTGTCATGACAGGTTAGTGAATGGTACTGAAAAGATGAGTCTTAAGGAGTTTACGAAAGGACTGCATATTGGATTCCCTTCTAAGAGCAAAGGGAAGAGAATTCCAAAGATTAGCAGCATTGAACGAAAAGAACGGCCGCCCCAGCTGGATCTACGTACTTTCCTTATAGTAGCACGGAAAGCGAAGCTGGAACGAAGACTCCTAGGAGGGTGGTACGGAATAATGAGGGACTGGATGATCGCAGGGCCAGTCTTCCAAAAGGCTCTGTGCGCTAAACACATAGCCTTAAATTGAATTCGGGACTTAACTGGGAGCCAATGAAGTTTTCTTAGTGCAGGTCTCGCTGACTGTCTCCGAGGAATCTGGAGAAGTAGGCGGGCCGCGCAGTTTTGGATTACCTGTAATCTTTGGATGGTAGCCTGAGGGGCGCCCAGATACAGGGCATTACCATAGTCCAAGCGGGACAAAACAAGGGCTTGCACCATAATCCTTTGCGCCTGAAAAGGAGCAAAGGGAGAATTTTTCTCAACATCCTCATCAGGCCGAAACATATAGCTGACAATGTAGTGGCTTGATGATTAAAATTTAAAGAACTGTCAAGCCATATGCCTAAGCTCTTGATCTGGTGCTTTGGGGCAGGCATAGAGCCGAGACAGGTAGGCCATGAGAGTGCCAGGGAAGGTGATGGAGTTTTGCCCATGAACATCACTTCTGTTTCCATCGTTCTTTTGCCCACTACGCCACCCCAGTTTGGACCCAGCCATATGCAAATCAGTCTTGACCCTGTGCCCCATGGGAACAGTCCAGACCGAACTGCCAGGCCAGGTCCTCTCTGGACCGGAAACAAGCATCCTGGGACCGGTTTCAGGGTATGTCACCCTTCTTCAGCCAGGCTAGCTTGAAGCCAGTGGCGCAGTGAGCAAGGGACCCACGTCTGGGCATACCCATCCCACTTAGGGTGAAAACTGTTACAGCAAACAAATGATGGACGGAATGCTGACAATGCAAACATTCTCCCCCAGTCAAAAGATCTGGATTAAATCCATCGTTCTTTTGCCCACTAGGCCACCCCAGTTTGGACCCAGCCATATGCAAATCAGTCTTGACCCTGTGCCCCATGGGAACAGTCCAGACCGAACTGCCAGGTCAGGTCCTCTCTGGACCGGAAACAAGCATCCTGGGACCGGTTTCAGGGTATGTCACCCTTCTTCAGCCAGGCTAGCTTGAAGCCAGTGGCGCAGTGAGCAAGGGACCCACGTCTGGGCATACCCATCCCACTTAGGGCGAAAACTGTTACAGCAAACAAATGATGGACGGAATGCTGACAATGCAAACATTCTCCCCCAGTCAAAAGATCTGGGTTAAATCCATCGTTCTTTTGCCCACTACGCCACCCCAGTTTGGACCCAGCCATATGCAAATCAGTCTTGACCCTGTGCCCCATGGGAACAGTCCAGACCGAACTGCCAGGCCAGGTCCTCTCTGGACCGGAAACAAGCATCCTGGGACCGGTTTCAGGGTATGTCACCCTTCTTCAGCCAGGCTAGCTTGAAGCCAGTGGCGCAGTGAGCAAGGGACCCACGTCTGGGCATACCCATCCCACTTAGGGCGAAAACTGTTACAGCAAACAAATGATGGACGGAATGCTGACAATGCAAACATTCTCCCCAGTCAAAAGATCTGGGTTAAATCCATTGTTCTTGTGCCCACTACGCCACCCCAGTTTGGACCCAGCCATATGCAAATCAGTCTTGACCCTGTGCCCCATGGGAACAGTCCAGACCGAACTGCCAGGCCAGGTCCTCTCTGGAGCGGAAACAAGCATCCTGGGACCGGTTTCAGGGTATGTCACCCTTCTTCAGCCAGGCTAGCTTGAAGCCAGTGGCGCAGTGAGCAAGGGACCCACGTCTGGGCATACCCATCCCACTTAGGGCGAAAACTGTTACAGCAAACAAATGATGGACGGAATGCTGACAATGCAAACATTCTCCCCCAGTCAAAAGATCTGGGTTAAATCCATTGTTCTTGTGCCCACTACGCCACCCCAGTTTGGACCCAGCCATATGCAAATCAGTCTTGACCCTGTGCCCCATGGGAACAGTCCAGACCGAACTGCCAGGCCAGGTCCTCTCTGGACCGGAAACAAGCATCCTGGGACCGGTTTCAGGGTATGTCACCCTTCTTCAGCCAGGCTAGCTTGAAGCCAGTGGCGCAGTGAGCATGGGACCCACGTCTGGGCATACCCATCCCACTTAGGGCGAAAACTGTTACAGCAAACAAATGATGGACGGAATGCTGACAATGCAAACATTCTCCCCCAGTCAAAAGATCTGGGTTAAATCCATCGTTCTTTTGCCCACTACGCCACCCCAGTTTGGACCCAGCCATATGCAAATCAGTCTTGAGCCTGTGCCCCATGGGAACAGTCCAGACCGAACTGCCAGGCCAGGTCCTCTCTGGACCGGAAACAAGCATCCTGGGACCGGTTTCAGGGTATGTCACCCTTCTTCAGCCAGGCTAGCTTGAAGCCAGTGGCGCAGTGAGCAAGGGACCCACGTCTGGGCATACCCATCCCACTTAGGGCGAAAACTGTTACAGCAAACAAATGATGGACGGAATGCTGACAATGCAAACATTCTCCCCCAGTCAAAAGATCTGGGTTAAATCCATCGTTCTTTTGCCCACTACGCCACCCCAGTTTGGACCCAGCCATATGCAAATCAGTCTTGACCCTGTGCCCCATGGGAACAGTCCAGACCGAACTGCCAGGCCAGGTCCTCTCTGGACCGGAAACAAGCATCCTGGGACCGGTTTCAGGGTATGTCACCCTTCTTCAGCCAGGCTAGCTTGAAGCCAGTGGCGCAGTGAGCAAGGGACCCACGTCTGGGCATACCCATCCCACTTAGGGCGAAAACTGTTACAGCAAACAAATGATGGACGGAATGCTGACAATGCAAACATTCTCCCCCAGTCAAAAGATCTGGGTTAAATCCATCGTTCTTTTGCCCACTACGCCACCCCAGTTTGGACCCAGCCATATGCAAATCAGTCTTGACCCTGTGCCCCATGGGAACAGTCCAGACCGAACTGCCAGGCCAGGTCCTCTCTGGACCGGAAACAAGCATCCTGGGACCGGTTTCAGGGTATGTCACCCTTCTTCAGCCAGGCTAGCTTGAAGCCAGTGGCGCAGTGAGCAAGGGACCCACGTCTGGGCATACCCATCCCACTTAGGGCGAAAACTGTTACAGCAAACAAATGATGGACGATATGCTGA
This sequence comes from Calotriton arnoldi, assembly GCA_963921515.1. NCBI lineage: Eukaryota > Metazoa > Chordata > Amphibia > Caudata > Salamandridae > Calotriton > Calotriton arnoldi. The sequence goes on along the minus strand of CAWUFW010001036.1, from coordinate 2,259,259 downwards.
CAATGCAAACATTCTCCCCCAGTCAAAAGATCTGGGTTAAAACCATCGTTCTTTTGCCCACTACGCCACCCCAGTTTGGACCCAGCCATATGCAATTCAGTCTTGACCCTGTGCCCCATGGGAACAGTCCAGACCGAACCGCCAGGGCAGTTCGGGCTGGACTGTTCCCATGAGGCACAGGGTCAAGACTGATTTGCATATGGCTGGGTTCAATCTGGAATGGCATGGTGAGCAAAAAAACGATGGATTTAGGCCCAGATCTCTGTACTGGGGTGAATATATGACATTGTTCTGCATTCTGTGCATCAACTGTTGTTTTTGCATTTGTCACCCCGAGTGGGACGGGTATGCCCAGACGTGGGTCCCGTGCTCTCCATGCCACTGGAATCAAGCTATCCTGGCTGAAGAGGGGTGAAACCCGAAACCGGTCCTAGGATGCTTGTTTCCAGTCCAGGGAGGACCTGGCTTGGCAGTTCGGGCTGGACTGTTCCCATGAGGCACCGGGTCAAGACCGATTTGCATATGGCTGGGTTCAAACTGGAATGGCATGGTGAGCAAAAAAACGATGGATTTAGGCCCTGATCTCTGTACTGGGGTGAATGTATGACATTGTTCTGCATTCTGTCCATCAACTGTTGTTTTTGCATTTGTCACCCCGAGTGGAACGGGTATGCCCAGACGTGGGTCCCGTGCTCTCCATGCCACTGGAATAAAGCTATCCTGGCTGAAGAGGGGTGAAACCCCGAAACCGGTCCTAGGATGCTTGTTTCCAGTCCAGGGAGGACCTGGCTTGGCAGTTCGGGCTGGACTATTCCCTTGAGGCACAGGGTCAAGACTGATTTGCATATGGCTGGGTTCAAACTGGAATGGCATGGTGAGCAAACAAACGATGGATTTAGGCCCAGATCTCTGTACTGGGGTGAATGTATGACATTGTTCTGCATTCTGTGCATCAACTGTTGTTTTTGCATTTGTCACCCCGAGTGGGACGGGTATGCCCAGACGTGGGTCCCGTGCTCTCCATGCCACTGGAATCAAGCTATCCTGGCTGAAGAGGTGAAACCCCGAAACCGGTCCTAGGATGCTTGTTTCCAGTCCAGGGAGGACCTGGCTTGGCAGTTCGGGCTGGACTGTTCCCATGAGGCACAGGGTCAAGACCGATTTGCATATGGCTGGGTTCAAACTGGAATGGCATGGTGAGCAAAAACGATGGATTTAGGCCCAGATCTCTGTACTGGGGTGAATGTATGACATTGTTCTGCATTCTGTCCATCAACTGTTATTTTTGCATTTGTCACCCCGAGTGGGACGGGTATGCCCAGACGTGGGTCCCGTGCTCTCCATGCCACTGGAATCAAGCTATCCTGGCTGAAGAGGGGTGAAACCCCGAAACCGGTCCTAGGATGCTTGTTTCCAGTCCAGGGAGGACCTGGCTTGGCAGTTCGGGCTGGACTGTTCCCATGAGGCACAGGGTCAAGACTGATTTGCATATGGCTGGGTTCAAACTGGAATGGCATGGTGAGCAAAAACGATGGATTTAGGCCCAGATCTCTGTACTGGGGTGAATGTATGACATTGTTCTGCATTCTGTCCATCAACTGTTGTTTTTGCATTTGTCACCCCGAGTGGGACGGGTATGCCCAGACGTGGGTCCCGTGCTCTCCATGCCACTGGAATCAAGCTATCCTGGCTGAAGAGGGGTGAAACCCCGAAACCGGTCCTAGGATGCTTGTTTCCAGTCCAGGGAGGACCTGGCTTGGCAGTTCGGGCTGGACTGTTCCCATGAGGCACAGGGTCAAGACTGATTTGCATATGGCTGGGTTCAAACTGGAATGGCATGGTGAGCAACAAAGCGATGGATTTAGGCCCAGATCTCTGTACTGGGGTGAATGTATGACATTGTTCTGCATTCTGTCCATCAACTGTTGTTTTTGCATTTGTCACCCCGAGTGGGACGGGTATGCCCAGACGTGGGTCCCGTGCTCTCCATGCCACTGGAATCAAGCTATCCTGGCTGAAGAGGGTGAAACCCCGAAACCGGTCCTAGGATGCTTGTTTCCAGTCCAGGGAGGACCTGGCTTGGCAGTTCGGGCTGGACTGTTCCCATGAGGCACAGGGTCAAGACTGATTTGCATATGGCTGGGTTCAAACTGGAATGGCATGGTGAGCAAAAAACGATGGATTTAGGCCCAGATCTCTGTACTGGGGTGAATGTATGACATTGTTCTGCATTCTGTCCATCAACTGTTGTTTTTGCATTTGTCACCCCGAGTGGGACGGGTATGCCCAGACGTGGGTCCCGTGCTCTCCATGCCACTGGAATCAAGCTATCCTGGCTGAAGAGGGTGAAACCCCGAAACCGGTCCTAGGATGCTTGTTTCCAGTCCAGGGAGGACCTGGCTTGGCAGTTCGGGCTGGACTGTTCCCATGAGGCACAGGGTCAAGACTGATTTGCATATGGCTGGGTTCAAACTGGAATGGCATGGTGAGCAAAAAACGATGGATTTAGGCCCAGATCTCTGTACTGGGGTGAATGTATGACATTGTTCTGCATTCTGTCCATCAACTGTTGTTTTTGCATCATGCAAGATTGCAGCGCTCATCTCCTTTCTCTCAGTATACATATGTGACGTCAGCCTGCACTGTCCATAGAATTACATCACCGTTATTACTTTCCTTGTGTGACTTCGCTTTGCACTTGTATGTCCCCCAGCGTGACAGGCAATGCTGACCGTTCCCTCATATACATCATTGTTCTCAGTGTCCTTGTGTGACATCACTATTCATTTTCTTGCTGCCATTTCCCATGCATCTACTATCTGTCTCCTGTAATTTTTATGTAATTTTACATGTGTGATATTAGGAAACTCACTTGTATCATAACTGTTAATGCTCTTGCGGAATGCTGTTTTTTTTGGTGTTTTTTTTTTTACTTCATCCCTGCAAGTTGCCTCACTTGACATCACACTATGATCAGGGCCTGTTCTAGGATTTTGGGGGCCCTGGGCAGAAACGCAGTGTGCGAGGCCCGTCTAATTTGCATACAGCCTTACACATTCAGAGCTGTTTGCATCCCAGTAGATTACCCTGGTCCTGAAGCGTTTTTTGTACAGACCACTCCTGGGTTGCAGCCCCTCCCTCTCAGCCACCTACAAGCACCTCATAATGGGCTGAATGTGTGAGAGTTGCTTTTCAACAGAAAGGTTTAAAACTGCTGCAGGACAATGGGCGTCCTATGCTGCCTCTGAAAGGGCAGCAGGACAGGAGGCCTGATTGCAGGACAACCCTGCAAAAGGTGTCGCCTTGCAACTGTGCCGATAGGAGGGCCCCCCTCCGCTAGGTCTAGCCTCACTATACCATGGTTGTGAGGCCCAGGGGAGGGGCCCCTCCCGTGGGCACAATTGCAAGGAGCTACTTTTCTCTCAAATTAGATAAGCAGGCGTCAGGAGAGAACCAGTGTGCCTTAGCACACTGATGTGGGGCCCTGTGTTCGTGAGCTGAGAGGGGGGCCCTGGGCAGCTGCCCACACTGCCAACGCCTAGCGCCGGCCCTGACTATGAGTTCTCGAGAACAATTTTGAGCTTGGTTTTCAAATGCCATTTTCCATGTGTAGCATTACTTCCAAATGTCCCCTGATGTAACACCACTAATGTCAGCTTCCTTGCCCGACTTCACTACTTTTTAGGTCGAGCCTGAGCCAGCGCTGTTTTGGCGATCTATTGTAGTTAGAGTACGGCGGAGAAGCCCGGCCCACATTTTTCATTGGCTTTTGACTTTGTCCTTCATAAATGCTGGCTTCTGATTCATTAATAGGCTTGTTAGTCCCTCCTTAGTACCAGTGGTGGCTCGCATAGGGCGTGCTGCGGGGCGGTGCAAAAACAACAGTTGATGGACAGAATGCAGAACAATGTCATACATTCACCCCAGTACAAAGATCTGGGCCTAAATCCATCGTTTTTTGCTCACCATGCCATTCCAGTTTGAACCCAGCCATATGCAAATCAGTCTTGACCCTGTGCCTCATGGGAACAGTCCAGCCCGAACTGCCAAGCCAGGTCCTCCCTGGACTGGAAACAAGCATCCTAGGACCGGTTTCGGGGTTTCACCCCTCTTCAGCCAGGATAGCTTGATTCCAGTGGCATGGAGAGCACGGGACCCACGTCTGGGCATACCCGTCCCCGTAATTATTACGTTCCTCCGTTCCGTCGTATGTCTGAGTTTACTACCCGCCCACCCTGACCCTCCCCCGCCCCGCCGCCCCGCAGCACGAGGACCGACGCAGCCAGAATACGGGTCGAGCTGCAGGCTGCCTGCAAGACGTTACTGCTCAACCAATTGGTAGTGGCACGGGCTCTTAGAAGCGGAGCTCGCTGCGAAGGGACTGCTGGGCACCCCGGGAGGTGGAGAGGGAGAGAGACAGTAGCGTTCCCTGGTGAGCCGCTTTGGGGCCTTGCGCAGCCGGCCTGAGGCCGCGGGGCACCTGGGACTGCGGACACCAACGGCTGGGGCGGCGAAGGCCACAGGTAAACTGGTCCCCCCCATAATAATGCATAGACGCTTTGCACCCCCATGGTGGGTAAGACTGCTCTGAAACCCACACCAAGAAACTAGGCAAACAGGCTACTGGCACGCAATTACACTGCAACGTGAATAACCAAATCGACGACCCTCGCACAAATACTAGCCCTTCGTCGCACTTGTAGTAGGTCAATAATCCACAGAGTCTCTTGTAAAGTTGAAGAGTCGTTTATTGGAGCATCCACCTCCTGAAGAGCAGCAGTGTAACTGAGGAAGAACTGCTCGTCAGAATGTGGAATAAAAGCCAACATTCAAAAGGATACAAAGACAGCACAAGGATGCAGGGGAATGCACCCATAGTAACAGAACATCATGAACAACATTCTAACAAACATTCTACTATAACACATTTTCCTTCCTTACAAAACAAAATAAAGATGAAATAAACAAAAGCAAGAATAGCATTAATATAATACAAAATCTTTAAATTTCTTAGGTAACAACTTCTGTCTCTTGGTATCAGCTGAAATGGAAGAATTGGAAGAAGATGCACAATTATCAACATTTTCCAAAGAAGAAGAACCAGTTGACTCCTTTCCCCTTTCCAAAATTATCGAATCACTAGAAAAATCTGGACTGGAAGAACATGCAGAACTTTTTGAATTGGTTACATTGACTTTGGCAATTTTAGGAATACTCCACCAAGAACCATTGTTTAACAGAACAGATGTTTTACCAACTTTCTGTATAATAAAAACATCAGAAAATTTCGACTGGCCTTTTTTTACATATACCGGTAGTTTGATTTTAACTTTGTCACCAACTTGCAAAGTCGATTGTCTTGAAAACACAGAGTTTTTTTAATTACAACAGTTTTGTTTAGCCAACTTGTGTATTTTATCCATTTCCAAGTTAGTTTCAAGAGATCTAGCCCACGAAAGAGATAATTCTTGTCTAAGTGTTCTACCTTTTAACAGAACAAAAGGTGAAAATTTTGTAGTACAGTGTGGAGTGCATAGATAAGACCAAACTAATTCCGCTACATGAGTTTTAACATCAACACGAGCTTTAATGGCCAATTGAATACCCTCCACTAAGGTTTTGTTAAATCTTTCCACAAGGCCATTCATGTTTGGAGAGTAAAGAGCAGTTTTAATATGCAAAATATTAGCATTTTTAACAAAAGTAGAAAACACGTGATGTAAATTGAGGTCCATTATCAGAAACAATTGTTGATGGTAAGCCTTCTTTTTTTTAAATTTCCTGAAGAAAATTAATGACAGTTAAAGAATCAGATTGACTGACCCATTTAAATTCAACCCACTTGGAGAAATAATCAATAGCAACTAGAATATATAATTTCTCTGTTGAGATTCCTTCGTAAGGACCTAGGACATCAATTGCAATTTTTTCCCATGGCTTATCAGGAACTTGAACTTGCACAACATCTGAATGTTGTAACTTCAAAACTTTGTCAGAATCAGCACATAAAGGACAATTTTTGACAAAAAACAATAACACAACTGTCCATATAAGGCCACCAAAATAAGTCTCTAACTTTTTTAATAGTACTAGACTGACCCAAATGACCTAAATAAGCAATAGACATGTTTTGTTTTTATAGAAAATGGAGGAACAAAAGAATCACCTTTTAAAATGAGAGTATCATTGATAGAAAGCTCTTCTCTAACTTTCCAAAATACTGCAAGCTCCTTGGAAAGACTTCTTTCTAATAGCCATCCTTCAACAATATATTTTTGCACCAATTTTAATTCTTCATCCAAAGCCATGGCTTTTGACCATTCCTCTTTCGAGATGACTTGAGACACTGAAAGAACCATATCATCAACAGGTGCAACCACGCATTCTTCCAAGCTTTCAGCTTGTTTAGGCATTTGAGAATCAGACAATAACCTAGACAAACAGTCAGCTCTTAAATTTTGAGAACCAGGAATATAAATTACCTCAAAATTATACTCATACAATTTAGCCAAAATACGAACTAACCTGGAAGATGCTTTCCCAACACCATTGTTAGAAAGAAGAGAAATTAAAGGTTTGTGGTCAGTTTTGAGTTTAAATGGCTTGCCCCACAAATAGGTTTTAAAATGTTCGACTGCCCAAGAGCAACCCAAAGCTTCTCTTTCAATTGTAGAGTATTTTGATTCAGCAGTAGACAATGGTCTTGAAGCAAAGGCAATGGTAACTTCATTATTTGCTTTAATTTGACTGAGCACAGCCCCTAGACCTATAGCACTAGCATCAACTGTAACAACGTTGGTGGCAGATGATGAAAAAGGAGACAAAGGATTGCAACCAATAATAGCAGATTTTATAGCATTAAGAGCTTGTGAATGATCATTCGTCCAGGCAAATTTAGTGCCTTTTTAAGCAACAATCTCAATGGAAGAACTATATCAGAGAACTTAGGAACAAATCTTGAATAATATTCACATAATCCTAAGAAGGACTTAAGTTGATCCTTATCTTGAGGATTATTCATATTCTTAATAGACAAAAGAAGATGCTTTTTTGAAAAATACCATTTCCATTAATCTGATGACCTAAATATTCAACATCAGATGAAAAGAACTTGCAATTATCAAGGTGAATAGTCATACCTCTATCATCCAAAACAGATAGAACTTTATCAACGGTTGCGTAATGTTTCTTGACAGTGTCAGAAAATATCAGGATATCGTCCTGAAACGCTACAACTCCATCAGTGTCTCCAAATAAGCAATTCATTAATCTCTGAAACACTGACGCAGCTGATGAGAGATCAAAAGGCATTCTAATATATCTAAAGATTCCTTCAGGTGTGATGAAGGTGGTAATGTCTCTAGAATCCTCTGTTAGCTCTATTTGATGGTACGTTGACTTGAGATCGATAGTGGTAAAAAAATTTGCACCATCTAATTTAGCTAACAGATCTTGAACCTTAGGTAAAGGATGACATTCCATAATGATTTGTTTGTTTACAGATCTCAAATCAGTGCACATTCTAAGTTCTCCATTCCGTTTTTTAACTAAAACGATGAGAGAAATCCATTCTGACGCATTGACAGGCTCTATTACCCCATCAGCACACAATTTTTTAATCATGTCAGCCAATTCATTCCTCACAGACAAAGGAACATTCCTTACTTTATGTCTGGAAGGAATGGCATTTTTTTTAACACAATTTTATGAGAAAACCGCTTAACTTTTCCTATTTCTTTTCTAAAAACATTTTTATGTTTGTCAAGAATAGCTTGGACCATTTCTTCATTGTTCTGAAAATCACTATGTACAATTTGTAGATCTTCAACCATACATACTTGTATTTTAGCATTGGGACACAAAGTAATATTGAATTTTCCCTGGTGCTTCCACCCCAACACTTGTAATCCATCAACAGCAACATAAACTTTTCCTACTATGGTTTTTTGTTTGAAAGAAATATCAGACACGAAATATCCTAACATTTAAATTTCTTTACCCCCAAAACCATAAACACGAATGTCATTAGGTTCAAGAGTTTTATCTTTCCAAGTCTTGTGGAAAAAGAAATCCGAAATGATGGTATAGGGGGAACCGGAGTCCGCCATGACTTCTACTTCTTTGCCATCAACAGTAATGACACACATGGGAGGAACATATGGTTCAGAATCAATATCATTGTTTACATTGTAAGTAACTTGACCTAACTTGTGACTTTGGAAATCACCTTCTGTTATAGAGATAATGGAATTTTCAAATGTTGGTTCAATATTAACTTGGTCTACAACATCCTCATTAGCCAAACTGGCAACTCTCCTGTTAGATTGACAAAATGCACCAAAATGACCCACTTTTTTACATTTGTATCACTCCTTGCCTCTGGCTGGGCAATATCTAAATTGAAAAGAATGAGATTTTGAACCACAACGAGTGCAAAACAATTTGCCAGTGTTGGAAAACTGCTTAACAGGAGGGAATGATGTAATGGTCTTGTTAGGTTTACCTTTAAATCTAGCAGATTTGGCATTGGACTCTTTCATACTAATGGCAGCTACACCTGTAGAAATATTGTCAACATTGATGGTATTGAATGAAGTGATAGAGCGTTCAACACTCTTGGCAATTTCAATAGCTTCCTGTAAGGATGGATTACGTTGCCTTAAAAGTTGCTCTTGAATTTTTTATTAGAGCAACGAATAATTAATTGGTCTCTAATATATTTATCTACTTGAGCCCCAAAATCACACTCTGCCGCTAATACTCTTAAACATTCAACGTAAGCATCAACAGATTAATGAATTAATTGGTGTCTAGTATAGAAGTTATATCTCTCCATCACAATATGAGGTTGTTCAATAAATCTCTTTTTAAGCTTATCTATCGCTTCAGTAAAACAATCATAACCACCACTTTCCATTCCTACTGGAGTTGGAGGTAAATGTTCAAAAACATCCTCTGCATGACTTCCCAACGTATTTAAAAGTAACGCTTTTTTTCTTTTGGCATTAAAACTGTCACCATTAATAGCAAGCAAATAATTATTAAATTGTCTATACCATTTTTCCCATTTCATGCTGGGTTGGTTAGGACCAGAATAAAATGGAGGTGGAGGATTTCCACAAAGAGTACTCATGGTGTTATAAAATCCAAAAACGAATTTTTAAATATGCATTTAAAAATGTTAAAAACAGTATAAAATAGTCAAATCAAAGAAAAAAATATGACAGTAATGAATAAATAACAATAAGGTGTGCGTGTCACCGAAACACGCAAAGAAAAGAAAATTAGCAAGGTGTGCGTGTCACCGATACATGCAGGGTAGATAGAAACCAACCCGATCCAAAATGGTGGAGACGTGATGATGTAATGCGTCTCGTTAAGCGTTCAGCGTCAGCCAAGAAATCGTTAGTGACGAACGTCTCGTGGGACAAGAAGATTGGAGCTTCGAAGATAAACAACAACGCGGCTCCCGGCTCGAGCGTCTGAAGCTCCCAGCTCGCGCATGTACAGCGGGCGATGTGAGGGCACTCCAAGTCCTCAAAACACCGCAACAATCACAGCCGGAATGATGAGACTGCCATTTAATGAAAGTCGCCGCAGATTACGGGGTAGAAAGGCGTGCAGTGATGGCTGCAGTCTGGAGTTTCCAAAATAAATAGCGCGGCTGGCACGTGTAACAAGCGATGCAGTAGGATACCAAGTCCTCAAAATCCTTCAGGAATCCATAAAAGTCGCCGCAATTTCCAAAACAACAACTGGTGCATGCGACAGAGCTACACTGAACAGGCGGTCAAAAGAGCAGCAAACAAAGCAGGCAGCTCAGGATCGACTACAGCACAGCAGACATAAATGACAGGAATGCAAATCCTCAATAACTCCTGTCCAGCACGGAAACGAAGTCCAACAGCATGGAACGATTCAAATGAGGAAAAAGTGCAAACCAGGTAAAATGCGATGTGCTTGTGGATGCTCCAACATCTAGTAAGGTAAGACAAATCCCAGATCGTCGCCAATATGTAGTAGGTCAATAATCCACAGAGTCTCTTGTAAAGTTGAAGAGTCGTTTATTGGAGCATCCACCTCCTGAAGAGCAGCAGTGTAACTGAGGAAGAACTGCTCTTCAGAATGTGGAACAAAAGCCAACATTCAAAAGGATACAAAGATAGCACAAGGATGCAGGGGAATGCACCCATAGTAACAGAACATCATGAACAACATTCTAACAAACATTCTACTATAACAGCACTCAGCACTTTCCTGTACGCTTCTGGGGACTACAATTCCCCATCTGGCCTTGCGGGAGGTGCAACCATCGCGGGAGACTCGCGCCAGGAGGCGCATAAAGGCTGCTCAGAGCTCTCGTTGCACAGGAGCCCTTCATCGCACTCAGCACTTTCCTGTACCCTTCCGGGGACTACAATCCCCATCTGGCCTTGCGGCAAGTGCCGCCATCGCGGGAGACTCGCGCCAGGAGGTGCATAAAGGCTGCTCAGGGCTCCCGAAGGAGGCTGGGCCTACTCTCTTGGTTTTTTCACCTTGATTCAGGTACATTGGTATTGAGACTCAGCCTTGTGAAGCCATGTGAAGGTAAAAACCTCTAATCTCCCCTAGCTGTGCATATATAAGGCACATTTTATTATGGGGAATAATGGAAACCTATGCCTGTTCCAAAAACAACTGATTCTACCCTGGACGGTTTTCTCCAAAAGGCGGTAGGGGCTATTACCAAGGAGATAGAACTGGCTGAGCGAAGACTCTCATTCGCTCCACTCCCGTACTCACATGTCTCTGCCACCACTGACTCTCATGTAACCACGGCTGAAATAGATACTGAACAGAGGCCACAAGCCGCACTTTCGCCCACTGTTATAATCTTGAGTCAGGGTGATTCACGTGATTTTCATGAGGGAGTGGAGCCTATCTCTTGCCCAACCACTGAAAACACTGCATCTCAAGTTGCAACAGGAGGGAAGAGGAAACGTACCGAATTGGCAGGGGTTTACTGTAGACTGAAGGGCCATTCACCAAGGGTTAAGAGAACGAAACAAAACCACTTAACCTGAAACGCATGTAGATCTCGTGTGGGAGGGGGAAGAACCACCGTACAGGATGATATGGACACTTCTATTGAAAGACTTAGTAAAATAGTACAAGAAGCTTTGGCACCTATTTTATCCAGACTAGTCTGTATAGAAGAGCAACTTGCTAGAGTATTGCGGGATTCAGAGAAAAATCGGCATCCAAAAAGCAGAATGACATGGCCACCCAACTAAGTAGCACAGATAAAAAGGTAGATGACGCTTCTTCTAGCACCCCTTTGAGCGGGATGGCCCCTTCAAGCGTAATACCTACTCTAAGCAGTCAGATTCCCTCTCAAGATGCCCTCCTCAATAATGTCAGCAATAACCTCTTGGTCCCGACACTATGGGAACTTGAGCCCCACGGGAATAACCAAAATCTGGGACATGGGGTTTCAAATCAACCAAGACTTGGCACGCTAAGTGGGGGTAGACCTCCACAAGGAAATACAAATGCTAATGACCTAGCGCAGGTTCCCTAAGTGGGCGGGGTGTAAATAACATACTAAATCTACCCCCGAATGCACACCGTATACTTTGATTTTGACGGGGGTTCCCCATCTGCCCCTTGGCCAGCAACAAAGTTGTCAAAGCCTTACCAATAAATCAATTTATTGGTGCTTTAGAAAAATTCCATCCAAGACAAATTGGTTTGAATATATCATCATGGCAAGGCAGGTGAGTTGGTTGGGTTAATGGGCAAATGTATGGAAGGGGATTGTGTTGTGCTTAGTTTTAGAGATGCTAGGTGTGTGCACCTTGCTCTGAAGCACCTCAGAGATTCTCCTGGTGAACTGATAAAGGCTCGCCCATTGGGTTTTATCTATCCCCCTCACCAGGGGACTATTTCGAAACAACAGCCCCCATGGCTAGGCCCGAACATATACCCCCCCTTACAGCCCTCCCCATTTATTCACCCTAATATTTTTTATGCTCTCTCTGGTTTGACGGAAATCGACTGACTGTGCGATCTAGACACTAAGGGGCCGATTCCGATCTCGGCCGGTAGGGCTCCGAATCGGATTCGGCTTAACCGGATCCGATTCGGAGCCCTATTTCCCGACCGATTCGTACGCGCATCCGGGCGAGCGAGTACGATGCGAAATCGCCGACCGACTCGTCCGGGCGTCCCGACCGCTCCGACCGACTCGTTCCCGGGTCTAACCGCACCAACCGACTCGCTCGGACTCGACTCGCACCGCGCAATGGAGACGTTCCCCGGCCGGGTAAGTATGATGCGCGCCGCGAGCAGTCCGACCGAGCCGCGCACTCCGGCTCGAAAGAGCAGTCGGAGCCGCACTTTGGGGGTCCGTGTCGGACGGACCCCCCTGTACGCGTAGCCGCGCGAGTCGCACACAGGGGGGACCCATGGGTCCCCCCTACCTGTGCGTGTACGGCGCGAGTCGCTTCGCCACGTACACGCTGTAGGGGGCGCCCTTGTCCTCCTCGCACCCATTGAGTCAATGGGAGCCCACGTACGCGTTGTACGACCGGCTCCCATTGACTTCAATGGGAGTCCGACCGACTCGAGTCCGATGGCATACGTGCGCATCGTACTCGTTCGGTCGGGCTGCACGGGTCCGATTCGGTCGGAAATCTCTCCGGGTCCGGCTCGGTCGGAGAGATTTCCGGCCCGAATCGGAATCGGCCCCTCAGTCGTAACAAGAATGGGTTCACAATGTAGCAAAGAAGGGAGAGACTCATATGTAGATGAACCTGGTAGTAAGGAGCTGGTAGATCCACCTGGCACCATTCCACACAATTCCTATTAAGAACTTAGATAAACCCGAAAACTGTTACCTGCCTCCTAACCCAATTCCAAATGGTAATCCCGGAGGGGAGGAGCCTAGTCCAGCAACTCCTGTCATTACGTCTGCCATCAATACTATATCTGTGGGCTTGGCGAATCAGGGACATACCACTCTCCCACTTTTAATTATTTCCTGGAATATCGCAGGAATTCGCCCCAAATTGATAGACGAGGTATGTCTAGAGTACATTAGGGGTTTTGACATCATTTGCCTCCAGGAAACGTGGCATAAGGACGACATCCTGTTGGACGGCTACTGCTCCTTTACTGTCCACGCAACACCTTCACCAGCAGGGAGGGCAAAAGGAGGGCTGGTGCTGCCAATCGCAGTCAAATATGGGTCCATAAAAGTCCTTGTTGTAAGCTCGTCACCATGGTACCAACTAATCATGATTTCCAACATGATACAGGTTAAGTTATTAGTGGTGAATTGATATTATAACATCTTTGACCAAAATAGCTGTCATGTTATTGAAGCCCTACAGGTGGAAATCAATAATATTTCTGGGAAGTGGCAGCCATTATGTATTCTCTGGGTGGGGGATTTTAATTGCACTACCTGTCCGTATAGCACCAGTCGAGTTTGTGGGCTGCTGGACATAGAGGGTCAGCCCCAGCTGCATTTTATCCACACACCACAGGGCGAGGCCTTAAATTACATCATCATCGAGAATGACCTAGGCCTCATCAATAACCTGGTTAGTAGTCCCTCATCACTGTGCCCCAGTTACGTTGGAGGCGGCAGGGAAAGTTTTATTGATTTTATGTTTATTTCAAGGAAGTTCCTACCCCTTGCTGGCGACTTTGAGGTGGAACCAAATAATGCTAGTGACCATAACCCCCTCACAGATTCTCTTAGTGCATTAGCCCAGACAGGGAAAGGTGACGGTCGCCTGATCCACTACAATGCTAATAAAGGGGTAAGATTAAATTGGAATAAAATAAACCCTTCCCAATTTGAGGTAAAAACTGTTATAGCCAACTATGATCCGATCATGAGGTGCCTCCAACACGACTCTCCCCCAGACGAGGTCATCCGCGAATTTGAATTGATTTGCGCGGATATAGCTAAAAGACTAACTAAAACAGTCCAGATAAGGGAACCCCAGGAGATAAGGTGGTTCAAACCGAATGCTCTAGAGCTCAAAAGATCCTCAAAATGGCCCTTCATGCTAACCCTCGTGATAGAACTCAAATTAAAAGCGCAAGGCAGGCTTATAAAGGACAATTAATCGAAAGAAAGAAGAACTGATGAGCTTAGCTTGGGATGATTTGGAGAGAGTCAGTTTCCTCAAAGACTCTAAAAGCTTTTGGGACATCATCATTTGCCCTTTATTTACTGAAGAAGCGAGGCAGATGGATTCTCGGATTCTGGGGACGTCTGGGAATCTCATTTCATATTTAATCCAAACTGCTTCCAGTTAGAGGAGGAAAGTGGGGATTTGCCCCTAGATTTAACCTCGGCTTCTCAATTAAGCGATCCCTTTCAGCAGCTGAGGTTAAGGGAATTAGTATGAAAGCACCAGGTCCTAATGGCGTCCCATTAGATCTGTTTAAAAGTAATCCTAATCTTTGGGCTCCACTACTGACTAATGTTTTTAAAGCAGCGGTGACTGGTCCCATCCCAGCAACCTGGAAGGAGGCCATCGTGGTCCATAGGAATGACCCTTCCTGTTATAGGCCCATCTCCCTTATCGATGCCACAGAAAAGGTGTTGGTGGAGGGTCGTCCTTGCCCAACTTGAGGCTTGGGTGAGGGGGATGGGTACCACCAAGCAGTGCCTCAATTTGTCCCTCATTATGGGCAAGTACATAAAGGCCGGGGGTGGGGGGGTTCTATCCACCCTGCCTTTATGGACTTGTCCAGTGCCTTTGACGCTGTTAATCGGGAGAAATTGTGGGCACTAATGGGGAAAATGGGCGTTGAGGAAGCATTGATTTCCCTTCTGCGTTGGCTTCATGCTACCACCACTGTTACCATAAGATATGGCCCACAAGGGGAAAAGACTAGGCCTATAGTCTCCACAGAAGGTGTTCGGCAGGGTGCATTTTAGCTCCCTTTCTCTTTTTAATTTATACCAACGGCCTAGAGGCATTTTTATTGGACAAGGAAATCGATTTTCCCCGAATTGGGGGCAATCCGGTCCCGCTACTATTGTATGCGGATCACACCGTGCTAATGGCTCTGACAGTGAACAGTCTCCAAAAATCACTCAATGCCTTCACAGAGTTTATGTTGGCACTTGATTTAAAAGTTAATTTTATTAACTCATACATTATGGTGTATGGTCCTAATCGACCAAAACTAGAAATTTTGCTGTAAGGGAATAAGAGCATTGATAAATTGAACAATTTTAACTATTTAGGGAACATTTTTAATAATAAGATGAATGGGGAACCACTTGTCACTGCAAGGGTACAACATGCGGGTAGGGTTGTGGAGGGGCTCTTCCTCTTTGCCTGTAAACTGAGCCATAAGCCGGTGACAGAGCTGGTTACACTTTACAAAGCCAAATGTTTGTCTGTTGCATCATATGGGGCAGGAGTTTGGGGTTACCACAAAAGTCGTCACCTACAGGTGTTGGAAAACAAATTCATAAAAAGGCTATTGATGACCCCAAATAGCACCCCTACACTCTTTTGTCATCGTGAGTTGGGGCTGGAATTTTTAGAGGATCGCATAGATATTGCCCCTTTGCTTTTATGAGCAAGAATTTGGCTGTCTGAGGAGCTAATGTTCTCAAGGGAGGTTATTAAAGATTGTATTAATCTAGATAGAGCACTGTCGATCCCTTGGCTCCGATTTGTAAGAGAGAAATTCCACGAGATAGGCCTGGCGCATTACTTTGACAATTCTGCTACTATCCATACAAATGCGAAAGTCATCATAAAAGAGGCGCATTATTCCGGGGTAAACTTGCGCCGCTCACAACTTGAGGTGACAGGCTAACCATGTTTGTTCCCCGCCCAACAGCAATTTTATCTAACATTCACCATAAATGTACAGATATGATTTTATTTAACTAGACTTCGTTTATGTACTCTGCATTTTTTAATGGCTTTCCCGAGACAATCAGGATGGGTCAACAAACTTACATCCTGCCCGTGCGATAATTTGGCAGCTCAGAGCACTTTGCACCTTATGCTATTTTGCCCCCTTTATAAAGAGCAGAGGGGAACATTTTTAGCCCCACTTTTAAGAGAAATCAGGCCCTGTACTTATATTGAGGGCTTTAATTATCTGCATTCTCTGGCTAGCTCTGCTTTATGCACCGCGGTTTCTAATTACATTACAGTTGCAATTGCTATTAGGAAACGCTATGAGTCATGATGTCATGAGTATGATGGGTGATATATCTTGTTGTGTTAAGTACTTTGTATTGTGGACTATATCCTTTTTTAAATGTTTGAATCTTATGAATCTCCTTTTTTTTTTTTTTATAGTTTTATCTATGCTGTTGTGTAAATAGGTCATGAAAATTTTAAATTGTAATGTTTGTTCCCAACTTTTATGGTCTCTGGAACCGAATAAAGTTACTTTGACTGACTGACTAGAAGGGAAACTATTAGGCAGCCATTGGACAAGAAGAGCAGGAGACCTGTGCACCATTTTTGTCGAGTTCAAAGAGCATATTTGAATCAACCTAGAGTTGAGGGTTCTCAAACTTCAGCATAATTTGGGGAAACGGGTAAACTCTGCAAAGAAAATTCTTTGTTCAGTCCAAAAGAGCACTGTCTCCAGAGGGCAATTTATCTGTTTCTACATAGGATGCAATCGTATGACACTGGCATTGTTTTATGAGCAGAAAAATACAGACGGTCCAGACTTTCAAGACAGCCACTATATGTTTCCTATTGATCAGGTGGAACAAGATGCGGCCTGCTGATAAAATCAGCCTCCACATTACTCTTGTCCTTGAGAGAACAGCTGTCAAGGGACAAATCATTAAGGTGATTCCCTTACTTGAAGTTATTTTTGGCACGTTTGTGTAAAATGTGGCAGTATCGCTTCTCTACGGACTTGTGGTTCAATACATCCATTGGCTAAGATTACCCTAAGGTAACTGGGATGAAGGCTCCATAACAATAAGGGTAAGCGGCAGAACCTTCCAGTGTTCAGATTCATCAAGTGGTGATTCCTATGGTTTTGGCTGTTAACTTCAAGCTCTCTAAACTTCTTCATAATAGACAATCATGCTCCAAGATATTTAAAGGATCATCCTGATAGGTCAGGCTCTCTTCTTGTTTAAGGCAACTAATATCAACTAGGTTTTTAGATTTACTAGCAATTCAGATTTTTGATCAAAATAAAAATGTTGTGGCTGATGATTGTTGTTTATGTTTATATGGCTAAATGAATTTAATAGCCTAAGGGCTTGGGAAAGCTGAATCCAGTCTTTGTGTGGCAGACATTGTCATGCTCAGATTTTGCAATGACACCACCAGGTTGCAACTTTTGCCAACATATGCCAAAAACAATATTTTGCCATCACAGGATAGGTCTCTACCTTTGTCTTGAATGTCAACGCGATAGGAAATTATACACAACCTGGCATGCCTTTGCATACAAAAGAACCCAACAACTGCTGTAGCAGTAGGTTAGATTACGTTTTTATCAGTTTGCAACTGATCACCATAGACATCCAGATAAGGCATTCTACATGAGAAATTTGCAAATTTGTCTAAATTTTCCAAATGTCACGTTTTGTACGCATCCATAACAGAAACTACTGAAGGTGTTTTGATATTTTTTTCACCATCAGAGTCCCATGAACCAGGGGTGGCTCCTCCTCAGGAGCAGAGGAGTGTCGCCCTGCCTGCTGCTTGTGCAGCGGGCAAACAACAATGAATAAATGGCATTACCACGCCATTGTATTTATTTATTTATTTGCCACCGCACCGGCTTGCACTGCCTACAGCGCGAATGTGGGGCCAGGGCTGAGTACTGAAAATGCAGGATGTCAGCATTGGTATAGAGTGCGCATGTTGGACTGGCCGGTCGTCTTGGGATAGCCAGCCCGACATGCATACTGTAGACCCAGCAATCCAAAGGCTGTGAAACAGCCTGGGGATTGCTGACACAGACCCACGACCTCAAAATTAGCGCTGGATGAGCCTGCTTCCACCAATCCTGGAGCTGCTTTCACAGCCTGTGGCGTAACACAGGCCCCCGCAGCCCCCGCACTGCAGGGGGGTGCCCAAGTTCCAGGGGGTCCCCTTAGCACAGTACTCTGGCTGAAGAGCTCCAGATTGAGTCCGGAGGGGGCCCCTCCACGTACATTGCAGGGGGACCCTCAAGTTTCGTAACACCAGTGTTCACAGCATGAAAGCAGCTCCAGGACTGGTTGGAGTTACGTTCCACAAGCAGGAAGGAAGTCCTGCTCGTGGAAAGGAGAAGTGTTGAGGTGGTCACACTGCTCCATGTTTATGGTGAGTGGCACCTTCGCGCCCCACCATCTTTCATTGGCGCTCGACGCCACTGATGAATTCATGTTTTTCCAAAACAGATCATGGAGCACCCTGGACCTTTCTTTTTCGCCAAGGCTGCAGTAAATAAGGTTGATTGACCGGGCGAATTACCAAGATCAACAGACTGCGCATGCTTGTGCATTTTACAGTTACGTTTCTACAGCTAGGCGTCCAAGAGCTGGTCATGTGCTTGACATTAGGCTCGCTTTTGAACTCCTCGTTGCATCCATTTATTTATATGCATGCTTCGTTTGTTATTTCACTATAAAAAACTCATTATATGATGCATACCTTTGATATAGCTAGAAAGAGCATCAACAGCTCAGATGTTCTATATTCAGATAGTGCGATTTTGAAAGCACAATACGTTTATACAAATGTGGGGTGGAGATCCATATTTGACATCATAGTCATGCAGTCTAGCATTTTTAAAATAATATCATGAACAGTATAGAAGTCCAATGCATGAGCATTTTAGTGGAGAGAACATCTTCAGATTCCTGAGGCAGTATCGAGGCTGAGGGCCAAGCATCGACGTTGTTGGTGTTATCTGGCTTGTTACCAAGAACAAGATCAACAACACAGAGACAGACATTGTTCTGGCTGCCCACAGCAAGGCTGCAGACTGAAAAACATTGACTAAGAAATGATCGAAAGGTATGTGTATTAGAGGCCAGCTAGAAATTCGCTAGTGGCTGGAAAAGAATGGATTCCAGGATGCCATCAAAAGCTTGAATTAGTCATTATCTAACGAATAACACCTGATGTGCTCCCAATGTTCATTCGATTTTCTTGTGTTGCATTTTTTTGCTTGCACCATTAGTTTTATTTCTGCCATAAAGTTAATTCAAATAGTCTGCACTAAAACATGGATTTAATATATTATAAAGCCTTTTAAAAATGAACAGCCTAAGTTCTTGCGTGTGTGTTCTTCTATTGGGTTTAGGGCTTCAGAACTCACTAATATAAGCCTGTAGCGTCTGATAAGAATGGTCCCTGTCCAATACCAATATGCAACATCCCCCGGTAAGTCGTGGGAGGTGTTGGGGCGAAAGTCTGTCTGTCTAGCTCAGATTTTTAAGTTGTTACACATTTGTGCTTGTCAGAGATGTTTGGGAAGTCTTTCTGCAGGGCCGGCTATAGCGCTGGTGGCGCCTGGTGTGACAATCTTTTTTGGCCCGCATGACCTACTCCTCGAATTCCCACACTACCACCCCGGAAAAGTGCCCCTCATCTCTTCTAAACTCCTCTCTCACATACATTTCATTTGTTTTAAAGCGTGCCACACCGGTCGCATCGCCTTAAGTCAGCCCTGTGCGTGTGTAGGAAAACATGTAAAAAAAAAATATATCAGGCTATGATGTATATGACCCCACATGGGGACTAGTTCAGGTGGCAATGGAATAATTCATCCAATATAATTATATCCTATGTAAAGATAATGCAAACCCTCAATCAATCAATCAGGGAATTGTAAGCGCGCCACTCACCGGTGAGGGTCTCAAGGCGCTGAGGGGGCGGGGGGGTGGGTTCGCAGATCTGTTTAGCCGAAGAGCCAGGTCTTGAGTTCTTGGCTGCAATGTGAGAGAAGGATCTTCCGACTGCTCTGGCTCTGTGGATGCGCGGGGTTTCGGCCAGTGCGAGGTTGGAAGATCGGAGGTTTCTTTTGGGTACGTGGAAGTTGATTCTGTCATTGAGGTATTTGGGTCCGTTGTTGTGTAGGCATTTGTAGGCGTGAGTGAGGATTTTTAAAGTGACTCTTTTCTCCACAGGGAGCCAGTGGAGACTTCGTAGGTGTTGGCTGATGTGTTCGTGTCGGGGGATGCCAAGGACGAGTCTGGCGGCAGTGTTCTGTATTGTTTGGAGTTTGCGGAGTAGGGACTTGTTGATGCCGGCGTAGAGTGCGTTTCCATAGTCCAGTCTGCTGGTGATGAGTGCGTGGGTGACTGTCTTCCTTGACTCAGGGGGGATCCACTTGAAGGTCTTGCGGAGGATGGGGAGGGTGTTGAAGCAGCTGGAGGTGACTGCGTTGACCTGTCGGTTCATGGTGAGTGATGAGTCAAGTACGATGCCGAGGTTCTTGGCGTGGTCGGAGGGGGTAGGTGGGCTTCCAAGGGCGGTCGGCCACCAGGTGCTGTCCCATGCAGAAGGGGTGGTACAGAGGACGAGGACTTCTGTCTTCTCGGCATTGAGCTTCAGGCAGCTGTTGGTCATCCAGACTGCGACGTCTTGTATTCCTTTCTGGAAGTTGAGTTTGGCAGTGGTGGGGTCTTTGGTGAGGGAGAGGATGAGCTGGGTGTCGTCGGCGTAGGATACGATGTTGAGGCCGTGTTGTCGGACGATGGCTGTGAGGGGGGCCATGTAGATGTTGTAGAGGGTGGGGCTCAGTGATGAACCCTGTGGGACTCCGCAGGTGATTTTCGTGGGGGCGGAGAGGAAGGGTGGGAGTCTGATCCTTTGGCTTCTTCTGGTGAGGAATGATCGGATCCAGTCCAGGGCTGTTCCTTGTATGCCTGCGTCGTGTAGTCTGGCGACTAGTGTGCGGTGGGAGATGGTGTCGAAGGCCGCTGATAGGTCGAGTAGGATGAGGGCTGCGGAGTGGCCTTGGTCCAGGAGGGTGCGGATGTCGTATGTGGCGGCGAGTAGGGCGGTCTCTGTGCTGTGGTTGCTTCGGAATTCGGATTGGGACGGGTCGAGGACGGCGTTCTCTTCAATGAATCGTGTCAGTTTCCTCTGACTGTTTTCTCTGCAACTTTGGCTGCGAAGGGGAGGAGCGAGATGGGCCGATAGTTCTTGAGGTCGGTAGGGTCAGCTGTGGTCTTCTTGAGCAGGGGTCTGACTTCTGCGTGCTTCCAGTCGTCTGGGAAGGTGCCTGTTTTGAAGGTGGTGTTGATGGTGCGTTGTAGTTCGGGTGCGATGGCGGCCGCAGCTCTGTGGTAGATGTGAGGGGGGCAGGGGTCGGTGGGGGCCCCCGAGTGGATGCTTTTCATGGTCGAGGCGGTGTCTTCGGCTGTGATCGGAGTCCAGTTGGAGATGGTGGGCTGGCTGGTGTTTCTGGGGGGCGGGGGGCCATCTGTGGCACCTGGTGGATGGTCGATGAAGTTGTCATAGAGGTTTTTGATCTTGAAAACAGAACAGGCAGGCATTGAATAAGGAAGCAAGTTCAATGCCTTCATAGGTGTAGGCGTCACTGAATGAAGATGCTTAGCAGGAGAAAAGTTTAAAAAGGAATTTAGCCCAAGCCTGTTAACCTCACTGGGGAATTTGGCTCTTGGCGGGTTCGGTGGCATTCCAAGGCATGGACATAACTTCTAGGGCACTTTCTGAACCAGATCGGTCTTGTGCAGTGCCACAGTACAACACATTTGTGGATGGTGCTTTCCTTTCAAAGGGAACTCATGAATGTGTGCTGAAAGTTTCACCTACTGAGTAGATGGCAGAGGACCACAGTGGAAGCAAATCTGTTTCAGCACTAATATGCACTGCCAATTTTTGAAATCTCATTAGCTAAATGAAACAGCTTCTATCCTGCTACGGGGCCCAGAGTAAACTTCAGAACCAGCAACGTCTTGGACATCAACAGGAAATGGTTCCTTGGTGACCTCAGATGGATTTGAGCACAGAAAAGAACAAAACCCAGAGACTTCAGGTGGAAAGCACATAAGAACTCACCTGACAGTAGCTCCCAGGACTAAAATGCAGTCTTTGTGGATCAGCACCAGGAGCTGTTTCTCACATCCAGTGCAAGGCTTGAAACACATTGCAAATAGCTTAAAGAGCAGAGATAGGGGTGTTCTTTGAAGACCAAGTGAAATCAAAAACATAAGAAAAACAGGCCATTTCCAGGTAGACTACACAGCTCGAAATAAAGAACAAATGGTCCCACCCAAAAAGGCAAGGACACCGGATAAACAATCCATGATTGGTAGAAAAAACGTGTACCAGGAATGGCAGTTAGCAGGATGGAACTCACACTCTCAACAAGACGTTTAAGCATGAAGAGCTCCAAAATTCTTAAACCCATCATCATAAAGTTTGTAAGGAGGACACTACCTCATGCTAGGTCTTTTGATGTTGGTCATGCTTATGATCCTAAAAAGGTATGTTTTATGGCTGATCTAAAGTTGGTAAATGAGGGTTTAAGCCTAAGCTGCTGTTGTCGCAAATTCCAAAATGTCTGGCCCTCTACAGAAAAGGCCAGCTTTCTCTGGATTTAATTTCAAACCTCGGTGTAAGCACACATTTAAATAAAAAATGTATCTTGGCTTCACAGCACTCGCGATGGAACGTAACAAGCAATGCATTGGGTCGTGTAAGTCTGAGCAAGACCATAACAGAGCTTAAATCTTCTACAGCATCCCAGTTTAAAGCGGCTGCGTTCTTTGACTGAGAGCAAGTGCAAGAGCCCTTCAGGCTTGTGTGAGATCAACTTCATCCTGCTATAAACTTAACTATAAACTTAACAGCTGAGTTTTGCATGTGTGAGATTTTTTGTCAGGTGGCTGGCTGGCTGGCTAGCTAGCTAGCTGCTATAGTCTAGCATTTACTGATACCACTAAAGCTCTGTTATTGAAAGAGAGTAATGAGAAGAGAGGTTTACACGTATTCAATTGGTCAAAGCAGCTTCCCATGACTCTCCCCTACCGATGCTCTACTGCCATGTTTTGATGAAATACCAAACCCAGACTTTTCACCTTGGATACCAATGTCAGTGTCAGATTGTGAAGAAAAGAAAATTGCAATCCGAACTGATTAAGATGGCTACAGCCTTTTGACCCAAACCGCATCAATGAACTAGGCCATGCACTGAATAGTTGTAACTGATAGGAATGCATCAAACCCTCAACCCTTTTGAGAACCTGCTGAAGCACCAGATTAGTGGAGGAGTCTTTGGGGAAGCGGATGTATACCTGGGAGTCCTATGCATAGGACTGCACATGATCCCCGAGTGCCCTTAAACAGGTCAAAGGGATGGAGTGTGTCTTGTAAATGTTAAAAAGAACTGATGATAAAGGTAAGTCCTTCAAGACTCTATACACCAGAGCAACAATATGACATGAGGGAGCCTATTCTTTGTGAATTGGAGCTTTAGAATGACCTAAACCATTTGATGGTCATTGGGCCAGTCACTACAACTGTGGGCATCTTATTGAATAGGATAGTATGATCTGTAGTGTCAAAGACTTCTCAAAGACACAACGTAACTAAGAGAAAACCCTCCTGACTGCCTGCAAGTCTTGAGGCATCATGCCAAAAACAGAGCAGTCTGGATGCCATGCTTAGGTCTAAAGCCTCAGCATAATGGTGAAAGTCAATTACTAGAGTCAATATGTTTTTTGAGCTCCTTGCCATTCACTTTTTCCAGGATTTTAGCACTGGAAGGTTGGATATTGGCCTACAACTAGACAGAATGGTAGAATCAAGGTTAGACTTTTATGAGAGGAGGGTGTAATGATATGTCCATGCTTTTCAGTAAATACTCATTTCACTATATCAAATCATAACTGTTAGACCTGTCAGCCTTAGAGTAGTCTTCCCCAGACTTTTTTCCTTACTCCTCCTGTTTTGCTGAATTCCAATGGTAACCAGTGCTAAAGTGCTTGTGCTCAGCTCCTTAAAACATGGTTAAATTGATTTACACCCAATGGGCACATTTAATTTACTTTTAAGTCCCTAGTAAAGTGGTACTACAGGTACCCGGGACCTGTAAATGAAATGCTATTAGTGGGCCTGCAGCACTAATTGTGCAACCCACTTAAATGGCCCTTTAAACAGGTCTCAGGCCTGTTCTTCCTGCCTGTGTGTGCAGTTTTACCTGCCATTTTGACCTGGCAACAAACCATTTGCAAGGTCTAAATCTTCCTTTTTAATACCTATAATTAGGGGTGGGCGGAATTTGCATAGTCGCGCTACGCAAAGCTCCGCGAAACGGTAAAAAATCTCTGCGAGCACGCAAAAGTTCCACGAACACGCGGAATTGCTTGTTCTGCCCGTTCGCGATGCTTTTTTCCTGTTCGCGAACGCTGTTTGCGTGCTCGGGGAGAAATATCTCGCGAACACGCATTTTGAAAGCGCGAACAAGCAAAAAATTCCGCGGATCGCGGAATTTTTGGTAATTCCACGTTCTCCGCGGAACGCGAAATTACCCAAATTCCGCGAGCGGAACGGAATTTACCGCCCAGGCCTACCTATAAGTCAACCTAAGGCTAGGCCCTAAACAGCCCACAGGTCAGGGGGCAGTGTACTTAAACAGTTGGACATGTACTTTTAAGTTTTACATGACCTGCCAGTGAAAGACTCAAATTAGTTTTTCATTACTGCAAGGCATACCTCTCCCATAGGATAAGATTGGGTTACCTTATCACATTTAATAAGTGATAACTTCTGATTGGGAGCAGGTAGGAAAGTCATGTTTGGTGTCTGAGGAATTGTAATTTAAAACCCTTTTTAAAGGTAATTTCGGATTTAAAGTCACAATTCTGAAACTACCACTTTTAGAAAGTTGGCATTTTCTTGTCCTACCCATTTGGTCATGAGCCTGTTCCTAGGTCACATGATTAAGTGTGGTTGGGAGTTGGCATTTATGTATTACTCCTAGACAGCCACACAATAGAAGGTCTGGGTGTTGGCAGGATAGGCTATCTCTGGCAGAATGAGGAGGTGGGGAAACTGTCACCTACGGCACATGCAATTCAATGGGGCTGCCTCAGCACACAAACGAAGGACTTCGCACTAGCTTATTGTGCCCCCAGACAGACTGGGACCACGGCAGAGAGGCAGAAGATTTCAGACACCTTTGTAAGGGGGAAGCTCAAGAAGCTGCTCCCACTTCAATTTGGGTGCCAGATATAAAAAGGGGACCCTCAGACTCATTCTACAGTCCACACTGGACCTGTGGATACGACAGAAGGACATTCTGCTTGCTGAGAAGGAACACTGGACCTCTACCCTTCATCCCAGGCTGAAGAAACTCCAAGGGTCAGCTGACTAACCTCCTGTTTTGAGCTACCAGGACATAAGAAGCTCAAAAAGCCTCACTGCATCTACCCAGCTGACCTGCTGCCTGGACCAGAAACTGAAACTGTCTGAGCCCTGCTGGCTCTGCTGGAGTGAGTTTCCGAACTCTAAGAGGTGCGTCTTAAGTCCTGGACCCTCGGTGTGGTATCAGTGGAGCTCCTCCCTGAAGAAAGGAGGAAAACCTGAAGTCTTTGGCAGTTTGCACAAAGATCTTGCCACCTGCGTTGCCTGCCAACACGAAGCTCCGGTGAACCAGACTTCACGCTACAGCGACGACTGGCAATGCAAGATCTGCACTTCACACTACAGCACTACAGCCAGCGGTGACCGCTAACGTGAATCTCCAGCAATGTTCATTCATGATGCCAGATAGGCTTTTCACCACAGCTGGAGTGGGTAGAAGAAAATTGTGATTGACGCAATCACAGACTAATGGAAAAAGTCTGACTAAAACCCCCTATGGTAACTATGTTATACATACTTTTAGTTAAATCAAAAGATCTTGGCTAACGCAGACCTAAGAAAGCCATAGGTCTAGCATTGGCTATTAGCCTCACCTTTGGAAACTAAGACAAGAAAAAAGGGAAGAAAGGAAGGACGGAGGGAAGAAAGGAAGGAAGGATGGAAAAAAGGAAGGAAGGCAGACAAAGAAATCAAGGAAGGCTGGCAAAAGGAAGAAAGGAAGGCAAGCAAAAATGGAAAGCATAAAAGAAGGAATGAAGGCAAAAATAGAAGGAAGGGAAGGAGGCAAGAAGGGAAGGCAGGAAGGCAAAAGGAAGAAAGGAGGGAAGAAGGCAAGAAAGTAGTAGAGAGGTAAAAAAAGAAAGTGCAATAAAGAAGGAAAGTAGTAAAGAGGTCAAAAAATAAAGAAGAAAATAAGGAACAAAGGCAAAAATAAAGAAGGACTGAGAAAAAAATAAAGGCAAAAAGAACAAAAGAATATAAAAAAGGAAGAAGGCAAAACGAAAAAAGGACACAAAAAGGAAAGAAAGAAGTAAGGCATAAGGGAAAGAATAAAAGAAGGCAAAAAAGAGAAGGAAATAAATAAATTAAGAAGGCAAAAAGAACAAAGGATAGAAGGCAAAGTCAAAAATAAAATAAGAAAGAAGACAAATAGAAGGAAGGAAAGAAGGCAATAAAGAAAGAAAAAGCAAATAAATGAAGATGCAAAAAAGAAAAAAGGCAAAAAAGACAGAAAAGAAAAAAAACAGGCAAGAAAGAAAAAAGACAGTTAAGAGAAACAATTAAAAAAGTATAGAAAAAGGAAAGTAGACAAAAAGAATGAAGAAAGAAAGAAGGCGAAAGAAAGAAGGAATGAAGGGGAAAAAGGAAAGAAAAATGGAAAGAGGGAAAAAGAGAGTAAGAAAGTATGAAAAAAGGAAAAAAAGAAAAAGTATGAAAAGAAAGGAAAAGAAGGCAGCAAAAAAGATAGGCAGAAAGAAAGACAGAATAAAAGGAAATGCAAACAAGAAAAGAAAAGCAGTGAAAGAAGAAAAGAAAGAAGAAAAAAGGGAAAAAAGAAGATTAAAGGAAATAAAGGCAATTAGGCAAAAAAGTAAGAAAGAAGAAAGAGAGGAAAGAAGGAAGGAAAGAGGGTTCAGGGTTCACATAATATAATATTGGACACTAAAACGCAAATGACACTCTACCTATGCTTAAATAAAACTGTTACAAGTGTGCTGCAAAGGAAACATGATAAAGTTTGGTTTTCTTCCTGGGCAAAGTTTATTAAAGAACCATTGGTGAAACCATGTCTAGGAACACAATATGGTATGGTGTGGAATAGCAGAAGTTCACTTCAAAAGGAATTTACAACCACCTTGAGAGACAGGAACTGATAAAGCTGGAATGTGCCCTGTGCTCACTTCAAATGTGTCCTACTATCACATCAGGCAACACTGGCACTAAAGGGAAATAAACCTTGTTTGCAGATGCGCTCATTGTGAAAGAGAAAAATGCAGTCACACAAAGTGACGTTACCTAGAGGCTTGAGTGGACTGACACATTGGCCCATGCTGTAGTGGGTGGAAGCAAAACAGGAACGGAAAATACAGCCCAATGGATGAAGAGAGGTGGCTGAATGCCCCTTTAAGTAAGTATATTATACATGTTATTTTAGAAAAATCTAAAGGTCGTGGCTAAGGCCAGACCTAAAAAGGGGACCCTCAGATCCACTCTTCAGTACACTCCGGGACCTGTGGTTACTACAGAAGAAGGACGCTCTGCTACACGAGGCCTGCCCTATTTGCTGAGAAGGAAGATTGGATCTGCACCCTTCATACCAGGCTGAAGTAACTGCAAGGATCAGGTAACTTGACCTCCTGTTTTGAGCTACAGGGACAAGACACACTCCAGAGCCCTCCCTGGAACTGCCCAGCTGACCTGCTGCCTGGACCTACAAATGAACCGGCAACTGGAACTGCCTGGCCACTGCTGGCCTCTGCTAGAGTGAATTCCTGAACTCCAAGAGGTACAGAGTGCAGTGGCATAGAGTTCATTGGTGCAGAGTATGCAGAGTATGCAGAGTGCAGTGGCGTAGAGTGGTACAGAGTAGAGTGCATTGGCATACAGTAGCATAGAGTACAGTGGAGTAGACTAGAGTGCAGTGGTATAGAGTGCAGTAGTGTAGAGTGCAGTAGTGTAGAGTGCAGGGTAGGGGGTAGGAGGGAAAAGGTGCAACATGGAAAAGGGGTGGGTGGTTGGTAAAAGGAGCAACATGGAAAAGGGGTGGGTGGGAGGGAGGGAAAAGGAGCTACTTGGATGGGGATATGGGAGACGTACTGAAAACACAAGCACTCATATGAAGCAGTGGATGGACACAAGTACTTGGTCCATCCTCCAGGGGAGGGTCAAACACAAGAAGAGGACATGAATCAGGCATGCCATGGCAAACGGGAGCAAAGCAAATGAGAGCGACTCTGAAGCTAGCAAATGGTAAACTATGGGTGGGCTCTAAGCCCACTGTATGTAAACAAAAGTCTGGCAGAGACAGAGCATGAGCTGTCTAGGTGAAACAGTTACACGGTTCCCACTAGAAAATGTAGGACTGCGTATTAGGGCAACAGCGCATCAGAGGGCAGGGACTGAGTCCAACTACTCCATTAGAAACTGTTGGCACAATCCCTAGCTAGCTCACAGTGCCTCACAAGAACCCCTAACCCTTCTGGGATGGCAGGTGATTTTGGCAGCCTCAAACATGACACTCTGATCCCCAAGGGAATCATGGAAACCGACATTACCCCTTTTGTTGTTTATTCATGCATGCCCTTGGTAAAACACAGGAAAGATATGAATAGAGTTTTCAATGCATTTATCAAAGCAATCGTCGTCTTACATAGAAAGAATGTGCTGTGATTATTAGGCAGATAAAACAAAGCAAAGTAACCAGTATTGTGAACATGGTGAAAAGAATAAACAGTCCAACCATGGCAGTCTGATTTCTATATATCTATAATTTTACCCAATGCTACCCCTATTCTGGGAGCATAGTGGGGGTACACTTGCCTGATCTCTTAGGATAGCCTGAGACCCCCATACCTGAGTGACTTGGTTTGGAGTTGGATTGGCAATCTCACTCTGCAGGATCAGCATGGAAGATGAGCATAGGCAGAGCTGCATGTCTAACAAGACATTCGTCCCAGGATCGTTGTGACTGGAGTGCCCCCGCTGACCAACAAAGGGACAGTGCACTGTTTATTTAATAATAAAACCACTGTGTTAGCGATACAGCTCAGATACAATGATGTGTTTAGCTGTCTGAAGCGGTCTCCGAGCGGATAACGAATGTAGTAGGATAGCTCGTTCTATGTCCCTAGACTAGAACAAAGAGTTTAGATTATGAAGCAGGAAAGGCTTTCTAAAAACAAGCAGTATGTGCAGCGTTAATTAGAATCATATCTTGAAAATAAAATATTTGTAAAAAGGAACATGGCTAAAATGAAGTCTACTAAAATGTAAAACTAGAGGGAGAACCAAAGTGGGCCCAAGAGGGCTTCACTACACCCTCAACTTGTCTAAAAATAAAGCATATAATGTATAATAAACGCTTTCAGAAACCCCGCAAACTAAAAACTTCTAAAAATATGCCAATTTAAAAAAAAAGAAATTGTATTACGTTAAAATCAATTTATAAAAACAATTGCCAAATAAAAATCTTGGGAGACTCACAAAATGTCATCCATACTTCCAGCTTCAAGAGAATCCAAGGACACATGCACAGATGATATTTCCACAATATCCGTGTGAATCAGTTCCAAACAACACACATGGCCTGCACTCCCCAGTCACCACTGAAGGTGCGTTATCCTGCAGTGCATCTGCATTACAAGAGCCAGAAATCCATACAAAAAGAAGATGGTTCATAGAAAGCATCCCGAAGCAATGGCAAGTTCATGGGACAACTCTGAAAATGGGTCCTCATCGGAAGCATCAGCAGATCCATGTCAATATAATGTACTAACTGCATTGCAAGGCAGATGTCGAGTGCATACTCAAAAGGGAAACACTGGTTGCACACAGGTAAACTACACAGCTCGAAATGTTAGGAACCAGTCACAGTTCAGTCCCTGAGCACAGACACTCCAAAAAACTGTATCATGCATTGATGACACAATAGGATGTGTGGTAGAACCACCACCGTTTGGCCTCAAGGTGGAACATCCATTGCGGCTCAGCAAAAATAGAACCAAAATACCACAAATACGAAATAGTGACAAATCAAGTGGTATGCCTCCAAAGACAATTAGATTAGATTAGATTATAATACTTGTAAAGCGCATGGCTGCCTCGGCAATGAGGCGTCCCAGCGCTAAAGCAAACACTGAGTGGGGAACAAGCAAGAGATTAGAGTTGAGAGAAGAGCCAGGTCTTCACAAGCCGTCTAAAGGCCTGGTGATCAGCGCTGCTGCGGATATGGAGAGGAAGAGAATTCCATAAGGCGGGGGCCAGTCGCCTGAAAGAGTGCCCACCAGATCTGGTCCTTCGTATACGTGGGATTCGTGCAAGAATCTGGTTTGCCGAGCGCAGCACTCGCAATGGAGAATAGAGGGCGCACAGGTCGCTCAAAATATCTGGGCCGATGCCTGTCAGAATCTTGTGCATGATGCAGAGCGCCTTAAAGCGCATTCGATGTTCAAGGGGCAGCCAGTGCAGGCGATGAAGGAGGTTGGAAACATGGCTGTATTTGGGGAGGGCAAAAATTGCACGTGCTGCAGCATTCTGGACCCGCTGTAATCGGTTCAGCATGGATTTATTGGAGCCCAGAAGGAGCACATTGCAATAGTCCAAACGGGCCAGTATAGAAGCTTGGATGATCAACTGACGCGTTTGGGCGTCAAATAGACCAAGTATCGGTTTAAGGCCACGCAGTAGCCCAAAACATTTTCTGGCCACTGATTTGGCATGCGTCTCAAAGCTGAGATCCTTATCAAGCATAAAACCCAGATTTCTCACTGCAGATTTGGGGACTGGAAGGGCTCCAAGGGCCGGAGGCCACCAGTCATTATTCCAAAGATGGGAATCTTTGCCCACCAGGAGAATCTCAGATTTCGCAGAGTTCAGCTGCAGGAAGTTAGCTGTCATCCACTCTGCGATGGCAACTATATTTTCTTTGAATTTCGCTCTGTCCTGGCTGGGGTTGTTAGACAGAGCAAACACCAGTTGGGTGTCATCTGCGTACGACACTAGAGAGATTCCTCGCGCTTTAGCCAACCGTGCCAATGGGCTCATGTATATATTAAAAGCGTGGGGCTCAATGCCGAGCCCTGGGGAACCCCACAGCGAAGAGGGTGAACACGGGAAGCAAAAGGTGGAGCTATCACTTGGAAAGTCCGGTCAGCTAGAAAGGAAGAAAACCATGATAAGGCTTTATTGCCGATCCCTATCTCCTCCAAACGGTGGAGCAGAATTTCGTGGGAGATCGTGTCAAACGCCGCACTCAGATCCAGCAGAACCAAAACAGAGGTTCTGCCGGCATCCAAGGCAGATCTTAATTGCTCAACAACCGTCAACAGTGCAGACTCAGTGCTGTATCGTGGTCGGAAACCATTCTGGGAGCTATCAAGTAGGTGATTAGCTTCCAGAAAGTTGGTTAGCGTTGAGTTTACATGGGCTTCCAGGATTTTGGAAAGAAATGGGAGCAGTGAGATTGGACGATAGTTTTCTGGCTTAGAGGAGTCCAGTATTGGTTTCTTAAGTAGAGGAACTACTTTTGCATGCTTCCAGGATTTTGGGACCACCGCCGAAGCAAGGGATAGATTAAGCAATTCCAGACACTCAGGTAGGAGGCCCTGTTGAACTTTCCTGAAGGCGTCCGGTCTTAAGGGGTCGTCTGGGGATCCTGATTTAATTGTGGCTACTAGTCTCTCCAAGTCTTTAAGAAAGATCGTGGGAAGTGATGTGAGAGGGGCGATCTCAGGACCCATGTGCGTATTCCTCTCAATGATACTGGGAATTGCACCATGGTCAAAATTATGATAGATACCTTTGACCTTCTCCAGGAAGAAGTTTGCCAGCTCTTCACATTGTTGGTTAGAAGCTATAATACTGCCTGATGCCGAGGGAGAAGTGATCAAGTCCTTTAAGAGAGAAAATATAGTTTTACTGCGATTAGTACTTGTAGACAATATGGAAAGAATGAAGGACGGAATCAATCCAAAAATGGTCTGAAACGAGTGGACAAGGCCAGACCCAACAGCTTTAAAGAAATGTATCACACCAGCGATGTCAGAAGCATTAAATGTGCATTGCACAAGTTCACCAAAATAGCGAAGAAATGTTGTGCACAGTAGCGATTGTATTTCAGAGGCCAACCTTGTTACTTGTAAGTCAAAGGTTTCTTGGGCAGATGTTAGTGCCAGGTCCTTCTGAAACAATAAGGCCTTTAGTCTGCTCAGTTTGTCAAAATTAACCTTCAAAGCTGAAATGCAAGGCCACAAGCTTACTCCTGAAACCATGTGCATTGGAAGGAATAGCACAGAATTGCAAGTGACTATCTGAGAGACCAAAACCACATATGGGAAACCTGCTCTCATACCACAGCAACTTCGATTGTTCAACATCAAATAACTTCCATTTGAAAGTAAACTAATGACTGAACGAATTGCAGAAGCTGGTACTCCCTTTAAGTAACACGTCGAATTGGCCATTGAAATATTATACGTTTAGTGTAGTGTCACCTCTTTACAAACTAGTGAGTGGCTGAGCGAAGATTCACATTTGCTTCTACTAACGAACACCTCTTATTCTCCACTAACACACTTGTAATCAAAGGACAATGACCATCCTTCAAGGATAAAACTCTCCTAAAGACTCATATCTACTTATAGAAAAAATGTTCATGCGAGATTTAAAGTGAAACATGGATATTGGTAATGAAATTATCCCATTTATCAACCATACTGCTAAAGGTCTTTCGGCTACTGTGAAGGGCAACTGTTCTAATTTCTCAGTGTTTAACATGGTGTATGTAGCTTCTTGCTTAGGCATTAATTGTTGCCTATGTGTCAAATTAAAAGGCAAAAATAGCTCTGTTGAGTCCAAATATTTCCAGGGCATGCGGCAAGATTTTAAGACCTGTAGTGTCCAGCTCAACTGCATAATTGATCTAAGCTGACTCTGCCCATGGATTAAAGAAGGCATGTAATTTTGTATAATGTCAATCAGAGGCGGCTCCCCTGCTATGGCGGAGGAGCGTCGCCTCCCCCCCCCCCCTGCTTCAGTGCCAGGCAGCAGACAGAAACGGGGAAAAATTAAATGATAATACAACTATTTTATTATCATTTTATTTTTCTTTCTGCTGCAGGCAGCCAAGTCTGGGCGGGGCCATGAGGTGTTCAGGGGGAGTAGTGCACACTGTAAAGTGTGCATGATGGCTTGTCCAGCTGTTTAGTGCCGTCCAAACGGTCATGCGCACTTTGATCTCTCGCCACCTAAGCTGTGTTATACAGCTTGGTGGAGTAGAGGCACAGACTCCTAGGCCTTGAGAGAGCGCTGAACAAGCCAGCTCAGGCCAATCACGGCACTGTTCTCACGAGAGCAGCGTCTTGATTGGCGTCTAGGACCCAGCGCAATGTGCAGGGACCCCGAGGAGAAGAATCCCGAGACGGCGGCTGGAAGCGCAGCAGCAGGTAAGTGTTTTTTAATTTATTTATTATATTCCCCTACCCCCACTCCTCCCCCTGCCCCACCACTTATTAAGAAAGCGAGCCACTACTGATGTCAATAGCAGATGATAGAATGTTCTTTAAATTGTAAATACGAGTCAACTACAGTGAGTGCTTTTTCCAAATTTTCTTGCGCACAGTAGCTTCCATTTGTGACACATTCTATATTTCATTGTAGGTAGCATCAATAAATCTTTTAGAACTCGGATACCTAGAAACCAACAAGAAATCTTGCAAATCCATGTGTTCCAACAGGAGAGAAAGATGTTCTTTTATTGCAGAAAAAGTGGTATGTTGCAAGCATTGCTGGCATAATTTTCCGACGGAATAGATGGTAACGACCCCTAAGTGTGGGGACAGGATGTAGCAAGGGTCTGGTCTGCTAGCTTTAAAACCCTATGTAGAGTTAAAAAGACATGCATAACAACCATTTGTGTTTAATTGACTTAATAATCACCCGTCAGGACCTGAAAGTGTTGAGTTGTATGTACCATTTTGCACCACGCTATTGATCTGTTTTTCAGTGTAATTTAATAAGTGTTGCCAATTATCGAAGCAGACAATTGAAGTAATACTGGGCAAATTCATTTCTTTCATTTTGGCTAGACGCAAGTGGTCTGCTGCAGTGACTTATTTAAGAAAATCATCTGTCTTGGGATTAAGCGGGCTCTGAATAAGGTGTCTGTTCCCTGCACTTGCCAGAGTTTTGTTCCCCATATTTATTATAAATCTATGGTGCCTTTCCGATAATCATAGCTTCTTTGGGCCAGCTGGGAATTAAATAAATCCGAATTAATCAATTTAGTGTCGATAAGCATATTTTTCTTTGCCTGTGAAGGGGTAAGTTTAAAATAAAACAAAAAATGGATCTAAAGCATTATGCCCTGAAAAATATGCAGATTTGCCCATATATGTTTTTGAGCTACCCACTGGGGAGTCAGGCAATGTTCCCATTGTGTAAAATTAAAAACTGTGTGTGGGACACTAGCTCTGTGTAAATAATGGTGTGCATAGTGATAACAATACATTTTTCCATAATTAGAGTTTAGGTGCACATCTTCAGTTTTAAATACAGTATAATATTCAAGCTCTGAGAGCATTATAATTCACTGCTCTTACACCCCGATCATTAGAAACAAGCCCTGGGGTGATCACATTACCCATCGTGACCTTAAAGATATAAGGAATCTGCAGTGTTTCAGTAGGACCAAAAATATCATATGGGATGTTATCCCAAACAAATTCATCAGGTACTGGAAAAAGCTGAAATGTTCACAAGGGACAAGTCTCTTCACACTGTGTGAAGACGAATGAGGTTTCAGGACCTCCACTACCAGTTCTGCAGCAGACCATTCTGGAAGATAGTGTCCATTTATTAGCAAATAGAAAACAGTCACAAATTCAATCCAAAGAAGCAAGAAAAGTAATGAGATGGCAATCCAAATGTAGCTTATGCCACAAATAGTACCCCACGGGCTTATAGACACAGTCTACAAGCTCCACGCAATAAAATGGGAAAAATGAAGGAGACCTTTCAATTGTAACCCACTAGATTGTGGGAAAGGAAGCAATTCCTTTTGTTAATATAACCCTCACACACTCTAGTAGTGTCATGCTTCATCATCGGGTTCACCCTGACTCCTAAAGGTCAGGGTGGGCTCGACCATGTTTCAGGGAGCACTTAGGAAGAAATGGCCAGGGGGTATAAAGATAAAAATCCTCCTGCAGATCCCGGTATCCCTTTATTAGTGGAGCCGCAGGGGATATTAAAATACAAAAAGAAATATGTGGGTCACACAGAGTTTTATGGTCCTATGACCCTAGTGCCAACATGTTTCAGTCCGAAAAGATGGCCCAATAAGGTCCCAGACTTTTTTCAGGGCAAAAATGTCCTCCCTGGTAGATATCAAATCAGGATATTACCTATCTCTATATACAATTATACAAGGGCAGATAGTTGCTCCTTAGTGTAACATACTGGAAATAGACAACTTATCTTCTATTCCTGTAGGTATGTGATACTCGATCTGTGAGAAAACAAGAAAAAAAGGGGGGAGACAAAGATCAAAAGAATATTTGCATTTCAAATTTCCCATCTGTGATGTGCTCAGTACACCCATGCTTGTCAAACATGGAGGGCATGCAGGAGTCATCACATTTCATAACCATTTGTTACATGATCTTGATTCAGAATCCTAACAGAGCAATCTGCTCCGTAAAATATCCAGTGAAGTGGCGATATGACTCGCATTCTGCCACTAATCCAAGTGCAGTAAATGTGTATTTTGTTGCGTCTCGCCTTCACACCACCTCCTTATCACTCAAACCACACACTACACACAAACAGTGCCATCAGTCACCAAGAGTACACACATAATTTACATGTTCCCCCTTACCCCAATTCGGGAGAGTGCCTGCTTCTCAGGGGATCGCAGCACTGCGGGGGAGCTCTTTAGTCAAACTCTGGTTATGGTCCAACGGAGGTAAAGAGGTGATTTAGAAAATCAGGGAAAACAAAAGAGAGCCGCTCGTGCGGTTTGGGAATCGTAACGGTAGACAGTGCCAAACATACCTGCACGATGAGTGCTCAGCCGACCAAATGCCAACTACTTACTACGCCAAGGGTCCTGCCCCATATGCACACCTTCTCGGTCTGCGTCCCCGGGCTTTTGCACCATTTCCAGATCGCCCTCGCTATTTGTGAAGCGTGCCTGGGAACTGTTCCGGGTGAATGGGGGGCGTGGTCGCGCCAGCGTGAATACATCAACGCGTCACGTGGTGTGTAGTCGCACCTCGTGATCCTGTTGAACTACTAGGCTGCCAAGGATTCTGGGGGTTAGCAGTTTTTTGTGTCTGCGGTGTTGGTAATGTGTTCTCTAAAGATTTAATAAAGTTTCCATAATGCGCAATTCTCCTACATGAGGTTGTGAACCCTGGGGACACTGCCGGACCTGGGTAAATACGGTGTTTGTGAAAGTTTGTTTCTTATTAGGAGTACCACGAATGACATCAATTCCCAATATTGGCATTTCATTGTGAGTGGCATAGGGAAAAGCGCAAAGAGTGGGCACAAAGAAAAGTGACTTACAGTTAGTGAAACAATTATTTTACAAAGATTTTTTCATAGAGTGCCTTTTGTGAAACAGGTATTCAAAAGACTATAATCTTATCCCGGAGATGGTTGTTTACTCTATCCAGGTAGCGACTGGACAATCTAAAATGATAACGGTGATATGTCATTTGGTACGACTGGACAATCTAAAATGATAGCAATGATATGTCATTTGGTACATACCTAAGGTGTTTTAGTACTGGGGGGAGGGTTTTTTTTTTTACAGAGGTATGTATTACAGTAAGATCTTGTTGCTCCACAGTAAGATCTTGCCCGCCCATCAAGATATCAACCAGGTTAGAAATACCATATACTCATCATGATGTGGTTTATCTGTGGTTCAGTTGGTTCCATGGGATGGAATCATTCAACCCCTTTTCATGTGTCCCGAGTCGGTATACCCAACGTTGTTCTCTTTCTAATAGCCTACTGGCTATATTCCCACTTCCTTTTACTTTCTCTATGATGGTCCACTTCAAATCTCGGTCTGTGTGTCCCTTATCTAAGAAATGGGCTGTTAGTTTCGTGGCTGAAATAGCACGTCTGATCGTACTACGATGCTCACTCAAGCGTACTTTCACCTTTCTAGTAGTCATGCCTACGTACCTCAGATGACACGGGCACGTAATGAGGTATACTACATTGTCAGAATTACAATTTGTATGTGCCCGTTGTTCCCATGGAAATTCAAGACCCAAGTCTATCTATTTTGTGTGTTCAGTAAATGGGCATACCACGCACGAACCGCATGGGTAATGTCCCGTGACAGGAGGTTGGTTCCACAGGGTCATTTGGTTGTTAGGTTTTGGTTTGTACGTGTCTGTATGTACCAGTGTATTTCTCAAGCTTTTGTTTCTTTTAAAAGAGAACATTGGTTTGTCAAACGTGAGTTTGTTGGATGTCAAAATAGACCATTTGTTATTCACGATTTTCTTTATTGCGTTGGATGAGGAATTATACGTGGTGACACATATGAGAGAGTTCACTTCTGCCCTTGTGTTGGTTTCTAGTAGCGCCGCTCTCGGAGTGTTACGGGACCTTTTGCGGGCCTGGTCTATGACTTTTTTGGGGTAGGCTTTTTGTTGTAGCTTGTGGGTCAATTTGTCGGCCTCTTTCTTGTAGGTCTCTAAGTCAGAACAGTTTCTTCGAATCCTAAGAAACTGTCCGATAGGCAGGTTTTTAGTAAGGGAGGACGGATCCCCACCAGGAATATCCTCTCCGCCCTTGAGGCTCTGGAGGAGGTCCTCTTCTCTAGGCACCTATAGTTTATGAATCTTGTATGCCAAGGAATGGCACCAGTACATGGTATGATGGGCCAAGTTTCTTCTTTACTGCAATCTTCTCTGGAATTAGATCCCCGACTTTTGGAATCCAGTCAGAAGATGCTGCTTGCTCCTTCATTCCTTCACCAGCAGAATGCTTGAGAATTCCATTAGATTACTCTTCCCAGAAGTGTTGTAGTTCCTGTAAGACAGCGAAACAGTCACACCCAGGGTTCCCATAGAATCCCTGTAAGCCTTAGAGGCAAAAGCAGGGCCCTGACATGAGTGGAATACAGCTACTGCATATATTCCTGTGAAGACTTGCAAATCTTTAATAACAGTGCAAGCGTCAGTCAATCATTGTGGACACACCATAGGAATCTAGAGCATGAATCCTCTACAAGTAGAATAAATTCAAAAGCACCATCCAAATTTAGAGGACCACAATCACTAGTGATGCAAGTTCTCATTGAAGTACTGGACACTGTAATACGAATCACACACTATCAGTAGGGGGAATTCAGGATCTGTATTCTCCAGTGCCAGTATCAATGCTTTTAGTTCAGCCAACTCTGCAGTACAATCCCCTAGGGACTAAGTAAATGTTTTTGGGGATGGAATTTTCCATCCACCATGACACTGTGAACCGCTGGGCAAGCCGCGGAGTGGTGGCGTTTTGTGCCTATAGTAGGTTGGACTGAACCATCAGCATATATGATGTGTTTGTATTGATCAAGAGGCAAAATGTTACTGGGCATGGAGTATTCATATAGGAGAAATTCTTGGGTTTCTAAGGTATGTTAAAAACAGTCTAAGTCAGTAGCTGTGAGGTAAGTGGCCCATTGAATCCAACTACGATGTAAGGCTTTAGCATTAGGAACACTGGCTTTTGGAACAGCCTCTACGGCTGGGACGGGAGTAATAGCAATTATTGGTTTTGCTTGAGACAGTGGTTTTTCCTTAATGACAGGTATCTGAACAGCAGTGAGTGGTTTTTTCAGTGGATGCAAAACGCATCTCAGCATTTGAATATAGATGCGATTTACATGCTATTGGCACTGTGTCACCCTCATTGAATGTCACATATGTTAAGCCAATTGCACTTGCAAGAATACGGATGACCAAATTTGTTTTAATGACATGTATGGAAGTGTCTTGATGCTAGCAGGTCAGTCTGTAGTGATAGGAGTATTGTGTATGTTCTGATGTCCAATGTGTACTGGAAAAATCAGGATCAGGGCAAATTAACTCATACAAAGGTTTTATGCATCGTGCATAGTCTGGTATAAATGTTCTGCCAAAGTTGAAGAATCCGAATGGGATTGCAATTTTTTAAGTGTGTTTGGTGGTAGTAAAAGAGCATATTTTTCTAGAAAATGCGGCGCCAGGCTCTTGCCCTCATTGAATAACTCATATCCTAAGAATAGGACACCGAGAAAGGCAATTTTAGTTTTCTTAAAATTTTAATTATAGCCATATTCAGCAAATCCCAATACAATGTGATCTACTCTATCTAAATGTGTGTTTAAGTTATCATCCGTCAGATATATGTCATCCACATAGGAAAATGTGTCTGCTGCCAGAGTAACATCAATTCTACATGATATTGATGCAAACAGTCCTGGACTGTTCTTATACACAAGGCAATCAACAGAAACGGCATTGTGAGCCCAGCGCTGAGATCACTGTCACATCTCTGCTTTCAGGCGCTGTGTTTTGGCAGAAAAAACCATTGGAGAAATCCTAAGTTGTTTTGTATTTTTTATGGACAATGATGTTCATAGTTAAGACTATGCAGTAGGAGTTATCTGGTTTAGCTACCAGGAATAAGGGATTATCCATAGGATATACACAGGGTTCAATAATTTCCTGGTACTATAGATGCGAGAGAATCTCTCCCACTGGAGCTTTCGCTTCATGTTTAATCAGGTATTGTGGTTGCATTTGCGGGCTGGACCTTAGGGGTATAACATGATCAGGGGAGTCTTTATCCCAGGTGACATGGTTGTGGTATAATGCCAGGTTTTGTGCAAGAGCCCATTCTGTGGCATATGCTTGTTTAACCTCTTTGGGGACAAGCACTGAAAATTATGGTAAAATTACTTCCTCTCCTTTCGAGGCTGTTTTTACAAAACTCAGGGGGCATGTCATAACAAAGTGTTACATTTTCCCAGAATAATACTTTAATTGTCTGTATTTTGTCACCCATAATTTGTACATTTAATTTATAAAGTCTGTCTGAAGGGCTGAAGCGTTGATCTGGGGGTTTTGACTTCTATAAAGTTGTCAGTTGCTTTTGCATGCAGAGACTCCTGAAGATTCTGGCCAACTATTGTCTCCTCTGCTGCGCTGTCTAGCAGAGTCACTGCCCACGTCTTGTTTTGAAGGAGAGTTCTCAATGTATGTAGTATATTTTGCTGAAATTCCCGCAACTTTCTTTTTCTTGAATTGGGGTTTTTGTTGTGGAAGTTTCTCTTCCTTTTTATGCTGATGTCAGACAAGTGCTGTGTGTCCTATTTTGGGTAATCAAACTCTTCTTGTATGAGCTCTGATCGCTCCCTCCTCCCCGATTGTCTGTCTGATGGGTCCTGAAAGGAATGGGAAGGATGTGTATCAGTGTACTGATACCCATCAGGCTGTTTGATGTTGTCACACTTATGTAAATTGTAACTTTTTTCAGAGAACTCCGGTTGTGGAGATCCACTCTGTGATTTCGTTTTTTCTATATTTATCGGTTTCTCCCAGTATTTTTTTTAGAAGACTATGGTGCTTGGTTGGTATGGGCTTTCTCAGAACTACCTTTAACCTGTGGCATATTTGGTCTGGCTCCCAAATTATCTCAACCTATTAATGTATAGGTGTTTGCAAAATGTTCGGTAATTCACACTGCTGCAACCTGCATGAGACACTTCCATATTGCCAAAGCTGCTGCTTCCCCTTTAATATTACTTAATATAACTGAGGATACTGTGGCAAAGTTGCCAATTAATTTATACCCAAATCCAGGGCTGGAGTCGCTTCGTATTCATTTTCAGTTTGCTTTAGCACTTCTGGTAAAACCGCAAGTGGTGGTGTACCATGTGTTATGGTACATATTGCAGCAAAGACTACACCACAAGTGGCACAGTCATCTATGGTGGGAACCATTTCAAGTGGCAAGCCCATTGTGAGAATTCTATGTTTATCGGGGGGTCCACTAATGGGAAACACTGCCTCAAGCTTATTTGTTTTTTTGTGCAGACCAGAACAGAATTTCCTCCGGTCTGGTGGGAACTTTTCCTTTAATAGCATTAATAGTTACAGGACTAATTGCAGGCACACCTAACTGTGGCTGGACAGCTTGAACACCCCTTGCTGGGGGAGTTGTTATTGTATGCATAACAAACTGCGTTGGTAACAATACACAGTATAAAAATCAGATGTCTCATCATACAATTCGTTTTTTTAGAAAATGCAGCAGAATGTTCTAAATAAGACAGCTTACTATTTACAGTTTCAAAGTCCCAATCATCAGAGAATGTGCTGGAGGTGATGATATCATTCAAAGAAATTTTAAATACATGTGGTATTTTTCAAAAGTTCAGTTGAACCAAATACATCATATGAAACCCTATCCCAAACTTTTCCTTCAGGAATCGAAACTGCTGTAATGTTCACAAAGGACAAGTCTCGT
The DNA here is from genome assembly GCA_963921515.1 of Calotriton arnoldi. Lineage (NCBI taxonomy): Eukaryota > Metazoa > Chordata > Amphibia > Caudata > Salamandridae > Calotriton > Calotriton arnoldi. The sequence goes on along the minus strand of CAWUFW010001036.1, from coordinate 2,217,677 downwards.
CGTTCACGATGAGATGATGTATGTGGTTTCAGGACCAAGTTCACATGTTGGACTGCGGAGCGTTCTGGCAGATAATGTCCATTCAGGAGCAGGAAAAAGACAGTCACTACACCAATCCAAAGGACTAGGAACAGTAGGACAATTGCAATCCAGAGTTGTAGCTAGGGAGAAACAATGTAAGTCTTTTTCAGCCAAAGGTAGATATTATATATTTTTTCTTTGCAGTAAACAGAAGTTGGCGGTGACTCAGGTTTACTCGGATCCAGTGAGAAGTTATCAAAATCGATGAAGTAACCAGACGCTGTTCAATCTATCTTTGGTAGCTCTCCGTTTTTGTTGAACTAGCAGATGACTCGTTGTGAGACATATTCACATAGATGTCGTTATTAGGCCGAATTGAAATCTGGGTTTCATTTGTATTTGATGGTTGTTCTATTTCAACTGGTACGAGTTCCATTCCATTGTTGGCAACTCCGTTACTTCGCAGAGTAGAATCTTCAAACGTTATTAGTCTTTCTGTCTGAATATCCTGTATGGTAGTAATGGTAGTAAGGGGAGATCGACGGCTACCCAGGAGCCCACGTGGCCTGGTATTCAGTATCGGCAACATATCTCTTTTCTTTTTTTCCGGAAAGAAGCGAAAGAAGTACTGTTCTTGTTTCTTCGACAGCCAGGACAGGTACAGGCGTTCTGTAAGATGGCCCAAATTCTTTTTTGTCACAATCTTTTCTCTGACCAGGTCCCAGATCTTTGGGACCCAGGCAGGTCTTGCCAAAACTGCTTTTACTTCCTCACTGGCGGTGCATTTTACTTATACGTTGCTTTGTAGTGCCCGGAATTCATTGCGTTCCTGTAAAACAGCCAAACGATCATTGATGTCTAATGCTTTTACATCCGCACTGTGCCGCCTCAATCGAGGTCGGGTACCCACATTCTCAGCCCAAACAGGACCTCGTATGTAGTACGGCCTCCTAGGGAACTTCTTGGCATGTTATTAAGTGCCCTCTGGACCTCATATAGGTGATTGACTCAACTGCCAACCGAGCCTATTACCCTTGCTGTTAAGTATTGCTTTAAGTCCTGGTTTTTCCTATCCACAATCGAATTTCCCTTGGGATGATACGGAGAGGAATACTGCAGTGCTACACCCAAACTTCCCATAGCTTCTTTGTAAACCCAAGAGCTAAACACAGGGTCACGGTCAGAATGTAATGTGCCAATTGCATATGTCCTTATGAAGACTCACAAATCCAGTGGCGGCTGATGAGATTTTAAAGTGATGAGGCGAAAATAATTATTGCACTGCACTGCAGTGACTGAGCATTGCGAGCGAGCCCGAACAACTTACGGAGGGTTCGGGGGGGGGGAGGGGGCGGGTTCTCCCCTCTAGAAAATTTTGAAAAAAAGAGTGGACAAATGGTGCATTTTCAAGCAAATTTGAGAAAGCAGGAAGGTTAATAAAGCAATTGTTAATTGCCTTGCTATTTCCCTGTCAAGCAGCATCACACCCCTGTACATCTCCCTTCTATGTTCATTGCCTTGCTATGTCCCTGTCAAACACCAGCACAACCTTGTATGTCTCTCTTCTATGTTCATCGCCTTGCTATGTCCCGATCAAACAAAAGCAAGGTCCTGCATATCTCTCTCTGTTCTGTTCATTGCCTTGCTATTTCCCTGGCAAGCAGCAGCACAGCCCTGTACATCTCTCTTCTATGTCCATCGCCTTGCTAGGTCCCTGTCATGCAGCAGCACAGCCCTGTACATCTCTCTTCTATGTTCATCTACATGCCGCCTTGTAGTATATGTTTGCTATCCCATCGTGAGACGCCTGCACTGTTTTGCTGTCCCTTCTTACCATGCTAATATGTACGTATCCAGAACTACCTAATACTAAACACAGGAAAGGCATTTAATTTACGACTCTCTAGCATTTATGCCTTTGCTATGATGAGAACATGCATAGTTATTTTCACATAGAGGAAACGATAAAAAACAGATTTTATCACAAGAGGAAGTCTTCAGGTCGACATACAATGTATGCCTCATGAAGGGTGTGATGGCATGGACAGCAAAAAGATTGTTAAACAAAACATACTGCTTTAAGCTCTTCACAATCATCACCTTTTTCTAAGCATTTTATAAATGTACTCAAAACGTGTTTTAATGCATCGTATCTGTCCGCCGTTAATTTTACAAATGTCTCCCATCTCTCAGAGGCCTTCCATTCATGTCTGCCCTTGATACAGTCAGGGCACACCCATACACGTTTACATCAGTGTACCATGTTACCAACCTAGGCGAATAAAAAATGCACACACCTAGCAAGACTATTTGACGGTTGCCACAGAAAGAGTTAACGATGTATTTCTGAATTTGCAGTGCTCAAGCAAGAAGATAATACTAAGAGGCAGGTGTTCTTATCAGTTCACACATGAATTGGCAGCCACAAATCTGTGAAGAAGCTTTTTTTTCTCAGGGCTCAGTTCAAGATGCACACAGACTCGAGACATTCCATGCAAAAATGTTTCCCTCTCTCGAGCACTCACGGTGTCAGCGTTTACTGCAAGGCCAGAGAAATTTTTTTTTTCTCATGTCAGACGCAAGTGAGCAGCCAAGTACCAGCCTAACCTTTATTCGGTGATAAATGCAGGGGTTTATATGTGAGAAAGTCACTTGCATTCATTGCGGCTTGTTTATTCACACAGGGCCTCTGCCGGTAATGTGGCAGTTTGAGATGGCGGCAGCAGAAGCCTTCCTCGCCGCTAGACAAATGAGCAGGAACAGGAAAAAGAGGCATGGCGGGGGGAGCATTTTGATGCTGTTGCAGTCGTCAGTCTGGATGAAAAACGGCGCATTGTTTCTTAGACACGTGACAAACAATCTGTTATATGGAATAACAATAATCAATCCACGTCATAAACCCTTGCTTGGTCGATAACCACTAGAACCAATGCCTTAACCATGAACGTGGCGTGACAGGGTCATACGTTCCCATGTTGGCCATATGTCAAAGAAAGACTTCCCCACAGATAGTCGGAGCGCGGCACGGCTTGCCACAACTGCTGCACGCGTAACCCCTTCATCATTCAGTGGCATATACCCCCCCCAAACGCCCTCCTTCCCATGAGCTCCCCCTCCGCTCCAGGCAGGCAGTGCGTCATTTTTGAAAAACTGATGCTGAACGTACGGAGCACCTCCTCTCCTGGAATAGGTTTCCTTTACCACGCTGCACTGAATACAATTTCCTAAGAACCAGCAAGTCCCCGAAGGCACACCTGTTCAGTCGCGGCTCTCAATACATGGGGGGGGGAAACAAAAAATAAATAAAACTTACCTGGCCGGCGGTGACCGGGTCCCGCACTGCCTCTGCTCCTGGACAGGAACAGGCATGCTCCCTCGACCCTCCCCTCCTGTAAGCCAATCACAACGCTGCAATGGCAGCGTTGTGATTGGTGCGGAGTCCCGGACGGCGCCCAGCCGGGCGCCTGTAGGGAGGCCATTTTCTATAGAAAATGTGAGAGTGCGCATGACTGCTTTGTCGGCCCCAGGGCTGACCAAACAGTCAGGGCAGTCAGAGTGGTGCAAGCCACTCCTCCCCGACCCGCCCACCCGCCCCAACCAGGCATACCCTCCCGCCCACCCCCAACCAGGCATACCCCTGCCTTCTGCTTTCTCGCAGCGCGAGAAGCAGAAAATAAAATGGTATTTAAAATACCATTTTATTTTCTGCTTCTCCCACTGCGAGAAAGCAGTGGGGCGGCGCTCCAACGCCCTAATGGAGCAGCCGCCACTGCACAAATCCCTTATAACAGTTCGGGCGTCAGCCGAGCGCTGAGGCCAAACCCAGAGGAATCTAGAGCATGAATCCACTGCCACCAAGATGTACTTGTAAGCCCCATCAGATTGTAGGGGGCTGCAGTGATCCAAATAGACACATGTGAGAGGTCTGTCTGATATCAATAGTGGTGTTAGTGGTGGACGTGCTACTGTTGAACCCTTCATCTGCTGGCAGATGTCACACTTAAGGACGAAGCCCTTGGTCTGTTTTGTAAGACCCGGCCACCAATATCATTGTTTCAACAAAGAAACTGTTGCAGTAATACCTGCGTGTGTGGAACCAAGGCCCTTGTGTGCAGCTAGTATTAAACCTAATCTGCAATCCATGTTTGGTATTACTCTATCCCCCACTCCTGGCATTTGAGCATACGGAATATTTTGTGCATCTAATTTGTAGGAGTACTGGAGTGGAAAACCTTTTGGCAAGGCTGAGCTGTTTTTACACAAAGCGATGACATCAACCATTATTTGTCTGCCTATTCTTGTGCTAGAACGAGTGATTGCAGCAACGGCAGCAGTTCGCACTGTCACCTTGGCGGCTTCATCAGCCAATGAATTCCCTTCACGTGCGCGCCAACACGATGACTCAGCGTATGAATCACGTGAGCCTGTGGCAAGCCTTTTTTCAGCTCTGCCACTTGTTCACAAAGCAATTTATGCTTTATTGTGCAACCTTTTGAATCTTTAAACCTATTCTGGCCCCAATAGTGAAGATATTCATTGTAAGACTGGACACAATAAAATGAATCGCACACAATTAACGTGGGGAATTCTCAATCCATGTTTTTTAGTGCCAGTATCAGGGCTTTTAGTTTGGCCACCTGTGCAGTGCAATCTCCTAGAGACTGCGTCTGCGTATTACTAGGACAGAATTTGCCATCCCTCATATGTCCCTTCACAATTGCACATGCTGCGCTGTATTGCTGTTTACTTCCTACAGCAGGCTGAGCAGAACCGTCAGTGTAAATTATGTATTCATACTGATCTTGTCAGGTCTCTAGTTTCCAGTAATCTAACCACACAGGAGCAGAATGACGTCTAGTTCCCAATACCCCTCTTAGGACACCCCTGCTAGGTTCTTATAAATCCTTCACAGGTAAGTACCAAGGGGGGAAGGGGAAAAACAGAGAAGAGATAGCTCGGTAGTTGATCTGCCTGTTCTGCTTCGTCTTCTTCTTTCTTCTTTTTAAGCTGTAATTAAATGCACTTCTAAATACCACTTCTTATTTCAACTTACAACATTATGGAATAAAGATATCTTATCTTACCAGTACAACCTTGGAGCTAAGCTTCTCTTCTATTGCCTTCTCTAGTAATGTTAGGTTTTGGCTAACTGGAGAAGGTATTGACTCGACTCTCTCTCTCTTGCAGGACACGAATGTAGGGCTTCTTGATGCAGCACTTAACACAAGGAAACACTAGGTAAGTATATTGTTCAACTGGAATGATTGTGTGGATTCTATAAGGGGAATACTAATTAGATATATTTGATTAACTCCCTTTATGTTCGAGTCTTCTTGTTGTCTAAATTTATTTAAGACCTCCTTCGTTTAAGTGATAATCTGCCGAACCTTTTGAGGAATTGCTATTGAATAGGAACTATTTGTGCGCTGGGTATCGCAACTATATACACCTAGAAATATCGTCTGTATTACCTATTTGACTTTTAACTATGAGTGAGTCAAGGCTAAACGCAGCGTGAGGAGAATACACGCCTGCATTTACCAGACTCTACGAGTGACTAAGAACGTAACTCTGAGGAGAGGAGCGCTGAACTTAATTAGAGTTTTCTAGATTGTGTAGCCTATTTACACTTTTGGGAACTGTGTGTCGTGCTGAACAGAACACGCCCACACTTCCTTCACATCGGGAAATAACTGGAGAACACTACCTTTTGTAGTCATGCGCAGAACTCGCCTCAAACTGGTTCACGAGCATGCGCCTCAAAATTACACTAACCTTAGGCTGGAACAAGTACCAGGAACCGCCGGAGCTAAACCCGAGACACCCACGAAGCTACGCTGACTAACTTGCACAACGGAAATCAGGTGAGCTGTTAACGGGTTGAAATCCTCGGTGAAGTGCGCCATAGAACGTTGGTGCGCGCTTCACCAGACCTGGAATTCTTAGGGAAGACTAGACCGCTGAACAGCGGCTATGCTGGCGGCCATGGTGGAAGTCCAGTGCCGCCAGCATGCTCGCCAAGTAAGGGCACAGTGGGGTCCCAAGCTTGGCCGGTGGATTAGAGGGGCAGAGACAATGGCCACAGTAGGGCCACGAGGAGGAAACCTCCCGTGAACCCTGACAGTACCCCCTCTCAACGGGGTTTCCTCCAGTCGTGGTTTAGTAGGAAACTTGGTGTGGAAGGCCGTGACCAATCGGGGAGCATGGACATTCGAACTTTTTTCCCAGGATCGTTCTTCTGGTCCATAACCTTTCCAATCAATAAGGTAGAAGAGGTCATTATGAACTTTTTTGGAATCTAAGATTCTTTTCACTTCGTATTCAACCTCACCATCAATAACTAGAGGGAGAGGAGGAATTGTTCTTCGTAAGCCTGGTTGAACCTTCTTAAGTAGGGAGATGTGAAAGACTGGATGAATTTTGGTAGTGCCTGGTAGTGTTAAACGGTATGTTACTGGGTTGATGATTTTTTTCAATAGGGTATGGACCTATAAAGCGTGGCTGAAACTTACGGGTACCCTTTAGCTTAAGATTTTTTGTGCAGAGCCAAACTTGATCCCCTACTTGAAGATTGGGTTCTTTCTTCCTTTTTTGATCAGCAAAGTGTTTGCAACGGCTTTTAGCGAGTGTCAAATTTTGTGTTGCTGATTGGTGAATCCTAGCTACATGTTGGGCAATTTCCTGCACTGCTGGGACTTCTACACTGTCGAGCTGTATCTGAGAATTAGGGTGTCTGCCTGAATTCATGAGAAAAGGTGAGTAACCAGTGGACACATTTTGGGCATTGTTATGGGCAAACTCGGCCGTCCATAGGTAATCGGGCCAGTCACCTTCCTCATCCAATAAATAGAGCCTAATATATTGTTCTAATTCCTGATTTGTCCTCTCAGTCTGCCCATAAGTTTCTGGGTGGAAACTGGTGGAGTATCGATGGTCAATGCATAACCCCTTGGTGTAAGCCTTCCAGAATCGTGACAAAAACTGAGGACCCCTATCTGTGATCAATACCTTGGGGATACTATGTAGACGAATTATGTTTTGGTTGAAAAGCTGAGACAGTTGTTTTACAGTGGGAGTTCCCTGAAAAGTTACAAAACGTGCCATCTTACTGAAGGTGTCTACACAAACGAGGATAGTATCAAGACCTTGGGACGATGGTAAATCTACAATGAGGTCTAAAGAAACTGTGTGCCAAGGGTATGGAGGAGTGGGCAGTGGTTGTAAAAGTCCTCTGGGAGCCTGCCTGTCCGGTTTTCCCCGAGCACAAATCTCACATCCCAAAACATATTGGCGGATATCTCGACACATGTGCGGCCACCAGAATCGTCGCTTGATCAGGGCTTCCATTTTTTGTACTCCTTTGTGGCCTGCCAAAGGGTTGTCGTGACATTCATGCAAGGCTTTAATTTGAAGATCTCTTGTGGGTAAAAACAAGGTTTTTCCTTGATATGGTAAGCCATCTTGGATAACTCTCTGTGGGTCTGCTGTGGCCCAATCCTCCATATCTGTTTCAGTCATTGAACTCCGAATTTGCTTTTCAAAGGGCACTTGAGAAATGATTCCTATGATTTTGTCTTCTGGAATTATCTGTTGGTCTTCTATAAATGTCTTTTGGTTTGCAGTATCTAATCTGGATAATGCATCTGCTGTTCCATTCTTGGAACCCGGCCGGAATGTAATGACAAAATCGAAATCTGCAAAGTAAAGTGACCAACGGAGTTGACGAGGTGTAAGAGTTCGGGCAGATCGTAGAAACTTTAGGTTTTGATGGTCGGTAAATACCGTCACGGTGTGCTTAGCACCCATCAAATAGTGCCTCCAATCTTTAAAGGCATCCTTTATGGCCAGGAGTTCCTTCTCCGTGATGGTATAATTACATTCGGCGGGATTTAGCTTACGGGAATGGTGAGCTACTGGATGGAGCTGCCCGGTGTCTTTATGTCTCTGTGAGAGTATGCCCCCGATGGCTAATTCTGAAGCGTCTGTTTCCGAAGCGTCTGTTTCCAGGTAAAAGGGTTCGGAGGGGTCTGCATGAAGCAGGACTGGTTCAGTGGTGAAACCCTCTTTCAACAAGTTGAAGGCTTTGAGCTTCCTCTGACCATTTGAAGGGTACGCCCTTCTTCAGTAGTCGTGTCAAGGGCAGAATTTTTGGGGAGAATTCGTGAATAAACCTTCTATAAAAGTTTGTGAACCCGATGAAACTCTGAACCTCCTCGATTGTCGTGGGTGGTTTCCATTCCATCACAGCCTTCACCTTCTGTTCGTCCATCGTTATTCCCGTGGGCGATAGTACAAATCCTAGGAACTCTACGGTGTTGAATAAACACTTTTCTAGTTTTACATACAAGGAGTTTTCTCTTAAGCGTTGTAACACAGCTCGAACTTGCAATCGATGTTCCTCCTCCGTGTTTGAATAAATCAGAATGTCGTCTATGTACACTATCGCACATTGATCAATAAAATCACTCAAGACGTCGTTGATGAGGTATTGAAATGCCGCTGGTGCGTTGCACAATCCATACGGCATCACCAGGTATTCATTGAGGCCGTATTTGGTCCTGAAGGCTGTTTTCCACTCGTCACCTTCCCGGAGTCTGATTAAGTGGTAAGCCCCGCGTAAGTCTAATTTGGTGTAGATTTTCGCCTCCTTCACCTGGTCTATAAGAACCGAGATGAGAGGTAGTGGGTAACGATTTTTAATTGTTATCCTGTTGATAGCTCTATAGTCTATACAAGTCCTGAGATCTCCTCCCTTCTTAGGCACGAAGAAAAGGAGGGAAGAGACTGGAGACTGTGATGGTCTGATGAATCCGTTCTCAAGATTTTTTCTTAAGTATTCTTTTAAATACAAGTTCTCCTTCTCGGTCAAGGCGTAGATGCGACTACATGGCAGGTTCGCCCCAGGTTCTAAGTCTATCTTACAATCATATGACCTGTGCGGTGACAACTGCTCAGCCTGGACCTCATCGAATACATCTGCAAAGTCTTGAAATTCTTCTGGAATCTCGGTTGTTTGTATTACACATACTGACACCCCGTTCTCACATAGCTGTGCGGCCACACTAGGTTCAGACTGGATTTCTTGGTCCTTAAAACAATGTTTTTTGCAATATTCGGAATCCAATGTAACAGTTCGAGCTCCCCAATCGATTGTGCTCCGTTAGCCAGGGGAGTACTAAAATCATTTGGAATTGCGGAGCATCAATTAGGTTGAACTGTAGAACTTCTTGATGACCTTCTCTTGTGATCATTTGCACAGGTTCAGTATGACTGGTTATGGGGCCGTACGTTAAGTCAGTTCCGTCTACTGCTCTGACCAACTCACTTCTTTCTTTTTTGATGGCCTGTAGACCTATGTGAATAGCAAATTTCTGGTCGCAGAAGTTCCCGGTAGCCCCGGAATCAATCATGACTGTGATTTCTTCCAATACCATGTTTCGAAATTTCAATGTTAAGGCCAAAATCAAATGGGGTGAAGACGCTTGCAAAGTATTTGCTAGTTGATGGTTCATTGGAGTTGTATCTCTGCTTGCATCCACCAGTCCAACTCCATTTACTGGTGGTGCTGCAAGTTTTCCTTTTCCTTTACTGGAGTCTTGGGTCTTTTCTGACAAGCCTTGACAAAATGTCCGCTACCTCCGCAGTACATACACAGCTTATTCGGACGCCTTTTCTCTTTTTCCTCCTTAGACAAAGGACCACGAATGGCGCCAATCTGCATTGGTTCATCTCCAGCTGAATTCTCGGTGACTCACGGGGATTCTGGCTTGATTCGGTCAAAACGGGGAACACTCGATCGAAAATCTCTTTTCTTTTCTCCTTTTCGTTCGTTCTGCCGAAAATCTATCTCTAAGACCAAGTCTATCAAGTCCGAGATCTCAGTAGGACGGTTAGGAATTTGAGATAGAGCGTCCTTTAGTTCTTCTTTTAGCCCTCGGTAGAACACTGCTGCCCTCTTATTTTCTGGCCAGTCTGTCTCCACCACAAGTTTATTGAACTGGGCTAGGTACGTTACCAGTTCTCGGTTTCCTTGTCTTAGCTCTAACAATTCATTGTCTGTAGCCTGTGACGCTTTTCTCCTGTCAAAAATTCGGAGGAACTCTTTCTTGAAGTTTTCGAAGTTATACAAGATAGGATCATCTTTGGTCACTAAGGACATTGACCAAGAGGCCGCATCCCCACTTAGATAAGACAGGACAAACGCCACTCGAGATTGAGCATCGGGGAAAATCGTGGGGCGGCACAAAGTGAAGGGAGCACCGAGTCAAAAAGATTTGTGCCTTCTGTGGTCCCCGTTGAATCGCTCGGGGGGGCGAGGGGTATTACAGGTGACAGGAGCTATGGACAAATGGCTCGTGTTTGGTCTTTGGGTTTCAAATGTTGTAGTTTTCTGGCTAGTCTCTAAAACAGATTCTCTCATTTTACAGCTAATTATTTTCTGTTTTAGGATTTTATTTTCCTCTCTGACTGCTTCTAGGTCTCTTTGAATATTTCCCAGGATCTCACCTAAATTTTTTAAATCAAAACCTTCAGCCATTCTGCTCGGGTGTTTGTACCAACGTGGGCACTTCACTCTGTCAGGTCTCTAGTTTCCAGTAATCTAACCACACAGGAGCAGAATGACGTCTAGTTCCCAATACCCCTCTTAGGACACCCCGGCTAGGTTCTTATAAATCCTTCACAGGTAAGTACCAAGGGGGGAAAGGGGATTGGGACAGAGAAGAGATAGCTCGGTAGTTGATCTGCCTGTTCTGCTTCGTCTTCTACTTTCTTCTTTTTAAGCTGTAATTAAATGCACTTCTAAATACCACTTCTTATTTCAACTTACAACATTATGGAATAAAGATATCTTATCTTACCAGTACAACCTTGGAGCTAAGCATCTCTTCTATTGCCTTCTCTAGTAATGTAAGGTTTTGGCTAACTGGAGAAGGTATTGACTGGACGCTCTCTCTCGCTCTCTTGCAGGACACGAATGTAGGGCTTCTTAATGCAGCGCTTAACACAAGGAAACACAAGGTAAGTATATTGTTCAACTGGAATGATTGTGTGGATTCTATAAGGGGAATACTAATTAGATATATTTGATTAACTCCCTTTATGTTCGAGTCTTCTTGTTTTCTAAATTTATTTAAGACCTCCTTCGTTTAAGTGATAATCTGCCGTACCTTTTGAGGAATTGCTATTGAATAGGAACTATTTGTGCGCTGGGTATCGCAACTATATACACCTAGAAATATCGTCTGTATTACCTATTTGACTTTTAACTATGAGTGAGTCAAGGCTAAACGCAGCGTGAGGAGAATACGCGCCTGCATTTACCAGACTCTACGAGTGACTAAGAACGTAACTCTGAGGAGCGGTGCGCTGAACTTAATTAGAGTTTTCTAGATTGTGTAGCCTATTTACACTTTTGGGAACTGTGTGTCGTGCTGAACAGAACACGCCCACACTTTCTTCACATCGGGAAATAACTGGAGAACACTACCTTTTGTAGTCATGCGCAGAACTCGCCTCAAACTGGTTCACAAGCATGCGCCTCAAAATTACACTAACCTTAGGCTAGAACAAGTACCAGGAACCGCCGGAGCTAAACCAGAGACACCCACGAAGCTACCCTGACTAACTTGCGCGACGGAAATCAGGTGAGCTGTTAACGGGTTGAAATCCTCAGTGAAGTGCGCCATAGAACGTTGGTGCGCGCTTCACCAGACCTAGAATTCTTAGGGAGACTAGACCGCTGAACAGCGGGTATGCTGGCGGCCATGTTGGAAGTCCAGCGCCGCCAGCATGCTCGCCAACTAAGGGCACAGTGGGGTCCCAAGCTTGGCCGGTGGATTAGAGGGGCAGAGACAATGGCCACAGTAGGGCCACGGGGAGGAAACCTCCCGTGAACCCTGACAGTTCTAGAAGCATTATTTCATTCGGAAGAGAATATTCTTGTTCGTACTGCAGGAATGTTTGTGTTTTTAATGTAGAGTCAAACTTGTAGTCTACATCTGTTACAGTGAGAGAATTAGCCCATTGTATCCATCGCGGATGCAATGCTTTAGCGTTAGGAACGTTTGCTTTAGTAACAGCCTCTAAAGTTGGTACTGGAGTCACGACAATTATTAGTTTCCCCCTGAGCCAAGGCTCTTTCTCTTACTACAGCAGTCTGTACTGCTGTCAGTATTTTTTCAGTGGATGCAAAACGAATTTCAGCGTTCTTGTACAAATGTGATTTGTATGCCATGGGTACAGTTTCCCCTTCATTGAAGGCTAGGTAAGTGTATCCCGATTGACCCGAGACTACACGGATCACCAAATTTGTAGTATTTACACGTGTATATAAATGTTTGGACGCTATCATGTCAGCTTGTAGGGAACTAAGCATTTCTGTATGTTCTTGTGTCCAGTGTTGAACTGAGAAATCAGGTCTAATTAAGTCGTAGAAAGGTTTTACCTTTTCTGCGTAATCCAAAGTGTATGTTCTGCCAAAATTTAGGAATCCTAAAATGGATTGGAGATTTTTTGGAGATTGGAGCAGCGCACATTTCCCCCAAAAATTAGCTGCTTCCCTTCACTGGAGAGCTCATATCCCAAAAATAGGACACTGAGGTGGGCGATTTTTTTAAAGTTCAATTTGTAGCCCTCAGTGGCGAACCCCAAAATGATGTTTTTCACCCTGGTCAAATAATCTAATAGTTCATCATCTGTCAGATAAATATCATCTACATAGGACAATGCCTCCTCATCAAAATTTTGAAGTAACTCGGAAACTATTGCTGAAAACAACCCGGGGCTATTCTTATACCCTTGGGGCAATCTACAAAATTGATACTGAGAGCCAAGAGCCAAAAATGCTGTCAAATATCTGCTTTCAGGCGCTATATTTTGGCAAAAAAGTCCATTTGAGATATCTAGTGTTGTCTTGTATTTTTTCTGCACAATGTTATTCATTAATGCGGCACTGTGTGCATTTTGTACTGCAAATGTTTTCTTGCATGTGTTCAAATGCCAGTAGTCCAAAACTAGACGATATGAATTGTCGGCTTTCATTACGGGAAACAAACGATTGTTCATTGACGAGGTGCAATTCTCAATCACACCCTGGTATTCAAGTTGATCTAAGATCTCCCTAACTTGTTTCTTCACTTCATGTTTTATAGGGTACTGCCTCTGTGGAGTTGGAGTAGTTTTTACTGGGATTACATGGTGAGGTGACTCAGCATCCCACCCTACATGATTGTGGCATAATGCAGGAGCTAGTGCAATCGCCCAATGCTGCACGTATGAATATTTCTCCCTTTGGGCAGTCCATAACAAACTCAGGAGGCCAATCTTTTTCAGTGAAAAGGATATCGTATCCAAAAGTCAGGTTCTACCAATAGAGACCCTTCACTTTTCTGGGTATGTCCCCCTCCATATGAAGTGTTATTTCATATAACTGGTGTGGGACACTTACCCTAGTATATAGGTGTTTCCACCGTGATATGCTCATTCAACACCACTGTCACAAGCAATTCCATCCGGTTCTGGTGAGCTATTGTTACTTCTGCTGCGCGGTCTACCTTCGTCAGGGCCCATTCCCCGTTCAGAAGTGGAGTCCTCAGCAGGCTGAGCATTTATTTTAAGACCAGCTACTTTCTTCTTTTTAACTTGAGGTTTGAATTTAGGTTTATCTTTTAGGTTTATCTTATTTTTTGATATTATAGGCTGAAGTGCGATGTGTATCTCTTGATTTTGCTCGCTCTTCTGATCTGTGTTCTGACCGTTCTTCCCTCTTGGATTGCTTTAATGAACCCTGAAAGGAACGAGAGGAACGTGTATCAGTATCCTGATACCTGTTAAGTTTTTTTTAATATTGTCACGATTTCTAAGGTTATACCTCCTGTCAGAGGGCTCCTGTTGAGGAGACCCACCCCGTGATTGTGATCTATTCTCTCTATTTTGCTGTTGTTTATTATCCCATTTCTTTTTAGAAGAATCAGGTGCTTGCTTGGAGTTATCCTTTTCAGGACTACCCATTACTTGTGGTTTCGCAGGTCTAGCTCCCAAATTCTCTACCCAATGAAGCATAGGTGTCTTCGATAATATTTGGTAAATCTTGCTCCTGTTGTGCAGGAGTGCATTCCCTAAGGCGTTGGCGTATAGCCACCGCTGCTGCCTCCCCTTTTATGTTGGCTAACATAATTGTAGAAAGCTGGGAAAATTGCCTATCAGTTTCATCCCTAAGTTCAGAGAAGGTTCTGCCCCGTACTCATTCTGTATTTGTCTTAATACCTCTGGTATCACTGCTATTGAAGGGGTGCCATGTATCCTGGTATGATGGCAGCGAAAACTCTGTCCCAAGTGGGGAGCTATTCCCATTGGCAAGCAGATTGTTAATATTCTGTGTTTTTCTTTGTGGGCCTGTGTGTGGAAACACAGCCTCTAATTGTGCTATTTTCTGTGCTATCCAGAATGGCATTTGCTCACGTTTAGTGGGCATTCTCCCCATAACCGCGTTCAGTGTTTGTGGGGTGATTTTAGTTGCGGTCCCTTGTAATTAGGGCTCCCGGTTTTATGGTATTTATATTTTTGTCATTTCCATCTGTATTTATCCATATTTATTTTTTGCTAATTTTACCTGTATTTATCCACATTTATTTTAGGTTTTGTGAAAAAATGAAACTGAAATGTGTATATTTCGGCATGTATTTAACCAGTTAATGTACACTCGTGCCTGAATGCCTGACTGGTTTCAATGATATATACACACTCAGATGGTAAAATATGCACTTATAAGGAAATATGTACATTTTTGTATTAAGGTTGTGCAAATCTACTGCTGTTTAAGGCTCTTTACTAAAATCCCTATATTTTTTTAATCCCCTTGCCTGTCAATCCGCACAGCTAACGACCTGGCAGTCATGACTGACAGCATTTGAATCACTCAAAAACAATCCAATTTCCGTTTTTATCCACATTTAAAAATAAATACAGACAGGAAAATAAATGGTTTTCTGTCTGTATTTATCTGTAAAAATCAGTAAAAACGGAAAACAGGGAGCCTTACTTGTAGTTGACCTGCTGGAGTCACCCTTGTATGTTGAAGCTGGAGTGTTCTCATAACGACCTGTGTAAGATTTCTGTAAAGTTTTATTATTTCTTTGTGTAGTGGAGGTAAGTCTGCTATTGGCAATGTGTCAATGTCTGAATGCGGTGTGTAAACAGCTAGGACCGGCCAAGTCGCTCCGCCTCTGCTGAGCGGACAGAGTTTCACTTTATCTGTGGTGTGTGGGAGGGAACCTTTAAACCAATTAATATGCTCTTGGTACATGAGCGGAACTTCGATGTCCTTGTATGGATAGTATTCTGCTGGTATTTCATCCAGAGTATAAGAATGAAATGTATTTGTACGTGCATCTGCAGGAGGGAATTTAACCCATGAATAGAATATCTCTGTCCTGAATGACTCGTGTGCCTCAATCACGAATGTTACCATCCCTCTTAGTGCTGAGAGACCAAAATTGTCTAGTTTTGCAGCAAGTGTATTTCTACAATTTTCTGAAATGTTTATCACACCTTCCTGCTCAATTTCCTCCCTACTTGTACTAGCATTGCCATCAGCCGCAGTGTTTGCTCTCTAAGACATTATTGGTGGAAGTTTATAATAAAAAATAAAAAAAAGATAATGTTCTTGCACAATATAGGGAACTGTAGGGAACTATAATCCTTCAAGCTTGAATAAACCAACAGCCAATACGTAGGGTATACCTACTCGGCTGCGGGGGATTTACCCTTCCCACTCCAGACATCTCTGGGTATATCTGAGTAGGGGTCTCTGAGAAAAGCACGACTGAACTACTCAGATTTGACCGTTAAATAAGAACCAAACCAACATTGGGCACCATGTCGTGCAAGTTCCTACAAATCTATCTAGGATCTGCACGTTTAGACAACATAAACTAAGGGATTGGTGTCCAGACTGATTCCAGACAACCCCAAAGTCTGTGGACCAACTAGCTCACAGTGCCACTATGAGCCCCTCTTACCAAGGAGCGAATAGTTGATGGCAACTATCGAACATGACGGGGGCGCTAGGTGGCGCACGACCAAGATGGCAGCACGCCTGTGAGGCTCTGGCAGCTTGGCGGCACACTTTTCCAATTATCCTGTAATATACTTATTTACTCCTGCCCATCAGACCTGCCGTTTGTTCCTCACCATCCTGTCTGACTCCGGTTGTAAAATCGGCGCCCGCCTACATCGGCAAGCGGATCCTGTGCCCTGGTTCCTGAGGTACGGGGTGAGCAGTGGTGTGCGCCTGGAGACCTGTGCGGCCACTGCCATTATGTGAGCCCCGGGGATCCCATGTGGCGACAGGCCCCAGTGGACTTGCGTTGTAGCCTGAGCCACCCAGCCATCCCATTCACCTAACCCCGCTGGTGCCAAGTGTCCTGCCATACTCCGGCCCACGTTCTCCTGCTCGCCTGCATGGACAGCAGTCTCCCAGCAGGGGCCTCAAGCACACGCAGAGGAGGAAACACTGCGACTGAGGCCTGACCCCCGTCACTTTTTAACAAGTGAGCCCCGGGGAATACTTGTGGTGTCGAGCCCCCGGCGGACCTTCACAGCAAGCTGCTTCATCCTGCATGCCAGTTCCAGCACGTCAGGAGTGGTTTGCTCGTACCCTGCTTGCCGCCGCTCGTCGTCCCGAGCCCTTCCAGGTACAGGTGAGCCGGGGTGAGAACAGCTTGGCGCGGAGTGACGCTGCTTGGCCCGCACATCCCTGTTGGACATACGCCACCCCTTGCTCCAATGGGCTCCCCTTGAGTGCATCGTGGCTCCCTCAAACATGTGCAAAATTCACCTCTGCGATACCCCGCGTGTTGCGGCCTGCATTCTCACCTGAAGCTTGCTTCTCCTATTGCTTTGACCACCACACGCTGGATGCTTACTAGGCCGCTGCAACATCACCGCACTCAGTGGCGCTGAGACCAGCAGAGCTGCCCTGACATCCCTGCATTCTGGCGGACAAGCTGTGTTACTGAGCACCTTCTGGGACAATTCTCCTGTGCAATAGTGACTGGGTGCAGCGGCTACATTACGTGTAGGGAACCTCTGCAGAGCAGTGCTGTGTACCTCTATGCTGGACGCCCTGGGCTCCCCGCTTTGGGGCGGCGGTAAGACATTGGACCTGGAGATAACTCACTCTCGCCCCTGTGTCACTGGCACGCACTTGCTCACATTTCAAGCACAGTAACGGTTGCATGGAATTTACAGCGCATGGATAACAATCTGTTTTATTGCGGCGTCCAGACGTTGCTCCCGTGTCGGAGATATTGCATCACCCTGGTCCACCTGCTCACATCCCCTGCCAGTATCCTATGCACTGCTCACCTCCTGTGAAACCCGAAGTGGGGGTGCATCAACTTCATGTATCTGCTGGACACGGTGAGGCCCACATTCCCTTTACCTAACCAACAAGAACCACTGCGGATCGCTCTTCGCTCCTTGGCATTGCTGTGCAGCCTACCCATCCTGTAGGTGTAGGCCCTACCTGCCACTTGACCTAAGGACGTGGATACAAGAGCATCCCTCAATCACCGAGTTTGGGAGATGCACCGTCGCTGTGGGCACCCGGACGCCATTCCAATATCTGTTTTGAGGAGCCAGCACTGGTGCGTTCTCCATTCCTGCTGGCCGCTTTGCCTACAACTACACAAGATAATGGGGAAGACGGATGGCCGCCAATCCAAACTGGTTTTCGACGCAAAAAAGGCTGTTACACGCTCCGACTCCGAAATCTCGGGACAGCCCAGCGTTGAGCAATCACAGTCACAATCGCCGGCCCCTGAGGATGAAGTTAAAACTCTGCTACTGGCCATGTAGCACAGCCTCACTGATATCTCCAGTAAAATGGACTCCATGAGCAGTCGCCTGGACTTTATAGTCCAGAAGGTGGACAAACATTGCGAACAGATAAAGGAGGCTGAACGTCGTATATCTAATAATGAAGACACCACGTCTCAGATGCAGCAGCAAGTGACACAAATGGATAAGCTCCTCAGGGTCATCGCTGCCAAGAATGAGGACCTTGAGGCGCACAGCCGTCGCAACAACATTCGCGTCGTGGGGATCCCAGAGAGCACCAACACGGGACACATGGAGGATTTCATCGAGCGCTTATTGCGGAACACCTTTGGCGCGGAGGCCTTCTCTGCTCAACTTAAAGTGGAACGGGCGCATCGCTCCTTGGGCCCCAGAACTCCCCCGGGCAGCACTCCACACCCGATTGTGGCCCGTCTCCTCAATTATCGGGACCGCGATACTGCACTCAAGCTGGCTAGAGAAAATAAAGCACTACACTTTGAAGGCAATGAATTCACCATCTACCCGGACTTTACGGCTGCTGTCCAGGAGGCGAGACGCAAATTTCTACTGGTAAAGCAAAAACTCCGGAAGGCGCAAATAAAATACGCCCTCATGTATCCGGCACGTCTGCAGGTTGCATACCAGGGTAAACATTCCTTCTTCACAAATCCGCAGCAGGTGGAGGACTTCCTTAAATCAGTCAAGAAACATTCACCTTGTCGTGACCCCAGCGACCGCATCTCCAGGTCCCCATCCCCTACAACGGACTGCCTTTGGAGGTGGAGGTTATCGCTATGGAGATATTCCACCGAAATTCTCTTTCCTACATTGCCTATCACTTTCGGAGCCCGGCAGAGACAGGAAGTCCCAACCTACATCTGCCGAGGGGAACTTTACATTTCTCCTAGATGGTTTGGGCCGATTTCAGCTTGTCAGACAGATAAGTGTTCACTGCCATAACCGTTCACTGCATGTTAGAGTGGTGGGCCTACTGTTTCTATTGCAGGTTCTACCTTGGACTATGCCAAGCACCTCCCCCCCCTCCATCCACCCCACACCGTTGGGAGGCTGGATTGCAGCTCTGGGAGTAGGGAGGACTTCGTAGCCCACAAGTGACCCCCCACATGGGCGATCCCCCTTACTGTTTCTACCTTCCTTGGACGTATTTGACTTGGACTGTAATGTCAAGTGTTTCTGTGGGACTTGGGTGGGCAGTGTTTTACCAGCACAATTGGGGTGCTGTTGTGGGTGGGGGGGGGGTCGGGGATTGTTTCTTCCAAATGTTACCTTTAATATTCACCAGCAGGTGGGCATGCAAACGCACATACAAAGTGGCACACACAGTCTCACGCCCGAGATACATTTAGATATCTGCATCTCTTCTGGCAACGGCCTCACAGACGGAGGCGTTAAAGATAAATTTACTCACATGGAACGTCAGAGGTCTCGGTGACCCCCGCAAATGTAGGCAAATTCTCACATACCTTGACAGGCATCAAATTCATGTCGCCATGCTTCAGGAGACACTTTGACCCGCGCCGACCTCCCCGCTTTGGCAGCAAATGGGCTGCGGATCGTGTCTTTTCCTCCTATTCCACATATTCTTGGGGTACATTGATTCTAGAAGAAAAAAAAACACTCCCTTCATTCTGGGCGGAACACATCATGATTGCTCTGGTAGGAGTTGTATGCTCTGGGGAACACTGGGCACACAGTCGGTCACGCCGGTCTGCTGTTACGGGCCAAACATTGATGACCCGGATTACTTGACTACATTATGGGGGCGAATACTTAAAGTGGGGTCTACTCATGTTATCTGGGGGGGACTTTAATACTGCCTTTTACCCAGCAGCTGACAGGTCTAACCCTCTACCTCATCACTATACAAAAACACAAGACACGCTAGCACACCTTTTCCCAGACCATGGGCTCACTGACGTATGGCGGCATGTGCACCCAGACGAGAGGGAAGGTACTTATTATACCGCTGTGCATTCTTCCTGGTCACGCCTCGATTACTGGATCATCTCCCGAGGTGTAGTGCCCTGGATCCTCTCCGTTGAGCATTTAGCCAGAACTTATTCCGACCACGCCCCGTTCGGATGGCGCTCACCCCCTAACTCACTGGCTACCCCTCACTGCTGGCGCCTCATGCCAGAGGCACTGCTAGATGCCGTTTTCAAGGTGGAAATTGGGGCAGAAATAGCCGACTTCTTTCATAGAAATACAGGCTCTGTGGCGCGCATTGGTACAGTCTGGGAGGCCTTCAAAGTAACGATGAGGGGATCCTGTATGTCCAAAAGCTTCGGAGTCCTTAGAGACATCCAACGTAGCCTGCGCCAGCTTGAAGAGGAACTGAAACAATTAGAGAATGTAATATGGCAAGACACATCGGGGTCTCAGCAGGTTACACTCAGAGACAAACTGTCTGAATACAAAGACACTGCTGACCGGGAAGCTCGCTTTCGGGGAAAATACTTTACAGCACATAAATATGGGGAGGGGGAAAGACCTGGTAGGGCGCTTGCGAGGGAAATTAGACTACCCCGATTCTCCAACTACATTCTAGACTTAGTTGACAGTGCCGGGGTGCGCCACAGAGATAGCCTTGAAATTTTACAAATCTTCACTGAGTTCTACACAGACCTATACAGTACTTTCAGACTTGAACCCCCTGACCTAACTACTTGCACGACGTAGCGCTGGGATGGCTGGGAGATACTCAGAGAGAATTCCTAGCAGCGCGGTTTGAGTTCGATGAGATCCATGCTGCTATTATGCAGATGAAATCTGGGAAGGCCCCGGGCTCCGATGGACTCCCCATCGACTTTTACAAAACCTACATTGATCACTTGCTCCCTGTACTCAAGCAAGTCTACATGGAGGCTCAAGAGCTAGGGATTCTTCCAAGTTCAATGAGAGAGGCGCTCATCACCTCCCTCCTGAAGCCTGGCAAACCCTCGGACCACTGTGACTCCTACCGTCCCCTCTCTCTCATCAATACTGATACCAAAATTCTCGCCAAGATTCTGGCTAATCGCCTCAGCCTCCTGATGGAGAAGCTAGTTCTCCCAGATCAGGCCGGCTTCATTCCGGGTAGGGCGACCTCCCATAATCTACGTACCCTCTTCTCCATTTTACAGAATGTAGATCCACAACTGGCACTAGTGGCGGTCTTTTTAGACGCCACGAAGGCCTTTGATTCTGTGGAATGGGATTATCTATTTAAAAACCCACAAGTTGGACAGTGGACCAAAAACAACCAATAGGCACCAATCTCAAGAGTCACCAATTGTAATTCGGCAATACAAAATGATCCTGTGTGCAATTCTCCAAAGGTGCCCCCTGTCCCAGAGCACTCCCCAACTGATAGGGGAAACGGAATGAACAAACTGTATCAGAGCTGCACCACTTTTCAAGAAAGTTCAAATTCCTAAAAACCATAAATGTTCAATATAGCTAAGAGGTAGATGTATGAGAAATTAGTTTTTCTCTTCTTTATTAATTTGTACCTTAAAGACAGACAACCAACGCGTTTCGTCCTTAAGCACAGGACTTCTTCAGGGCATTGGAGATTCTAAATGGACCATAGATAGATATGGCAGTAGCCTTGAACGTATGCATGATGGGCAAAGGTGACCGTCGCACCAATGCGTCAAGCTCATTTGTTAAGCGAGCGGATGATCCAAGTTAATAAGAAGAATAAGGAATCCGAGAATGTATCCAATTCTACGTATATATGAACGATAGGCAGCAGTTAATATGATGCACGTGGTATGATAGCCACAATGATGTGCTGTCCATTCACAATCAGCGCTCAACTGGACTTATCCCGAGCTGGACAAAAATACTTGATAATATCTATTTGTTATCCTTCAATGCATGGGACTACCCAAAGGCTTTTTAGCGTGGATACGCCTTCTATATACTTCCCCAGAAGCAAGGGTACTAATCAATGGGCATACCTCCTCTCCCTTTCCTATTACCCGGGGCACCCGGCAGAGTTGCCCGCTCTCTTCTCTTTGCGCTTGCAATAGAGCCCCTTGCGTCTAAAATCAGGCAGCATCATCAAGATAAGGCCTTTCGCTGCTTCCTCCGCCCAATACTCATCTCCCTTTATGCAGATGATGTCACCTTATATGTTAAGGAGCCCCAGCAAAATCTCAATCCGTACTCCGGGAGTTTGTCCGCTTCGGTGGTCTCTCCGGTATGCACATTAATTGGGCAAAATCTCAGATATTTCCGCTCACTATATCGGTGACGCCGTTTATTACCGACTTGCCCATTGAATGGTGATCTACCGAAGTAAAATACTTAGGGGTACACATTACCACTGATCGAGAAGAACTGATGAGGCTCAATTACGGGAAAATGTTGGAACATCACTAGCAGCATAACGAGATGGAATGCTCGCCCTCTCACCATGGCGGGACGTATCTCTCTCATTAAAATGGTGGTCCTTCCCAAGTTACTATATTTGTTCTTAAATATCCCTTATGACCCGGGTAGGCATTTCTTCTCGGCACTTCGCTCAGAATTGATCCAACTCACATGGGGTGGCAAACAACCTCGCCTGCAATGGGAAACACTTACTCGACCCTATTCTCAAGGTGTTCCTAACTTTGAATTATACTATCTTTGTGCTCAAGCACATTATGCCCACTATTGGTTCCACCCCCTAGATATACGCCTCATGTAGCGACAGAACACTGGTTGGCGGATCCCGTGCCGTTAGACAGGTTCATTCTGTCCACAACCTCGCCTCGAGCGATTGATTCGCCATCAGTGGTTTGTACGGTGAAAGCATGGCAACATATTGCCGGGCGACTACAAGCCCCCATGTTATACTCGCCCTTGTTTACCACCCGAAGATGCCGGTCCTACAAGAGGGCGCTTTAAAAAAAAACTAAAGCTAAATACAACATTACTTGCAGGGGAGATCTATATTTGAATGGCAAGTTTTGTACACTTCAGCAGCTGTTTTCGAAAACACCCGCCCTCCCCTATGGATATATTCCTATATGTGCGAGTGCGACAGGGTCTTAAAGAGTATACCCCTGCATACCCACTGGAACCCCAAGAAGTTGCCCCCCTGCACCATTTACTACGCACTGCTACTGCCTCACACTTAGTCTCTACTCTATACCATAGTTTGTACACCGGCATCACGCCCGCCCCTTGCATTGCTCGGGATAGATGGACTGCTGAACTCTGGCAGGATATTACTGATCAACAGTGGACATATTGCTGTACTCAGACTGAACAGGTCTCCTCTAGCAGTCGTTTACGCATCACTCATTACAAGTTCTTACACCGCATATATTATACCCCGGTTAAACTACATAAATATAAACTACGAGATACTGAGAAGTGTGATAGATGCGGGATGGAGGCTGCTGATTTCCTACACCTCGCCTGGGATTGCAGCGCTGTCCAAGCCTATTGGCAACAGGTGCTCACGGCACTGGAGCCGATGATCTCCTTAAAACTTCCACTATCTCCCCTGTTGACGCTCCTAGGCTACACGGAGAAGCTGGCTGTGGCATATCGCAAATTTATTTCGTTTGGTCTCCTTCTGGCCAGAAGAAGGCTAGCATGTAGATGGGGCAGGGCACCCAAATTTAAGGAATGGATCAGAGACATGTTATTTTGGCAAGACCAAACATACACATACGCTGAACTTCTACCCCACTCTTCGCGCCCTCGCGATATTTGGGATCCCTTTAAAATGTATCTCCTTGAACATCCGATTGATGCCATAAACATTCCACACACCCCTGTCAATGGGACATCCTAACCGGTCGTTGGTCGTTATTATGTGGTGTGTACATGTTTCACTGCATATATGTGCTCCATGTATACTTAGACCTGTTCCTTCACGCAACATGTGAGGTTGCTGTATGCTGTCCATGCCAAGAGATGTCACCTACTGTTTTTTTTCTTTTCTCTACTATTCCGGACTCTGTATTGCATCAACTCTGTACTTCAATATTCTTGCTAAGCATGTATCTACCTATGTACTGTAATTGCCATGCTGTTTTTTTGTTTTCTTGTTTTCAAAAACTTAATAAACCGATTTTTTTTAAAACAAAACTATCGAACATGACAACCCTGACCCCTGAGGGATCGTGGAAACAGTACAGAATTTTTCGCTCAGGCACTCGTGCTTACTTAGTCTCAGACAGATACACAGAATAAACTGTGGGAATGTTTTCAATAAGCATTTATTGAACCAGCATCATTCTAGTATAAAATGTGTGCTGCAACAACCATTAGACAGAAACATATGTGTACGGTTATAAGCACTAACAGAGTAAAGAAAAGGTAGAATTCCACCATAATGCTAATACAATGACTATATGCAGGCATATGGATGACACTAATAATGCGTTCTCTTACGATGCTAACCCTAACTAGATGTACCCAAGTGTACCTAGCATGTATGCAGGTATATAGCCAAGAATCACCCTTGGACAGAGTCAAAACCATTACCCGATGTGAGAGAACGAATGACCCCGTCTTGGTCTCGAGTTGGACACCCCGCAAGGGATGTCAGACCCCTGCGTGCTGGAGTGTCTGCGTGCAGGGACCTCAGTGTCTCGTGTCAGCATGGAAGTCTTTTTCTCCTCTCCTTTACCCAGCGAAGATGTGGTACTTATATACCCGAAAGGTACCCTCAGGGGTTCTACCTAGATGTGTCATGATACTTGTAGGCATGTCGGCCAAGGATGACGATAGTGGTGACCCTTATACCGAGTCATTATGCAGAAGATGGTAACCCTACTGAGAATCCTTATGCATAATAAATGAGGCAAGTTTTTGGAGAAAACTACACAACATTTATGTAGAACAATGGTACGACAAATGTAGGTAAAAGATCGTGCAACTACCTAGGCCTATATCGGGGTACATTGGGGTTCATAACAAAACAAGACATCGGAGTGCAGAGACTGAGTCTAATTACACCATCAGAAACTGTTGGCCCTATTGCTAGCCACCTCACATACCCCTAACCCTTCTGGGGTGGCAGGTGATTTTGGCAACTTCGAACATGACACTGCAAAGGGCTTGTGGAAGCACATCTTACCTCTTTCGTTGTTTACTCATGCATGCCCTTGGTAAAACACAGGAAAGGTAAGAATAGAGTTTTCAATGCATGTATTGAAACAATCATAGTTTTGCATAGAAAGACTGCACGGATTAGGCAGATAAAATGAAGCAAAGTAACCAGCACTGTGAACCTGGAGAAAAGAATAAACAGTCCAACCATTGCACTCTGATTTCTATATATCTATATTCCTACCTAATGTATCCCTATTCTGAGAGCATGGGGGGGTACCCTGTGCTTGATTTGTTAGGATAGGCTAAGACCCCATACCCGAGTGACTTGGTCTGGAGTTGGATTGGCAATCCCTCTCTGCAGGATCAGCATGGAAGATCAGCACTGACAGAGATGCATGTTGAACACAACATTCGTCCTAGGACCGTTGTGACTGGAGTGCCCCCTCTGACCCACAAAGGGACAGTGCACTGTATATATACTAAAACCACTGTGTTAGCGATACAGCTCTGATTGAATGATGTGTCTAGATGTTAGAAGTTGTCTCAGAGCGGACAATGCATGTACTAGGATATCTCGTTGTATGTCCCTAGTCTTGAACGAAGAGTACAGATTATGTAGCAGGTAAGGCTTTCTAAAAACAAGCAGTATGTACAGAGTTACTTAGAATCATATTGTGAAAATAAAATGTGTAAAAAGCAACAGGGCTAAAATGGAGTCTGCTAAAATGTATAAAATGAAAAACTAAAAAGAGAACCAAAGTGGGCCCAACAGGGCTTCACCACAAAACTTTAAAAAAGTACTTTATTCTACCAGCAACACAACAAACAAATTAGGATGAATACAGGAATTACTAAAAACTACAAGACTTACTAGCAACTATGGGAATTGCTAGCAACTACGGGAATGCTTCCCCGTGCTTTAGGGATTTGGCTTCTGTCTAGGTGTGGTATTATGTAGTCTGTCCTTACAGTGTCTTGTGCCAAATATTGTGCCCAAAATGCTCTTCAGCAACACAAAAAGATAAGATGGAATGCTGAACACTGTCAACATTCACCCTTAGTCACAAATCTGTGTTTAATCCCTTGTCCATGAGGAGCAGGGTCAAGACTGATTTGCATGTGGCTGTGTCTAAACTGGAACGTTGTGTGGGTCTAAACTGGAACGGCGTGGCGAGCAAAAAAAACAATGGAATTCAACCCAGACTGGGGGGTGAATGTCCGATTTGTTCAGCATTCCATCCATCATCTGTTCTTTTTGCATTTGTCGCCCTAAGGACAAAGGGTATGCCCAGACCTGGGTGCCATGCTCACTATGGATTCAGTCTAGCCTGGCTGATGAGGTGAGATATCCTGAAACCGGTCCCAGGATGCTTGTTTCCGGTCCAGGGAGGACATGACCTGGCAGTTCGGGCTGGACTGTTCCCATGAGGATCAGGGTCAAGACTGATTTGCATATGGGTGGGTCCAAACTGGAATGCGTTATGAGCAAACAAACTATGAATTTAACCCAGATCTGTGACCAGGAGTGAAGGTTTGATTTGTTCAACATTCGGTCCTTCATCTGTTCTTTTTGCAAAATGCTCTTAAAGAAATTCTGGCTATGTCTTGGGAGTGCCAAAAGTATCTGGCAGTCTCAGCACCATAATCACCTCCAGATCGCTGCTGCCATAGATCAGTTTGTGGGGGATGGAGGGTAGGTGGGTTTTTCTGCCAATCACAGTTTCGAACTGTTCCGTTGCAAGTGCCACATCAATCAGCATGCTTTCTCATGGACACCTCTACAGATGACAAACAGGTGTGGTCAGACCGCAGACCAGTTGCTGTCCTTTTAGATTTAACATTTATGTGTGCCCTTTGGCAGACTTGGTGGAAAGTTGTGGGCTCACTTTATTTTCATACGCGGATGACATGCAAATCATCTTTTCGCTATCATCCACACAGAGGCACAACTCAGAGGCCATGAACTCCTCTTTGAGTGCAGTGGCAGAGTGGATGAATATTCATTCACTAAAGCTCAATGGAGATCAAAACCGAGGTACTGTTGCTGGGGGAAGAATCCATCCCTTTGGGGGTCCCCAACACTGGCCGGAAAGTTTGCGTCCTCTTCCATCACCAGTGCCCAAGGTGAAGTCCCTGGAATTTGTGCTGAATGATAAGTTATCTCTGTAACCCCAGGCAATGAAGGTGGCAGCTACATGCTTCACCGTCCTGAAATGGCTGCAAAAAACCATGCAGCAGCTCCCATTTTCAGCCCAAAGGACAGTGATACAGGTATTAATAATACTGAGACTGGAATACAGCAATGTGCTTTATCTGGGAGCAGAAAGAACAGCTATCAGACGGTTGCAGGTAGTCCAGAACTTAGCTGAAAGGATGCTCTATAGACTCCCTAAAAACTCCTCAGCATCCCGGCTTTTACAGGAACTCCACTGGCTTGAAGTGGAGAAGAGAATTCAGTTCAAGACTTTGTGCTATGTGCACAAGGTAAGAGAAATGGTAGGTCCACAATACCTGCATGAATTTGTTAAAGTCTATCAACCACCCGTATGCTCCCCTCCGGTGAACTCTCTCTCTCGCTGCAGTTCTTTTAGTCAAATGTACACAGACCTTTGGCCAGTCGTTTGCATTCCAGGGCTCTAAGCTGTGAAACACTCCCAGAATCGTTGAGAAACTGTCCTTCATTGATCATTGGCAGTCTTTCGAAGACAATTGAAGACATGGCTTTTCTGAAGTGGGATAATGGACACAGACCTACCCGACGTGCTGGCACCGGGAAACCTCAATGAGGTAGCGGAGGGCTTTATCAAACCAATAAAAAAATTAAATAATTGACCACAAGACCAAACGAACCCGTTGCCCAAACAGCATGGAGTAATGTTTAGGTATGGCAGGAGTCTTTTGGGGGACTAGAGGTGGTTCTGGAGCCTATGCTTCAGGATGGCTGTGTCACTTGGTGGAGCAAATGTTATAGGGCCGCAATTCCAAGCAGCAGGCATAGTCTGGTAGGAAGAGTAGGAACTGCTGATAATGGTTCAGTCAATTCAGCGTATCACACTTCAGGGAGTGATTCGGGACCTGCAGGAATACAGAGTAGGTCCTAATGTAACAGAACTTCCCTGCTATGGACATTGTGCAATTACAGTCCACACTGCCAACCCCATTAAACTCTCCCAACCCACGGATGAGTGCATACATGCACTCAACACTGAGAATAGGGGTAACCGGAAACAAGCACTAAACAAGTATGGTCTTGCCACAAGTCTTTGCAGCACCAATCTCCCTTTGGGTTTTGCAGTGAAGATATTGCTTGTAGAACTTGATCTGACATGCTGGGCTCTTCTTTGGGCAGTCATCTCCTGCAGAAACAATCTATTGCAAGACAGGCTCCTCATTCAAGGCATGTCCTCAGCTCACCATCAGAAATGCTTGGATTCAAACGTATTGTTCTCTCACCTGGTTGGGAATCTAACAATAAGAGACAATTATTCTCAACTGAAGAAGATTCTCCAACACCCTGGAGTGTGTTACCTGGTACTGTTGGGCAAGAATTCTGAACACGGACTTGGAATCCAAGTCTCCTTCTTAAATAATAGTTACTAGCAGAACTGTGGATTCTCTAGGCACCGCTCTGGTACTGGTTCTAGGCAGATCTGCCATTTTTGTATCCCTCTCCAGACAGCCCAGCTATAGGCTTTGACTTCGAGTGTCAGCATGCAGGATGAGTGGGGATGGAAGCCTCTAGCTCAGAGAAACCCAAAACACTGGCACAAAGGAAAGAAATGCCTTCACACTCTACACATTTCAACCTGTTGGTGATAACACCTCTGAGAGAACACTTCTAAAGGAACTGCGGTCTCTTGCCCTCCTACACTCCAGAGACTACCTACTGATGAAGGCTTCAGGAATGCTTTGAAAGCGCCCTGCAAAATACATTGCTCTTCTGGTAGTCTACCACTACCCACAAATTTGTGCACCATCTGCACAGCAAAAATCCAAAATGGATTTCACACACTCCAAATTCATTGTGCCATGCACATATCATGCACAAACATGCTACATCCATGTACACTTGGATGCTGAGATGGACTTACTTGCAAAGGACTGACAGTTTGGAGGGGAGAGACCAGTAGGCGACTCTCGCTGCACAGGTGGCAAGTAAAAAGAACTGTTTTGTTAAGCAAACACTTCACTATCACCACTGTGAGTAAAATGCAGCTTAGCGAACTAACAGAAGTCAAGCTCAGAGGAAGGAGGGAGAACATTTGTGTGGCATTGCACCCATGACTGGCTAATGTTGATAAGTTAAACAGCAAAGAGATTATCTGACAACATGACACCCAAAATGTAAACAAGTGAGTGTCAATTAAAAACTACAGTCCTCAGTACTACATATAAAGAGACTGGGTAAAATAAATGAGGGGATATCAGAATTTAAAGATTTTCTGATACAGTCCAAAATCCAAAAACGACATAATGACATGACCCGTTTTTCACAAGAAAAGATATACCCCTACTCAGTCCATAACTATGCTGATCCAGTATAAAAAGATGGAAATAGATAACATACCCCATCTACATATGGAAGATCCTCAGACTCTGCAGGGTGGAGTAGTGGAGAAGATCAGCATGGGAGACAGAGGAAGAAATAGGAGGAAACCAGGGAACAATTTCAAATCACCATTTACCACCCACCTGCACTGCCTCATCCCTCCCCCCTCCCCCCCCCCATACTCCAGATGGGTGAACCCTTACAATCAACACAAACCTCACACATTACCACTAAATAACCAATTTCCTTTTTTAGGGAGAGGTCAGAGACAACAGAGGCAGAAAGAAAAAAAAGACCGTTTCAGTGGGAGGAAAACCAGCAAAGAACGCACACAAGGTCGGTGACCAAAGAGGAAACGCTGGGGACAAGCTGGAACACAACCTAGTTAAACCTAACAAAGAATCAACAAGGACACAAATGAGTGCTTCAATAAAGGACTAGGTGTCATCTCCACTCTTGCCTTAGACAAAATCCATGTAACATTTCTGCGACGACTACTTCCGAAAAATAGTTCAAAGGACTCCCACATACTTGAAGGACACCAAGGACCTACTGGTCCTACACCAGGTCTACTCATTGTTAGACCTGGCATCTTTTAGCGTGTTTCCCCGGTCTTTTTGCTTTCTGACCTCCTGGTTTTGATGGTATGATGGACTTTGTTTTTGATGGTTTAGTGTCTCTGCGCACATTTTCACTGCTATTCAGTGCTAAAGTGCAAGTGCTCCTACTGTAAATTGTATTATGATTGGTTTCCCATGATTGGGACATTTGATTTACTAGTAAGTCCCTAGTACTGTGCACTGTGTGTTGTAAATCAAATGCTACTAGTGGGCTTGCAGCACTGGTTGTGACACCCACACAAGTAGCCTTTCAAAGGAGTCTCAGACCTGCCACTGCAGTTTCTGTGCGCAGTTTTACTGCCATGTTGTCCTGGCAAGTGCACCCACTTGCCAGGCCTTAACCTTCCCTTATCTTATGACACGCATCCCTCAGGTAGGGACAAGGTACCTACATGGGCAGGGTGCAGTTTATGGGAAAGGTAGGACATGTACAGGTCTTACATGTCCTGGTAGTGGTAAGTAAGTAATTTTTATTATGCATGATTAATTAAAACCGTAGAATACACATGGTTGTAAAATACCATAAAAATACAATGAATAAGAACAACATTTAAAGGATCATCAAAGTGCGTTATGGTTTAAACGTGCATTTGGACGTTGCGCTTTACAACAGTTCTAAAGTGCTTTGTACGTCAAGGTGAACTGGTCTAACAAGTGCTGTGCCGGTTTTGGCGGCCAGCCTTTTGTGTCTATTAAAATGTTGCGTTTTCTTTGCTTACATGATTCGTCTAGACGGTTATGTGTCCATGAGGCATGATGGCGGGAGCTAGCAAAGACAGGCGGTAGTGAAGACCAGCCGTTACTTTTTTATTTGGCCGATGTCCACTAGCGATGCTTGTTTGAGTCTCACAGTTAATATATCAAAGAATTTTGTGAGCCGGCAATTTAGCTGCGTTTCAGCCGGATTAAAGCACTGTTTTACTTCCTGCCTGCATGTACTGATGCCTTTCTGCTTGAATATTGGTCGAAGTAGAATTCTTCTTATGTCCTTTAAGTTGGGGCAAATGCAGATGACGTGTACCAGATCTTCATCTCCTCTTGCGCATAAACGGCAGGACTGTGGACCTGAACTCCTTTCCCATGGCGGGAGGTGTGGGAGAATTGGTAGCTTGCCTAGTCGCAGCTTTAGGAATTTTTCTTTTGTCCTTGTTTTGACTCCCACTTTGAAGTAGGGTTGTGGTTTAAGAACTTCATAGTCGCTAAGCACTATCCAACTATGAGCCCTTCTGACTAGTGTTGCCTTGTCTTCTCGGGCGGATACCGTTTTTGTTACCTTTGTCACAATCTTTTTGAAGCTCTGGTGATCTGTGGGCGGGTCCCAAAGGTCGGTCAGTCCTAGTAGCTTTAGGGAGTCAAACAGGTACGTCCTAGCAGGTGACTTTTCGTGGCGAGACAGTTCGCTCCAAAGGTGTGCGTTTAGCGTGCCTGCCTTTGCGCTACGTATTTTGTGCCAGCTTTTTATGTATGCGCCTCTCCTTTCCACTAGTTGTTTTTGAAGCCCAAACTCTAGACGTATTTGGGCAGGTGAGGCGTATTTTGGGAGTTGGAAAATTGCTCTATATGTGTTTGCTATTAGTTTGTCCAATACAGCTGCGTCTCTCCCTTTTAACGATTCACTCCAGTACGTTAGTGCTGGTTGCAGTTTTGTGCGTATCACCTGCAGTAAGGGATCGAAGGTTAGGTCAGGCAGCTTTTTTTAAGGGGCTTCATTGGTAGGTAAATCATTGTACCCTTCCTATGTAGGCATTCCAGCTGAGGTTTATGTGAGCCTTTGTTGTCCAGCAAGATTCCTAAATATTTGTAACTGGTCGTCTGTTCCAGACATTGCCCATCTAAGTGCCAGTGGCTTTTTTTTCTCTTGTGATGGTTTATTGCCATGACTTTTGTTTTATTAAGGTTTATTTTTAGGGAGACAACTCGTTATATGACGCCTGGAGGCACATGTGGCCTGATGCCCGTGAGGGCACTTGCGTCACTGGAGCCCGGGGTTGCTGGTCCCGTATTGATCTATGGATTGCTTCACCGGATGTCCTCACTTGGCTCACTTCTGTTAAACATATGGCGCGCACTTTCTCCGACCACGCTCCCGTCCAGCTCTGTCTTCGCCCCCCTAACTCCCCACAGCGTTCATTCACATGGCGGCTTCCTCCGAATGCTCTCCGTGATTCTGTTTTTAGCGATGAGATCCAAACGGCGATTATAAACTTTGATTTAAATGTCGGCTCGGTGGAATCCCCGTCTATCCTGTGGGAAGGCTTCAAAACAGTCATACGAGGCGAGTGCATTTCCAAACAGGCAGGTGTCCTCCGCTCCATCCGCGCGGTATTGGACAGGACCAAATCGGCGATTAAGGCCCTGGATGTAGAATATGCTGCCCACCCCAGGTCAGAGACCCTTGCGATACTGCGTGCTAAGCACTCTGAATTTGTTGCTGAGGCCGACAGGGAACTCTCTTTTTTGGGTAGGTAGGCCAGAGCCCGTCGCTTCGGAGAAGGTGATCGACCCGGCAAGACCCTGGCCAATCTTCTACGTCCCCCTCGGGCAGCGTCGTACATCGCGGCTCTTCGGGATGGCGGTCTTGCCAGAACCACCTCCCCTGCAGAAATCCAGGTCCGCTTCATGGACTACTACTCGCAACTTTACTCTGCGGGCCCATCTCCTTCGCCCGAGGCCTTTGAACAGTATTTCGATACCCTTGCGCTGGTGTGGCTTGAGGACCACCATCGTGAATTTTTAGATGAGCCCTTCTCTAAGGAGGAGATACTAGAGGCTATAAATAGTCTTCCTAGCGATAAGGCTCCTGGACTGGACGGCCTACCCGCCTCGTTCTACAAGGCTTTTGCCGCACATTTGGTGCCACACTTGGCCGCCATGTATAACGACTCCTTCGATACAGGCCTCTTTCCGTTATCACTCCGCGAGGCAATGATAACGCTACTCCTCAAGCCGGACAAACCTGCTGACAGTAGGGACTCCTACCGCCCCCTCTCTTTAATTAACATCGATAATAAGATCTTCGCTAAGTTATTGGCCTCCCGTCTTCTCCACCTCATGCCCCTTATTGCCCTCCCCGATCAGTCCAGTTTCATTCCGGGCCGTGCCACCTCGCATAATCTTCGCACTATATTTTCGGTCCTTCATCAAATAAACCCTAACCTCCCCGCAGTAGCTGCGCTACTCGATGCCACTAAGGCATTCGATACGCTGGAGTGGCCCTTCCTCTTTTTTCTCTTACCGCGCTTAGGTTTCAGTAACGTTTTCATTCGCAAGATATCTCTTCTTTACACTCGCCCCTCTGCCCGCCTACGAATTAATGGTCAGGTATCAGCACCCATACTGATTGAACGTGGCACTCGACAAGGCTGCCCGCTCCCCCCATGCTCTTTGCGATTGCGATGGAGCCGCTTGTGGCCCGGCAACACCATACTCAGAAGGGTATAGGCTTTGCAGCCCGCGCCCTCTTGGTTTCCCTGTATGCCGACGACATCACGCTGTATGTCCGGCATCCCCAGGACAACCTCAGCCCCCTAGTCCGGGAAATTATTCGATTTGGTGGACTGTCTGGTAACCAGGTGAACTGGAGCAAGTCAGTGTTGTTCCCTCTTACCGATGCCACCACCCCGTTCACGCCGGACTTTCCTTTTGTCTGGGCCTCTGGTCCCACCCGTTATTTGGGAATATGGCTGAGCAGGAACTCGGACGACCTCTGGAGGGCCAACTCGGGCGCACGGTGGACTGGCTGGAATCTAAGATACCCCATTGGAACCGACTCCCCCTGTCTCTGGCGGGCCGCATAGCTATTGCCAAGATGGTGGTCCTCCCGAAATTCCTTTATCTCTTCTTAAACATTCCAATACCTCTTACTGCACATTTCTTTCGCAAAATCCGCTCTTTGATCATTTCTCTGGTCTGGGCGGGTAAACAGCCACGGATTGCATATGACATCCTGACTCTCCCAATGTCATCGGGCGGCATGGGCGCTCCCAATTTCAAACTCTATGCCTTAAGTGCCCAGGCCAGTTTCCTACATTTCTGGATCCACCCCACCCCTTATCAGCCGCATGTGGCGGTTGAAGCTGACCTGGCGGCTCCCTGGCCGCTGACTACCGCCCTGTTCGCCCCGAGGTGTCGTCCAGGTGAACACGGTTGAGACACTGCGTTGGGCCTGGCAGGGATTGCGCCGTCTATCTAATTCACCGTCGTTATCGGCTAACGCTATGCCTATTGTGCGACACCCTGCCTTCCCCCCTCTCCAACCCACTGGCATGGCCAAACATGCTGCCCGAATGAAGCTGACGATTCTGGCTGACCTTTACCCCGGTGACACTTTTTATTCCCCTCCAGCCTCATCGGGCCCAATGGACACACTGCTCTTTTACCAACTGCGGGCTATCTGCAAGACGCTGCACCCCACGTTTCCCCAACCTCCACCCCCAATGCCGGCTCTTGACTACATATACACGTCCCCCACTCCTCGCAAATTGGTAACTAAATTATACGCCATAACGCTGTCGACCACCTCCATCTCCACCGACCGTGCACGCACGGCATGGGGCGAAGAGCTGGGCATGGACATCGCACAATCAGATTGGAGATATTGCTGTAATCAGACGAAGAGGCTTTCTCCCAACTATCGCCTTCGTCTCATCCATTTTAAACATTTGCATAGGCTGTATCGCACTCCGGTTCAGCTACATAGGCTGGGACTTACTCCCCACGATAGATGCATGCGGTGCTCCGCCCCTGCCGCGGATTTTACTCACCTTGCGTGGTTGTGCCCCAGGGTATCGGATTTCTGGCTAGCGGTGTGTGCGGCTATATCTGAGATCACGGCTGCGCAGGTTCGGCCTGACCGCCCGTTGTGCCTGCTGGGCTTTGTTAAATTCTGCCCGGATGCTTCACGCCGCCTGATCGCGATGCTGCTGGTTCTCGCCCGGTGCAGGGTGGCTATGTGTTGGGGCCGTAGACCGGCGCCTCAATTCTCCCACTGGCTTGAGGATGCTTCAAGATGTCAGACCTTACTATCTGAATTTTGGGACTTAATGCCTGCAAGATCCCGCCCAGCTGATATATGGGGTCCCCTGGTGTCGTACCTCCACTCCCGTCCTCAGACGAGTCGGGCGGCCTCTCCCGCGCTCCCCGCCGGCACTATGCCCGCGGCGGGCGCCGGTGCTGGACCGTGATTGCCCTTTTCCCTAACCCCATCTTTTCCCCCGACTGGGACTGCTCCTCTCCCTGTGGCGCTATTCTTTGCAAAATGCTGTTCACAGTGCCATAGTCGTGCAGTGCGGAATAACGAGTCTATCTGAATGTGATTGCCTTCTGATGTATAATTCAGTGAACAACGGGTTATGTATGATGCTCTAAATTGATGAAGTATGTATTTTGTCTATGCAGAATTTGATAATAAAGGTTTTGAAAAATCAAAAAAAAAAAAAGTTTATTTTTAGGGTGTTGCATTGGGAGAAGTTATTGGCAGTGTCCAGAAGATGTTGTAGGCCAATGGGGGTCCGACTTATCAGTACTAGGTCGTCCGTGTATAGCAGGTTAGACAATGATGTTTTGCCCAGTTTCGGTGCATGTGAAGCGCACTTGTCCAAGTCCCCCGGTAGGTCGGCTAGGAAGAGATTAAAAAGTAGGGGCGCTAAGACGCACCCTTGCTTCAGCCCTTTAGAGGTGGAGATTCGCCTTGAGAGGTGCGTCCCCTCTCCAAGTTTAATCCTGATCCAGGTATCAGTGTGCAGCAGTATCAGCTGGTCCAAGAGGGGTTTCTGTAACTCCCAGCTGTCTAGTTTTTGCCATAATTTGGCGCGATCTACATGGTCGAAGGCTGCAGTGTAGTTGAAGCATAGAAACAATGCTTGTTTTGCTGCTTTGGCCGCGTCCGTCAACAGCGCGAGTGCCATGATGTTAGTAGTTGTTCCTTGTCCGCGACAGAACCCAGTTTGATTGGCTTGGATAATGGAGTTTTCTGAGGCCCAAGATGTTAATTCTTCCAAAATTGTTCCTGCGTAATATTTTGCCTCGATGTCGATTAGGGCAATTAATTGATAGTTGTTTGGGGCTTTCCTATCGCCCTGTTTGAATATGGGGCTGATTATCGATCCTTTCCAAGACTCCGGAATTGTGAGCGTGCCTTTTATGTTCCTTAGAACTGGTGCTAATTCGCTGCTCCAGTACTCTGCATCGTGTTTGTAGAGTATTGGAGGGATTCCGTTGGGGCCTGGGGCTCCTGCAGGTCTACCCTTGGCTATTTGTCTCCTAATCTGATGTGCAGATATTTCAGAGCAGTTTTTTTTGTTGTTTGGTGGTGGTTCTGGGGCTGCTGCCGATTCTGTTCCCCAGTGTTTTTGTCTGCTCCAGGTTGGATCAATGTACTTTGTCTGGGGTTTTGCGTCCTTTCACCCCGGTCGTCAGTGACCCTTCCTTTTATTCCGATCCGGGTTTTTTTATCAACCTCATCCCTCTTTTGCAGGTTGTTAAAGTGGCTATACAGGTATTCTACCCAAGCCGCCTCTGTTATGTTGGAGTTTACCCCTGGATGGTTCGGTCGCTGGATTCTGTTGATCGTTTCCCAAAACTTGGCACTGTTCTTTTGTTTGGCGTCGTGAAGTATCTTAGCCCATAATTCTTCAATCTTTTCTTCTCCCATTTCTTCCTTTTTAATTGTGCCTTTTGTTTCCGCAAGTCGCTTTACAGATCTGGGTTTTGTGGGTTTTTACGAAGCCGTCTTAACGTTTGGTTGATGGTTCGTTTTAGATTCTTTGATTCTGGGGTGATTGCTGCTCTGAATCGGGTGGCCACACATTTTCCCGGTTTCCTTCCTATCCTAGTGGCAAATTTCTCTCCAAGTGTTGTTGTGAAGTTCTCCCATGCTTTCCCGAGCGATACTGGGATATCATTCCCTTGGCTGTGAAGTATTTTCGCCATGGCTGATATTTCCTCGATGTTGCTAGGTTTGCACCTTATTCGTCTAAGGTCGGAGGTCGCTTCTGTGCGAGGTGTTTTGCATGCCTCTAATGAGTAAGCTGAGCTTACTTTTAGTGTTACTTCCTGGGGTAGGTGATCACTGTGTTCGTTATCGCCTATTCTGTAGGAGTCGATTTTTTTTAAACATGGGTAGTGTTGCAAAAGTGAAGTCTAGGTAGGAGGTAGCTATTGATGAGTGAAATGTGGCAACCGGCGGGTTGCCCTCCTGAAAGCAGCCGTTCAGTGCTCTCATATTTAGGTGTTCAAGTTCTTGGAGCAGGTTCTTCGAGCATCTTGTTGGTTTCCCCACACTTGCTGTGCTTTGGTTCGGTATTCCCCATGTGAAGGATTGGTCATGGACAAGATCGTCCTCAGGCCCAGAACCGATAAGATGTAGGTTGAAGTCTCCTGCCAGGATAATGTGGTCTGCGCCCTGCTCTTCCATGACCCTTTTCAACTCGTTGACCAACTCTTTTGCAGCTTTTGTATTTTGTTTTGGGTGCACATAGATGTTAATTAGTATGATTTGCTGGTATTTCGTGCTGTGCTTGAGTGTTATCTTTACTGCCTGGATTGCACTCGGGGCTTCGATGTGTGCCTCTATTGGTAAGAGGTCTCCTATTGTTCTTATTGAGGCGAGTACCATCAAGATGGCCAAGGTGGGATACCTTCCTTGCTGGAACGAATTGTGACGCGTACCCCTGGAGCTCAAATGCCTTGTCCTCCCAGGTTTCCTCGAGCAAAATCATATCAACAGATGAGCCTGAGGTACTAAATTACTTAAAAACATTTTTGTTTGCTAGACCGTTAATGTTCCAGATGCAAATGTGGATTTTGCTTGGCTCTCCAGAAGCTGTTGGGAGACAGGGCATCCCTTGTCAATTGGAGCGCTCTATTGTTATTGTACGTTGTATTTGCGTCCAGGTGGGGGCTATCGACTGTGAGGCTGAAGCTTTATACTCAATGGCTGCATTCAAATTTGTGGCCGTTATATGAGTTAAGTTGTCTCCTGGGGTGCTACGGCGAGCGCCTTTTAGTACTGATGTAGTAGGTTTGAGTTGATCATTAGTAGATGTGTTGAGGAAGGGCGTTGGGTAAGGTGGTCTTAGCTCAGCTTTTAGCTTTATCCCCCATCGTAGAAACGGGTTTTCTTCTTCCATGATTTTATCAACTCTCTCGTTGGTTTTCCATTTTGTTTTGGTTGCTTCTGGGCACTGCGGAATGTTGGTCGGTTGAAATTTGATTGAGAGTAGGTCTACTGTGGTTCGATTTTCCAAACCCGTGATGGAATGCAGAAGACACATTATGTTCCCTCTGCTTAGGGTATCCGCTCTTCCCCGGGTTGCGTATTCGGGGAAAAATATGATAGTGTCTGTTCCCTTTGCTTCCTTTTCTTCGGTTTCTTGAGGAGAGATTGCTTTGTGAAGCTTGAGCCTTGGTGAAGCAGGATTCCTTATGGAGGCTTCTTGTTTAGCATTGTCATGGCAGGTTTGTTGAGGTACGACTACTGTCTGGTCCTTGTCCGATACATTGGTAGTAAGTTCATTCTCCTTATGCGACCTCTGTTGTGACTCCCTCAAATTAGTCAGAGGGCCGTCTCTCAGTTTGGGCCTTG
Organism: Calotriton arnoldi; assembly: GCA_963921515.1. Taxonomy (NCBI): domain Eukaryota; kingdom Metazoa; phylum Chordata; class Amphibia; order Caudata; family Salamandridae; genus Calotriton; species Calotriton arnoldi. Next base: position 2,179,000 of record CAWUFW010001036.1, on the reverse strand, counting down.
GAGTGTGTGCCGCGCTTATGACCTTACCGGATTTTTGTTTCGTAGTGGCTAGCTGTTTGCTTGTCCGGCTGTTCCCCTGTTCGTTGCAATCTGTTGTAAAGCTTTGTGGAGAGGATCGCGGTGGTGGTTCCACGATTGACGCCCGCGTGGCGTTGAGGGTTGTAGTAGAGTAGTCCGGCGTGTCGTCAGAGATGATGATGACTGAGGTGCGGCTGATGTCCTCAAATTCGAAGAGAGTTGCCGGAGGTTGGTTTTTACCACAAAGGCTCAAGGCGGCCAGCTTCTTGTTCCTTCCCTTCCTGGTTTTTTTCCGTCGTGCTTTCCTGGGCAAGCACTTTTCACTGACTGTGCTCTCTTTGATTGGGTTTTTTATTTTACTGTCTCCTTGGTGGTGGTTTGGGCTTGACAGTGTGTTCCCTGTTTTGTGGTGTCCTGGTGTCGTTGTGTTTCTTTCTGTGGGTCTATCAAATAAGCTGTTGTACGGCAGGGTGTTTGGTTTTATATCTGTTAGTAGGTCTCCTAGCATTGATGGCAGCGTGAGTAGTTTGTCAATTATTGGAGCACAAGTACATTCGGATTGCAGTGTTGCGGATCCTTGTGTGGCTTCTTGCCCTCGTTTTATGAGCCAGTTTAGTTCTGCTAGTTTCCTTTCTATCCCTGAGGTGAAGTCTGCTAGGGTTTGAAGAACCGTAAGCTGCGGATCGATTTTGGGAGATTGATGTTGAAGGGCCGTAGCAGAGTATTGCATAGTACTTAGTATAGTTGCCCATATGGGTTCTGTGAGTGTTGATTCTGTAAGGGTAATTTGTTCAGCCCTGGGCTCATTTAGGGATGCGGAGTTGGAATGTGGTGATGGTGGCTTGTAATTGTATGAGGCAACAAGTTCCTCCCATTCCTGCGAGGCAAGGAAGGTCATATCGCCCTCTGTTGAGTTGGAGTCTTCATACGGAGGTGGTAGGTGGCGCAGAGATGGTGTATTGTTTAGTGGTTCATTGAAGGCTGACGAGATGGCGGCTGCGATTGCTGTTTTCTGTAGGGGAGAGCTGTTTTTTGGTTGTGTTGTCCTTGACCAAACGATTTGTTCTATCAATTGGCTTTGCTCTTGGGAGAAGAGTTGGGTGTCCTTGGGTCCTGGTCGCTCGATTTTTTCCACTTGTTTTGGTGTGTTTGTAGAATTCGCGGTGTGTGGACCTGGCTGGCTGATGTTCTCCATTGTGGGGATTTTTTTTCCCTGAGTGGTCTGGTCGGGCTATTTTTTGGGCTTCTAAGTGGCTCCTGGGCAGTTTCTCCACGGGTTTTATCCTCTAATTGGTTGCTAGTCTCGCTGTTTGTCTTGGTGTCTGCGTCTGTTTTTTCTGCATCTATTTTATCTCGGTCCGGGCCCCAATCTATGTCATGTGGTTTGCCCTTTTCAGGTGAATGTGGGCTTGCGGGGTGCATTCAAGTCTCCTTGGTTGTAGGGGGGTCAGCAGCCCCTTAATATCGTCGTTTGTGGAGTAAATGGCTGTTCCAGGGTCTTTCAAAAAGGAGAATTTTGTATAAATTTTTGGCTGGATAGTGCATGATTTTTTCCTTTGGGGGAACCCCCTCGTGGTTTGTATCCTGTGTCGGGAGGGTAATCAGTTGAGAATTTTTTGTGTGTGCTGAGCCACAGGTTCCCATGGCTTCTGTGTCGCAGGGGGGAAAACGGAAGGTGGCATCACTGTGCCCCTTGTTTGGGAGATCATTGCTTGTGTTGTTTAGGGGGGACGTTAATTATGTTGTTTTTTGTGCCACTTTTTGTTTTGAATGCAAGGGGAATCATCACCTTTGGGTTTCCATTGCTTTAACTTCGGCTTTGGTTTTGCCGGGGCCCTCCTTACTTTGCCTGATTTCATCTGTTCCTTCTTTATTACCCTGATGTTCCTAGTTTTCCTAGTTTTGTTGTTTGCTGTTTTCCCCTCAAATTGTTGCTTAGTGTCTTCCTTGAAGCTCTTTTGCGGTTTTTACCCTCTCGTGCTCGTTTTCCTCATGTTGACTCTCCTGGTTTGTCCCAGGGGATCCTGGGGTTCTCCTGGGTTTCGCCTGGGGGTGCGGGCAGTATTTATTGTGTTTGATGTGTTTTAAGCCCCCGTTATTGTTCCTTCTGGGTGGGCCAGGGGGGCTTAACAGACAATAGGTGGTGTTGAAAGAATATCTAGTGCAATGTCAGAGTGATGATTTAATTTGCAGGGAAGAGGGGACACTCTCCTGGGGGTTTCGTTTTGTTGGCAGTTTTGTTAGCAGTTGATCCAAGTTTTCTGTTTCCACATGTGTTTTTGCTTGTTTTGCACTTGATGGCTGGTGAGCGGAGTTTGCAGTGAGAGGATCACTTGGGGTTTGGGCCAGCAGGGAAAGGAGCAGCCCGGGCGAGGAGAAACCAGGAGCACAGCAAGGAGAGGGCGGTGGAGAAGGAGAGCCTGGGCAGGAGCTTCGGGACCAGGTCAGGCTGGGCCGCTTCTGCGGTGCCAAGTCTGCACTTTGCAACCAAGCCTCTGCTCTCAGAGCACCCCCCCCCTCTTGCGTCCTCACCACTCACCCCAACCCCCACTGATGCTCCTGCTCCTATGCTGTAGGTTAGAGCTATCCAAGCAGAGGCAAGGCAGGCAGGAAGAAGCCCCGGGCCTGATGTATAGAGGGCCCGTGGGACACAGTGGGGCGTGAGCCCTTGGCTGGTTCGGAGCTACACACAGTTCACAGAGTAGTTCTTGTTCTTATGGCTGATTGCGATCGCCTTCCTCTTTGCAATTGGGCAAGGGCAGGAGCCAGATAGCCAGGCAGCCAGTCGGTACAGAATCGAGCACGACGGGGCCAGGTCGGGAGATGGGGCAAAGCGCAGGTGGCAGACAGACAGCGGCACCGGCACCAGGGCGGGGCCAGTGACGCGACTCGCGCTCAGACGCGGTCGCAATCGCCGCCGGCTCACCTCTGTTCCACTTTCCACTTTCACTGCTGAGTCTCTCCGCACTGCCCGCCATCTACCACCCTCTGTCACTGGGCCTGAGTCCAAGTCCGGCTCAGATGCTGTCAGATGCTGTCTCCAATCCGATCCGCTACAGCCGCCTCTGCGGTCTGCCGGAAGCACACCTCGCACAAACCAGATTCAAAAGAAATGGTGGAACATCAATGCCTCAAAGTTAGTTAGACTTCCTAGAACACCTGGTAGTGAAATACTGTTGATTTCGTTTTCACTATTGAAAGGCTATGTGTGCCATAGGCTAACATGTTAGGTTATGTTAACAGCACTTTTAGCGCACACAGCTACTCCAAGGAGTGCCCTGGTGCATGCCCTGCAGGGTAATTAGACGAATCACAGAAGACTATTCAAAAAGTAGGGTTTTCAGTCTTTCTGATAGCCTTTGGGGCACTCAGAGCGCGAAGCTCCACTGGGAGTTGATTTCAGGCTACAGCCCCTAACAGTGACCGAGATCTGCCACCGGCCTTCTGTTTGCGGAATCTGGGGGTCGCATGCCATTAGCTTGGTAGAAGAACATAGATGCCTAGCCGGTGAGTAAAAGCTAAATCTTGTTCTCAAATAGGCTCAAAATTTGGCTCCTAGTTAATCCGCTAGCTGAATGAGGGGAGACAGATGTTAAGCAATAGGGGGCTTAATACCGAGCCCTGAGGGACCCCTGTGACCAGATCCTGGGGGGCAGCCGCAAAGGGCGGGATCTAGTTGTGCTGGGTTCTGTCCTTCAGATAGGATTTAAGCCAATTCCAGGCTGACCCTTCCACGCCGATTTCCCGAAGGTGGGCTAGGAGCAGAGCATGCAGGACTGTATCAAACGCAGCCGATAGGTCCAAAAGGATAAAGGCTGCGCTGCTCCCGAATCTAAGGTTCCACGTATTGGCCCAGATATTTCAGCCAGCACTGTTTCAGTGCTGGGTAAAGATATGAAGCCTGATTGAACCGGATGAAGAAGTTCATGCCGTTCCACAAACTATCAAAGAAAACTCTTGTCAGACCTAGATCTCTTTATAAACGGCCTCCAATAGGCTCACACTCAGTGCAGATCCCCAGCACAGAACTAAACACATTTTTCAAAAATACATTTTAGTTTTATTTAATAAATATTATTTGTCAGTCATTTTTTATTTGAATTTATATAGCTTTTTCGTTCATACCAATTCATTCTTAACAGAATTGTACATTAGATTCGCATTTTATGTAAAAAAAGGTAAACATCATAACATTTCACAAATGCAAAACCAAAAATGTCTGTATAGAGGTTTTTCCTATAGAGAAAAGCAAAATGACATACAAGAATCAATAAATAACATCATAAAAATTAACTGTAACCCCACGCTCAACCATCAAGCAGTCACTCTCACCAATCAGAACACTCACACATGCAGGACACTTACACAAAAGATGAAATTAAGTGGGAAACTCCTGTCTTTTTCAAATGACATACACTGTTTCATGATTATGTAGTTTGACTCAATCTAAGGACTATCCACTGATGTGTTGTCTTAGGAGGGTTTCCCATATGGTCGGTCAACGCACGTTTCGGTGGATAGGCATTACAACCACCTTCATCAGGACCATATTGATTAGAAGATAAATCACAAGTGTGAACGGGGGTTATCTGTGAAATAACAAAGAAAAAGTTGTTTTCCAATTTTGCTGCGCTAGGAGATCAATCTGTGAACACAACATATATGGAATTGCTCCACGACACCCACATGTAATTATTGTGGTGTGGTTCGTTTTCCCATTCTCTACGATCGCGATATCCACTGTGATATTACTATCTAGCCGTTCCAACATGGCGCTCTCTTTCAAGACATATAGAATTAAATCATTCTCATATTCACATACTAGGTATGCATTGTGTCCTCTATGTATATTTTTTGTATCTTTTTTTTTTTTTTAAATTCACTTCAGGACTCAATTCCTCCATTCTAGTTCTGGACTCAATGTGGGGGCCCCTCCCAAATTTGGAAATTGCCTGGTGGCACCCACATGTCAATAGTGTGGTGGGGCTCTATGTCTATTTCCCATTAATTGTCACATCTACCCCGATGTTGGTATTCAGCCTGTTCTAATATGTCGCTCATTTCTGAAAAATATAGAATGATTATAGTCTTGCACTTATATTGCCAGGGATCCCCTCTTGACACCGTCACCCCTTTATTTGTTTATTGTTTTGCATAACATAGTAAGATTTTTTTTGTTGTACACTTGTTGTATGCTATACAGCGTGAGCATTTACCCACGTGAAGTGAATTAACCACTGAGTTTACGCTCAGTATATAGGCAGTCTCCCCCGCCCAACCTGTGCAAGTTGGAGCAGGCTGTAGAGACGTGGCACACACGACTGAGTGTGCGCATGTATTAGCGGACTACGAGACATCCTGGTATGGACTGAGGCCATGTGCTTGGGTAGGGGGTACTTTGTATCGTTATAAAGGTTATAGCGAGTGCATCCAGCACTCGGCGAGGGTTAAAGTACAGGATCTGCTTGTCATGCAGGACGGGGGTGATGGGGGATCTGTGAGACGTCTCCCTAGTCTCTGGAGATTAGTTAGTACCGAGACTAAGTCTCTGCCTCTCAGTGCTACAAATAACTTTTAAATATAAGCGTCTGTCACACATGTTAAAATTCTATCGTGACAACATGGCACATCAGCAATACTCTGCATGGATATAGGCGCCAATGAGATGTGCCTCATCCTTACCAGTATTGGGTAGATTACTGCCATAAGCAGTCCCTGGCGTTTAGCAAATTTCAGACTTTAGTGTTCGTATTATAATACTTACTCTGAGTTGCTCATGGCAACATATGGTATATCGCAGTCAACTTTGTGTGACTTTGTGTCCTTGTATTGGGTTATAGCACAAACCTCTGCACTGCACTACGCAAGAGATGGGACCTAGTTTTTAGGTACCATATATAATATTGCATACCAGACCAGATCTAGGGTTTGCCTGGATACTGATCTTTGGATCTTTAGATACTTACCACATTTTGCATTATATTCATTACAGAAACCATACACTGTCTTTTTGAGAATATGCCGTAACAACTAGACTAAAGCAAACACAACTAGGCTGGCAGTGGACATTACAGAGTATCAAACGGATGATTGATTCTCTTTGCATATAACAAATAGGGTAAGATTAGCAAATATTTCGACATTCTACTCTACTGTCAAACACGGAGAAACGTAGTCTAGCTCACTCTAACTTTATTATCTTGCAGAGCTGGATACAACAGCATCTTTTAGACTTATTTAGAGTGTCTTTATTCTGTATTACAGACATTTTGCCTGGCTCTAACAAGCTACCATTTGACATTGAGATGGATGAAGGATCTCTCACTGTATAAGGTGCACTATGAAAGACTTTGTGTCTTATTTTTTGATTCTCCCTAGCTTCTTCTGGCACCTCTTGCATCTTTTCTTCTGCAATCTAGGTGCGAGGTTTCCTTTCCATTTTATTTTGCTCATGGGTCTTTCCTATAGTGAGATTTCAAACCCCCAGTAGCACACCTATAGTCCTTGCTCTGGAGAAAAGAGCAATGGACTCACAAATTCGGTGATCTCTTGCAGGATCTCAGGGGTTGTATGCATCACAGGCTTGCACTAAAGTATGCCAATTCCTCCAAATTGATTGTACGCTTGAACTTAGTTTTGTCTCTGGCAGTCTCCTAGAGCAGCAAAATTGGAAAACAACTTTTTCTTTGTTATTTCACAGATAACCCCCATCCACACTCGTGATTTATCTTCTAATCAATATGGTCCTGATGAAGGTGGTTGTAATGCCTATCCACCGAAACGTGCATTGACCGACCATATGGGGAGACCCTCCTAAGACAACACATCAGTGGATAGTCCTTAGATTGAGTCAAACCACAATCATGAAACAGTGTATGTCATTTGGAAAAAAACAAGAGTTCCCCACGTAATTTCATCTTCTTGTGTGTGAGTGTCTTGCATGTGTGAGAGTGTTCTGATAGGTGAGAGTGACTGCTTGATGGTTGAGAGTGGGGTTACAGTTAATTTTTATGATGTTATTTATTGATTCTTGTATGTCATTTTGCTTTTCTCTATAGGAAAAACCTCTATACAGACATTTTTGGTTTTGCATTTGTGAAATGTTATATGTTGTTTACTTTTTTTACATAAAATTCAAATCTAATGTACAATTCTGTTAAGAATGAATTGGTATGAACGAAAAATCTATATAAAATTAATTTAAAAATGTCTGTGCTGGCAACCGCACGGGCCGCTTACTAGCTGCCAGACTTCGGGCTCAGAGACAACGAACGCAAGTATCCTCACTGTAGGACAGCGATGGGGAGGAGATAATGGGAGACCAGGACATAGCGAGGGCCTTCCGGGACTGCTATCAGAAGCTATACACGGCTGATCTCTCAACAGACCAGGCGACACTAGAGTACCTAGACTCAGTCGAAATGTCCACACTAACGCCCGGACCAGAAGGCACAACTAGATGCCCCCATTAGAATTGACGAAGTCATCACTGCGATATCGCGTCTTAAGTTGCTCAAGTCTCCCGGCCCAGACGGGTTCCCTGCCCTCTACTATAAGAAATTCTGTCACTTACTGGCCCCGCTGCTGGTCCGCCTGTTTAATTCCTTCGAGGGGGAGGACGCGATTCCCACTACAATGCTGGGGGCCGCCATAGTGGTTCTGCCGAAGCCCGGCAAGGATCGGCAACAATGCGGCTCATACCGCCCAATATCGCTCCTCAATGTCGATTTTAAGATATTTACTGGAATACTCGCGGCCCGACTAGGCCCATGCATGCTCAACTTAATTGAGCCCGATCAAGCTGGGTTTATTCAATCCCGCCAAGGCGGAGACAATACCAAACGGATATTACATCTCGTTGATAAAGCTAACCAGACAAAACTCGACGCGATCCTCCTGACTATAGATGCCGAAAAGGCGTTTGATCGTGTAGACTGGCGCTTTTTGGGGCACACGATGGCTAAATTTGGTTTGGGTGAGAGATTTAGGGAATGGGTGGGCTGTTGCTACAGCGGTCCTACAGCCCACATTAGAGTGAATGGCTCAACTTCGCAGCCCTTCGCGATCCGGAGGGGACACGGCAGGGATGCCCGCTGTCACCACTCCTTTTTGCATTATACATCGAACCCCTTGCGCAAAGAGTCCGTGACAATCGCAACATCCAGGGCATTTCATTTGGGGGGGAAACTCATCCAATCAGTCTCTATGCTGATGATGTGATAGCGGCGCTCGAGGAGCCTAGGGTCTCCCTTCCGGCATTTCTGGAGGAGCTGGAGACATTTGGTGAAGTGTCCGGCTTCAAAGTTAATGCTGGGAAGTCGCTCATTCTAGATCTTCACCCGACACCGGCATTGCTTAAAAGGCGAGAGGGCGATATGTGCGGCATCCAGGTAGTGGATTCAATCCCATACCTGGGGTTAGAACTAGCGCCGTCAGTGAATCAAACGGTGCACCTGAACTACGCCCGTTTGGCCCAACAGGCAAAAGAGACCTGAATAGCTGGAGTAAGCACCAGCTTTCCCTCCTTAGACGAGTTGCGGCGATTAAAATGTCCTTACTGCCCAAAGCACTATTTCTCTTCCAAACTCTCCCAGCGCCACCACCTCCCGGGGTAATAACTTCATTGCAACGCGACATCAATCGTTTCATCTGGGCGGGAGCGCGGCCACGCATGGGTAAAGCGCTGGGATACCAAAGACCGGAGCAGGGTGGGTTGGGAATTCCAGACCTCCTTGGCTACTACAAAGCCGCGCAGTTGAGATACTTAGTGGAGTGGGTCCGACCGGAGTCGGAAAAACGGTGGCTCTTCCAGGATAGGGCCCTAGCCGGGGTACCACTCTGGAGGGTTCCCTTCCTGAGGAAGGCGCAGCACCCACTAGGCATCATGCGCTCTCCCATCACTAAATCGGTGATGTCGGTGTGGGAGGGGGTAGCGGTCCGCAGAAAGTTTACTACATACCCTTCACCTCTGACCCCATTGTTCGGGAACAGCGATTTCACGCCAGGCTGGTCCGATAACGCGTACACAGCATGGCATGGCACCCCCTGCCGCTCAGTGGGCCACCTATTCGACCCGTCGGGAATTATCCCCTTTACTCAGCTGAAACAAGACTATGGGATCCCAGAAGAAGAGCGGTTTCGATACATGCAATTGAGGCACTGGGTGCTTCAACCGGACATAAAAACAGAGGGGGGCCGCAAGTTAACCCACTTCGAAAAATGGCTGATTACAAAGACTACGGATAAGGGCTTGGTCTCCAATATATACAACATGCTCAGACACACCACGCAAACACGAACCACACCGAGCAAGAAAAGATGGGAGCGGGAGTTAGGAGGGGAGCTCACGCAGAAGGACTGGGAGGGGATCTACTCCAGGGCAAAACACACAGGTCGCAAACTGGCTAGCATAGAGACCGCCACGAAAATCGCTACCTATTGGTACCTTACTCCGGTCCGCCTACACAGGGGCAATCCGCAACATAGCTCTGCCTGTTGGAGGGGCTGTGGTGAGGAGGGCACGCTGCTGCACATCTTGTGGGACTGCCCGCTACTCTCCCCTACTGGGCTGAGATCCTCGAAGTGGTAGACGAGCTGTTCGATACACAGATCCCGAGGCTCCCGGTGTACGTGGTCTTAGGGCTTCCAAATCCAATCACATATCCACTTAAGAGCGTGAAGGGACGCCAAATGGGGTTGACATTGGGGGCCGCACTGCAAAACATACTGTCTCACTGGGGTACCTCCACTTTGCCCAATCCCACGGGTTGGCTACACAGACTCTGGTTCATCCTGGGCATGGAGCGCATTTCGGCTACCCTGACGAACTCCACTACCTCATTCCAGACAGTGTGGGCCCCTCTCTTGAAACTGTTATCGTCTGAATTCAATGAGGTTACACAACCCAAATACCTGCGGGTGCTCCGATTGTCGGATCTATGGAGTCCCCCATAGCTCTCGCAGACCCTTTCACTAACGCTCTAACAGCACTCGTATCACATTGGCCCTTCAAGGGCGCAGGAACTACCGGACGGGGAGGGGGGTGGGTGTTATTGTTTTTAGTTTATTACAGAATGAACCAATTCAGGGTGTGGCCTTCGCAAGGGAGAGGAACATGGCATTATACAGCATGCATTATTCTTTTTGGATACACCCTCCAGGCTATGTTTTTCACCATAAGGTACCCGATACTGCACTATGAATATTCTAATGTCATCTCTGTATGTTGTGAGTTTTTCTTTTGTGAAAATTCAATAAATACATTTAAACATAAAAATGTCTGTGCTGGGGATCTGCCCTGAGTGTGAGCCTATTGGAGGCCGTTTATAAAGAGATATAGGTCTTACAAGAGTTTACTTTGATAGTCATTGTCTTTCCCCCTCACTCTTGGACCTTGAAGTTCATATAGGGGGTACCTTTCCTCATATGACATGCCGTTCCACAAAACCAGATAATTGATTGTTAACCTGGTTTTCCAGGACCTTGGCCACTGCTGGGAGAAGGGAGATGGGGCAATAGTTAGAAGGTAGAGCAGGATCCAATGAGGGTTTCTTAAGCGAGGGAATAATCATGGCCTGTTTCCAGGCAGAAGGTACCCTGGCTGAGGATAGGGATAAGTTGAGCAATGCATTACCCACAGGGTCAATAGCCTCAGCTGCACCTGCCAGAAGTTTAGTCGGGCAGAGATCAATTGGGGAGCCAGATTTAGGATTTTTTTAAAGCTGCAAGGGAGTCACTCAAGGATATAGCTTCAATGCCTCTAGTTTAGCCTGTGGGTTAGGGATCCTCACAGGAGGGAACTCCCCCACGACTTCTGGCTATCAAAGGCACCAAAATTAGCTTGGATGGCACGAACCTTATCGTTAAAGAAACCTGCAAGTTCATCGCAGCATTCCTGCGACAACGCATGGATACGAATCACAGCTTTGGAGGAAAGAAAGCCAAAGATTTCTTTGGCATGGTTGCCAGAATGGGCAATACATTCCACATAATAGAGGCTTTTCGCTTTGGAAATGGAAGCAGAATACTTCTTTTGAAGATCTCTCTATCCTCTGGACTATACTTCTGCCTCATCTTGCGTTCTAGCTTCTTGCACTGTCTCTCCAGTTTTAGGGGGCCGGAAAACCAAGGCTTCGAGGGGGGAGTTCCGATCTCGACTAAGCTGGACCGTGGGGGCGAGTTGGTCAACCACTTTATTGATCCAGATGTTATAGCTCCCTAGTGCTTCCTCAATTTCCCCCGACAGCATGGGAGTAAGACTCGGCTAACACCTTTCTAAATTCCTCGGGGTCGATCTTATTGACAGCTTTCCCTGCTGCCTATTGACCTTAGTAGCCTGCATTGGCTTATTCTGTATTTGCCAGGAGACTTTAATCAGGAAGTGGTCCAACCAAATCACTGGAAATGGGTCCTCCACTAATAGTGACTTATTAGAGCACACTAGATCCAAGTATGACCACCTCGATGAGTGGGGTGCGTGACAAATTGTTCCAGGCGAGCTTGGTTCATAGAATCAAGAAACTCCAGCCTATCCTCAGCTTCTCGGTTATCCACATGAATACTGAGATCACAGAGGAAGATGAAATGAGAGTAGCGAAGCGCCAGAGGGGTAATCACATCGTCCAGGGCTTTAAGAAACGTGCCGGCTGGACCAGGGGGCCTGTAAACCAGGACTCCCCCCTTCCCCCCCCAAAGCATACCGAGGGGAGAAGGTAAAACAAAAACCCAGTGCTTCAGCACCCACCATTTCCGCTAGCTCAATCCATTGGCAATTCAAATGTTCCCTTAACACAATTGCGACTCCCCCAACAGGCCCCAGCTTCCGATCCACCCTGAAGATTCTGAAACCGTCCGGGATAGCCATCTCAATCATCGGACCACAGCTCTCAGACAGCCATGTTTCGGTGAGAAAGAGCAAATCAAGAAGCTCCTCGTGAAGCATATCAAAGTGGTCCTGTGTATGCTTAGGAACAGAGCATGCATTAATCAGAGCTGCCTTAAACGTGTACTTGTGCTGGCTAGCTTGAGGCTGCATTCTTGGTTGTAGAGATAATGTATGCCCTGGCATTAGCTTGAAGTGACACTTGCTGCACTTCAGCACGTGTTCGCCTGCCAAATCCCAGCTGCCATCTCCGGTGCAGTTAGCGGGGGCTAATAGTAAAAGCTCCTTACTGTTATACATTAGTGGAGGCAACTTAGTATTTCTTGCACCACGGGCAGCATGGCTGGCGCTGGACGCTTCCGGGCGCAGAGGGGATTGCCTTAGGTATTCCCCCCACGACGACTAGAGCACGCACAAACTCAAGATGGTGTCTCTAGTCGTCCCAACCCGGAAGATTTCCTCCAGCCCAGGCAGAGCTTGCTTGCTCCCCGGAGCAAATCAGATTCAAATACAAATTAATACAGATTCTAACAGGCAGGCAGTAAAATAAACATATGCGGCAGCAAAATGCACCAGACATACCCCACACTGTAAAATCACTGGGTAAGGAGTTAAAAGGTAATGAGACTGATTAGAACAGCTCAAAATAGTAGAAAACGAAAGTAACACAGGAGGTACAAACTGTGGTCTAACCACTCAAAGGCATTTTCTTTGTAGCATCTTGCAAACATAACCTTCCATTGGAACAAGATAGATAAATGGAGTTTAGGCTTCCTGAACTCAGAATTTAAAGCTACATCTTTTAGTAAAGATGATTTTTATATTGTGTGTTTGAAAATGCCACTTTTAGAAAGTGGACATTTTCTTGCTTAACAGTCCTGTGTGCCTCTGCCATTTGTGTATTCCGCGCCTGGGTTCAGGGTGACAGGAGCAGGGAATATGCATTCACACTAGACAGACACAAGGGGAGAGGGGAGTTTGAGGTGTGTGCTTCCTTTCCTGGGTGACTCATAGCCAGGCTGAATAGACCTGGCTGCATTTAAAGTAGTGAGAGGAGTTGTCACTGGCACCTGAATGGGCTGTGGCTGCCTTCCACAAAGCTGTCTCCCCCTCCTGGAGTGAGCCTGGCCTGAGCCAGGCAGTACTGGTTTATGTAGGTCAGTGGAACTTTGTTTGTGGCAACTTCAAAGGGAAATGTGGTATAAATATTGGGGCCCTGACCCAATGACTATGGAACTCTTTGGGATCAAGAAACCTACCAAGAAGAAGAGCCGGAAAAGCTGTGAGGAGAGACTACCACTTTGCTGTTTGCTTTGCTGTGTTGGCCTACAGTGGCTGCTTCTGTCTAGGGCAGTGAAAGGACTGGACTGAACTTTCCACAACATCTTCTTCTGAGTATCTCCAAGGGCTTGAAGAAAAGCTTTCCCCCTGTTCAAGAAGTCTCAGGAACAGCAAAGACTTCGCCTTTCTCTGGGTACCGCCTCTGGGACCGTGTGTTTAAGTTGCCACAGAGGGGAGCAGAAATCCGATGCCGTCACAGAGACTGGCAGCAGCGGCTCCGTGACCTGAAGGAACTGCAGAGGGCACCACCGCACTTCGCACGGCAACCCTGGTCTCACCAACGACCTCGTCCACTGCCAAGCTGCTGCTTGCACTGCGACCTGTGGACACCGCACTCCGCACCGCTTCCCTTCACCGCACTAGTCTCGCCGATGCCACTGCTGCAATCAGACAACGCTGCCGCTGCCTGCACCGTGGTCTGGGGGCACCACTCGCAAGTTACACGGTGCACCGCCCTGTCCCACATCGCAGTGTAGGCCCACCAACCCCAGTCCCATCGATCCCAGATCATCAAAGGACGCCGTTGGTTGAACCGTGACTGTCAGCACCGCAGGCTTGGCCTCACCAATACCGCTGGACGACCGCCACAGAGCCGCTGCCTACACCGCACGCCACACCGCTCCGTTCACACCACAGCCTTGACTCCCGCCACAGCCGGCCTGCACCACCATGGTCGGACAGAAACATTGGATTGGTTGGTTCACACCACTGTGGTAGCCCCAGACAGAGCCATCCTCTTCAAGGAACTATTTCTAAATCTATTTTTGCTTATTGATATTCCTGAGTAGCTGTATGTTGGATTCTTATAGTTTTTTGGTCTGCTTTTGCACAGATAAATATTGGACATTTTCCTAAAACTGGTGTTGTGTCCTTTTGTAGTGTTTTTACTGTATTATTGTAAGTTTTGAGAAAATGCTTTACACATTGCCTCTGAGATCAGTCTGACTGCTCGTGCCATGCTACCAAGGTGGTGAGCAGGGGCTATTTTAGAAGTGTAACTGCCTTATCCTGACTAGCAAGAAGGGTCCCTACTTGGTCAAGGTGCAAACCATAGCCAGCTAGAGACTCCCATTTCTAACTCTCATTGGCCTCGACACTGAGAGCCTATATACGAGTCTTCCACAAGGCGAGAAGTTGAGAGTAACAGAAGAACTTCTCCATCTTGAAAACTGGGAATACTCGTTTCCACGACAGTTTGTCTTGGAGTGTGCTAGGTTGGCACTAAGCAAAATGTATTTGCATTTGAAGGTACCTTATACTTCCAGACCCATTTGTACTACCATGGGGAGTACATTTGCCCCTTGTATTGCAGAACTGTACGTACATAATTTTGAGAGAAATTACATCATGCGTGACACCAACCTCCTCACGGTCCAGATAAAAATCTGAAAGAAGTACTTACATGATGTACTGGTAATTTGGGAGGGTGATCAAGAATCAGCTTTGCTTTTTTCCCCATGAATAAACTGACACATACCTTAAGTTCACACACACATGCACACCGTCAACAATGAGGAACTTACCTTCCTGGATGTGAGGATCCTCCCAGCAAAAACGGGCTTACATACAAGTAAATACCACAACCAACAAAAATATATATTGATGTTTGATAGTTCGTACCCGAGACCATTGAGGGTCAATCCCCGTACAGACAATTATTAGATATTGCAGTATGAACGAGATCAAAAGGCAGGCAGAGTCAATCTAGCACAAAATTAGGGAATACAACTATCCTGAGAAAATTATCCAAAGGATATGAAAAAGAGCTAGAAATATGAATAGGGATGCCCTTTTTTTTTGTAGTTTTATATAGCGTGAACTTGACACGAAGGTATCAGAGCGCTTTACATTAGCACCAGTTGCGTTACACATGGACACATTCATTTTTTTGTTAGGCACCTGGAGATTAAGTGATTTGCCCAGAATCACAGGATGTTGAGCGTCTTTGCCAAGATTCAAACCCGGTTCCCCAGATTTGAGATCGACTGCCCTAGACGTTAGGCTACATCTTCTCTCAAAACAATACCCTGGGAAAATCAAGGCCAAAGATTTATCTATTACTACTTACAATAAAGCATCAAATTAGATCAAGAAAAGCATTAATACGCGCTGACTTCTCCTGGAAACAGGGCCTCTGTCCTTGAAATAAACCTATGTTCTCGCACAAGAGGGGTAGGAGCTCAAGGTATACCTTAGTACACACCAGAGATCGAATAACTAGCACCAACACAACTCGACATCCCGCCTGTGGGGCCCATCTAAGGTAGCAGGGCATTACCCTTTCAGTCACTGTAGCGTATACAATTTAAAAACCCATACTAAAATTTTGGATTTGGATCTCAATACACCATAGCCCTTGAGGAAGCATACCAATTGTAACTCGGCACAGGTAATCTATATGATTGCCCAACAATATCAACTAAGATACATAGGAATGACTTGCAGGAAACGGACTGATCTGTGAACGTCGCAGTAACTCGCGGTGCAAACGCAATACCACCAAAACATCTAATCACTACATGACAAAGGGCCAAATGGTGAACGACCTGAAATGGGTTGTGATTGAAAAATTAGACAACTTAAAGTATCCAGAGAGTTTTCAATTTGAGAAAGAGCAACAGTGGATCTATAGATTATCCACCAACAAGGAACGAATTAATGATGACATGCTCTGAATAAATAATGATATTAAAACATCTGGATGCCCCTGGTGATCACAAAAGAGGATAGCTAATGAGGAAGTCACTCTCCTAATTACCCTCCAAACACTTATCAAGAGAGCAGACACTTCACCATATTGCCTTCCTGGAATAAATTACCTGCATGGACCACATGCGGAGAACATTTGATATCTAGGGGTACAGAGAGACTCACTTTTCATTAAGGTCTAGGTGCTATTGCAAAACCCTTAAATGACACACCAGAACACCGATGTCTTCTCCAGTATCCAGTGAATTGCTTTTGAAGGGCAAAGATGAGAGGATCATGTATACCCAAAGTAGGACATCACCCTATTTTGTATGGCAGCTTTCTTAGTATCAGGGTTTTAGAAATACCAATGAATTTTAAAACAATAGGTCTACTTTCAGCTCCCTGTATTGGCAATTTTATATCCAAGTAGGGTGTGTTCAACAGAAGTAAGAAGGATGGTTGTTCAGGTCTTTTCTAATAAACACCACATCTACCCAACATCACTTGGTGTAGGCCCTATGATGTTAATAGATGGATGAACGCACATGCTGCAATGCAGAAGTAACAAGGCATATGCTCAAATAACGTCAGATAGTTATCACAGGCAATATGCAGGGATTAGAGAAACCGAACAGGTGTCTCTGGGGGGCTGACATTTGACTGAGTCAGTCTGAGGAAAAAAGGGACATGCTTAACATGTACACACCCAATTACAATGTCTAATGGGACAATGTCTATTATCTCCCTCCCTTTCAGAGAGTAACTACAAGTCCGCCCGTATCGAATACTCAATGGGCCACATTGAAAACCCTTATTTTTCGACCACAACTTGCTGTGTATGCATGAACAACTCAATAGAATGTACTTATTTACGACCTTGAGGGCTCTAGTTAAGCTCATTTGATATTAGAGTAATGGATCAGAGACAGTGAGCAATGCATGTGCATCTGTTTGTTCCGCTGCATACACACTTGTGCGCAGTGCCCACTGCATTTCACAGCATGCAACACTAGCTGTGAATGTTTTTAATATTCTTTTGACCCTCAGATACTAAACTGTGGAATGATATCAGTAGGTGAGACATGCTTGAATGAGTGAAATTCACACAGCCATATATTCACATAAATAGTGTATTGTTTCTAAATAAGGAGTCCCAATTGGGTTTGTGTAAGGATCTAAGGTATGGTCCTGAAGAAAGCCATTTGACCAATCAGGCAAAAAACTGGCTGAAATATGTAGACTCACAGATGTGGAGTTTATTATTTACTACAGTGACATTGCCTTTTGTTTTCAATCTTGCCAGAGGATCCTCTCAAACCAAATCTCAACAACTCTTAAAATGCACAGAAACACTAATAAACAATGGCAAAGCCAATAGATCCCGGCATGTTAACCTATAGACTTACCCAATGCTGTTAAATTTCTGATAGCTGTAATTCAAAACTCAATATTAAGCTTCATACAAAGAAGAATATGTGCTTTCAGACAAAGAGTTGAATCTTCACCAAACAGGAGTACTTCCTCTTAAATAAATAAAGTTAGCACTTCTTTGTTTGGTAGGTATTACCTACTTTTCTTCTACAACATTCACAAAAATGGTGGCAAAAGGAGGGCTTAATTTGTGGGTAATTTGGTGCCTTTGATGTATTAAAAGTTAGAACCACAGGCTCTGCACTCAGAGCAGAACAGTTGAGAGCATACCCTCCTCTTTGCCCTTAAAGCTGGATCAGACTGAGAAGTCCAAGCAATGCCCTTAGTGCAGTTTGTATAATTTCGTTTGGGAATTTACAAAAGCGACGCTTCAACTGGGTCACCTGCTGTGTTCAGATTTTTAAGTGCTTCCAGTTGAGGTTTAATTTTTGCGAACTGAGCATCTTTGATCAAATGGAAACCTACGAATATATTTCTCCAAGATGAATCCACAATTGTGCATCATATGTCTACCTAACAAGAGTTCTTTCTATTTCTTGAAGAGTAAGTGCTTCCTCATTGGTGACCATCTAGTGCATATCCTCATCTACAACTATGTTAAGGACTATGGGGAGGATGTATGTACCCTGTGATGCTAAGAAGCTGTGATAGATGCATGTGAATTCAAGATTGCTTAAAATATTACAAATTCATTCAAATAAGGCCATCTTATTTGAAGTTAGCTGCAGTGGGCACACACAGAAGTAAAATAAAAAGTGGGAGATGGGAGTGGGGTGACATGGGAATCTGGGGAGTAATAGAAAGGATTAACAACAACAACAAAAAAGCACAGGACAGAGAAAGGTGGAGGAAACGATGGAAAATATGGGAGAAGCAATATAGAGAGTGAGGGGTGGGGAAGTGAAGTTAAAAGCAGCACACAGAGTAGAGAGCAAGAAAATACTCTTATTACTAAATGAAAAGAATAGTTCCTTGATTGCAAGGAACTTCAGCAGTGGAAACATACAAGTCAACCACTCAGAACACTGAGAGCAAAATGCTTCTGTTTGAGATAAACACATGAACAGGGAGGAAAGTCATTCAATCAAGCAGATATAAATGAGATAAGCAACACAATTGTCCAATCAAACACTAAGTATATGTTATGTATTGGAAATAGGTTTACTTACATACATACAGATAAAGCTATCTATACCATAAACATAATAAAGGATGACTTTTCACTAAATATACTTTTCATTAAATTCACAGAAAAGTGAATAAATGTGTTTGTTCTAAGGCTCGGACTGTTATTAGGAGAATGTCTGCCAGTTGTTTGCATTGTAAACCTCACCCACTCCCCTAAGAGGATTTCTTCATATGGTCACACAAAGAGAAGAAGGTGAGACAGCACCGTCCTTGCTTCACTAGTGTTGCCATCATCGCCAAGGATAAGGTTTCCCACCCCCCAGCGCCAACCAGAGTACTTTGGACAAATACACCCAGATCGGGGAGCCCTTCTCTCTCACTGGGGCGGGCAGACAGGACAGTCCAAATCTGGACAGTGCTGCACTCCTGGCAGCTATTACTCAGTCGCGAGACATGCTGGAAGCTAAAATTGGAGAGTTGGGCACATACGTTACTTTGCTCCACCAAGACCTCAGGTAAACCCTTGAGTGGATTGCTGAGGCCGAAACCAGGATCACTGGAGTAGAATACCCTGGCAAAGATGCGCAACAGGTCTCTGGAGTGGAAGACTCAGTTAACACCTTACAACCAAAGGTGACTAAACTTACTGCTGTGACCAGGGAACTGGCAGCGAGAGTACAGAATGTGGAGGGCAGGGCTCGCCGAAATAACTCGAGGTTTGTAGGGTTGCGAGGGTTCCTCAATGGAATGCTATTTGGACCAATGGCTTCGCTCTCCGATTCCCACGGAGGCCATCCTCTTGTTTTGTTGTAAAGCGTGCCCACAGAGCATTAGTGCGGCACCCTCCTCCCGGGGCTCAGACTTAACATGTTACTGCAAAGATCCTAAATTATATGGACCGGGACGCTATCCTCAAACATGCCTGTTACCAAGACAAGATGACATACCAGTCTCAAACCATCATGATCTTCCCGTATTATACCTCGATGGTGCAGCAGCAACGACGATCCTTCTTGGCAGCTAAATGATGACTCCGTGACCTCAATATCCAATACATGCTATTATATCTCGCTAAGTTGAAGGTCATCTGTCGATCACAGGTGCTCTTTTATGAGACACTCGATGAGGTCTTTCAGTAGATCAATGAGAAAATTAATTTAAAGCCACACACCTGGACTCTGACTCGTCCCAAGGGGACAGATGAAACAGACCTACCAAAACCCCAGTGAAGAGGCGCAACAGGTCTCTTTCCTCATGGAGGAGCTATGACGGGATGACAGGGCCCTGGTCGAGGGTGGGGAACTCCCAGAACCTCAGATGTCAACCGCATTGCCTTTACATTAAACCGGTGAAGGTAAGTCGATCCTTGTGGTGTTTGCAACCAGCTTCGATGTAGTCCAGAACATTTGCAACTGCAAGACTTTGAGAGAGGTATATTTGACTTTCCCAGTTGATTGACCTTGTTGGGTATGGGGATCCATTGGGTGAGGTCTGGTGAGGTCCCCTGTTGGGGGCCTAGCGGCGGTGTGCCCCGCAACAGATACTTCCTGTTCTCGAGGTATTGCGCTCCTGCAGCGTCTCTCCCCTTGTCTGCAGTACCCACTGGGAGTTCCGCCCTAGTACATCATGAGTAGCCCTACAATAGGAGACTCCACGGACCAGCTTCATGTAGTGTTGTGGAATGTGAATGGCTTCCTAGAGAAGACTAAATGGGGGCAGTTCTGAAACCTGCTAGGAGGGTGTGGGCAAATGTTTTGCTGCTTCAGGAGACCCATCTTCTAGGTAATAAGGTCCCTTGTCCAGCCCGATTTGGCTTCACTCAAGTACGTTTTTCACTATGGGTTTCTGAGGGGATCCAGCAGTACAAGCATCCTGATTAAAAATCATGGTCCATTCCAGCATGTTAAGACATGGGTAGATATATGGCAGTAATAGGTACATTGCATGGGGAACCTCTCACGTTTCTCTGTATGGGGTGAACAACCTGGGGTACTCACGGTATTGGGGGGGGTGACTGGAACGGTGTTATGGATCATTCGGTGGACCTGTAACGCCCGCATATACCAACCCCGGGGTCTGGGAAAGCCCACCTGTCTTCTTTTGTAACTGCTTTGGTCGGATTGATGTCTGGAGGGCACAGCATCCATCCAGGGGGGTTATACATTCTTCTCCCCAGCATGCGGCTCCTTTTCCCACCTAGATAATTTTTCTTACCCCACATTCATGCCTGCATAGAGTTGTGGATGACACTGTGTTGGCGCGGGGCTTTCTGATCACTCTCCAGTCGCAATTAGACTCGGCATGGGCCATCAGCGACTCGCTCTCCGATGGCACCCATCGCCTTGCAATTTACAAAACCTGGATTATCGATTTCATATAGAGCGCTCCATTGAGGAATATTTTGCACATAACGGCTCAGTGACTTCCCGGGCGATGCTGTGGGTGGCTCTGCAACCCACATCGGGGGGGTAGATATTAGCTCCTCTACAGGGGAGCGGCGATGCCCGGGGTAGGATTTGGTGGATTTTGAACTCCGGATGGTGGATCTGGATGCACAGAGTCGTCGGGATAATGGGCAAACGAGCGCAGACAATTGGGTCAGACTGCTATACACGGATTTAAGGGACGGTACGGGTGGCCGGTGCCAGAACGGATTCATTTTGGATACAGCAGGGGACTAGGCAGGGATGCCCCATCTCCCCTGCTGTTTGGTCTTGCCATGGAGCCTCCAGCGGTGCTGGTGAGGATGGACACTCAGGTACATGGTTTAGAGTTGGGGAGGAGACGGACTCTCCAATTGAATTGCCCTATATGCTGAAGATGCCCTCTTCTTCCTAACCACCCCTGAAAACTCAGGACCCCGTATCCTGCAAATTATACGTATTTCTGGTGAAACCTCAGGCCTTTACATTAACTTGTCTAAATCTATGTTGTTCTCAGCAGGTAGCCAGGGGTGGGTTCAAGTATGGGTGTCTTAGTGTCCCCTTATGTGGCATTGCCATGGACCCATAACTTGGAGCCTGTGATGGCTCGTTTGAAAGAGGATATTAGGGTCTAGTCAGTTTTGCCTTAGTCCCCAACTAGTAGGTCAGTAATTTTTAAAATGGTTTAGTTTCCCCGGGTTCTGTACCAGCTGCAGAATTTCCCATATGACATTCCACAACAATGGTTCCGAAAACTGAATTCCATTCTCAATAGCTTCCTTTTGGAGGGTAGAACCCCCGCATTGCCCTTAGCAAATGCTTTCAATCCACTTATTGTGAGGGTATCACTGCGGCGGATCTTGAATCAGATTATCATGCGTCACACTTGTTGATCATTGAGGGCTGGTGGTATGACCTCCATGGTGACCCTGCCTTTGCATCCGAGAAGTGGGTGATGGGGGGGCGCCCTCTCTTGTCTCCTTTCTGTACGATGGGGGTGGCAGTTTTAGTCTTCTTCCAGCGACTAGAGTGGTCCTGAATAAATAAAGATATTCTCTCCGTCAGGTGGGATGGTGGGGGAAACCGATGGAGTGGGCGCAGGTGGCTGCACTGGAGGGCTTTCAGAAATGGGACCTAACAGGGATCTCTACTTTAAGTGATGTCAAGAGTGGGACAGTCCTCAAGTCCTTTCAGACCCTACAGGTGGAATATTAGCTCCATCTTAGTCCGAACCATTGTTACCTTCAGCTCCACCATGTGCTGACCCCATACATTGCAGCCCGGTCTGATCTCATAGATTTAATCCATTGGAGGGTAAGCTTATTATGGCAAGACCTGAGAGACCACAAGATTGCAACAATATACCAGATGCTTATCTCCAAACACCCAGATGCATTCCTTGCTCTCCGGTGAGGTGTGGGAGGCTGGTGTAAGGGTTCTGGTGAACGAGGATTGGACTGAGGCTCTAAGGGGCTCCTCAGGTGGCAACCGCTGAAGCCAGACTTGGGTTGATCCAGTTTAAATACCTCCACAGGGTGTATTTCACACACCATTGATTGGGGCGGATGGGGATAATTGCCTCCCTGACCCGTCTTCGATGTAGCGCGGAAGATGATACATTTTTACATAAGGTATGGGGCTGCCCTGCATCGAACCGGTTCCCGTTCTGGCGCGGGGTGACATCCTGCCTGGGTAGGATCTTGTTCTGGTCCATTTCGATGGACCCGAATCTTACTCTCCTTCATATCACTAACATACTGGGCGGTTATAGATACAAGCGTTCACTATTATTTCTGGGTCTGACACTGGCAAAAAAAACAAAAAAAAGAGTGTAAGGCCACGGCCCCCCCGTAATTAGCCGTTTGGAAAAAAGTGATGGACCACTGCATGTGCTTCGAGGCCTGACAGTATAAAAGGTTCAAGGCTGCACACAGAAACCCTCCAAGGTGTGGCAGGAGTAGGCAGATTATAGGGGCATTGAATAGCAACCTATCCGCTCAAGGCGAGAAATGGTTAATGATGAAATTCGAATGTTCATTGGGTTGAGAGAGGAATGGTAGGGTGCAAAACCAGTGATCGGATTATTAAACTTGTTATGTATATTATTGGTATAACATGGGTAGAGAGTGGCGTGGGGCTGATTGCAGGTATTTGCTTTTGTTTATGCCTTTCTTTATGCTTCTTTTTTTTGCTCGTCAGCCTCCCAAGCCATGTTTATATTTCAAATTCAATAACATTTGTTATAAAAAAAAAAAAAGTAAAAAAAATACCATTCTTCTGGAAAGTGCAGAACTGAAAGAGCCTAGAAAAGTAAACCATCTTGATACAGTGGAAGGATGTCAAGCATGCCCAAGCAATGTGCCTGTATCCAGCATTAAAAACTGACAAGATCATACCAAGTTATTTTCCAGGAGCAATTGAGGAGTTATATCATGTCAAAGATCAGCCAGCTGCCTCCCACCAAACCAACACAACCTCCTGCAAGGGATTTTACTTTTACAGGAGATAGGTGGCGAGTGCCTACTTGTTAAGTATCATAAGACTAGAAAATGTGTACCGGATAAAGGAAGATTAAAGGGTCTAACGGCCTGCAACCAACTGGTAGACATTGGGTTAGGAATGAGGTGCACTGTACTTACTGCAAGTTTGCTACAACAGAAACCAGCTTGGAGAACCTAACATTTGGGGAATTGTTCACAAACCTGTGTCACAACAGCAGCCAAACCACAACCGAATCCTTTGTGTTCCAAGCAGAGAAGACCGCATGAAGCATATGGTGTATTAAATAGCACATTTGATGACTTCACTTGACTGTTGCAAGGCCATCAAGAACCCTCTTTTCTGTTAGAGACTTTTTATATACTTACACTCTGTGCAGGTTGTGATCTCTCCAACACCAAGACGTCCACAGGGTGATAAAGTGCTTTACACAAGTATCAAATTAAATGGCAAATCTTATATGGGAGTTTTGGACACTGGCAGCTTGAAAACAAATGTAATTCCATGGTCTAAATAAAAATAGCAACAGAAATCAAGACACCTTTAAACACCAATAATACAACAAGCCAACAGTTGGATCTTCTAAAACAGCACACGCACCTGGTCATATGAAATTTTCACCAGTGATGGAACTCGAGAGTAAAAATAAATCAGAAGTAAGGCATGGTCACAGAGCTTATGCTAGTCCGATAATAGGACCTAAAAAATGAATCGCTGTCATTGGATGCTAATCTAAGTACATGGCTGGATTCTATGTCAGGACCGGAGGCAAGGATTATGCTGTAACTTCCTTTATTCCTTACAGCCAGCAGTGTTCAACTTTAACATTTAAACAAAAAACTAGCACTCCCATGGTGCTTTAGGCAGTCCATAAACAGCCACCAATCAGCGTCCTCAGTCATCCCTGAGGGCGTGTGCTTCCTGTGGCAACTCCTCTTTCTTTCCTGCTGCCAGCAGTTAAGTCGCATTTTCCTTTCACTGTGTTTTTTGCTAAGTGAATATTGATGTATTTAATGTGTATTATTGCGCGCCGCGTTTGATAATTGCGCTGTTGTGTCCCTTCGCCTCCTGCGCTTCGGCGGCGGAGGCGAATGGTTTTTGTCAGGAGACTAGGTTTTGCCTGATTGTGTCTCCTCAGCGTTGGGTTTCCGCTTCAGTGTGCGGCGTAACGCTTACAATGGTTAATTGCCTGTAATTGCCCTGTTATTTACGGCGCATTTCCTTCACAGGTTCTCTCTTTGTTTGGGGCCGCGGGAGCGTTCGAAGCTCCGCTCGCGGCCCCTCAGGCACAGGCTCAGCAGTGCGCCTCGGCTCGCGAGGGGGCGCCGCTTTGAACTCGTTGGTCTGAGCCGCTCCCTGCGGTGAGGAGCGGCGAGTTCAAACGCGCAGCCCACGATTTTCTGCCGACGAGCACCCCTGCCTGTCAGGTCTGGGAACCCTGACTCCTGCACTTGCGGGTTGATCTTTTTTGATTAGCCACAGCGTTGACACCTGCAGTCGTGGGTCAGACTACTGCCGTGAGGCAAGTTCAAGTAAGGCGCATGTTCCTTGGCTGTTTTCAAAGCACTTACTGGCTGTGGTGGGGACAGGCCCAGACCTCTTGACACCCACTGAATCATAGGGTGAGTCGCCCCCGGGCAGTCATTTTGTCTGCCAGCCGCTCGGCGGCACAAAAATAAAGTGTTTTTCCACTATATATATTTTTCTGCCACTATATTCAGGCTTGCCTGTTCACGCGCGAGCGTGTAGACTGCCATTCCTAGTACTGCACATCCTGGTCAGGAGGACCTTTATTAATGATGGAAATGGATTACACGGAGGAGGAATCCCTACAAGTTATCCCCTTGGATGACGAGTTTTGTGATGCTGTTGACTCGTCCATCCATCAAGCAGTGGAGGCAGCAATGGGTCCCTTCGAGTGCCGCATTATGCAATATGCCTATGCCATACAGGCAGAGCGACCCCAACGCGCGGAGAAGCGCAAAAGCACCTTGGCACCCGATTTGGGGGCGTTCGAGTGCCTTAAAAAGGCTTTCCTGGCCAGACCTCCTCCACCAGAGCAGGACAGAATCCCAGACGTTCTGGAAAACCCAGACTTTGGCCAGGATGATGATGACTCTACGGGGGACTCCCAGGACGAAGCAGGACCGTCTACACCCTGGTGCCCTAGTGTGCCCCCTTCTGATTCCTCCAAGCAGAGCGAGGAACCCTCCGACATGCTGGTCCCTGAGGACCTAGTCCATCCACGTTCCTCAGCCTGGACGCCTTCCCCTAAGGTTTCGGCTTTCGTCGCTGGACGCCTACGTAAACCCCTTGAGGAGGAGGTTAGGGCCTGCCTTAGGGCAGAGTGCCCTCGTCCAGCCCTTCCGGGCAAAGTCGCGACGACGCCGGAGGTCGACCCTAAGATGGCGACCTTCCTTCAAAAGTATGTTCGGGACCCTAAGAAGGGTATTGACCGGTCCTGGAAGAACTGTCAGGATAAACTCCTGGACCCGACTGGACCGCTTACCAAAATCCTGGAACTAGCTGAAGAGGCTAAAGCGACAGGTTCCTCTATCACCGGACCGTATTTCCAACTGGGCCCAGAGGACCATAGTCTTTTTGGGGAAAGGTAATTGAGCTCTTTCTACGGAAAGGCGACGATCCTTCCTTTTAAATGTTGACCCCAAGCTTGGGGAATTGGCCTCTTCGGAGGCGGGCACTGTTGCTCAGGGTGGCCTTTTCAGGGATCCCTTTATAAAGGAACTGACGAAGTTTGTCTCGACCTTTACCTCGCTCGTCAAGGCGCAGACTTCCATCAAAAAAGTCTTTCACCCTCGTGTTTTTGTCAGCGCCGGTCGTGGCAGAGGGCGCTCGGCCGGCAAGTTCTACACCCAAGGCCCTCAACGAGGCTGCAAGAAGACCACGGATCCGGCAGACAGGAGTTCTTTCGGTCCCGCCGTGGATACAGAGGCCGGGGAGGCAGAGGACGAGGCCAACCTCTGGCCACAACAGGTGAGCCTTTTACCTTTCCAACACCTCAAAGTGGGGGGCAGGTTGGCACTTTGAGCACACTTGGAGAACCATTACCTCATATGCCTGGGTGTTACAAACAGTAAAGGGTTTCCAAATAGAGTTCTACAGTACTCCCGTCCAAGACACGCGCCCCAAACCGCTGTTTTTCGCACAAGACAATTCCGCACTTATCGACGAAGAGGTGACCGATCTTCTGCGGAAAGGAGCCATAGTACCCTCCTGCCTGCATCCGAGGGGTTTTCTCAGCAACATCTTCATCGTGGACAAGACGGACGGCGGTCAGCGTCCCGTCCTAAATCTCAAAGAGTTCAATCAGTGGCTGGTCTACCGCCATTTCAAGACGGAGGGCATCCTTCTTCCGCGTGACCTCCTGCAACCCAACGATTGGATGGGGCACCTGGATTTAAAAGATGCGTACTTCACAGTACCAGTTTACCCTCCACAGACGATTCCTTCAGTTTCTCTGGAAGGGTGTGGTCTACGAGTTGGCGACCCTTCCGTTCGGTCTTTCGTCAGCCCTGTGGAGCTTCACGAAGGTTCTCAAACCAGTTGTGGAAACACTTCGGGCGAAGGGGCTGCATCTCATCGTCTATCTAGACGATATCCTGCTTCTGGAGCAATGCCCCTTACGTCTAGTCGCCCGGCTCAAGGAAACGACGGATCTACTACAGAACCTGGGGTTTGTCATCAACGACAAGAAATCTCTTCTGACCCCGTCCAGACAGGTGACCTTCCTGGGGTTTACCATCAATTCGGTGGCCCGCACCCTTCCCTCGAAGATTGTCAAAATTTGCAGAGAGCTCAGACGCACTCTAGCTCGCTCTTCCACCTCGCTGAGACAGATAGCACGCCTGGTGGGTCTCTTGTCCTCGTCGATCCAGGCTATCTTCCCGGGCCCGCTCCACTAAAGGGCGCTACAATGTCTCAAGGCCTCCCATCTCCGCAAGCGCCTGCAATATGCAGACCAAATTCCCCTCACGGAGGAGGTTCGCATGGCGATGAGATGGTGGCTCGACCATATGGAAGCCTGGAATGGCAAAGCCATTTTTGGCTGCGACCCGGATCTAGTGATAGAGTCCGACGCCAGCAAATCGGGCTGGGGAGCTCGTTGCGGGGACTCCTTTACCAGCGGAAAGTGGTCTGCCGCAGAAGGTCAGCTGCACATCAATTGACTGGAATTGATGGCGGGCTCCTTCGCCATACGGTGCTGGACCAAGGACAAGATATCCTGCAATGTCCTATTGAAAATGGACGTCTCAGCGGTGCGTTATATCAACCATCTTGGGGGTACGAAGTCCAAGGCGTTGGCGGATTTGGCCAAGGATCTGTGGACCTTTTGTCTCTCCCACAACATCTCGGTGACGGCGGAATACCTCCCGGGAGTGTCCAATGTAGTGGCGAACAGGTGTTCCAGAAGTTGGTTGGACATGAGCTTGTGGCAGCTTCAACCGCGGATTTTCCAGCGGTTAAACGACACGTGGGACCCGTTCTCGGTGAACCTCTTTGCGTCCAGGTTGGATCACCAGCTCCCAAATTTCTACAGTTGGAAGCCGGACCCTCTGGCGACCGCAACAGACGCTTTCCTCCAAGACTGGTCCGGGGACACCGGTTATGCTTTTCCCCCTCTGCGATGATCTTGAGGCTCACAACTCGTATTTGCAGGCAGCAAGCGAAGGTGGTTCTGATCACTCCTTATTGGAGGTCGCAAGTGTGGTTTCCAGTTCTTCTGGAACTTTCTTGGGATTCTCCAATCCTTCTACCCCGCGATCCTTTTCTTCTGAGGGATCCTCAAGGTCTCCCTCACCCCCTCCTCCAGCAGGGGAGAATGCCTCTAGTGGCCTGGCGGATTTCAGGCATCGCTGGAGAGTCGGCGGATTATCGCAAGAAGCTCAGCGATTGCTGGGAGCAGCATCTGCGGACAGCACCAACAAGAGATACAGATCAGCCTTGGCTCGATGGGTCGGTTGGTGTGTTCGGAACGATCACGATCCCATGGAGTGCGAGGTGGTAGCTATCCCAAACTTCTTGGCATCCATAGCTTCTCAAGGTTTAGCTTATCGGATGATTAATTCCTATCGTTCAGCGATTTCAGCGACAAGGCCGCCCAGTCGGGGAACAGCCTATGGTTTGCAAACTGCTGAGGGGTATACGCTTAACGCTCTTCCACCTCGCTGAGACAGATAGCACGCCTGGTCGGTCTCTTGTCCTCGTCGATCCCGGCTATCTTCCCGGGCCCGCTCCACTAAAGGGCGCTACAATGTCTCAAGGCCTCCCATCTCCGCAAGCGCCTGCAATATGCAGACCAAATTCCCCTCACGGAGGAGGTTCGCATGGCGATGAGATGGTGGCTCGACCATATGGAAGCCTGGAATGGCAAAGCCATTTTTGGCTGCGACCCGGATCTAGTGATAGAGTCCGACGCCAGCAAATCGGGCTGGGGAGCTCGTTGCGGGGACTCCTTTACCAGCGGAAAGTGGTCTGCCGCAGAAGGTCAGCTGCACATCAATTGACTGGAATTGATGGCGGGCTCCTTCGCCATACGGTGCTGGACCAAGGACAAGATATCCTGCAATGTCCTATTGAAAATGGACGTCTCAGCGGTGCGTTATATCAACCATCTTGGGGGTACGAAGTCCAAGGCGTTGGCGGATTTGGCCAAGGATCTGTGGACCTTTTGTCTCTCCCACAACATCTCGGTGACGGCGGAATACCTCCCGGGAGTGTCCAATGTAGTGGCGAACAGGTGTTCCAGAAGTTGGTTGGACATGAGCTTGTGGCAGCTTCAACCGCGGATTTTCCAGCGGTTAAACGACACGTGGGACCCGTTCTCGGTGAACCTCTTTGCGTCCAGGTTGGATCACCAGCTCCCAAATTTCTACAGTTGGAAGCCGGACCCTCTGGCGACCGCAACAGACGCTTTCCTCCAAGACTGGTCCGGGGACACCGGTTATGCTTTTCCCCCTCTGCGATGATCTTGAGGCTCACAACTCGTATTTGCAGGCAGCAAGCGAAGGTGGTTCTGATCACTCCTTATTGGAGGTCGCAAGTGTGGTTTCCAGTTCTGGAACTTTCTTGGGATTCTCCAATCCTTCTACCCCGCGATCCTTTTCTTCTGAGGGATCCTCAAGGTCTCCCTCACCCCCTCCTCCAGCAGGGGAGAATGCCTCTAGTGGCCTGGCGGATTTCAGGCATCGCTGGAGAGTCGGCGGATTATCGCAAGAAGCTCAGCGATTGCTGGGAGCAGCATCTGCGGACAGCACCAACAAGAGATACAGATCAGCCTTGGCTCGATGGGTCGGTTGGTGTGTTCGGAACGATCACGATCCCATGGAGTGCGAGGTGGTAGCTATCCCAAACTTCTTGGCATCCATAGCTTCTCAAGGTTTAGCTTATCGGATGATTAATTCCTATCGTTCAGCGATGCCGCTCCAAGGCCGCCCAGTCGGGGAACAGCCTATGGTTTGCAAACTGCTGAGGGGTATACGCTTAACGCTTCCCCCGGAACCTAGATATTCATCTCTTTGGGATGTTAACAAGGTTCTCCACTTGTTCAAATCCTGGCAAGCCAATAGATATTTGTCCCGAAAAGAACTTTCGGCGAAGCTGGCGATGCTCTTGTGCCTCATTTCCTGTCGCAGGGTGTCCGATGTTCGAGCTCTGGACATCTCAGGCCGAGTCTACACCCCGCAGGGAGTTACCTTCCACATCGTCCACAGAACTAAGTCAGACTCTAGAGTGATATCGTATCCAGCCTTTGATAGTTCTCCCAAGCTGTGTGTGGTCAGATGCCTTAAGGAATACAAAAGCATGACGGAGGAGATGCGCCCTCCGGGAGAACGGCAACTGTTGATTTCTTTACGAAAGCCCTTCAAAGCGGTTGCACCACCGACTATAGCACGATGGATCCGATGGGTGATGCAAGAAGCGGGCATAAACGTCTCGCAGTTTGGCGCCCATTCAGTGCGAGGAGAAATTGCGTCAAAAGCTTTCTCCCTGGGAGCCAGGCTGGAAGACATTTTGAACGCAGCTGACTGGTCATCGGATTCGATGTTCAAGAGGTTCTATTTCAAACCAGTCGTAGATATGGCCTCGCTAGTGGTGGATAAGCTTTGAACAAGCATAATCCTCGCCTCCGGTCCGGACATAGAATGAAAAATTTCATAGTAATCATGACGGAAAGTTTCAATTCTATTAAGGTCGCGGAGGCGAGGATTATCCCCTCCCAGGGCTCTAATGATCTCCTTGCTCCCACCCTTCGTGGCTACATATTACTTACCGTTTGGATGGTGATTCCTCGTATGGTATAAGTATGACTGCCTTGCCTCATTTGTAGATCTTACGAAAATGTGTGTTCTCTTTTTGGTCATCAGGTGCTTATGCCTTTTGTTTATGCCTTGTTGGATTGACTGTCAGTCACGTAGAATAAAGTCATGGTCCTTCTGGTTGATCTGTTTCAGGTTCCGAGGGCGCCAAAAACGAATGATCTGATGCGAGGGTGTTCTGGCCGCAGTCTCGAAAGAGGAGTTGCCACAGGAAGCACACGCCCTCTGGGATGACGGAGGACGCTGATTGGTGGCTGTTTATGGACTGCCTAAAGCACCATAGGAGTGCTAGTTTTTTGTTTAAATGTTAAAGTTGAACACTGCTGGCTGTAAGAAATAAAGGAAGTTACAGCATAATCCTCGCCTCCGCGTCCTTAATAGAATTGAAACTTTCGCTCATGATTACTAGGAAATTTTTCATTCTTAGCCTTAGTTTGTCAAAGTAAAAATATTTACCTACCCATGGGGTTATGCTCACAGAAATCTCAGCTGAGTGGCAATTATCACTCCTAAGCTTGGCGCACAGGTATTTTTCGCTGGATGGACGAGTCAACCTTAGGTTCTGGTGCCATGTATATTTCAATGTTTTGAGGGACTTCACTCCTTAGTTCTGCACATAGGTGTTTTCGGCTAAACAGGGGAGATAGCCCTAGGCTCCGCCTACAGGTGAAGCTCAACTCAGTGCAAATTGCCACTCCTGGGCTCTGCCCACAGGTATTCTCTGTTAAACAGGAGTCACACTTAGCCTCTGCCCACAGAGGGGTAGGGATCGTTGCTCCTGGATTCTTCCGCACATGAAAATTTTAGTTGATCTGAGCTAGGTGCTCCCAGACTGCTCACATAACCTGGAGATACCCTCAGACATCACCCCGACCACTGAACAACCAAACAGACTACAATTCATTTAATCTAGAAGGCTAAAAAACTACTAATTAGACATCGTCCAGTCAGCTTGCCCACTGTGCTTCCCCTGCACCAATGGAAGACAGCCAAAAGGACAACCCCTCATTGAAAAGATCTTTTCATTCACCTAAAGGCACATTCCTCACTATTATTCAGTAGAAATAAGCTATGAGCTAAGTCAAGTCGCAGCAGGTGCGAATGATGGCATACTTTCCTTTCCACTTTAACTGGAATGGATCTCTATATTTCTGCCCTTCTTCGCCTTCTCAAACTCAATCACTGTACAAGACCCTCTATCCTGCCTCTGTCCGGTACAGACGTCATTCTGACCCACTCTCTGGCACATCATTTCCTGCTTCAAAACCCCAAAGGCTCAACCCTGGTCAACCACAAAATTCATATAACACCCATATCCTTAACAAACCCAATCCTTAAATCGCCACAATCAAGCCCCCACCACACTCCATCATCTCCACTTAGCATATCCACATGCAATAACCGCCCACCCCCCAATCTTACCCTGATACCACCTGTACACTCCCCCCATCTAATCCTACTATGTCCCCATCTGCACTCTGGCCCCAGAAACAAGAGATTTACACAAGAAGCTTAACTGCTTCCTCGTCAATTGGTGCTCCAAGAATAAAAATCCCCTAAACTTCTTTCAACTGATTTCAGATACATTATCAGATCTTATCTTCATAACAGAAATAAGACTCAGGTGATGACACTTCACCAAAATATCAGAAGATCGTCCCTCCCATCTACCACAACTGACCCATACACCCAGCAGGTGATCTCTTTGCCGTCTTTAAAAAACAATCAAGACAACAAGTACAGAAGACTTCACCATGACAGATGGTGAACCCCTACATGCTCCTGGACATTCCTCATGAAATACAAACCACCTCCAAGCGAAGGATACTTCAAGGATGCATTTGACACTGACAAAGAATACTCTTCACCACAACACCTTATTTATCTAAGGAGACGTGAATATTTGGAATGTCTGGATACCATAAAAATAAAACCACATGAAATCTGGAGGCCCTCAATTTCAGTCCTCTCATCAAGAGACCATCACACACACCAGGACACAATTTGCATCTGATATTCTCCTCTACAGGACATGCTAAAGAAACTGGAAACTCCCCCCTCCCCCCCCCCAACCTCTCTCCCCCCATAGTACGAAGCAACCAAAATGGACTTTTCTTCAACAAACTCTCAAGACAAAAACCACCCCTGAACAATGGAAGAAATAAAACCTTCCAATGCTCACGGTTCTCATCGTTCTTGCATAACCATCACCTAACGGAAGTGTTGGCATTCTACCAGTTCAATGGTTCACCAACTGCCTCACAAACAGATCCCATCGAATGTCAATAAGCAAGCCTAAGAAAGGTGCACACAAAGATGAAGATATTTTAAAAGAATCTGAGCAGTCTATAACAAACAAACATCGAGGAAATCACACAACAATAATGACAAACTACAGCTATTAAGTCACAACGGGGTACACAGAAAGGCAACAGAAGTGGCAAAGAAGCTACAATACTATATGTGAATAAGGGACACAGAATGCCCTTCAAAGAAGCTACACAGATTATGGCACAATTCGGCAGCCCAGAATTCTCAATTTCAGTGATACCACAATCATAAGCATTCTGCGACTCAGTCTTCAAGGAGCTTATTGCCAAAACCGGGAGACCAGATGCCCACCTAAGGTTAAAGCATCAAATGTGACACCTACAAAAGAGATTCTTAGTAAACAAAGATTTATTCAACCAGCAACCCCTTACCTAATTCAAGATGATTTCTGACACACAATACTGTAAACTAACTGAAGCAAGGACCCCAACCAGATCGTCAATGTACACCGCTCTGGCAAAAACCTTCAAACGCATCACCCTAAAGAAATGTGCTGGATCCCTGTAAAGGAATATCTTAAACGGTTCCCTAGATCATATATCCTTCACAACAGAATTGTAAGCATCTGATAACAGATCAATCCACAAGAAAAAGAATCTCAATCCATCCAGTTCTGGCAACTAGAGGTCAATATCCATTGTCCCACTCTTGGGCCAATTACTTGGAAGAGGAGGGGTTTGCCAACTCACTATGTGCAGAGACAAATTTACTGTTGGATCAACAATCTGGGTTCTGCACTGGGAGAGGTACAGTCAGCTTTCAGGAAGAACTTAAATCTAACTGTGAAAATAATGCAGCGGCTGCCATGCTACTTCTGGATGTATCGACAGCTTTCAACAATACCAAGCGTCGGACATTGCTAATTAGGGCTCCAAGAACTTGGCACAAGTAGGAATCACTTCTTGCTTTAAAGACAAACAAGGCTTGGGATTTATGCACCCTTTGCATCACTGCGGTGTCCCACAAGGAAATAACAAAACATATGACCTGCCTGCTTCTTTTCAACCTCAATGTGCCGCATAAGTTACTACCCGAGATCTAAACATGTCTTAAGTTGGTTAATACAACTGTGCCTTTGATGACTTGATGGGGAGGTTCACAAATTCAAAATATAAAAAATCAAAATCATGACCAGAGGACACTGACATAATCACCACCCTACAACAATAACGCAACATGAAGTTGGGATTGAGCTAGCAGCTTCAAGAGGAGAGCTCCATCTATACAATGAGAAATCTGAGATGCATCATCCATAAGAAACTACAAACAATACTCCATGTAATATCAAGGGTGAAATATGATAACTGCCTATACCATGGAGCTCCCTACTTTCTAATTAAAAAATTACAAATACTTTGGAAAGTTTATTACTTCACCTCCGCCAAAGGGAGCACATGACATCACTTCACCAAGTTTTACAATGGCTACCGGTAGCAAGACTGTAAGCGTTCAAGGCCCTCTGCATCTTCCACACAATCATCCAAGGAAAAGACACACATTATATACATTTGAAATTAAGAGAATAGTCCTAAAACAGGACACTACTGCCAGATCATCGTCCATTCCTATAAAAATAAGTCGATTGGTAGATCTGCATTCACAGTACAGATGATAAAACTTGGAACCTCATTTCTAGTTACACAATTAAATAAACAACATCTACAAATCAGGAAAGAAGTAAAAATCTGGTTATGCTCGAGATCAAACTCAAAACATCTGACCAGACCCCATGGTGTGCACATCAAATTATACTATTGATTACTACAGTGCAAATTACCCAAGAGAATTGACTCGAACGGACCCAGCACTCTACTCAAGAAAAGCCACAGATTCCCGGAAAGAAACAAAGCCATGGTTGAGGAGGTAACCATACTCGGTAGAGGCATTCATACTACTTTGGTGCCATCGCCTCAGAAGAACAGCATAGCCAACTGTAATCAGAGCTGTAAAAATTACATTAAAAAACCCAAATGGTTCTCCTAAGGACCTAAATAACTAATGGTTACCACAGATGACCACAATCAGTGCAGGCTGCATACCAAAATATAGACATCAGTATGCACTGCGTAAAATACCAAAGAACAGACTCACCGCTGTACACATTATACCAATAGCGAACAACTCAAAAGCAAAAGAGTAGGGCAATAAATGATTGACGAAGCATTGTTGGCACTTAGAGCCCGTCAAATAAGTTCATCCCTACAGGGCCCAACCATCAAGTAATGCAATTAGCCAACATACACCCCACATTCACAAAATAAAAGAGGACACATTAACATGAATGATCAAGGCAGCTCTCTCTCTCTCTCCTCGTTTTCTTGTCCATCACCTTCCCGACCTTAATACTTAAGACAAGTCAATGCATAATCAGCGTAGACAGAAAGCAGATTGAAAACTTCAAGAAAAAGTGTTATAATAAAGGGCCTACAGAGCACCTTAGTGGCCAGCTATATACAACTATTATTTGCCAGTTTGACGCGCACGACTCGTCACACTGCTAAGCATAGCATCTGAAGCCAAGATAAGAGTAGGGATCCGATCACTCCTACACTAGACCAAAATGCTTCCCACACAGAAAACACTATCCTAACCACACTCGCCCACAGTGTACCGTGCTCCCGATCCGAAAATATTAATTGGCGCCCTGGGCTGGGGTATAAAGTGCTTTTAAGTATTACAAAACAATACCCCTAAATATATTAAAATTGTACTTCAGTGGCCATCTGTTAAACAGGAGAAATTTCCAACTTCACGCTGAAGCATGTGTGAAACCAATGGGAGGTCTGCTATTTCACTTAATCAGAAAACTTGCATTCTCTCTCAAACACACAGCCAAGAAATGCATTTTTGGAGGGGACAGAAATTATGTGAAAGAAGAGCTCTTTTTAAATGTTTGCATTTGCTTTGTTGAGAGGCCTGCAGGAGCAGGAAGTAACGAGAATTATCTGGAGATTGAGTCTTAATATTTTGCAGAAATTATGTTTTGTGACAGGAGTAACCCATCCTAACATTACATTCTCCCAAAAGTCAAATGCAGAGCATCTCAAAACTTTGGCACAAGGACTTTTCTATACACAGGGTTTTGTCAATGATACCACTTGCAGTGATGGCGAAAAGCACTGTCAAAATGTACTGTATTTTGCAGGAATCTGCAGTGGATTGGGAGGGCGGCTTAAAAGGTCCAACTTGCGTAGTGGTCAAAATATTCTGACTCTAGCCACATGGGTATTTGGCCAATCAGTTCCTTAACGTCTTTGCTGCAGACACTTTGCCTGTGCTCAGTGTGTCTACTTCTCCATTTCATTGTCATGTGCTTAGTTTACTTTCATTGTAAAACTGATATGATACTGAAGTCTCACCAGTGCACCAGGCAAGTACAGAAGGGGCACAATGTTTTGCTCTCCTGTTTTATGCCCACAAATGTGCTCTGCATGTGGAGGCATGAAGAGGGTGCGTGCTTCCGCTCTTCG
This sequence comes from Calotriton arnoldi, assembly GCA_963921515.1. NCBI lineage: Eukaryota > Metazoa > Chordata > Amphibia > Caudata > Salamandridae > Calotriton > Calotriton arnoldi. Next base: position 2,142,450 of record CAWUFW010001036.1, on the reverse strand, counting down.
GAATCCACTAAGCCGCTTCGGTCCTTCACAGTTCAACAGATTCCAACAAGTGGAATGGATGCGGAACATTAGAGCATTGACCAGACTGGATCGTGTTTAGTCGATACCTGAATAAAGCAAGTATGCAGAAAAAAAGATGATTGACCAACATGCTGGTGCCTCTCGTAAGGCAGTAGGATAAGGGATGGAGTCATACAAGCAAAACAATGTTGCAGGCACTAACTAGCCAGTTAGCAAACCTGCAGCTGTTAAAGTGAACAATAGGGAAATAGGGTTTTAAATGCACGCAGGTGGTGTCTCTGAAAGGCCTGAGGGTTGAGTCAGATATAAGTCGAAGAAAAATACACCAGAAACACTTTGTGGATTACCATTTTACAAGTCACAATCATCACATACCAGCTGCAAAAGTTTAACTGTCTTCATTTTTTCAAACTTCAAGTCGTACATTTTATTTGGGTAAAAATGCTTCTTGGTTTCTTTTTTAAACAATTTGGTATGAAAAGTAAAAATTGTTCATGATAACCCCATCGACTGTTCTCGTCCTTGGTCCCGCTCTCCACCTGTATATATTGCACTAGTGCGTTCTGGCCCCTTTTTCAACAGGGCTGTAATGTTTCTGAATAGCACGGCTGAGCAGACATTTCCTACATACAGTAAAGTGATGGGCTAAACTTTAAAGTCTTTCAGAGTTCAGTTTTCAAGTAAACAAATAACTATTCAAATACGTTGGACAATGTATGCACTCCCTTAGACATGTTAATTTTAGTAATACTGCTGATTTTAAGGGCAGTGAACTCCAGACCCCCAAGTCAGTTTCTTTTGAAAGAAAATAATTTTGCTCGCTATCGCGAATTTAAGACACTTCCTGTTCACACAGTCACACCCATTAAGATGGCTGCCCACTTGCTTGGCGGCATTTCTAGGAGTTCCTGGGCGTACTGTCTGCACCATGTGTGGTGACCTTGGATTGGGTTTGGAGGACTGAAGGAACTGTAGCGCACTAGTGTCGTATTTCACAACACACACAAACCTGTCCAGACTGAAGGGTCTGCCACTTACAGGCACTTCATAGAACAACAGCCCTAACAGACAGAGCTGTATACCAGCTGTCACAACAGACTATACCCAGAATACCACTGGGAGCGAACTCAAGAAGGTGTGCAGCAGTTTACTTCCTGGTTTCTGAAAAGAAGCCTGTTAAAAGAAACATCGCTTTTATATGTTCTTTAATCTGGATTATCTATCCAGGTGCACCATGCATACTAGGAATAGTAGCATCCCTTTCTCATTACAAGTGCAATGCTTTAAGCAGTAAAACCAAGATTGGCTGAAGGTTTCACATTTATTATGGGGCAACTGCGAAGCTATGAAGGAAGACAGAGGAATCATCTATTTTAAGTATAATGAAAATCTGAAAGTTCCTTCCAACAAAGTTTTCCTGTTCAATGGGTCTAGGTTGCACCAGAGGGCGAAACCAGAACACTTCCTTAAAGGCCAGCAGGGATTGACATGGAAGACATGACATGGCTGTGCCTTTGAAAGGTCAGTAGGGTTGGAGTAGAGTTGGTCTCGTGAGGTTACATAAAATCAACTCTGTCTAACTCTGTTTTAGACACGCACAAAACATTTATACATTTTCCAACAGTTGACCTGACCTCTTGATGAGGTTAAGCCAGTTACTCCCAACAAGCATGAATAATTTTCCTTTCCCCTTCGGGAGGCGAGGGTAATGCGCTACACACACACACACACTGATACGTATAAATCTGCATGGGTTAGGTTTGGCAGACAAGGGTTGTTGGGCCTGAAGGGAGTATTGAGCGTAGCTGTACATTCCTAACTAGCCATCTTTCTCTAGCTCTCTCTCTGCAAGTTACTCTTGGAGTGACTTTTCGGGCTTGTCCCTGCCTGACTCTTCATGGCTCCGCCGTGGACTGCGTGGGGAGGTGGCAGCCAGGATCCGACCAGTCACCAGTAGTGCCAAAGCTAGCAGGTGGACTGAAAAGTAGATGGAGTGCCAATAACGCATGGTGTCAGAATAAGTGAGCAGCACAAAACCCATGCACATGTAGTCGTACGACCGCATCTTCAGGAACCAATGCACCCAATCGAATGCAAGCTTTCCTGCGTCTGAAAGTTGGTGCCGCAGCCCAGCCTCCATGGCGCCTTCAGCAGCTAGGCAGAGAGGGATGGTCAGGAAGCTCAGGTAGTAGCCGGGATGGATGCCGTGCCAGTAAGCACTGATCAGCATGGTCCAGGCACTCCTGCAAGGGAAGGAAGGCAGAACAAAGTCAGAGCCTGCAAATTAAAATACTGGGAAAGCCTCAAGACACGTAGTATACCCCTAGCCTGCTTGGAGAGTCTTAGTAAATGTAGCATGTCCAAGCCAGAGAAGCTGGTCTTAACATTTATTGAAAAGTGAGATCGGTATCACATACAAACAGTAATTAAAATGCAAGAAAAGCAAACAGGATTCCAAATGCCTGCAACTATTCATAAACACAGTAATATGGATCACAAATAAAGCATGCGTCCACACAAAAAATAGAAGCATCAAGAAGCAAACAAGCAAAAACCAGATAATTACAGCATGTATTCGGGAGCGCAACACATGTGAGAAACTGACATCAGTGCATAGACAGCGGCGGCTCCTCCGCTAAGGTGGAGGAGCATCGCCCCACTGCTCTGGGAGCAGTTTAAAAAGGAAAACTAAAATGATAATAACCAATGTTATCATTTTAGTTTTCTGTTCCTGCTTAGGTGCTGGGCAGGTCAGAGCAGGGGCCAGGGGTAGAAATGGTGAGCACACTCTAAAGTGCGCATGACGGTTTGGCCAGCCGTCTTTGCCCAGTCAAACAGTCATGAGCTCTTTGCATGTTCTCCACTGCCTGTAATGCACAGCCTGGGTGGAGAACATGCATAGCCTCTCAGTCCCACTCTAAGCACTGAACCACGGTGCATAGACCACTCACAATACTGCTGTAAGGCAGCATTGTGATTGGCTAGGGATCTCCGAGCCTGTGTGCTTCCTGGTTCCTGCCGTCGACAGAGTAGCCGAAGTGGACCGAGAGGAGGCAGCCGGCCAGCAGGTAAGGGGGTGTTTTTTCTTTTTCATTTCTTTAGTGCCCACTCAAGCATCTCCTACTGTTTCTCTAATCAAGAAGTGCCTGGAGAGCACTAAAAGCGGGCTTGAATGGTCCACTGTACAACCTAGTAACTTTGTTAATGGGGCCCATGTTCTAAAGTGAGTGGTGCACACCATGTCTCCAAGATGTTTCTGTCAATCAGTTTTGTTTTATAGTGCAAGCATGCTGGCTTTTGGCTACTTCAGAGGACATTTAAGGTACTGTGAGTATGGATAAGTCTTAGGACGTCTCCAATAGTATGTAACATTTAAGTGGCACATCATTCTAACCTGAGAGTTTTGAGCCAGCTGAAATGCCTAAAATAAGTGCCTGCAAAGGCTGTGCAGAGGACACTGAAGTAGTCCAGCTGTGCCTAACACAGAGGTTTGGTATCTGTATGAGAAACAGGAATTGCTCCTTTTCAGTTAGTATAAATGAATTAAGCATTGCTCACCCTTGCTTGATGACTGAGCAACATTTTGCCATTCGTTAGTGCGCTACAGTACTTGGCTTTTTTTAGATCTGGCTAAAGGAGCTTTAGGTGTTGAATGCCTTTTTTTATAATTTCTTTAAAATATACAGAGTGAGCCAGAGGAGAAGTTCGCTCTTGCCGCATGCCAGAAGCGGTTTCTGATGCATTATTTTACCTGCAGATTCCTCAATTGTTGAATATCCCTTGGTGCCAAACTAGATCCTGTTATTTTTCGTATCTCTTTAGTGCCAGTAGGGGACACAGGCTTTGTCTGAGCACCAGAGACAATGCCTTGGTGATGTCACTGGAGCCATCAAGCGTCCACCCCATCACACCAATGTCTGTTCCTTTTTTTTTTTTTGCACCCTTAGACGCCAATCTTCTTCATTTTTCAGTACCTTCATCTCCTCTTGAATTACTACAAAAAGTGCAGTGCTTGAGGATGGCTCCCTCTAATGAGTCAGGGAACAAGACCTTTTAGAACTGTAACAAACAAATCTCCATTTCAGATACACATGAAGCAGGTCTGTGGTGTTTGGGGTCAACCCACGACTCAAACCTGTGCAACATGTGCGGCTTCATGTACCTCAGAGCCATTAAGGAGCACATGGCCAAGCTTTTTATGGCCTTTGCCAGCAATGAGCCTTTGGCTCAACACCATTCATGTTCTGGGTCAAGATATCAATCTAGGCCATCTCCTTCACTGACATCCTCAAAGGTCTCAATTGCTATCAAAAGGCAAGTTACCCTGATGTTTCTACCCACTGTGGAGACCCCTTTGTAGCCGGAACTGGTGGAGATCATTCCCCTTAGCAGCCGGAGCGTGCCGCTTTGTCCTCACCTGCTCCTCATTCACCGGCACCAGTCATGGCTCCACCTCTGGCCTATCCAGAATTCCCAGCGCAGGGGGCTTCTCCAGTTTTCTTTTGACATGTCATGATGGAAATGTTTTGATACGAGTCAATCCTCTCTGGCACGCATGCGGGCCCCACTGGAATTGTTGGGCTCCATTCAAATCCTACCGACTGGTCCTTCGCCGGTGGCTTATGTCCCAGATAGAACCCCGGCGCTTTCCTGAAACATCCTGGCCTTGAGGCCTTTGACAGATGACCTCCCCCCAGTGCGGTCTCATGCGCCACCAATGCCAATCCTTGCACCACCAGTCCAGCCAGTGGCATTACCCAAAATGCTGGGGACTCCTCCCCTGCAGAATGTGATGAGCCCCCGAACCCTGCAGAATGTGTAAAACCACCCCCACCCCCTGAAGTCTCACATATCTCAGATAATCATTGGCCATGGGCTGAATGAGGGCCCCTGAATGATTGTGGCCCTTCGAAGATTTGGGGGGGGTGGCGGGCATACACCACAGGATCTGCAGGGGCCTGTGTTACACCCCTGGTGCCAGCATCACTAGCACCTCCTTTGGGGCAGCTGGTGTTAAAATCTTAAACTATCCTGCAAAGATCGAAAAGGGAAGCCCAGAGGATAGTGGAGTAAGAAAGGTAGGGGTAGCAGGACAATTCCTTCTAGGGTTACTGGCACACAATATTTGAGCTATTTGGCTCGAATTCAGACCATATTCAGATGCCTGATGCCATTAAACATGACACAGATGACAGCAGTGAAGCAGCCAACTGGCTCCCATCTGTGACATAGTAGATAATTTAGCTCTATAGCTTGCTAGTGCTTTAGCTATTTCTCACAACATAGATATGGACTGCCCCTTAGGGCGGGAACCCAATGAGGTGGTTTCATCTCAAGCAGTCCTGAGTAAGGCTGCACAAATGGACGGCTTTAGGGCGGTGCGACTGCACTGGGCGCCAAGCTCGGTGAGGCGCCATTTGTTCTCCTAAATCAGCACCGTTCACATCGCCCAAAAGCTGGCAGTCTGCAGCATTGTCCTTCTTTCATTTCCATGATGTGTGTCCTCGTGGTAATAAAAGGACACCGGTGTTCAAGCCAGCACGGATTACGTATTCTTATTGCCAGCCAGCGCGTCGCACGGTCTTGTATTCTCATAACACTTGATTAATTGGAATCGTCCGGGATACAAAGAAAAGTTGTGTTCCTTTCTGTGGATTAGAAAGGTACACAAAGTGAGCTCCGTTTGTTAGTGTCAGTTTTGTCACAATTGGAAGCCAGCTCGAAAAAAGCAATATAGAAAGTAACATTTTACTTGGTAAAGTGTTTCAGATTTGCTGCATGCTGTAAAAGGTTAAGCCTGCAAATTAAAGCCAAATTGAACAGGAAGATTGCAATTGCATAAGTGAACTAACTTTGTCTTGATGAATGGCGTGTAAATGCGACATCAACTTTTGCCTCCCTTCCTTTCAAAAGCATTTCAATAAATGTGACCTTCCAAAAGCCAATAAAAGTTTGCTTCCTAAAGCTTATTTTTGCTAGCCTAAAGACAGGAAAATACGCCTGCTGCAAAGAACTGTACCATGCAGACTACTGAACTGTTTTTAAGGTGGATAGTTCAGGGGGGGGTCACTGCATTTGTCACAGAGATCCTTTTGTTATTTGCAGTTCATAAATTACAACCCTAATTTACCATAGTGACCAATGAACTGTCAAAGAGCTGCATGGTATAGGTTAGAATGTTGTTTAACCCCCAGTGCTTCATTATCCTAATGCTGCTAAAAAGGGTTCATTTGGGTAGAAATATATTCTTATTAGTAAAGCCAACCATCAACCACTGTGGTATGTTTTAAATCCGGAGTCTGTGCTTCTCCAGGCCAAACTATATTAAAATATACTACCAACTGGTATGGACGACATGCGATTCCCACACCTTGTAATCCTCATTATGCTATATAATGTTTCCTATAGACTGATTTACACGCATGATTCATTGTCTCTGTATAATGTGTGTGTGATGTAAAGTGCTTCTACACTGGTATGAGTAGTGCTATAAAACAAATACAATGTATGTGAGAGAGGGGCTATGGAAAGATGAAGGGCACTGCTGTAGGGCGGTAGTGGAGAAAATCATGAAGCAGGAGGTCATTGGGTTGGTGGACCAAAAAAGACTGTTGCACCGGATGTCAACAGTGCCAAAGCCGGCCCTGGCTGCAGATGTTCTGGAGCTTCCCTTACCCACTGTCAAGGCCAAGTCAAATATCCTAACAGAGGCCCTGCTACCCTGGAGTCCTTAATGGCTTTTAATGAGGCTTTCATGGACACAGTGATAATTAATAATAATAATAATAATAATAACAGTAAGATTTGTGAGCCCATACCTACTTCACATGAAGTGTCCCAGCGCTAAGATCGGACTCCTGTGAGAAGAACGCACTAAAAGCGGCACAAATTGTCAACCAGACAAAAAAAAAAAGTTAACTTCTTCCTGAGAAGAGCTTCACATGGAGCCTGACGGACTGTAAGGGGAAGAGAATTCCATATTTTGGGCACCAGGTAGCTGAAGGAGCAGTAACCAATTCGGACTCTTGACTTGAGGAACAGTGGCGAACTTGGCATCAGCAGATCTAAGATTCCTACATGGAACGTAAGGTTTGATCAATGACCGAAGATTGTGTTGTCCATTGTTGGATAAGGCCTTGTAGCAGTAGCAGAGGGCTTTAAATTAAATTATCTGCCTCATTGGGAGCCAGTGCAACCCCGATGGAAGCACATTTTGGAAGATTAAGCAGCAATCGTGCCGCAGCATTCTGTACACGTTGAAGTCAATCAATCAATCAATCATGGCATTTATAGAGCGCGCTACTCACCCGGGAGGGTCTCAAGGCGCTGGGGGAGGGGGTAAGTTACTGCTCGAACAGCCAGGTCTTGAGCTGCTTCCTGAAGGAGAGATGGTCCTGGGTTCGCCGAAGGTGAGTGGGGAGGAGTTCCAGGTCTTGGCTGCCAGGTAGGAGAAGGATCTTCCTCCGGCGGTGGTTCTGCGGATGCGTGGTACGGTGGCGAGGGCGTGGCTGGTTGATCGTAGCTGGCGTGTGGGCGTGTAGAAGGTCATGCGGTCGTTGAGGTACTTTGGGCCCAGGTCGTGGAGGGCCTTGTGTGCGTGGGTGAGGAGTCTGAACGTGATTCTCTTGCTGACGGGGAGCCAGTGCAGGTCTTTCAGGTGTCCGGTGATGTGGCTGTGTCGGGGATGTCCAGGATGAGTCGTGCGGAGGCGTTCTGGATGCGCTGGAGTCTTTTTGAAGTTTGGCTGTGGTTCCGGCGTAGAGGGTGTTCCCATAGTCCAGTCGGCTGGTGACGAGTGCCTGGGTGACGGTCTTCCTGGTTTCAGTGGGGATCCATCTGAAGATCTTGCGGAGCATGTGCAGGGTGTTGAAGCATGAAGATGAGACGGCGTTGACTTGTCTGGTCATCGACAGGGAGGAGTCCAGGATGAAGCCCAGGTTGCGTGCGTGGTCCGTTGGCTTGGGCGCGGTGCCCAGGGCCGGGGGCCACCAGGAGTCGTCCCAGGCGGAGGACTTCCGTCTTGTCTGAGTTCAGTTTGAGGCGGCTGTTCCTCATCCAGTCGGCGACGTCTCTCATCCCGTCGTGTAGGTTGGCTCTGGCGGTGGTGGGGTCGTTGGTGAGGGAGAGGATCAGCTGGGTGTCGTCGGCGTAGGAGATGATGTTGAGGTTGTGTTGGCGTGCGATGGCTGCGAGGGGGCTCATGTAGACGTTGAAGAGGGTTGGGCTGAGTGAAGATCCTTGTGGAACGCCGCAGATGACTTCGGTGGCTTCGGATCTGAACGGGGGAGGCGGACTCTCTGGGTTCTTCCGGCGAGGAACGAGATGATCCATTCCAGTGCTTTCTCTCGGATTCCGATGTTGCTGAGGCGCTTCACTAGGGTGCGGTGGCAGACGGTGTCGAACGCCGCGGAGAGGTCCAAGAGGATGAGGGCAGCTGTTTCCCCGTTGTCGGTTAGGGTTCTGATGTCGTCGGTGGCTGCGATAAGGGCGGTCTCGGTGCTGTGGTTGGGCCGAAACCCGGACTGCGAGGGGTCGAGGGATCCATTCGTCTCGAGGAAGGCGGCAAGCTGTCTGTTGACGGTCTTCTCGATGACTTTGGCCGGAAACGGAAGGAGCGAGATGGGACGGTAGTTCTTGAGGTCGGTGGGGTCCGCCGTTGGTTTCTTCAGGAGGGCGGTAAGCTCGGCGTGCTTCCAGCTCTCCGGGAAGGTGGCGGTGTGGAAGGAGGAGTTGATGATGTCCCGGAGATGGGGTGCGATGGTGGCGTCGGCTTTGTTGAAGACGTGGTGTGGGCAGGGGTCGGTTGGTGATCCGGAGTGGATGGAGTTCATCGTGCAGGTGGTGTCTTCGGTGCTGATCGGGGTCCAGTTGCAGAGGGTGGTGGTGGCGGGCGTTGGTTCGGCGGTAGGGTGCGTGGTTTGTGCGTCGAAGCTGTTATGTATGTCGGTGATCTTGCGGTGGAAGAACGCGGAGAGTGAGTTGCAGAGGTCTTGCGAGGGGGTGATGTCGTTGTTTCCGGCGCTGGGGTTGGAGAACTCTTTGACGATGCTGAAAAGTTCCTTGCTGTCATGGGCGTTGTTGTCCAGTCGTTCTTTGAGTGCCGACTTCTTGGTGGCACGGATCAGCTGGTGGTGTTTGCGGGTGGCGTGCTTGAGGGCGGTCCTGTTGTCTGTGGTCTGGTCGAGTCGCCAGGTTTTCTCGAGAGTGCGGCAGTTCTTCTTGGATTCCTTGAGTTCGTTGGTGAACCAAGGGGTTTTCTTGCTTCCGGGTCTGCTGGGAGGGTTTTTTAGTGGTGCGAGGTCATGATTGGGACACAACTAGGTAGAGTACATTACGGTAGTCCAGCCTGGTACTAATCGGAGCTTGGACTACAGTTTTGTGAGCAAACTCTGGTGGAGCGCAAAATATTTTCTTAACGGTTTTTAGCAGCCCAAAAGATTTCCATTCAAGTGCAGTGATTTGGCTATCAAAAGAAAATTTATCATCAAACCAGTTGCCCATATTTATGATCTTCGGCATGGGAAAAGCTCACATCAGCCCCTGCAGTAAATAGTTTGAATCCCAGGCATTTTAGACCAGATGCTGGGAATCCGGCTTTTTTGTACATTTATCTTTCTCCAGAAAACCTGGTTGTGCAGGCCTCCACTACAAGACAAAACCCTGGTGCTTTCTTGGCAGTCGCACTGGACAGAATCAAGGAAGCTCGAAGGAAGTAAGAAAGAAGATCTTTCCCACAGCCAGTTTGGAATGCCACTCTTAAATGTAGTATGTTTGTCACAATTAGGGGTACCAAATTTACCAGATCACCAAAGGGACTACTTTGTGGAGGTGGTTTGCGATGGGAAGGATGCCTTTACACAGGTTACCAGAGCTAGTCTGGATACTGGTGACTCAGTGGTCAGAGCTGTAGGCTCTTCTGTGGCCCTTAGATGGAATCCCTGGCTCAGATCAACTGGCTTCTCCAGGGATGTACAAGCAGCAGAGATGACAAGCTGTTCAATTGAGCAAGACTTTTTGGTGCCAAAGCGGATTCTGCGATTTAAGCAGTGGCCATTTCCTTTGACCATCAGTCTCCAACAAAAGACTACTGCCAATTCCAAACATTGAGGCTTTTCAAGGGGCTTTAATTTTCACCAACGCCAACCCTCCAGCAACTGAACCAGCTTCTTAAGCAATACTGAGGCAGGAGCAAAGGTAGGGGCAGTCAGACATAGCAAATCTCCTCCTCTTCCCCTTCACCACCTGGAAAGCTGCTTTAGCTTCCCCTTGAAGAAGCATGTGCTGCCTTTGTGAGCATGGGTATCCTCCTTTCTACAGGCCTTGAGGGCTAGAAAACTGGACCATATGTCACCCAGATTGTAGAATGGGGTACGCTGTTCTCGTGCAACACACTTCTAACCAGATTCCTTCCCCGCAGCTCCTTCAGACAGAAGACCATCTTTGTATATTGCAACCTCTAGCCTCTGGTAGCAGTGGTGTTAATCAGAAGCCTAGGGTTGGTGTATGGCTGTTTAACAACTAGTTGCGCCTTTGTGATTTTGTAGTGTAACAGAGCCCTGAAGCAGGCTGATGTCTGTTTGGGGTTAGAGATCGGTGTTGGAATCAAATCTCAGGTTGACGTCAGTAAAGTCGGTATCAGCACCGGCACGTAAAGAAATGGTGTAGACTGTGGTGCTAGTGTGGAAGTTAAACAGGCATTGGTACAAGTCCGGAAACACGTTTTGAGGAGTCAGTTTTCAGGAGTCAGTTAGGGGCTAACTCACCGGTAAAGTCTGACTGGATGCCCTGCGGAGCCCTAAAGCAATCTAGGGGGGACTGAAACAGCCTGAAATATTCATAGTATGGCTTCTTTGCAAATGAAGTAGCAACTTTGCCATGTGCCTACACTGCACAGCAAATGCAGGAACAAGGGCAAAGATGTCCTTGAGGAATTTGCAAATTGTGCACAGTTTGCAAATCACCCTTCCCCACAAGGACATTTTAGGAAAGAGCAATAGCAGTCTTAAGATTCCTGCCCTCAAGACGGGCCAATTGCAAAGACAATGACAGAGTGGCATGACTGCATTGTCACTATCGCTATATGTGGACCTGGCACTATGGCTACTAAAGGAGGCCTTGGAAGACCTGCAAGAGTGAGAACAGTCTATGACTAGAATCGCCCTCACAGATAATGAGTACATAAACAGAGTTTTTTTTAGAGGGAGCAATAATAGACTGAGGCTGGTGGTCGACTTGGAGACAAACCAAAATAATTTCTTAGACATGTTTGGTGCCATGTGATTTGACAGAGGTTAAACACATTTTTAGTAGTACTTGAGGTGTTGTAATATGCTAGTTTGGTTTAGCAGTATTTGTTAAAAAATGTAGCTAATTCTTCAGAATCTTTCGAGTAGACAGACGTCCAAGTTTTCACTTCCTGTTGTCAGAAGAACACCATTTGTGATTAGTAGGTCTCTCACATACACCCAGTCTGGTTTAAGGGAAGAATTAGTTTGAGGGTATTAATAATGTCCTGATTGAAAATGGCCATTTGAGCAGTTGGGCCACAATACATACTGTTTATCTGTGGTGTGAGGAGCGGAACTGGATTATTAATATTGCCAGTTAAAGTGGTCTCAAGTTCCCATCTTGTTTTAAGAATGTGTCGCTATTAGAGCGCGGTTGCATTGATACTTTAAGATTGAAAGGAACCACATTATAATCAATTCACTCTAAAGATGCAGGATCCTCTACCTGAAGAGAATCTCAAGATGAAAAAAATAGGATCTGGTAGGTTGCGTGTCAATATTCAGTAATTTAAGTTTGAAGACTGCTATACATCTTGAAAATTAAGTCAAGTTCCTCTAGGGGATTCATTTGGTATGGTAATAATATTGTTTTTCAAGACTATTAAAAGCATGAATTGTTCAAAAGTTCTGATCATTTGATCATGTACAATAGGCGGAGAGGTCTGTCACAACATACACGGAGTTCAGTTTTGCAGGCAGACGTGCATTTTGAGTTGTCCATGTAACTGTTGTCTTGTAAATTATTTTAGAAGTGCAATTGTAATCTAGATAGTGGTTAGGTGCGGTTCATGGTTGTTACTCTGTTATTATGTAGAGTGCTTTCCAACTTTAGGGGCAACTTCGGGTAAACTACAAACAATGCTGGATGGTGCAGTCTTTTATAAAGTGTATAATGCATGCGGAGGCAGACTACATAAGTAGGGAGAGCTTTCTGCCTTTTGAGAGAAGTAAAATAACCCATTTGCTGGGACAGACTTATGTAGACCATACCTTATCTAGAGGAACGTCTAGTTTGTAGAGCACCCAGTGGCGGCTGGTATTTGAAGGCAGTGGGGGGATGCAGGGGTGGTGGAGGGAAGGGATTTAAACACAAAAATACACACACTTATCTGTCTTCTGCTGCTACCACCCGCCGTCACCTCCTCTCGGTCCTCTTCCCCACTTCCAGGGCAGGAAGCAGGATGCACCCGGCTCCAAGCCTCCCATTAGATCAATCACAATGCTGCATTGCAGCATTAGGATTGGCTGAGTGCAGTGGATTGTCGCTCAGCCAGAGAACGGGAGGCTGGGCATGTTCTCCACACAGGCTGAAATGCAGCCTGCATGGAGAACATGAAAAGTGCGCATGAATGTTTGGCCAGCCCCAGAGGGCTGGCCAAACATTCATGCACACTTTAGGGAGTGCAAACCACTCCTCCCCTCCACCACTCTGTCAGCAGGGCAGCCCCACCCGGTTTCACCCGCAAAGCTGCCGCAACAAAACGAACAAATAAAATGATAACTTATTTATTATCATTTTATTTTTTCTTTAGTGACACTGCTTAAAACCCTTAGCGGAGGAGCCGCCACTGAGAGCACCCCCTGCCTGCAGGGATAGTCTGATACCTAGAGCATCCGCTTCTCACCCAAATATGAAGGACTTGACGGGCGAGTTCTTGTAGATGTACTGCGACAGCCACCATTGGACGCTCATGTTCCAGTACCGCATGCCATCCTTCACCTTCACACAAAAGTCAGCACCATAGCAGTCGATATTCTTCACAGTCTCGTAGTCATATAGCACAGTCATGCATTCGCCATCAGGGGATCTGTGGAAAGCATGCATTGGAAATTGATTCGAGCTAAACACTACTTGCTATTTTCCAGCAGCACACACAAGCAGAGGAACAGAGGTGGACTGGCGGGACAGAAGGGTCAGTCTTACTTTGCCTCTAGATTAGGCTTCCAAGTGGCTACGTTGCTCCTATTTCCCCCTATGATCAGTCACAACATTTTGCACTGACTGCCTCTCTAGGATGACATAGCAATAGGCCACAATTCAGTATCATATCTTACTTTTTGCTGCGTACTAAGATCCACACATGTCCACTACATCCAATCAATAAAGGACCCCAGATATAAATTGACAAGAAAACTGAAAACTACAAGTCTCCAAAGCCTCTGCATGGACCAGTGTCAACTGCACACAGACCACTGCCATGGCAGGGCTGAATAATGACCAGTCCATGCTTAAGTTATTTGCCACTGTATGCTATAGCGGGCACTTCTTCTACATATACTATTTTTCTATGACTGTTAGTTTAAGATTCTATGTCAGGACTGGAGGCGAGGGTTATCCTTTATAATCTTTACTTTGCGGATTATAAAATCCACAGCAACCATATTAACATTAGCATAGTATAAAGAAAACTAACATTCCAAATGTCCATGGGAGACTACAACAATAACCACAACCAATCACGTAATGGCAGTCATAACATAGTCCATTGTCACTGTCCATACTGCCTCTTTTCTTCGCTGCTCAGCAGATGCAGATAAGTGTTGCTTCCTTCTCTCTGCCTATTACTTCAGGTTTGCCAATATTTTTAATACATGCATTCGATTTTGTGACTGCATTTGCTCTTAATTGTTTTGTGGTTACAGGTTTGTTTGTTATTCTGGCAGCAGGAGTTTCCCTGCGCTCCTTACACGGCAGTGTTGTATTCCATTTGAAGGCCGGGGGGGAGAGAGATTGCGGTGCGGCCTTAGACCCCTAGGTGGCGATGTCAACTGCATGTCCAGAGAGGCCCCTTGCTCCCTGTGACACGCATTTGTCAGTTTCCCCATTATCGTCCTGTAGGTCTGTATTAGGTGAGCTTTTCACTTGTATTGGCGACGCATGTTGGGCTTGTAATATCGCTCTGCACCGCCTTGCGGGGTCCGTACTCTTATTGGGCCATTCTGACACGGACCTGGAGGGGGGGGGGGGCCATGTCTGCGTATTTGTAGCTAGAGCCTAGATCCTACCTAATTGGCGACCTCCAGTCCCCCCCAAAATATACTGGACCTTCAAGTGACACATTGGACAGTTCCACCAGTCACAATATCGACCTCTCTCCTGGAGACTATGCAATCTTCTGAGCGTGTGAACGTCGAGGAGGAGGCTTTGTCCTTCCTACCTTGGGAAGCGAACTTCTATGATGCAGTGGATCCATTCATAGGGCAATGGCGGAGACGTGGCCCTGGTTGAACAACTCTACAGGCAGATCTTCGAGGATGTCTCATCCTCAGATCACCCCAGAACCCGGACCGTCTCATCCAAAATGGAAGATTACTGGGGTAGATCAGGATGCCCTTGCACGCCTCAAGCAAGATTTTCTGGCCCATACTCACCCTCCCGCTGGTACCCTGGGACTGGCTGAACTGCAATACACCAGTTTCTCTGCATGTTGGGGAAGTTGACTATTCCCACAGGGACTCATATGGGGAGGCCAGGCCCCCCTCGGCCTTAGTGCCCTACTGCTGCCAATGACACATCCGACCAACCCCCTACTAACAAGAGGTCTGACATGATGGACCCTGGAGACATAGTACACCTGCGCTTTTTGGAATAGACTCCAGTGACTAAGTGGCGTTGCAGGTCAGCTACGTAAGCCTCTGGAAAAGGAGACATGCAGTCGCCTGCGTGTGGAATGTCACAGACAGTCATTGGAGGGTAAGGTAGCCCTTACCCCCGAAATTAATACGAGGCTGGCCACTTTCTTGGTCAAAGATCCCAAGAAAGGGTTAGACCATTCCTGGCGCTCGTGCCAGGTCAAACTCCTGGACATGGTAGGGCCATTAACCAAAATCTTGGACATGGCAGAGGATGCCAAGGGTTCCGGTTCTCTGATTTCCCCGGAGGTCCTCTCTGGCTGAGCCCAAAGATCCATAATCTTTTTAGGGAACTCCCACTGTGCCATTTCCACAGAGCGTCGTCGCTCCCTGCTCATCAAGGTGGACCCCAAGTTGGGGGACCTAGCTTTCTAGGAGACGGGAACGGTGGCCCTTGGGTGTTTCTTTGAAAAAGGAGCTGGGGAAGATGGCCACCTTTTCAGCCATTGACAAAGTCCAACTTCTATTAAGAGGATCTTCCAACCTCTGTTTCCCAGGGGGCCGGCCATGGCAGGGGCTGCTCGGCTGGCCGCTTTTCCTCTCAATCCCTCTCCCAGGGGAAAGGCTCCAGACGCAGACAGAACCAGGATCAAGCCAGGTTTGCGAACTTCTATCCTACAAGAGTCCAGCAGTTCCAGGGCAGAGGCGGCTCCAGAGGACAGGCCTCCAGCTCTTTCAATAACCGCGAGTGTGCACCCTTCTAAGGGTAGGGGCTGTCTGGCACAATTTTCCCACAGGTAGGCGTCTCTCGCAATGGATGCATGGGTCCTTCAGACCGTTCATGGTTTCCAGATAGAGTTCTGTGGGTCTCCAAGACAGGAGAACCCCCTGCATCCGATAAGGTTCTCCATGACGGAGAGCACTCTCATAGATGCACAGGTCAAGGCCCTTCTCGACAAAGGGGCCACATGCCAATCTACTCCTCACCACTCTTGTTTCATAAGCAACCTCTTCTTGGTTGACAAGCGCGGCGGGCCAAAGGCCAGTAACCAACCTCAGAGTTCAATGAATGATTGGTGTACCGCCACTTCAAGATGTAGGGGTCCATCTTCTGCAAGATGTGCTCCAACCATTCGATTGGATGGTTTGTTTAGACATGAAGGACGCCTACCTGACCATCCCAATCTTACAGCCCCATTGCAGATCCCTCCAGTTTGTCTGAAAGGACCAAACCTACTAACTCATCACACTTCCATTCGGCCTGTCATCAGCACCTTGGAACTTGTTGGAAAATGGCCCTCCCTGAAGGGTCACCCCAAACATTTTGCCTTCTTCCTCCTCTTTTTGCTGAACACTTTGTTGGCTTTAGGACTCTGAGCACTTTACCACTGCTAACCAGTGCTAAAGTGCATGTGCTTCTCCCCTGAACATGACGACATTGGCGTATACCTGATTGGCATATTTGATTAACTAGTATGTCCCTTGTAAAGTGGCATATCATATACCCAGGGAATGTAATCTAAATGCTACCAGTGAGCTGCCACACACAGAAGTAGCCTTTCAAACCGGTCTCAGGCCTGCCACTGCAGTGCCTGTGTGTGCAGCTTTCAGACTCTTCAACTTGACATTTAAGCTACTTGCCAAGCCTTAAGTTCCCCTTTTATTACATAGAAGTCACTCCAAAAGTAGGATCTAAGTAACCCTAAGGGCAGGGTGCTATGTAAGTAAAAGGTAGGACATGTACTTTTATGTTGTAAATGTCCTGGTAGTGACAAACAGCCTATTTCGTTTTTCACTACTGTACGGCCTACCCCTCTCATAGGTCAGCATACACGTTTTCGCTGTAATTCCTGATCAGAGAGGAGTAGCTTTTTTTCCATGTTTCATAGCTTTGGAATGGTAATGATAAATCCTCCTGACTGGTGAAGTTGAATTCAACATTACTGTTTTAGGAATGCAACTTTTAGAAAGTGGATATTTCTCTGCACTTACTGCTCTATGTTCCTGACAGCCTGTCTCCAATACACATTGGGGTGAGTGGCAACTACAATTTGTACATTCCGTCTAGACAGCCACAAACAAAGGCAAGTGAGGCACATATGCATTCTGAGCATTCATCTGCATTCATTTGCATTCTGATGGGTCTTCCTAGACAGGGATCAATGGGAGGGGCCGACACTTCAATAAGTAGTGCCCTGTCCCCACACAAAGCTCTGACGTACCTCCAACAGATAGCCTGGAAGACAGGACTGGGTTGAAAAGGATCCCTGTGCACTTCAGAGAGCTGCTTTGAAGTCACCCCCTACATCAAAGGCACTTTTGGGTAGAAGTACTGGGTCTCTGACCCCCCCTAAAATCAGACACTTCTGGATCTTGAACTGAACCTCTGTTAGAAGGACTGCCGGGCTGCTTGAAGGACTTAACTGGACTGCTTTTCTGCTTGTTGCCCTGCTGCCTGCTTCTTCTTGATTCTGCTGAATGACAGCCTTCCCCTCCAAGTGATCTCCGGGGGCTTGCCTCCTGTTTTCAGAAGTCTCAGAGATACAAAAGACTTCCAGCAATTCTACTGGTGCTGCTGGACTCTGCCATCTGAAAGTCCTACCCTTGCCTGAGGTGTCCTCTCCACATTCTGGTCCTCAGAAATGCGTTCTGCAGCTGTTTTCTATAAAACTGACATCACCCATGCGCCGATCCGAACAGATGCATCGCCGTTTGACACGGACACAGAGGCTGTTCGACGACTGGTTCTACAGCCTGCGCGGCCGGACGGTGACGCTCTGCGTGGCTCGATGACGCACTGCCTTCACTTCAGCGAAGCTAGACGATGATGCAGCGACCAGACTGCGTGGAGCAGATCGACACATTAAGCCCTATGTCGAAGCTTTGCTCCATCCAAGGTACTTCGCAGAGGGAACTGCATGGGTCCTGTAGCTGGCCTACCCTCCCTTGCGGTTGGCCTGAACTTTGGATTTGCACTGGTCCCTCAAGGCCTCACGTTACCTTTTGACCGCTAGTGACTTCTAAGCACTATTTTTGCATTTAATATTTAAAAATTCATATCTTGACTTTTACTGATTGGATTTTTGTTGTTTTGGTCTTATTGTGCTCAGATACGTATTCTCTATTTTTCTAAACCTGTGTGGAATCTTTTAGTTGTGTATTCATTGTGTTACTGTGTGTGTTGCACAAATACTTTACACATTGCCTCTTTAGATAAGCCTGGCTGCTCTGTGCAGAGCTACCAGAGGGTGAGCACAGGTTTTCTTTTAGGTTGCATCTATCTTACCCTTACTAGAGTGGTGGTTCCTATGTGGTCTAGGGGCATACCTCAGCCAACGAGGAGTCCCTTTTCTAACAGTGCTTTACGAAGGTCCTCAACAGGTGGTAGAGCACTTGCACCCGCAGGGTAGGAGACTCTTATTTGGACGACATGCTCATTATCAACCAACGCCCCAGAACATTATTCTTGCAACTGCAGACAGCAGTCAATATCTTGGAGGGGCAGGGGTTTGTGATGTACGAGAGCAAGTCACTTTTGCACCCGTCTCAGACAAAGTTTCAGCGGCATCTTTGCGTCTCCCATCTCAGAAGATGGCAAAGATTCATCACAAATTGCGACAGAGCCTTTCCAGGCCATACACTTCTTTATGCCAGATAGCGAGGTTAGTGAACCTCCTGTCATCATCAATTCAAGTGATCTTTTCGGGCCCCTACTCTATCAGGCACTACAATGCCTCAAGGCCCATCATCTCCGGAGGGGACTCCGGTATTCCCAGTTCGTGCCCTGGTCAGAGGGGGCACGTGAAGAGATACAATGGTGGCTATAGAGGCCTGGGACAGAAAGAGCAATCTTCGATTCCAGTCCCGACCTGATTATAGAGTCCAACGCTAACGGGTTCCTTCATAGTTCATTGCTGGATCAAGGGCAGCATTAAGTATGGTGTCCTTCTCAAAATGGGCATTTTCGTGGTGTGTTACATCAACCACCTGGGAGGGACCAGGTCGAAAGCACTGTTGGATCTGGCGAAGGGCTTTTGGCAATACTGCTTGGACCATCATATATCGATCACAGCGGAGTATCTTTCCGACCAGGCGAAAGAAGTGGTGGACTGGCACTCTCAGTTGCCACGATTCCAGTCTCTAGAAACTGGATGCGGAAGTCTTCTGCATGATTTTGGATAGGTGGGGAAAGTTTGATGGACCTTTTTGACTCTCACCTAGACCACCAGCTTCCCAAATTCTTCAGTTGGAGGCCAGACCGCCTTGTGGTGGTGATTGATGCATTCCTCCAAGATTGGAAGCAGCAGAAGAGGTATGCTTTTCCCCTGTTCTCAATGAGAACAAGAGAGGCAGCCAAGGTTCCCAAACCGTTAGAGGTGGTCTTGGTGACTCCCTTTTGAAGGTTGCAAGTTTGGTTCCCACCTCTGATGGAAATTTCTTAGGATTCTCCAATCCTACCTTCCTTTCCGAATCTTCTCCTCGATCTGAACCTTCTGCCGCACCCGATGGTGATGAACTGTTCACTTTGCCTCATGGTGTGCCTGGTTACGGGATAAGATGGAAAATCCAGGGACATTCAAGGCAGGCGGACATCCTGTCAAAGGCCTGGACGGATAGTATGATCAAGTGATACAGATCAGCCTGGACGAGATGGATGAGTTGGTGTATACGACAAGGCCTGGATCCCGTGGATGCAAATATAGTCCAAATACTCCATTTTTGGACAGAGCTCTCCTTAGAGGGTTTAGTATATCGGACTATTAATGCCTTTCGATCTGCCATATCAGTGGGTCATATGTTGATAGATAGATCCCCTGTGGGACAACATCTTTTTGTACAAACGTTGCTGCGGGGTACGCGGTTATTTATGCAGCCTGAGCCGCTGTATTCTCTTTGGCACATCAACTACGTTTTTTAACTCTTTCTTTCTTGGCAGCCCAATCGTTTTTTTTTTTTGTCCCATAAGGAGCTAGTTGGCTATGTTACTATGCCTGGTGTCATCTCGTAAGGTCTTGGATATCAGAGCCCTGGTTATTAAAGGTACAGTATTTTTCTCGCAAGGACTATCCTTTACTGTTAGAAGGACTAAATCTTATACTAGAATTATATCTTACCCTGCTATTGGAGGATTCTCCTAAATTAAATTATGTGTTGTCAGGTGCTTTAAAGCATATGAAGAGATGATGTAGCGGGTACATCCACCAGGTGAGCGGCAACTTTTGATTGCCCTGCAAAAATCACATACAGCCGTCTCTTCCCCACGATTGCCGGATGGGTGCGTTGGGTCATGAGTGAAGCTGGCATCAATATGGTGATGTTTGGGACGCATTCTGGCAGAGGGGCGATGGCATCTAAACTGTTTCAGCTTGCTGCCCGCCAGGAAGAGATCATGAATGCGGCGGATTGGTTCTTTGAATCCACTTCTAAGAGGTTCTACTTCAAGCTGGTGATGGATATAGCCCAGTTGGTGGTAGACAAGCTTTGAATTAGCATACTCCTCGCCTGTAGTCCTGACATAGAATGAAACATTTCCTAGCTATTGTAAAGTAAAGTTTCAATTCTATTAAGGACTCAGAAGCGAGGATTATCCCACCCAGAGAGATGTGCCTACGATGTTTTTCCCTCCCGGTGATCAGTAACTAGAGGGTTGTTCTGCTTGTATCTTAATAGCTTTGATTCTTAATTGTATTGGGATCGTCTTGATTGCTTGTTTACACCCGTTATTGATATGGAAAATGTGTCTATTTTGAGAAAATAATTACAATGGTTTCCTTCCTTTCCTTATTCTTCTTAGGACTTTATGGCTCCAAATAGGATTTGTGAGCAAATAAGGAATGAGTGATTCGCGTGAAGAAAAGACAGCATGGACAATGACAATGGACTATGTTGTGACTGCCATTACGTGATTGTTTGTTCTTATTGTGGTCATCTCCCATGGACTTTTGGGAATGTTGTTTTTTTTTTTTAATACTAAGCTAATGTTAATATGGTTGCTGTGAATTTTATAATCAGCGAAGTAAAGATTATAAAGCATAATCCTCGCCTCAGAGCCCTTAATAGAACTGAAACTTTCCGTTACGATAGCTAGGAAATTTTTCATTGTTCAGTCTTATCAAAAGGGGCCGTAAAACCTTCCTGGTGAAAGCCTGCCTTAGTAATATTTATACTATTTTGATTAAGGATTCCAGCTTTAATTGTTCAGTGCCCGTCTTACCCATGATTTCATTGCCTTACTTTCGGTAAGCATTTTTAAGGAACAAGCACCATCTTATGATCTTAAGCAAGGTCATATGAGCGGAAGCCCCCTGCTCCATATACTGTGCTGTTACATTTAGGTCATGAGATTGTTCCTTTACATCCAGTTTACAACCTCCTCCACTACTAGATCCACTATATTTCCTGCTTCCTGTTGGTCTCTAGGAGGTATTTGGGATGTTCATGCAAAAGATCTAAGAGAACAAGGTCCTTACCTCTCAACAGGAGCATACTCCACAGTCGGTCCACCGCCTGAGCGAGACTTGGCTGCTACTGGATAGGCACCAAACGCAGCAGACATGCATCCGCACTCTGCAAAAATCCATGCCACATAGAAGCGCATGCGGAAGACGAAGAACACAGTTGTCATGTAGAAGAGACGGTACAAGAAGGCCCGGTCGTAGAACTCCTCAGATCGCACATATTCCAGTGGAAACTGCTGAGAGACTAGGAAGAAGAGGGCACCAAATACAGGAACTGGCTTCAGACGCAACAGTAGGGGCCACAAACTGGGTATGGATGGAGAGTCCAGCTGGTACAGCCAGTCATGATATGTTTTGTAGCGGTAGAAGGGGCCTAGAAGAGAGTCATGAAAGTGAGAGATGCTACCAGGAATGACCCTAAAAGGATACATTGTAACTCTCGTTCTCCATCATGGATCATCATACATTGAAAGGACTACTCAGTCTACCATTTGAAAACAGTACCCTGAAAGATTTTTTTTCAGAAATATGCTTTACCAACTACTTCTTTAGGAGGATGCTCCACCCCAAATGTATGAGTAGAGCATCCACCTAAGCAAAAAGGAGCACCAGCCCATTATCCCTACCAATTTACTTTACATTTACAGGTTTTGGAGGGAGATTTGAGAAAAATCACTCTTGCAGGAACAGACTGAACAATTCACATTTGACACAACAGAGTACTAGATGTTTTCCCCCAATCGACTTCCAACTTTTGACATGTGAAAATAAATAGGTCAAACTACTTTTCCTAATTTCATGCTTTAAAAGTAACAATGTTTTCTCTTTTCATGACCAACATTACAACTTTTTTTTTTCTTTTTTTGTTTTTTAAAGAAACCGTTTCCTGCTCAATATCCCGGTTTTCCTGATGAAAAAAAACACTTTTTAATTCAATTTAAAGATTTAAAGACCAATGTGGAAACGAGGACACTAAGACAGGCTGATCCTAAGAAACACTGAATCAAATTCAGTCATATCTAAGGCATTAAACATGGAAAAAGCTACATTGCAGATGCTATACGAGGGTGCCATCCAACTGTAAGTTATTATTTAGAACTAAAATTGTGGCACATACCATACAAGACTGCTTTGGAAAGAAAAAAAGACACTTATCTGTAATGAGAGTTCTCAAGTAGTGGTATCTTTCATAGATGCACATGCTTGAATCAATCCCAGTTGTCAAGCTGGGAGTCCAAAGGTAACATCAAAACAGCAGATCTATGTTAAATATAGCCCAAAGGGTAAAAACAATGGCTCTTTAGTAGCCTTGTCACATCAATTAAAACGAACCAAACTTCAGCCAGTAAGGGACAATCAACCTGAAGCCCACACCCTGAAAAGCCACCATCCTTCAGATTTAATGTAGCACTCGGGTAAAGGAATAAGAGAAGCCAATGAGCCTCCTGCCGGAAGAAGGGTGGGTCGCACTTGACTCTATAAAAGATACCAATACTGGAGAGTAACCTTTATAAGCAAGCATGTTTTTGCTCCTCCAATCTTAGATCTTTCAAAGTTTCACGTGTTTAAATCAGAACAAGTAGTACAAATTGTTGTCAGAAATTCCAAAATATCAGTCAGTGTTGCAGGCCTTGATTAAGCTACACTGGCTTCCAGGGGCAAAGAGAACTGAATTTAAAGCTCTTTGTATAGTTTTTAAGGCACTGCACAATATTGGTCCAGATGATCTTCAGGAGAGATTAGTCTGGTACACCCCACCCAGGAAGCTCAGATCATCAGCACCAAGCACTTAGTACTACCCAAGGTCAAGCAAGCATCGTGGGGAGGCAGACGTTTTGTTTTGGGATGGCAAAACTATGGAACTCTTGCCTTTATTTTAAAAAACTTCCCAGACCTCCTGTCCTTCCGAAAGTCTCAGAAGACCTGGCTCTTTAGTCATTAGAGCAGCATTTTTCTTTAATTATCTTTTCTCTCTCATGAAAGCAGCAGCACCAAGATGCCTCAGGGCATTCGAGCGCGATATAAAAGTCTAAATCAAATCATATTAATAGAAGATGCAGGGAAAAGTTTTAGAGTAGCTCACCTTATCCAAACAGATGACGTAACACGGCTTGGCCCATTGCTACATCTTTTTGTACGGTCTCTTCTAGACAGTAATGTCTTGGAAGAGTGTACACACATTTTCATGTTGCAGCTCAGAATATTTCTGTCAACGATACTCCAGTTAACAGCACCGAAGTAGATAAACTTCAAGCCGTATGAGCAGTTCCTCTGCTGTGTAACTGCTTGCCTGCTTTAATGTGGCATGATACAATTGTGGCTGCAGCCCATCAATAATGCTGTGTGGAAATGACTTTCTCTTGGGTTGACAAAGGTGCCAAAAGCTGATCAGACTTCCTAAAACTCTTTGTTCTATCCAGAAAGACTTTTAGACAACTTCTATCTAGAGAATGCAAGGGTCTCCCAGGGTTTATTTTTGTATAGGCCAGGGGTGGGGGTTGCCCAGAATGGGCATGCCAATGCCCCCACCCTTCCCCCCCCAAATAAAGCATAAGACTTTCTGCCCCTCCCCCCCGGACGCAGATGGGGCAATAGCCTCTTATCTGCCCCCCGGGGGGCAGAAAGTCCACTAGGCACCAGGAATTTTTTTATTCTAAAGTTCGGGTGGGGGCTGCTCAGAATGGGCAAGCCAATGCCCCCACCCCCTCAAAAATGCCACGGACTTTCTTCCCCCCGCAGGAGGCAGTTGGGGGCAATAGCCCCTGATCTGGGCCCCCCGGGGGGGGGGCATAGGGCCCACTAGGCGCCAGGGATTACACTGGCTTTTTTGTACATAGGGGTGGGGGCTACCAAGAATGGGCATACCAATGCCCCCAACCCCCTCTCCCCCCAAAAAAAATGTGTCACAGTCTTTCTGCCCCCCCTTGGGGCATATTGAGGCAATAGCCCCCGATCTGCACCCCCCCCCCCCTCCAAGGGCGGCAGAAGGCCACTAGGCACAGACATTTATTTCGCAATGTGCCTAGCTGTGGATTTTGGGCCTTGGAGCAGCCGGCACCTAGAGAAACCTAGCAAACCTGTACATTTCTAAAAACTAGACACCAAGGGGAATCCAGAATAGGGTGACTTGTGTGGCTCTCACCAGGTTCTGTTACACAGAATCCCTTGCAAACCTCAAACTTTGGTTAAAAAATAAAAAAAATCCTCACATTTCTGTGATGGAAAGTTCTGGAATGTGCGTGGGTCCACAAACTTCCACCCACCCCGCATTCTCCAAAGGTTTGCAGGGGATTCTGGGTAGGGAAACATTAGGGGATTCTGGGTAGGGAAACGTTAGGGGATCCACGCAAGCCATACCTCCCTGGACTCCCCAGGGTGTCTAGTTTTCAGAAATGTGTGGGTTTGGTAAGTTGCCCTAGATGGCCGTCGAGCCCGGGGCCAGAAACCCAGGTGCCCCCGCTTGCAAAACCAGGTTGTTTTGTGATCAGTAATTTTGATGTCCCCACAAGATGTTTTGGGCCCTTCCCTGCCGAGGGGACTTAGCCCACCCACACAAGTGAGATACCATTTTTATCGGGAGACTTTGGAGAATGCGGGGTGGGTGGAAGTTTGTGGACCCACGCATATTCCAGAACTTTCCATCACAGAAACGTGGGGAAATTGTTTTTTTTTTATTTTATTTTTTTTTTTTTTACAAAGTTTGTAGTTTGCAAGGGATTCTGGTTAACAGAACCTGCTGTGAGCCACACAAGTCACCCCCTCCTGGATTCCCCTGGTGTCTAGATTTAAAAAATGTATAGGTTTGCTATGTTTCCCAAGGTGCCGGCAGAGCTAGGG
Organism: Calotriton arnoldi; assembly: GCA_963921515.1. NCBI lineage: Eukaryota > Metazoa > Chordata > Amphibia > Caudata > Salamandridae > Calotriton > Calotriton arnoldi. The sequence goes on along the minus strand of CAWUFW010001036.1, from coordinate 2,117,273 downwards.
TTCAAAATCCACAGCTAGGGAAAAATTGGGATCAGTTATCACTGTAAAAATGTGGTGCATCCATGTTGCGTTTTGGCCTGTTTCCTGTCGCGGGCACTAGGCCTACCCACAAAAGGGAGGTAACATTTTTATCGGGAGACTTAGTTGCTCTACAATTCTATGTTCCCCTGTTATTACCTATTGACTTTCTATGCATTTCTGCCTTCCAAATGTAAGACAATGTGTAAAAAAGAAGTAATTTTGAAAAATGTCCTATAATTCACATGCTAGTATGGGTACCCACAATTTCGGAGATGTGCAAATAGCTACTGCTTCTAAACTCTATATTTTGTTCCCATTTCGGAAATACATAGGTGTCCTTGATACCCATTTTTCACTCTTTATATTTTACCAAATGAATAGCTATATACCCGGTACACATTGAAAAACCATTTCAAGACGCAGCTCAGTTATTGGCTCTAGGTTCCTCGGGTTCTAGGTGAACCTACAAGTCCTTTATATCCCCACAACCAGATGGGTCCAGTGGATGTAACGGTATATTGCTTTAAAAAAATCTGTCATACTTGGAAGAAGTTACAAGTGAAAACGTTGGCACAATTTGTGGGGTTTTTCAACAAATTTTAAATTTTTCTTATTTTCAACAGTTAGTTTCTATGAAAAAAGCCTTGAAGGATCTACACAAATGACACCTTGCTGAATTCAGAATTTTGTCTACTTTTCTGAAATGTATAGCTTTCCAAGATCTATTATTGCTTTCATACCCATTTCTACTGGAAGGAGGTTGAAAGCACAAAAAATAGCAAAAATAGGCTGTGTCCCAGTAAAATGCCAAAACGGTGTAAAAGATTTTGTTTTTCTGTCCCTGAAAGCTGGGAAGATGGTGATTTCAGCACCACAAACCCTTTGTTGATACCATTTGCTGGGAAAGAAACAAGACGCTTTCTTCTGCAGAAACCAAATGTAGCTGTATTTTGGCTAATTTCTGGGTCCCCTCCAGGGGAATCAACAAACCCTGGGTACCATTAAAATCCCAATGATGATGGAAGAAAAAGGACGCAAATTGGCGTGGATACCTTATGTGGACAAAACGTTACATGGGCCTAAGCGGGAACTACCCCAAATAGCCAAACAAAAGGCTTAGCACAGGGGGGAAAAGGCCTAGCAGCGAAGGGGTTAAACTGTGAAGGCTATCTCACTGATGTTAATACCAAGAATAGGACTACCTTCAAGGAGAGGAACTTCAATCTTGCCTTATGAATTGGTTCAAATGGTGTGTGCATAAGCTCTGAGAAGACTATACTGAGTTGCCAAACTGGGGAGGGGGGTGGAGATTGCAGCTACATGAACTTTGCTCGAGGGATGTGCTAACCCCGATCGAGAGTATCTGATGCAACACCGAAGATATAGGATGTAAACTTTGCTTTTCACACTACAACTACAAAACCTTTGCCATTTAGTACAGCAAGTCTTATTTGTTGATGTATATATAGATCTTGCCTGTGAGAGGACTTCTCTGCAGTCTTGTGGTATGTCTAGACTTGAAAAAACAGAGTGAAGCTTCAGGGAAGTTGGATCTGGTTAATGGCTCGTCAGGAGGTCTTGCCATGGAGTCCATTCAATTTTCAGACCTTTAGATTATAAGAAGTTACATCTTGCGCTTGCTGGTGTGATCAGTATTAACCTGCAGGGTTACAGTTGTATTTTTACTTGCACCTGTGGAATTATGGGAAGAGAGAAAACCTTTTGGGCTTTATTTATTTGCCATTCATGGCACTTGAGTGTATTGTGACTGAGCACATCTGCTAACTTGTTGTCCTGCCCTGGAAGGTGTTCTGCTGTTAAAGACGCATTGCGCTGAATGGCCCAATTCCACAAGGTTTGTGCTTCCTTTGATATCACTTTTTATCTGGTGCCTCCATGTTTTATTATATAAAACATGGCGGTGGCATTATTGGTGCCTAAAAACACGGGCGATGCTTTCGGTCTCAGTAGGAAGTACTGAAGACCTAAATACACTGCTCGGAACTTCTACAGGTTTACATGCAGGTTACTTTCTTCTTGAGTCCATTTGCCAATGATAGCCAATTCCTGGAAATTCACTCTTTTCATCCTTCCTTGGATGTGCCTGTTGTCATAATAGATTTTGCAGGCTTCATCAGGAAACTGAGATGTTTTGATTTGTTAGACCCTTCCTCCACCACACAAATCAGCTTACAACTTGCAGTTTTATCTATTTTGTCCATCAAAATGTCCTTCTATTGTATCCAACTGTCCAATTCTTCCTGAAAAGGCCTCCTGTGCAACCAACAGAATTGAATCAATAGAATATAGGAGATCATGACCAAAAAGGCTTTTGAGCTGTTGTACCATAAACTGTTTCTTGGATCAGATTCATATCGCTAGGTCCAGCAATTTTATCAATATTTCCGCTGAAGGGGAATGCTTTTCCTTTTCTTCTATTCAAAATTGCTCCCAGAATTTGAATTGTGGCATGTGGAATTATTACATAAATCAAAAAGTGAGGGAGATAGAGGTAAGTACAGCAGGTTAACTTAAGCTCCCATCATTAGTACCATTTATCAAATAATAAAATGGATGATGATCAGTACAATATCCCCAAACTACCCTAATGACGGTTTTGCTCCAATTTTGTTTCTAGGCTACAAATAGGGCCTCTAAAATTGATGCATCCAGAGGGTAACTACCACCTGGACACTGCATTCGTAAGGTAATTGCACTTACAGGGGTTACCTCAAAATTTAAGGTAAACCATCTCACTCGGTCCTGACGAAAGCCTTAGACCCGTAGGGACCCTACACGGCTGAAACATGTAGACCTCATCACTAGATGCGTAGCACCAGTAATCCTTCCTTACAACGCTGCTTTTCTTTTAGCCTTATTCCTATCCCCTTTTTTTATCAATTTTCCTAACAAACTCTCACTGAGATTGGAGATCATTTTAATACACTCACTTACCACCACGGTCTTCACATGGGGAGTTCTCCTCCAAGAAGGAGGATGGTTTTTCACTTGGAGAACGGGACACTCCAGTGAAAGAGACCCTATGATGATGACACCCACATCACCCCAGTGGAGATAACATGCCATGTTGGGGCTAAATACGTAGAAGAGGGTATTCAAGAGAATCCTCCATGAGGTTCACTTTTTGTTGATAAATGTGGAATTATTAAACACTTTTGTATGTGGATTGTCAGTCACAAGATGTGGACTAAGCTCAGAAATTCTTGTTCTAACTTTTTGATCAGACTGAACGATGGGCCTTTTTTTTCAGCCAGTTGTCCAAATATAGAAACACTGAAAGGCCTTTTTCCTTATGTGCGCTGTGGCTGATCACATGCACTTCATAAATATCCTTGGCACCAATTTCAGCCTGAAAGGCAGTACCTTGAACCGATAGCAGCAACCAGCCGCTTGGAAGTGCAAACATTTCAGGAAGCCAATGGTAATGGCGATACAAACTGTGCAATTGGTTCAGTCATTTGAGGGCTAGCAGTCGCCCTTTGCAGAGTCAGACTTGGCACACCTTGCAGTAGGTTCTTATCCGTAAACCATTTGTAATAGTCTGCTATCATTAATCTTACATCTGTCACCAGTGCAATTGGTATTTGAATAGTGTCTTGACTTGTGTAGTTAGGTCATCATAGTAGGGTACATACTCTTGGCATGATTGCCGATCGTTTGGTTGTGACTCTTCACCGAAGGATTCATAATGTTTGGTCTGGCTCCTCACGAGATCCCTCATGAGGCTCCGCAATACTCCTAATCTCAGTCATATTCTTGGCATTTAGCCTTTAATTGGCCAGGACTATATGCAGGACCAAATGGCACTTCATCTTTAGAGCCATCACAATCTAGCAAGGGCCCTCACACACCCCAAAGGATGTCATGCTTCATCATCAGGCAGCTCCTCGTTGGGCCGGCGCTGCAATGCCCAACGGGCCCCGCAAGGGGGCTCTTTGCCGGAGGTCTTCCTTTTTTGCTGATGTGAAGTCTGAGGGGGCAAAAAAACTAGTGTGACTAGAGACAGGAGAGCGCGAGTGAGGATTCAAAAAAGCTATAGGAAACCCACAAGGTATTCTTTATTCGCTGGGTTTCTATGCTATATTAAAAACAAGGACTGTAAAGTCGTGGCTGGAGAGGGGAGAAATGTATTACCTCTCAAGCTCAAATTAGGATATGTGCAGTGAATGGACTCAACATGTTTCATGCCTTTTTAAAGTCCAAGGGATCTCGGCATTTCATCAGGACCAAGGGATCCTCGTCTACTCTGACGGGGACGGATTGTGTGTGTGATTGTGTGAGTGAAGTGCCGTACCCTGGTAACTGGACTCGTGATGTAGACCAGTACAACTAAAAACAAGGTACCTTCAGGATACACCTAGGTGGGGGGGGGAGAATACTGGCCCCCTCGTGTCAATTCAGATGTCCACGCAGTGGCGAGAGACGGAGCCGCAATTAGCGCTCCTCCAGGGTGTGCTACCTACTCAAGCCCGGCAGACACAGAGAGCATGACATCCTTCGAGGTGTGTGAGGGCCCTTGCTCCTAAAAAGAGCGATCCTCTTCAACTATTCTCTCAACCTCCTGGCACCTGGGACATGAATCCCTCCCTTTCCCCGCTCTACGCCTTCCTTAGGAACTGCATACTCACTTTTCTTGTCATACATTTATAGGGGCGTGTATGCTGGACCTATCCAAAAAGCCCCCGTCCCTCCTTCTGTGATTTATTTATCATTCAAGGTGAAAGCATTTGCGTTGTAAGAGATGGCGTTGTCGCACAGTCCCAGCGTAAATGTGGTCACTGACAAAGATTTTTCTTTGCTCTAGTCTTCAAGATGCATAATCAACACCACTACCGTAAATAGGGAAGTCAACGAGGCTGACTAAGGGGGGAGCCTTCTGGTGGTCAATAGCGCAGTCACTGTTAACAGAACCTTCGTCAGCATTATGCTTCTCAATGAACGTGAGAGAAAAGATTAAGATAAAAATGGTATGTTCTGAGCGCTGGAGATACAGCCTTTAAGTGAGGAGTTACCTCAGGAGATTCACTGAATTATTTGGATTGCTACATAGCTTTTTTTGAGGTACAAGGCTCTTTCACTATTGGAGCTGCTTCAGAGGCCTTTATTTCTTTAGAGTGACACCTTTTATAGGTCTTTTCTGATGTATTTTAAGACAAGCTTGATTTATCCTCATCTGAGGTCCCTTCCTCCTTTGACCATTGAAGGCACAACAAGAGTCATTCCTACCTACCCTCTAAGGTTTTGTAGAAGTACAGTCCTTATGAGGATCATCTGATTTTAGTCTTTTTCCACTACAGGAGCTATAGGGTCTAAAAAGACTCTTTTAATAGTATCTGACATGTTAAAACAAAAGAGGTGAAAACCTTCTGTCACTATAGCAAACAAGTCAGAACACAAAGAGCGTGTATGGTGTGTCAAACAGCAAGGTTATGACGGCCCCCTAACCAAAGCAGCTCTCAAGCTACGAAATCAGAAGAAAATTTAAGAAAAAGGACTTATCTGTGAAAAATTGAGCAGAGCTCAAGGGGGCTCCCTTCACACACAACATGTGGTAGAAATCTGAAGGATAGTGGCCTTTCAAAGTGTGGGCTTCATTTTGATTGTTTCATTGATTGAGGTTTGGTTCATTTTAAATGATGTGAATAGGTTACTAAAAAGACACTATTTTAGCCTTTGTGTAACATAAAACTGATGTTATTGTGAAACTTACGAATAATTCATGTATGTAAATCCATTAATGGTCCAAAACTAGAGAAGCTCTGCCTCCACCCCGAGAATAAAATCACAAACAATATTTGTCTGATTTGCCACACCTCTTCGCTTGTAAATCAGGGTAGGACATACCACATGTAAAAGACCCTCCCAAAAGTATAAATGACAGTCCCCTAATAACATCTGTTGTGAGAGTGGTCACTCTGCACTGGTAATACGAGTCCAACCACATTGTACATGTTCACAGATAACTGGCGCTCAATGACATCTTACAGCAAATTAGACAGCTTCCTCGTCACCTTACCCATGCCTATTAACTTATGCCGTAGGAGATGCTGCGATATAATGGTTACGGGTTCCAGCCACACTGCACCAGTTTGCTGATATCCTGTGGTTAAAGATCTCTCCTAAACTATAAGACCGGTTCCCTGCACCGATCTGTGCATTCAGGGACCAGAATAGTTATAAATGATAGTCTCTTCTTTCGCCCTGTAGCGCACAAGACAAATCCATGTTTTCTCCTTCAACTGGTAAAAGTGTGCAAGGGGCCGGGTGAAACAGAACTGCACTGCTCACAATATTTAGCAAATTTCAGCTTTTATAAGGTTGTGGATATTAGCCACAATGTACCTTCAATGTAGGTAATTTCTTCTTTTAGAACAGAAGTTCTTTTCAGATATGAGAAAAAAGAGATCCTTTTAACAAAGTTTTTAACACAAGGACCCCTACATCCTACTTGCTCCTCCTCTTCCCGAATTGCACTCAAGGTAGAAAGTGACAGGTTCCCTACCCCTACTGACTCGTAATCAGCACACAATGCCATCTCTTACATTATAAGGGTCAGGTTTATTTTGTAATATGAGTTTGTAGCTAGTGCAAAATAACATTTACTATACAATTTTATATGACTATATATTTCCTACACAATCAAGAACTACAGTTTCCTGCAGACAAAAATCCTGAGAAATCAAACTGATGGTGCTTATGAGACGACTATGGAACTGCCATTCGTTGTATACCTAGATTTGGAAATGCATGAAAAAGGCACCTTCACCTCAGATTACTGGTCAGTGCTCCCTACCCACCTTTGAGTTCACAGTGAGCTTTGATTTAATATTCATTTTGCATAGATGCAGCATGGAAGCAGGTGTTCATGATGCACAATCGATTGCTGTCAATATTTTGGAGTGGAGAGGAGGATCTCACAGTCAGGCGCTAAGAGGTGCAAAACAAATATCAACGTGGAGGGGTACACCACATTATTCATACACAATGTGATATAGTGAGGGGTGCAGTTAGAGAGCAACCTAATATAAAGGTGTTATTCGTATTTCTTGTTAACATGTAACTTGGCTAGAAAAGCTTGCAGTATCTTTTGCAGTCAGTATGCTCCCCAATCAAAGAGAGGCGTTGTATTGGGATCCGACTTTCATCTTCCTAATGTAGCGGAGCAATACCGTGGGTTCTAACAGAGCCCTGCTACAAGAATAGTGCTTTGAGTGAGCAATAACTGACAAAATGCCTGGTTTTTAGGTTTCGTCTGCTGTGCTTGTGAAATCTATTGTATTCAATATAAATCTAAAAAGTGGCTTACATCCCTCCCCCTTGCATCCTTACTTTTCATCGGTTCATATGCTTGCCACGTGGCTTCTCCTACCTATGATTTTCCTTACAATCGACTATGGCTGTGCTACAAACATCACCTAAATCCACGACTCACCCCGTAACTAGTTTACAATAGAAAGGTCTCACATCACACATCCAACACATGTTCAGTATGCCATAATCGGCTGCTAAAAAGTATCTTCCATCCAACAATCTTTTTTACACACCACCTTTCAAAATCTACTTATAATTTGCCTTGCTGAAACAGAACACAGCAGACAAATTCACTAAAACCGTTGCATAGAATCCTTATACCCCACCAAATCGTCTCCGTATTCAAACCTGCTTTTCAGAATTTTAGTTTGGGGTCAGTTTTATATAGCACCAACATCACCTGAAGGTACAGTAGCGCTTTATATTACCATCAGTTACTTCATACAAGCACACAGGTAACTAGTTGTCTACAAATTTAAACCTGCTGTTCACACTTATTTCAGGGTCAGTTTTAAATAGCGAAAACATCACCCGTAGGTACAGGACCGCTTTATATGACCACCACATTCTGTACAACATATTGCCTTTCTAAAAAAACATGTCATAACACTTTTACAGAGTTTCTTTAACTTATATTGCACAACCGCTCCCCAACTTAAAACTTAAATTTTTTTTTATTATTAAATCACATAGGCGAAACCGAATACATTTACCAATGCTTGTTTGTTTTGACTCCAATGTTATTCCTAGTTTACTAATCAAGAAAGGTGGGTGAGCTCCCGTTGAGAGACTAGCCTTGTGCATAACCACATTCCCTCACATGACCACATCCCAATTATCAACTTGAGCTTATAGAAAGAGGTGACTAAGCAGATACTGAACCTCTAGCTCTGTGCTTACTTACCAGTCATCAGCCCGATGTAGCAGTAACTATAACAGAACATCTCCCAGAGTCTTGGGATGTTAGGAATCACACTAATCAAGGAAGACTTGGTGAACGTGGTCATTTCCTGTTTCTTCGACCGGCAGAATTCTTGCACCTCATTGGCCAAGCTCACCAGCTGGAAGGACAAGAAATAATACTTTGCATCACAGAGGAAGATGGTAGGGATTAGGGACATTCAAATAAGGTCGCATTTCTAATGTGTCTTCAATCACACACGTCCTAGGGATGGAGATCAATCGCCCAGTCCCAATCAATCATAACCCTCTCAATCAGTTGACACTGCGGCACTCTGCATTTCGAAGGGGAGATACGGATTCAAGCATCTATTCCAATACGATTACATAATTAATTTGCAAACTCATCTGCTTTTTCCTATTGTTCAGCACGAAATTGTCTAAAACGCCTACAAATCCCATAATCCTATGCATCATTCATATTTTGTTTCGCAGTGAGGCTCCAGCTAGTATTGGCACCTGTGCTGGAAAATGTGTCTTGGGGCAAGCTGAGCATTACTGCTAAGAGGCAGAAGGAGATGCAAAGTGTACAGTATGAGGTTATATAAGGAACTGGTGGCAATGTACCTTCAGTGTCAAAAGCAGCTGAACAGCATTTGTGAATGGAGTTGGGGCTGGAAGCCCAAAATAGGTCGCAGTCCGAAAAAACAACAGGTAGCCAAAGGTCCAGCCCAGAGTCAGGAAGTGACAGGACCTGAGAAAGAGGAGAAAAAGAAGTCTCACATGGTTTCATCTCAGTGGATCAGAAAAACACAGATCTCACAAAAGACCTACAGTCTATCAACGCCTATCCAAAAAACACAGATCAAGCCTCTGGCCTCCATGGCCTTGGAGCTATAAAATTATGCAATTTCATTTTCAGTATGTTGTAAGACAAGTACGATCACTTTTAAATCACACACAAACTCTACAATTCTGACAAATGACTGTCAGATTGTTCACCTGGATGATTTCCAAAACTCGGGCAAAATAAGAGAAGTATGTTTTGTTACCTTACCAGTTTTTGCTTTTACTGTGTTCTATGGAGTAGGCAATGGTAATCCTATAACATACAAATGTGGTGATAAAAACATAGGCTCAATTTAATATATAAAATATACAAAAAAAGAAAAAAAAGCAAGAGGATGTACGAGAACGGGGCAAAAACAGTTAATATTGGGTACTGCAGGCTTTAGGGGAACGGATAGCTGTCTGGTGGAGATCCTGCTACACAAGGAGATTCTTCATTATGCTTCATTAGGTCTTTCAATCTACGCTTCTCTTTACATTGCACTTTCTTCATGTGGTGCGTGCCTTCCTGTTGCCAGACACCAATCAGTAGCCCCTTCACACCATCTTTCCCCATAGAGGGCTAGTGACCAGAAGCTGGGTGGTGACAACAGATGGATACCATAATGGTGTCTAGGGAATGTTCTCGGATAAGGTCTACAGTTGCTGGTGCACTCGGTAATGATGCAAGATGCTGCCCTTGTGGCCACACAATGTAGACATAAATCAGTGGTAAGGCAAGAGGAAGACCGTGTTTGCTTCAGCAAACACGACTATGCAAGAAGGCCGGTATGCCACCAGGTAGAATGTCTGTATCAGAAGAGACATTGTGGAAGTGGAATGAGCTGAAGTAGCAGGAAAAACACTTGTGGGGGTGAGGAAGGATTTCAAGCATAGTAAACTGTGTCAAAATAAGTTGCAACCCAGGGAGATAAGTCGTTTGATATAATGAGGGAACCCCATAGTGAAGTCCGATTTCCAGTGGCTTGTTGGCATTGCCTGGAGTCTAGATCTGCTGATGGGTATCCCAACATGGAGGGTACTACAATGGGGTAAGTGGGTCTTGTGTCTCTCTCCATCAACTGGTGTCTGTGTTTTGCACCGATATTTTAATAGTGCTGTCTGTTCTATATGGTGTGTCGTCTGGATTAGACTTGTGTATATTTTACTCCTATTATTTAAGGTTTTAGACAGAGGTGGGCTCTCATTTACCATTTGCTCAACCATTTTTCATTCTCCTAATGTGAGCTAGCATCAAGAAAATGTCTGTGGGTGAACTGGTCTAGTATTAGTAACGTAAGGCCAACTCTTGAGTGTGAGATGCATATGGTCTTGCTGGTTGTTGAGATTTGGTGGGAGCGTCACCATTTTCTTTTTTAACGCTTTATTAACACGTGCTCAGTATACTTTACATTTGAAAAGTAGTTAGGCACAGAGATTCCTGCCACAAATTCTGGTTGGAACAAGTAAGCATTAAAAAAAAGTATCGTAAAGAATCGACAGAGTAAATTTTCCATTCCAAACACCCTTTCCCCCCCCTGAGATCCTGTAAGTCTGCCTACGGTGTAAACGTTAGGTTGCCCGGCTACGTGGCCATTCCTTTAGAATAAGTATGATTTAAGTGTAGAGAGGTCATTTCCCTAGTTCAAATGCTTCCGCTCACTCTAAAACCCCCTGTACGATTGCCAGCTTCCCCAGATTTTTTCCCATTTCCACGGGCAGCCCAAACTCAAGTATACAGTTTGCACCGCTAGTCTACATCAATCTAGGTCGGATTTCCATTCCGCTACCGGTGAGGAGGGCAGCCACACCCCAACATTTTGCGATATTTCATTTTGCCACCACTGCCCCTCGAGGCAACCATATTTTCGTATATCTAGTCCAAGCCTCCTCCCCTGAGATTTGTAACAAAAGCCAGCTTGGCTCAACTGGGACCTCTCGTCCCACCACCCTGGCAATTACCCTCCAGATGTTTTGCCAATAATCTTGTATGATCGGGCAATCCCACAACAGATGGTAGAAGATCCCTTCTTGCCCACATCCCCTCTGGCACTGCCCTGTCTCGGCACAGCCCATTCGGTGTAGTACAGTTCTGGCATAATAGGTCTGATGCAAGATTTTCAGTTAAATCAATCTGAACCTGGACTGTATTGTTACCTCCATTGGGCCCTGTATCGCTTCTACCCAGTCTTCATCGTCGAAGTTTCCGAGGTCCCCTCCCATGTTGTCCTCAGTGGTCCAAGCAGATCAGGGGAGTTATTTTATATATTAGCAATACCGTTTTGGTGGTCAAGGGGTCTGTTAACCGGTCGTCCAAGGGAGAAGCCTCTTCTAAGGCCTCACCTTTAGTGATATGATTCCAGAGAGCATGTCCTAATTGTAGATATTTTAACCACTCGCCATTTCCCATTTCATATTCTTGTAGTAGTGTTTCGAATTTAATATATGCCTGGTCTCTCCATACATTCCCGAGCCTCTCGAACCCCAATAGTTTCGATTTGCCAAAATTCTTCAACTCTTTCACATGTCGGAGTAGGCTACAGTCCCAGAGTGGGGTGATTTTTGTGAGTTTTCCCTCCCAACACCGGTATTTGTCCGCTGCGCTCCACACGTTTACCACAGTTCGAGTGTGGGTTGAAAGTCCCTTAGGCCACCTCATGTCATATAGAAGGGGGAGGCACCCCCCTCTCCCAGGGCCGCTCTGTCTACTCTCTACGTCGGGTCTGTCCGGTTTCCAAACATCCAGTCATTGACTGTGACCAACTGCGTGGTCCAGTAATAACTATAACTTAACGTCAGGAATTGCTAAACCCCCTTCCTTAGACCTCTTTTTGCAGTTTGCCAAGTGCTATGCGTGGGGCGCCGCCGCACCAGAGCGGGAGTGTAACTCCATTTCCACCCTTTGAAAAAAGATTTGAGGGATCTCATAGGGTGTGTTTTGTACAACATATATTAGGCAAGGGAGTGTCATCATTTTGTATAGGGCTGCCCCACCAATTAATGTGAGAGAAGTGTTCGCCAACGTTTCACGTCATTTATGAATCAATCCAATTGAGGCACCAGATTTTGTTGATAGAAGTCTTGCGGGTCTCTCGTCACATCGATTTCAAAATATTTAAAACCCAGTGTCTCCACTGGAATCCTGCATCTGGTAGTCAGCTCAGGGACACCACCCATCAACGGGAACAGCAGGGATTTATCCCACTTAATTTGGTATCCAGAGTAATCCCCCAAGATGCGTAAAATCTGCAGTATCCAGTCTATTGATTGCCGTGGTTTCAGAACATACAGTAAAATGTCATCTGTATATAGGGAAATGCTTTCTTCCCATTCCCCACCCACTGGGATATCCCATATCAAGGGGTCTTGTCGCATCCAGGCCGCGAGTGGCTCTAGCACTAAGGCAAACAATAATAGAGAGAGAGGGCAACCCTGTCTCGTCCCTTTCTGCATGGGGAACACTCTGAACTCTCGCCAATGGTTGATGATGAAGCAGTTTCAACCAGCTGATAAATTTTCGTCCGAACCCCAGATGACTTAACACGTTAAAGACGTAGCCCCATTCCACACTATAAAAGGCCATCTTGGCGTCCAGTGACAGAAGGGCAGCGGGGTCTGCGACGTCTCCACCCGTTAAATGAAGGATACTAAACAATCGTCTCAGATTCAGTCTAGTGCCTCTAAAGGGCATGAATCCGGTTTGGTCCAGGTGTATTAGAGGGGTGATCACTTTGCATAAACGTATGGATAGGATCTTGGCCCATACCTTCACTTCATAGTTAAGCAGGGAGATCGGCCTATAGGAACCGCAGTCTGTTTGCGGTTTACCATCCGTGAGGATGACCATTGTCAGTGCTGTTCTTTGGTCGCGGGGCAGGGCACCATTTCCTCCCGCCTCCACGAGCATAGCCAGGAGGGGGTCCAAAATTTTGCTCAGCATGCATTTAAACAGTTCCAACGGTAGGCCATTTGGTCCCATCGCTTTCTCTGATTATAGGGCTCGAGTTGCATTATTGATTTCCTCTATTGTCAGGTCGCCCTCTATCATTTCTCTGTCATCAGTTGTAATCTTCAGTAAACTTCTATCTCCCAGGAAATCTCGACTTCCTCTTCCGTTTTGCCAGTCGCAGGAGTGTATAGAGCCTCATAATAGGTGGCAAATGCTTCTATCTCTTCCCCGGTTTGATAGTGTCGCCCTTTCGCATATATGATCTCCGGGACCCATCTGCCACCAGCCCTCCGCTTCTCCAACCACGCAAGGAGATTACTGGCCTCATCCATACACCTCGCATAATCTATGCTGGGCGGCCAGGGCTTGCGCTCTCGCACTGTCTTCCAATAAATCTCTCAACTCCTTTTGTCGCAGTCGAAGTTGATGATTCAATTTGAATGTTTTCGTCCCTTCCTCTACTATACTGGCTTCTAGATTAGATATCACAGCCTCTAGTGCATTACCTTTTAACCTCTTCTCTTTCCTGGATGCCCCTATCGGGGCCTGTGTCCTTCCCCTCAAAATGTCTTTGAATGCCTCCCACAGGGTAACTTTGGAGTCTACTGAATCCACATTTTCGTCGAAGAAGTGGTCAACCCCCTTCCTAATATCGGCTGAGAACTTTTTAACCTAAAGGTACGATGGATCTATCCTCCGGGGCAAGGCAAAGCCTTTTCGGGGGCCTCTCAAAGCTACCTCGACTGGAGCATGATCGGACACCCCTGTGCCACATGTATTGCCTCAGTGAAGTCCCACAAACCCCCAGCCTAGGTGAATAAGTAATCTAGTCTGTACAGACTCCCAGCGGCCGCCGACATGTGTGTATTGCTTAGTAGTGGGGTGTTGGCACCTCCAAATGTCGCTCAGGCCTAGAGCCGTAAGAAAGTCCCTCAGTTGGCCCACTTTCCTCCCGGAGGCGGACCCCACCCCCCCCTGCCACTCTTCCCCCTCCCCCCACCCATCGCATCTCACTCAGCAGAGACTAGGTCATTCATGTCTCCTCCCATAATCAGGCGACCCTCCGGGTGTTCTAGGAGTCTGTGCCCCAGCATGTCTAGTGGGGACGTCTGCAGCCCCGGTGGGACATATAATCAAACCGAAATTAAGCTGTCGTCCCTCCCAGTGGCCACTCACTGCAACAAATCTCCCCAAGGGGTCTGTCCACACCTTATCTAATCTGAAGGGAAGCGAGGCTCTGCACAGTATACCCACTCCCCTTAAAACAGTGGTGTAGCCCGAATGCGCTAGCAGTGTATAGCCGAAGTGGTCCAGTGCCTTACACTGATTGCCTCGAAGATGTTTTTCTTGTAATGTCTGGGGCATGCCTCTTAATAAATTGTATTAACACTGTCCATTTAATTCTACCGTTTAGGCAATTTACATTCCAGGACCACATCTTTATATTTTTCATTTGGCCATCATGTGCCGCCATAGTGAGATGTTATCCTCCCCCCCCCCCAAATCCCCAGCCTTCCCCCCAGGCCTTTTGCAGTCTCCGCTCTATTGAGGCGTTTGTGCAATGCATAACAGCTGCTCCTTCGCAATTTCTTCTGAGCACACCACTGTGTATTTATAACAGTACAACAATAACCCCAAGTCCCCCAAATAATGCCCCCCTCCCTGCTACCCTACTGAATCGGCTACTTACACCCCAACTTCCCGACCTGCAGAGAAACTGTCGCCCCATTAACAATTCGCACTAATTACACTGCTCGGGGAGGGGGGGGGGGTTGGGTGGGGGGGGGGGGGGGGTGGTGTCTTATAAAAACAGTAAAACTTTTCAACCCCTTTATTAACTCAGTCATTGGTTTACCGGTTCTCCATCCATAATGGGGTACCCAATTGTTCCATGGAAGGGATGTGCATGCATAGTCTCCTTGGCCCAATGTCGGCTAGGTCTTGCTGTCAAGTCTGCCGCTCTATACACTCACCAACCCTTGGGTTTTCCTCACCGGTCATGTTGGCCCCTCACTCCACGTGTGGCGCCTCATCTTCATGGCAGTGGGTCTCAGGGGAGTCTCTCGTCTCCCGTTGTTCCGGCTGTACTGTTGTCTTCCAGTTGCGGTTTGGTTCTCCTCTTGAGGGCCTCGGTTCCCTGCCCCACGTCGGGTGGCCGTGCGCCATCCCTCCAGCCACTCCCATGACTCCTCTGGGGACGTGAAGTGCCATGTCTTACCCTCTGCAATTATTCGGAGTCTGGCCGGGAAGAGCATCATATATTTTATTTCTCGCTCTCGCAGTTCTCGCTTCACCCCTTCAAAACTTCACCGCTGCTTTCGTACCTGTAAAGTGAAGTCCGGAAAGAAACGGATGTGTATTTTCAAAATGCATGTCTCCTTTAGCCCTAACCGCTTGGAGGATCGCATCACAGTCGCAATAGTTGAAGATCCTTGCGATTATTGATCATGAAGGAGCCCAGGTTTGGGCAGGGGCACTGGGGCCCGATTCGCCCTCTCGATCGAGAAGAACTTGGACAGTTATTTAGGCCACAACGTGTGGACTATGAAGTCCTCCAGGAACAGGTCCACACACTGGCCCTCAGCCCCTTCAGGGTCCCCACCACTCAGATGTTATTTCTTCTCACTCTTCCTTCCTGATCTTCAAGTTTGGCTGCCATGGTCTTCACCTGTTGCATCAGGGATTGTACTTGCGTTTCTAGACGTTTTGTCATGGATTGGAGCAGAAGTATCTGGGTCTTGGCAGTTGTGACTTTTATCAGTTCCTGGAGGTCTGCTCTAACCAGGGTGATCTTCACCAACACTGAATCCATCTTTGATTCCAGCATACCTTTGAGGTCTACTATGGCTGCCATAATTGCTCCCAAGTGAGGTATGCGCTGCTGCTTCTCCTTCTGCCGTTTGGGGGGGGAGGAGAGGGGGTTTCGGATCTGCATAGTTGTCCATTTTGTTGGATTGACAGGCTCCTGGCCCCTTGGGGTTTCACCATCTCATCTTTTCTGAGATTGCTCGGGGATCTGGCTCCTTGGTATTATTCGGGGTCCCTAGGGGGGACCTCTAATTGAGTTCCCACACCAGCTGGTTTCGTTTTTAATTTGCTGTCAGTCCCTGTGGTCCGCTCTTTGCACTGTTTCTTGAGGGGGACCGGCACCCGATCCCCTCAATGTCGCACAGGGTCACGGCCCCCAACACCGCCTGGGCCCACAGGGCAGGAAATTAGCAGCTTTCCCTCGGAAGGCCTCTCTGTGTACTACTAGGTGCCTTTGTCTGTGATTCAGTTTGTCCTCACAAGCGCCTCAGGTTGCCCATTGTGCGAGACCCCCCCCTGCACCACTTTAGTCACCTGGTCATCTGTTTTCAGACCCCTCAGTTATCTAGCTTGAAGGGGGGAGGTCGGCACTGCTGCACGGCGTACCCCCTGGGGGGGGCAAGGACAGGGACAAACACCGGCCTCCTCGTAGCCACCCTAGAGTGGATTTACCGGGCGGGGTCTCCAGGCTCCGCCCGGTATGCTATCCACCGGTCCAGGGAGTATGCCCCCCTCTTTAATATCGTTCAAAGTCGCTTTCTTAGCAGGACGGACAAAGCCTCAGCCGACAACTCCATCTCAATTCTTCACGACAGACCGAGGGAGTCGCCCTCCTGCCATTACTCCGGATCTATTCTCTATCCGATTTCTCTCGGCGGCAGTAGGTGCTGGGCCCCACCCCACCGCCAGAGGAGGGGTGTACCTCAGGCCGGGCACTGTGCATCTCCTCCCCGGCCGCTCGCTCCCACGGCTCAGCCACGCTGCTCTCGGAATTAGGCCACTGCCTACCATGGCAGCCTCGACCACGGCTTCTCTTGGGTCCAGAGCTGGATTTCAATCAATCAATCAATCACGGCATTTATAGAGCGCGCTACTCACCCGGGAGGGTCTCAAGGCGCTGGGGGAGGGGAAAAGTTACTGCTCGAACAGCCAGGTCTTGAGCTGCTTCCTGAAGGAGAGATGGTCCTGGGTTCGCCGAAGGTGAGTGGGGAGGGAGTTCCAGGTCTTGGCTGCCAGGTAGGAGAAGGATCTTCCTCCGGCGGTGGCTCTGCGGATGCGTGGTACGGTGGCGAGGGCGTGGCTGGTTGATCGTAGCTGGCGGGTGGGCGTGTAGAAGGTCATGCGGTCGTTGAGGTACTTGGGGCCCAGGTCGTGGAGGGCCTTGTGTGCGTGGGTGAGGAGTCTGAACGTGATTCTCTTGCTGACGGGGAGCCAGTGCAGGTCTTTCAGGTGTCCGGTGATGTGGCTGTGTCGGGGGATGTCCAGGATGAGTCGTGCGGAGGCGTTCTGGATGCGCTGGAGTCTTTTTTGAAGTTTGGCTGTGGTTCCGGCGTAGAGGGTGTTCCCATAGTCCAGTCGGCTGGTGACGAGTGCCTGGGTGACGGTCTTCCTGGTTTCAGTGGGGATCCATCTGAAGATCTTGCGGAGCATGCGCAGGGTGTTGAAGCACGAAGATGAGACAGCGTTGACTTGTCTGGTCATCGACAGGGAGGAGTCCAGGATGAAGCCCAGGTTGCGTGCGTGGTCCGTTGGCTTGGGCGCGGTGCCCAGGGCCGGGGGCCACCAAGAGTCGTCCCAGGCGGAGGGTGATGAGCCCAGGATGAGGACTTCCGTCTTGTCTGAGTTCAGTTTAAGGTGGCTGTTCCTCATCCAGTCGGCGACGTCTCTCATCCCGTCGTGTAGGTTGGCTCTGGCGGTGGTGGGGTCGTTGGTGAGGGAGAGGATCAGCTGGGTGTCGTCGGCGTAGGAGATGATGTTGAGGTTGTGTTGGCGTGCGATGGCTGCGAGGGGGCTCATGTAGACGTTGAAGAGGGTTGGACTGAGTGAAGATCCTTGTGGAACGCCGCAGATGACTTCGGTGGCCTCGGATCTGAACGGGGGAGGCGGACTCTCTGGGTTCTTCCGGCGAGGAACGAGATGATCCATTCCAGTGCTTTCTCTCGGATTCCGATGTTGCTGAGGCGCTTCACTAGGGTGCGGTGGCAGACGGTGTCGAACGCCGCGGAGAGGTCCAAGAGGATGAGGGCTGCTGTTTCCCCGTTGTCTGTTAGGGTTCTGATGTCGTCGGTGGCTGCGATAAGGGCGGTCTCGGTGCTGTGGTTGGCCCGAAACCCGGACTGCGAGGGGTCGAGGGATCCATTCGTCTCGAGGAAGGCGGCAAGCTGTCTGTTGACGGTCTTCTCGATGACTTTGGCCGGAAACGGAAGGAGCGAGATGGGACGGTAGTTCTTGAGGTCGGTGGGGTCCGCCGTTGGTTTCTTCAGGAGGGCGGTAAGCTCGGCGTGCTTCCAGCTCTCCGGGAAGGTGGCGGTGTGGAAGGAGGAGTTGATGATGTCCCGGAGATGGGGTGCGATGGTGGCGTCGGCTTTGTTGAAGACGTGGTGTGGGCAGGGGTCGGTTGGTGATCCGGAGTGGATGGAGTTCATCGTGCGGGTGGTGTCTTCGGTGCTGATCGGGGTCCACTTGCAGAGGGTGGTGGTGGCGGGCGTTGGTTCGGCGGTAGGGTGCGTGGTCTGTGCGTCGAAGCTGTTATGTATGTCGGTGATCTTGCGGTGGAAGAACGCGGCGAGTGAGTTGCAGAGGTCTTGCGAGGGGGTGATGTCGTTGTTTCCGGCGCTGGGGTTGGAGAACTCTTTGACGATGCTGAAAAGTTCCTTGCTGTCGTGGGCGTTGTTGTCCAGTCGTTCTTTGAGTGCCGACTTCTTGGTGGCACGGATCAGCTGGTGGTGTTTGCGGGTGGCGTGCTTGAGGGCGGTCCTGTTGTCTGTGGTCTGGTCGAGTCGCCAGGCTTTCTCGAGTGTGCGGCAGTTCTTCTTGGATTCCTTGAGTTCGTTGGTGAACCAAGGGGTTTTCTTGCTTCCGGGTCTGCTGGGAGGGTTTTTTAGTGGTGCGAGGTCGTCGGCGCAGGTGGTCAGCCACTTGGCGAGGTTGCTGGCTGCTTCGTTTGGGTCCGTTGTGTTGGTGGGTGTGTTCTGGCTGAGGGAGGCGGTGAGCTGCTCGGCGGTGATCTTGCTCCAGCTCCGGCGGGGAGCCTGTTGCGGGTGGTGGTGGGTCGCAGTCTTTCTGAAGCTGAAGTGGACGCAGCTGTGGTCGGTCCAGTGGAGTCCGGTGGCGTGGCTGAAGGAGATGTGCTTGCTGGAAGAGAAGACGGGGTCAAGCGTGTGGCCGGCGTAGTGGGTGGGCGTGTTCACCAGTTGCTCGAGTCCGAGGTTGGCGAGGTTGTCCAGCAGGGCGGTGGTGTTTCTGTCGTTGTTGTTCTCCAGGTGGAAGTTGAGGTCCCCTAGGAGGATGTAGTCGGCGGAGGGCATGGCGTGCAGGCTGATGAAGTCTGCGATGTCTTCGCTGAATAGTGTGCGTGGTCCCGGGGGTCTGTAGATGAGGGTGCCTCGGAGGGTGGTCTTGGGGTCAGTGTGTATCTGGAAGTGTAGGTGTTCGGCGGCGGTGAAGGTCTCGTCGGAGTTAGTCGAGATGCGGATGGTGTTCTTGTGTACGATGGCGATGCCTCCTCCCGTCTGGTTGACGCGGTCCTTCCGGGTGATCTTATATCCGTCCGGGATGGCTATGGCGATGTCGGGCGCTGAGGAGGCGTTCATCCAGGTTTCGGTGAGGAAGGCGACGTCCGGTGCTGTTGCGTCGAGCAGGTCCCAGAGTTCCACGGCGTGCCTGTGGACGGAGCGGGTGTTCAACAGGATGCATTTCAGGTGGTTGCTGCTGGTGCTCGACTTGGCGGAGGTGGTGCACGTCCGGGGGCAGGTGAATCGGCAGGCTTGGCAGGTGAAGGGTCCGTGGGTGCGTCTCGGTGAGGCTCGGTAGCAGGCAGGGTTCCGGCCGGCATTGAGTGCGGTGAGGGTGGTGGCGTCGTAGGTCCGTCGAGTAGTGTTGCATCGGTGGGATCCAGGGGTCCTGGTGCTGGGCGCGGGCCAGGCGCGGACGGGCGCAGACGGGCTTACCTTTGGCGCACCTTCGGCGCTCCGTCGGTGCACCCGCTGCGCGCGGCCGCTGCGCGGTCGCTCAGGGGGCGTCATAAGTAAGGAGCCTGGAGGGAGGAGCAGCTGGGTGGCGGGAGCGGGGCGGCGAATGGAATCACGGGGGGGCGGGGCCGCAGGGAGGCAGTGGCGGGAAGTCCCAGGAGCAGCGGGCAGCGGGAAAGTCCCAGGAGCAGCGGGAAAGTCCCAGGAGCAGCAGGCAGCGGGAAAGTCCCAGGAGCAGCGGGCAGCGAGCGAAGGAATCTCCAGGCAGGAGGCGGCAAGGCAGGCAGGAGCGGCAGCAGTGAGTGGGGCGACCAAGCCCTGTGGAGGGCTGGTGCTCATGTCACACCAGAGTGGTCTTGCATCCCTCCGCTGCTTTACTTGACCCAGGGGAATGTTTGTTGGTCCGGATAGTGGTCTGATTACGGGGTCAGCTCCTTAATGTGCGGAGCTCTTCTAAAGTGCAGCCATTTTTAGCCAAGGCTAAGCCACGCCCCCCCAGTGTCACCATTCTTACTCTCTGGATGGCACTGTGTAACCTAGCCTCACTGCAGGATATTTGAGAGCTTCATGCTCAGGATCACTGGTTCCCATGTATAAGGACTGAATCGTGTAGGCCCGGTGTCAGTCTATGCCCAGGAAGACAACAGGGGCAAGTAGACAGTGTTTTGTTCCTTCTCCCCAATTGAAAGGTTGAAAGCAGGGTGAGCTATTAGGGATCTAGATTTGAAGGCCCCTGCTTTCCTTGAGAATTAAAGAATGAAGTTGCTGTGAAATAACTGTGTTAATAGGTTGAAGTGCAGTACATAAGAAAGATGGCGCAATGACAGCTCCAGTTCTTGGATAAACACATTCATAACAGTCCACCTGAGAAGAATCATTATTTTTGTTCTTCGGGGGTAGATAATCAATCCCAAGGTAAGGGGTTTTAGAAATGGGGCTCCCTCTGCCCAGCAGACTCCCAACTAGTGATATTAAAGGAAATAAATACCCTAAAAGTTCTTCTCTAAACACCTGCTGTGTGCAGATGGCTGACAACTGGGTAAGAAGGCATAGTTGTTGCAGACCAGTTGGGTAGGCAAAATAGCATCTCAGTTCCCTGCTGAAAGGGTGTGCAGAGGAGAGCTGGTCCCTCCCCAAGCACCTTTCAGCAAAGTGGAACTACACAGAGAAACCCAGACCTGAAAGATCTTCAATGTGACATAACAGAATATACAGGACACCAGCAGTAGCTCTCTCCATCATTCCACTCCTCAGAATAACGGTCTGTTCCAAACAGCTAAAAGAAGACCGAGGAAACTCACAATAGTGGATGAAAGGATTTTTCCAAGGACCACCATACCGTTCCGGAAAGCTGTTACATCTGTGTCAGGAACTTACAGGAGACTGTGTGCATTCAATGATGGAAGAAGTGTTCCTCAACTTGCCAGTCAGTGTTCCTGAACGCTGAGCTCAGAGCATAGCAAAGCATCCGCATAGCTTGGGCCTCTCTCGTGCCCCTGTGCTCACAGTCACAGGAGGGCCATTTCGCGAGTTGCCTGGCACACCTGACCTAAAGGTCAGTGGTGGGACTCTCAAAATCCAGTGCAGAACAAAGGAAGTCAAACTTTTTTATTCACCAAACTAAGGCCATTAGTGTCTGAAAAGGGTTATAGACATGACTAGTAACCAACCCTTGCCAAGATGGTCACCTGTCCATAGGATGGTATGGGCTACTCTCATTATAAGATGAGGTACAATCTTTAGCTGAGGTGTCCGTTCCTGTTTGAATCATATATAAAAGGAAGCTTTCCGAGAGAGAGAAACATTGCAATGTATTTGTGCCCTTATTTCTCATCACATTCTTCGCCTCACTACTATTTTTTCCATCTAGCAGTTTGATCTCCTTCTGGATTCAGCACCTGGAACGTTTAATTAATTTCTCCTGTCTGGTATCAAAGGGATTTGGTGTCTCTGATTTCTCCAGTATTAATGTTCATCTTAACTCAACTTTCAGTGCCTTGGTAAAATCCTCACCTCACATTTTCTAGGGGTCATCTCACTTCCTCATGTATTTTATCAATTTGCACCACTCGTTCCAGGACCTCGTGTTTTTTAGGTGAAATCAGTTTTGTGGACTGAGGGACAAACGGGACCAAGCCATGACCCAGAAATGAAGAGGTGATCATCTTCCATAGCCGTTCTCTATTTTTTGGGTACTTTCTTGTTAGTTTTTTTTCTTTACCCCAGTATCCATGCTTTCATTTTTTCCTTTTATTACAAATCCTTACAAACCCCACATCAAACCTCCACTTTTTGTTTCCCTGTCTGCAATATGTAATCATGCGATGTGGTGCTGGTAGAGATTTCTGCTGTCACAGTGTTCATTCAATTTAATCTAAATACACATTGGCTGTAATGCAAACAAGTCTATCCAGACTTCAGTAAGCACTGGGAAAGGAACTAAATTAAAGAGGTAATCTGCCCAGGAGTCCACCCTAATGGGCTACAGGGCGCCCTGGTGCCAAAGAAGGCACTAAAGCCGAGAATACACCTTTGCAACCTGAGGAATAGGCTCCACCATTTCAAATGTGAAGTGAACTATCTTCTGCGAGTTCTCTTGACCTAAAAGGGAGCAAGAGGGAGAGAAATCCCTGGAGTTTCTGCCCGTTTGTGGTGCTCAGGAGGCTCCGTGACTTGGTTGGGGGGGTGGTGGGGTGCAAACGGTGTGCACACATTCACAACGTCATTAGCAAAAATCTCTCTCCAGCCATGAGCACACCCAAACATACAGAACCTTCACTGGTACAAGGTCCTGACTGGTCTCAGGGATGAAGGCACGGAGAATAGAGAAGAATATAATTAACACATACATCCCTTTAAAAGACACAAATCACCACAGTTCTAGTTCCAGGAGGTGCCTCTTCCGTAAAACGGTCGGCAGGGATAGGACAATATAGGATGATCAGCAGGAAGCTGGAGAGTGGGAGTATATTTGTAGATCAGAATGCAGTTGATTGCAGAGAAAATTCTAAAGTCTGTTCAGCACTGGGGATAAGGAAGCCATGGTTTTGTAAAAATCGGCAAACTTTTGAGTATGAACATTTTATACTGTGCGTAAAATAAATTGTTCAAGCACATGTACAATGATTCATTAATGCAGAGTCTTTACTATTAGGGTGAGTGCTCTAAGGAAATGCAGTGAGCTCAACTTCCATTGCCGACAGTGTTTTCAGTAAAAAACACATGTGCGCAGGCAAGCTAAATGTTATAAATTGGTGCCTCTTGTAATGCTACTAGATTGCTCCCCGACTACATATAAATACAAATAGAAGCCTAAAAGCAAGACTCGTAGGTGTTTGCTTTCAAAATAAAATGTACACAAAAAGAATTTCAACTTGAAAAAAAATGTTTTGAAAAACTATTGTGCAACTTGATGCTGTTTCTCTGAGGCAAAATTTACGATAAAGTGAAGAATCAATGCAAAAACACAATTGGAAACACGAAAATAATGTAGGGGTTCAACTCTTAACTTAAGTGACAAAAGTGCACTCACAGGTATAGGCTCTTGCCTAGGTTCAGGTTTATGACTTTCAGGAATTCACCAGAGGTTACAGACGTAGGCCTGAACGTCCTACTCCTAGCAAACGTTTGTGAATTTAATTTCCACATGATCAAATATACAGGTGTATATTAGCTCACATGGAAATTCCCTACACTGCTCATCCCACTCTTGACATTTTTGTACATAAATAAAGCGGTGCTTACAGTTTTATATGAAACTCGGGGAGGAGGCTGCCCCCTAGGTACATGCTCTCTGAACTTGAACTACTGCTTGGCCTGAAGTGGTCAGATGATTGCTTTAACTGCATAGAGATCTGATCTACCGTAGGCCGACTAATCTATCGGAGCCTACATGCTTGATGAAACAGCTTAACACTCTAAATATTGGGCCGTAAGCCCATTAGTAAAATGCTGATGTTCCTAGATGTTTCAGTCTATTCACATTGTTATTCTACTCAAAATATTTAAAGCTTTGAATCAAAAGTCCCAATGTTACATTATAAAATGCGTAACTTTTTATTCAGTCGAGAACAGGTATGTAACAATGTAGTCTCATGCACTGAAGATAGCATTGTGGAAATAAACTCCTTAATAAACACGGATAACAAAAAACAAAAAAATACACACACCCAACACCACATAGGAAACTGTCAAAACGTGGCTGAGAAAAAGACTGTACAAAACACCAAAAGATTTGATGGGCTCATTGTTTCATTCAAAGTCCATATCTTCTCTATCTAAATAAAAGCTCCTGCAATCCTACACTGACATGGTTAACAAGTACGGTCACAAGCTTCAGTTATGGATTAAAAACGTTGGAGATGTAAAATACTCTTCTGGCACTCCCCGCATTAAAAGGGAGTTTGAGATTACCCTATTTTGTTTGATTCGGTCTTGCATGTAGGATGGTTGGCAGTTCGATGCAATTCGTAAACATTCTTTCATCAAGTGTGTTTGTTAGGGCGGTGTGGTTTGTCTATCAAATGCTGCAGAGAGTTCTAACAAGACAAGGAGACACAAATTACCTTTGACCAATATCATTATTGCGCCATCGTCAATTTGAAGGATTGCGGTTTCCGTGGTAGAGTTGGATACAAATCGACACTGCAAATCATGAAATAGATCACAATCTTCAATAAACTGTTGAAGCTATGAAGCTTTCTACAATTTTCTTTAAAACTGTGAGATTGCTTACATGGCGAAAGTTACTTCGAGCTTCAGAACTAGCACCTGGTTTTCTTCTTTTATGAGTGGGGTGGGCTGTAATCGTTTAAGACAGTCTGAGACCTTGCCCTGATTTGGTGAAACTTTCATCATATGAAACAAGCAAGTGGGTAGAGAAGGGCTGATTTTTCAGAATTGTGCAGGTTTTTGATCAACAAATGACAATGGTATATTCATTATAGTCTTAATTAATTCACTTTCGATAATTTCCCCAGAGTTGTACCAGACTACATTGTTGTCTAGAACTCGAATCTGTAGTATTTTGTCAAGTGATTGAGTGTGTACAAGAACTTCATTATTTATTTATTTTTTTAATCAAAGGATTCTGAGAACGCTTCACTCATTTACTTCTTATTTTTGACATCCAGCGTAACGCAGGTTTTAGTATGTTGTTTTACAATGTCAAAATATTTTGCGATGACTGGCCTGATTCAATTGAGATCTGCAGAGAGGCCTTTCTTTGCTTCAAAGAAGCTATTTTTGTACATTTTGTGTCTAATTCTTCATAGCGCAGCTAGGTTCACCAATTATGGCTCACGCTGCCACATATATTCCATTACTCTGAGCTTCTTCCTATCAGCACGGAGCTCTTTAGATTAGTGCTGTGCTGATTTATTTCTTTTCCGTCTTTTTTGTAAGTTCTTAGAGAATACCTTTGTCTTAATTGCGTTCATGGCTTTATTATAGTGGGCTGTCAGCAGTGGGGTCACTTAACTCTTTGTAAAATAGTTGTAACTGACAACATACTCAACACCATGGCATAGGTAGTAGATGTTTAGTGTCCCAGACCCATTGCTCCCATATTTCTGCCTCACTATTTGTCACTACCTTCAACGAAATTAGAGAGAAAGGAATGAGGTGGTGGTTGGACCAGCTCACCAGCATTGGGGGTTCTGAGCTCAAAGTACCTTTTATCGCCATAAGAAGGTACAGGATAAGCCCCTTCACATGACGGAACCAATGCAAAAACACAATTTGAAACATGAAAATAATGTATGGGTTAAACTCTTAAGGAAAGTGACAAAAGTGCACTCACAGGTATAGGCTCTTGCCTTGGTGCAGATTTAGGACTTTCAGGAATCCACCACAGGTTACAGACGTAAAGTCCTACTCCTAGTAAACTTTTGTGAATTTAATTGATTTTGTATCACTGATGCATAAAAGGCACTAAGTTGAGAGATGGTAGCTATCCGAGTCACCCTAATGTACGTTAATATCCCCTACAAAATGTTTAAGGATATTGCTTTGTCAGTTATTAGTTCCATAAAAGTACCATCAAAATCAACCCCTGTGGGTAGGCATGTGAAGTGTGGAGTTAGACACCCAGGAAATCCCCATGGTTGAGCAACGCCATGGCCCCTTTTTTCCCCCAATGCTGTGGATCCACAGTTCCCCAGTGAATTTACACCAGGGGCCGCACAGGGCCTTGTGGTTGAGCCACGGTTCCAACAAATCGCTTTAAATATATATATATTCACTGAAAAAACCATAGGTTTTAGGGACAGTTATAGTTAGTTGGACATTGCACTCGTACAAAACCCGTGAAATTCCCCCGTTATAGTTAGTCCAGCTAACTATAACTCGCGCCTCCGCAATGCACTGCTGATGACGTCACATATTACATCACTCATGACATGGTCAGTGACATCACTGATGACATCTCAAATGACATCACTGATGACATCACTGATGACATCATCCAGTGACTGTGTGTTTCTGTAAAGTTTAAATATTTTTAATATATATAGGAAAAGACGTATTGAAGAATGAGTGGGTGTGTAAGTGTCTGTATGGATGATTTAGTAGGTGCGTGACTGACTCTATAAGTGAGTGATGTAACGTATCTTACTGAATGCATGGGTTAGTGACTAAACTGGGTGAATGTCTGTATCCGTCTGTCTGTTGCTGTGTAAGTGGCTGCATGTGTTTGTGAATAGCTACATGAGTGTCTATATGAGTTATTGAATGCTTGTCTAAGTATCTGTATGGGTGCCTGAGTGTTTGTGTGGGAGGGTGTGTGCAACTCTGTGCATAGATGTGTGAGTGGGTGATTCACTGGGTGGATGGTTTCAAGAGTGCAACTGTGATAGACTGTATGGGTGGGTAAGTGTGTGTAAGAGTGTGTTAGTGAGTGAATGTATGTCCCAGTGGTACATGTGTGAGTAACTACATATGTGAAAGGCAGTATATGTGTGTGTTGGAGTATATAAATAGCTATAAGCGAGAGTGAGTGATTGTGATAGTGGCTGTATGGATGAGTGTGTGCTTGTATCAGTGATTGTATAAGAGCGTAAGAATGTGCTACTATTTGTATGAGTAAGTGAGCTGGTGTGTGTATAACAGTATAGGTGAGTAAATGGTAGTGTGTTTAATTATTTGCATGACTGACTAGGTGTGTGAGTACCTCTATGGATGAGTGGCGGTGTTTGAGTGTCTATATAGGAGTATGAGTGCATATGATAGTCCTGTACTGAGTGACCGTAAGTATGAGTGACTGTACGGGTGAGTGAGTGGATGTGTGCGTAGACCTAAGAATCAGTGAGTGGGTATGTAGTTATTGGTGTTGGTGTGTCTATGGTTTTGCGAATGGCAGTCTGTAATTTAGAGTGGGTGTATCAAAGGTTATATTAGAGGGTGAGGAGGTGCATCAGATTATCACGTGGATGATGTCATCAGTGATGTCATTTGAGATGTCATCAGTGATGTCATCAGTGATGTCACTGACCATGTCATGAGTGATGTAATATGTGACGTCATCAGCAGTGCATTGCTGGGGCGCGAGTTATAGTTAGCTGGACTAACTATAACGGGGAATTTCACGGGTTTTGTACGAGTGCAATGTCCAACTAACTATAACTGTCCCTAAAACCTATGGTTTTTTCAGTGAATTTCAAAGGTTTTTTAAATGCTAATTTGTAACTATAACGTCCCTGAAACCTATGGTTTTTTCAGTGAATTTCAAAGGTTTTTTAAATGCTAATTTGTAACTATAACATGTCTGAAACCTACAGTTTTTTCAGTGAATTTCAAAGGTTTTGTAAATGACAATTTTTAAATGTATTAATTGTTATATACATTTTTTTCATACTGATTTCCAAATTTTTTAGAAACAATTTTTTTTTACATATTTTATTTTTTAAATTACATTGTAATTACATTATACATTACATTACAAAAACTACTTTCTCAGAATGAATTACTTTAGTTTAATTACTTTGCACATAGGCAATAGACTTTTAAGTACAGTAGTTACAGTTGTTGCAATGGGCAACACATTTTCAAACACAATGCAACATTCAGCTCAATGTGAATTTCTAGTTAAATGCAATTAGTTACTTTATGGATTACTTTTCTAACCACATTACTGGATCCTAGATTCAGTCCTGGGACATCTCCTGTAAACAGTTGAGTAAAAGCGTTTTGGTTACAGTCGTGATTTTTAAGGAATATTATTGTACTTTAAAAGTTCACAGAAACTTTTTCTCATAGAATCACCAATGTTATCCTATGGAAGGAAATTCACTTAGAAGTTAAAAACGGTTATCGTTACTTTTTCTTACTCAGTGTTGGATCCTGGATCCAGCACTGGTGCATCTCCTGTAAACAGTTGAAAGAATGCGTTTAAGTCATACAGGCGATTTTTTAGGAATATTTGTTGTTTGTGAAAATCGACACTTTGAAACTTTTCTGCTGAAAACCAGACAATGGATTCCTATGGAAGGAAATTCAAGTTACTGGTAAGTACGGTTAAAATTACTTTTGAGGTTCAGTACTGGGCTGAAAGATGCAGCACTGAGGTCTCTCCTGATAACAGGTGAGTAAATCGGAATTCGTATTTCGGCTGATTTTAGAGGAATATTTTAAAGTTCCAAAACTCCACACTTAGAAGAATTTCCAAGTGAAACCAGTCAATGTTAGCCTATGAAGGAAATTCAAGTTACCGGTAAGTACGGTTAAAATTACTTTTCAGGACCAGTACTGGGCTGAAAGATGCAGCACTGAGGTCTCTCCTGATAACAGGTGAGTAAATCGGAATTCGTATTTCGGCTGATTTTAGAGGAATATTTGCACATTGGTGAAGGGAGGGGGCGGGGCCTGAGGTGGATTCTGTGCAAACGCGCCCCGTGGCGCGTTTTAAGTTGGGGGATTAAGTCCCCTTGAATCATGAGGGTCCCTACGGACCAACTAGCCCACCAGGAACCTCCAGTATGCGCCAGGGGCTGCGTTGCAGAGACATGTACAGAGGCCACACCCCTTTTTACACCTCTCTGCAACGCAGCTCTGTGGCGCTTTCTGGACGTACCTGTTGGGCTAGTTGGCCCCAGGGACCCTCCGGATTGAAGAGGATTTAATTCCCCATCTTAAAACGCGCCACGGGGCCTGTTTGCACACATGTCACCTGAAGCCCCGCCCCTCCCTTCACCACTGTGCAAACGCGCCCCGTGGCGCGTTTTAAGTCGGGGATTTAACTCCCCTTGAATCCTGAGGGTCCCTGGAGTCCAACTAGCCCACCATGTTCCTCCAAAAGCGCCACAGAGCTGCGTTGCAGAGAGGTGTAAAAGGGGCGTGGCCTCTGTACACCTCTCTGCAAGGCAGCCCCTGGCGCATACTGGAGGTTCCTGGTGGGCTAGTTGGCCCCCAGGGACCCCCAGTATTCAAAGGGAATTCGTTCCCCCTCTAGGGGGCGCGTTTGCAGAATGGTGAAGGAAGGGGGCGGGGCCTGCGGGCCCGATCGTTTTTTTTTTTTTTCCCCCTGAAGGGGGGTTGTGTGGCCCCCTTCCTTTTTCCTATTTTTAGGCCCCGGGGACCCCATCCCCCGGGGCCTGGCCTCTCGTTGGGGACTGTGGGGGTCCCCAAACCCCCACAGTCCCGCCGGCTCCCCGTGTCCTACGGGAGCCGGCATTGCTTACACATGGGGAGCAGCTAACATGCTGCTCCCCATGTGGAAAGCAATCGGCTTTGGATATTGGAAGAGAGAGCA